>CM052538.1:1706868-1769786 GCA_028533065.1 Trachops cirrhosus | reverse complement strand
ATCTACCATCCACCATCCATCCATCCACCATCCACCATCCACCATCCATCTACCCATCCATCTACCATCCACCCATCCATCCATCCACCATCCACCATCCACCATTCATCCATCCATCTACCCATCCATCCTCCATCCACCATCCACCATCCACCATCCACCATTCATCCATCCATCTACCCATCCATCCACCATCCACCATCCACCATCCATCCATCCATCCACCATCCACCATCCATCATCCATCCATACATACATACATCCACCATCCATCCTTCCTACCATCCCTAAGTACTTCCTCTTTCTGCCCTCTGGCTGTGCAGACTGCCAGGCAGGGTAACCTGCACTCCAGGAGAGGGGAGCCCTTCCCTGATCTTTAGAAGTCATCTCCTCTCGGCCTCCATCTCCTTACCCCATCTACATGGGGATGGCCAGCCCACCCTGGGCACTCATTATGGCCATGAGCATCCACCTGGGAGAGGCCTGGATGGGCACAGGTGACTCTCCCTGACTGTCCCTAGCGAGGGCATGCCCAGAGGAGGGTCGAATTTCTGGTCTCAGGACTGTTCCTGGTGGTCTCCACCTTCCCGCCTTTCTTTTCCATTTTGTCTCCATGCCCACCCGGCCCACCTGGCCCACACCTGGCTCAGCCCCGATACACCATCATGTTGCTTCCCTGTCTCCTCCCGGCCCCCTCACTAGCAATTCATTGAGAGCAGGGGTCTCCTGCACGCTCGCCCCACCCTCCACCCCTCCGCCAGCCAAGCACACAGCGCCCGGTACAGCCAGGACCGGTGCTGTGAGGACTGGTCACGTGAAGAACTGCTGTCGAGGACTCTGTGTGGTCACCGGGGGCCCTTATGTGAAGATGGCCTGGAGCCAGGGCAGGGCCGGAAGCTGAGGGCTTCTGTTGGTCGGAGGCACCGCCAACCCCTGAGCCTTTTCCCTTCGGCTGCTCAGAAGCTCAGAGTGTGACCCAGGGCTGCATCTTTGTCGCCATCGTAGCCCTGATTCTTCCTCTAGTAACTGAGCCTTCCTGCTCCGGGGGTGCCTTTGACCTTGGCCACCTTCCCGGGGGCCGGCAGAGCTGCACTTTGCACAGAGTGGGTGGGGAGGTCCCTGTTTCCTTGGACGTGGGATGACAGCATCCTCTCTCTTCTCGCCTCTGCTCCTCCTCGCTCTGGGACAGGGCCCGCCAGGGGCCGGGCTCACTCCCTTGTTGCGTGGGGACCGTCCCTGTCAGTGCCGACCTCCACCCAGCCCCCGGAAACACTCGCCCCCGTCCTCGGAGCTGGTCCCTCTCCCAGGACCTGGGGCTGGCCAGAGAGCCCAGTAAACCGCAGCTGACCGGCCGAGTCTATCACTGAGCGTCCTCTGGTGTCCCCTTTCGCTTTCCTAAAAATAAAAACGTCAAAGTATCCAAATCCAGTTAACCTAAAGTTCTTTAAAACAAGCCTTCTTTCCATTAAATCAAGGGGATGTTAGTTAAGGTTCACTTCTTGTTCCTGTCTGGGGGTTGGGGTGCAGGAGTCTCTGGGGGGTCTTCACGGTCAGAGGGGCTGGTTTGGGGGCTGTAGTGCTGCCTGGGCCCAGGGCCCCAGAGGTCTCTGGGGGTCCAGCCAGCCTTAGGACTGGGGAGTCTGAGCTCACGGGGCTGGGCGCTGAGGGGCATCTGCCCTGGTGACAGTGGGGAATGGCCCCTCAGGGGTTGCCTCCGGCCCAGGGAGGGGGAACCTGCATCTCCAATGGGCTGGTCCCTGTGGTCAGGAGCTGAGAGAGAGCTGCAGGGAATCATGAGGGCAGGGCACTGGGAAGAGGGGGTCCGAATGCACACCCCTGGTCCCAGGGTCACACTGGCCAGAGTCCCAGATCCGTCCCAAGAGAGGAGGGGCAGAGGAGGCAGGAGCCGGGCTAGAGAGCGGGCGGGGCCTGTGCTCTGGGCCCAGTGCTCGGGCCCACTGGGCTCCAGCCGCGAGCACCTCTTCCAAAGCATGACCTTGGGGTTAGAGTGAAGCTGACCCATGGCCAGTGCCTGCTGGGAGCAGGATGACGGGCTGAGGCCTCCACCCTGGGCAGGTCCCCTTTCCTCTGAGCACCCATCCAGTGTCACAGCTGTACCTGCCACCGAGGAAGTGACACCCCCGCCCCCAAATGCCTGCCCCCACCAGGCCCTCTCCCCCAGCTCTAGGCTGGGGTGTATGTGGCTGTGGAGTCTCCACTCCTCGTACACCCCGTCGCCGGCCCCCTTCTCAGTCTCCGCTCCGCCCTCCTGCATCTCCCACATCTGTACTCAGTCCCCCGGCCTGTGGGCCTGTCCCTCCTGCACCAGCCCTGTCACAGTCTCCAGTCCTGCTACTAGGTCCGGCCACCAGGGCCACCCCCCCAACCCCCCCCTCCCCCCCCCCCGGGCTGATTGCCTCCTCTCTGCTCCAGTGCCACTGCCCCTCCCCCCACAGATACTGGCCCCCCCTCCCCCAGTGCTCCTGGCAGTTTTCTGCGGGAGCCCCTCCAGGCTCCACCTCACTGTGCGGGGGCGGGGACCCTGCAGCCACCTCCAGCCCAGACCTACGTCAGGTCCCCACCCTCCCTGACCTCATCTCCCACCGGGCTCCTTCCGTAATTCTGGTGAACCGTCTGTTTAAACGGTTTGTCCGTTTACAGAATTAGGGTTGCTGGTACAGTATTCTTATGATGTCTTGAGAGTTCTTTATGCCTTCTGGATGGGATGCACGGCCCCTTTATCAGACGCACGCCTGCACATTTTTCCTCTGGCCTGTGGCGCGTCTTCCCGCTCCCTTAACCGCCTCGGAGGAGCGGAAGCTTTGCGATGCGGCCCAAGTCTGAGCTGCCGCGTGCCGAAATGGGCTGCGTCCCGGTGGGGTCCGGTGAGGTCCGGTGGGGTCTGGTGGGGTCTGGTGGGGTTGCAGGAAAGCTCTGCTGCCTGGAGGTCAGAAGATTTTCTCCGTGTGTCCTGGGAGTGTCATCTCCGGGGTTCTCAGTTTTGGACTGTGATGCCTTTTGAATTAATTTTGCAAAGTACGGATCAGCGTTCTTTCCTCTGCTCTGGGTATTCAATTGTTCCAGCGCCATCTGTTGAAGAGATTACCCCTTCTCCACTGAACTGCCTTTGCAACGCGGTCGGCAATAAAACGCGCACACTCTGTTCCAGGTGTCCGTCTGTCCCTCTGTGTGGCAGCGCCGGGCTGTCCTGGTTGCTGGAGCTTTATGATCAGCCCTGACAGCAGGCGGGTCTGCCCACTATGTCTTTCCAAGTTGGTTTGGTTCTTCTAATCCTTTGATTTCTGTATGGATCTTATTTATTTTTTTAAAGATTTTTAATTTATTTATAGACAGAGGGGAAGGGAGGGAGAGAGAAAGGGAGAGAAACATCAGTGTGTGGTTGCCTCAAGTGTGCCCCTTACTGGGGACCTGGCCCGCAATCCAGGCATGTGCCCTGACTGGGAATCGAACCGGTGACCCTTTGGTTCTCAGGCCGGTGCTCAATCTACTGAGCCGCACCAGCTGGGGCTCCATATGGATTTTAGAATCAGTTTGTCAATTTCCACCCCCAAACCATGCTGATAGTTTGATTGGAGTTCCGCTGAATATAAATTACCTAAATCCAGTTCATCTAAAGTGCTTTAAAAGAAGCCTTCTTTCCACTAAATCAAGTGGATGTTAGTTAAGGTTCACCTCTTTTTCCTGTCCAGGGGGTTGGGGTGCAGGAGTCTCTGGGGGAGCTTCACAGTCAGAGGGGTCACCGCGTTGGTTTGGGGGCTGTAGTGCTGCCAGGGCCTGGGCCCCAGGGGTCTCTGGGGGTCCAGCCAGCCTTAGGACTGGGGAGTCTGAGCTCACGGGGCTGGGCGCTGAGGGGCGTCTGCCCTCGATGACGGTGGGGGACGGCCCCTCAGGGGTCGCCTCCGGCCCGGGGAGGGGAAACTTGCGTCTCCGGTGGGCCGGAATCAGGGAGAGCTGGCATTGTGGCCGCACCGCGTCTTCTGACGCTCGGACACAGGCTGTCTTCCCTCCGGTTCCGCACCCTCCGGTCGCTCTCGGTTTCCGGTTCCCCGTGTACGAGGGCTAGACTGCCTCAGCTTGGTTCCTAGACATTTCAGAGTTTTGAGGCTATAATAAATGAGACATTCCTAAAACTTTCAGTTTCTGATCGTCTGTTACTGGAACGCACACATAAAATGGGTTTTGTACGTGGATCCCAGGAGGCCCTGCCGCCATGATAACTCGTTCGTTCTAGCAGATTTTGAAGATTCTACCTCTTTGCTGCGCAGATGGCTACCCAGTCTGTGCATGCAGTCTTCCTTCTTCCCGAACAATCTGAGCGCCTGCTGACTTTTTTAAATCGCGTGGCCCCGCCCCACGCTGGTGCCCAACCGCGTACCTCGGACCGACTTGGTCTTCCCGGGCTGGGTCAGACCCGCAGGGGAAGGGCTCAGCCTCTCAAGCATGGCCCCTGTGTTCAGGTGCCGGTCACAAGTCCCGGTTGTCACCTGTGCCCCTGGCTCTCACGACTCCCTCCTGGACTTTGACCATCTGCTAGAGCAGCTCAGGGAACTTGGGAAAGCAGTTTACTTCCTAGGCCCGCTGTTTACTACAACAGGATACAACTCGGGAACCGCCCAGTGGAAGGGCGGGGGCGGGGAGAGAGTGGAGCGCCCAGGCCCTCCGGGGGCACGGCCCTGCCGGCCCGTCCCCCTGCTCACCAACCCAGAAGCTCCCCGAACCCGTCCTTTTGGGTTTTAAGGAGGCCTCAGCACATGGGCCTGATTGGTTAACTCGCTGGCCCTTGGCGATTCCTTCAACCTCCCGCCCCTCTCCCCTCCCCAGAAGTCAGGGGGTGGGGCTGAAGCTCCAACCCTCTAATGGCAAGGTTGGTTCTCCCGAAAAGGAGCCCCATCCCTAGGGCCTTCTCAGAAGTCCCCTCACTGACCTGACCGCAGATGTGGTTGAAAGGGGCTCGTAGTGAATAACAGAAACCCATTTGTCTTCTATAGCCTTGGGGCTAATTTTGGGAGCACTTAGGACACTACAGAAGTTTCGGGAAAGACGCTCGAAGCTGGGGAACCACGGTGCAAGGCCGAACTGCCCGTGCTTACTGCACACGTCACGGCATCAGGAAGTACTCACTCGTGTCCCGTTCTGCAGGGAAGTTTGCTCGGAAGCCATACTGTCTCTTCCTTACACATTCAGCACAACTCTCCCGGGGACTGTCCGGGCCTGACGTTTCTCCCTGGGAAGGTTCTTAACCATAATTTCGATTTCTTCATTAGATATAGGGCTCATCGGGTTGTCTGTTTCTTCCTGAGTGAGCTTCAGTTACTTGGGAATTTTGAGAAATCTGGACATTTTGTCTTAGTTGTCCAATTTATTGGTGTGAAGTTGTTCATAATAGTCTCTGATTACGCTCTTAGCAGCCGTAGAATCTGTCGTGAAGTCACCTTTCCCGCTCCTGGTATTGAAAATTGCACTTTTCTCTTTTTCTGATCCATCAGTTTGCCTAAAGGCTCATCAGTTTTACTGATCTCAGAGAATCAGCTTCTGGTTTTCGCTTATTTTCTGTGTTGTATTTCTGCTTCCTGTTCCCTCGATTTCTACGTTTTATTATTTCCCTTCTTCTGCTTGCTTTGGGTTTCATCTGATCTTTTTCTGGTTTTTGAGATGAAAGCTGAGGTCACGGTTTAAGATTTGTCTTCTTTCCTAACTGCAGCATTTTTTTGTACTATGATTTTCCTCTAAGTACTGCTTTACCTGCATCCCACAAATGTGGATAAGTTATATTTTCACTTTTATTTAATTTAAAATACTTTCTAACTTCCCTTTTGGTTCTTCTTTGAGTATGAGTTATTTAGAAGTGTGTAATAAGTTATTAGGAACTTTTCTATTACTGATTTCTCATTTAATTCCATTGCAGTCACAGAGCATACTTTTATAATATGGAATTTTAAAAATATACTGAGGTTTGTCTTTTGCTTCTGAATATGCACATGTGGTTTCTGGGTCCAGGACCCCAGCTACGTCACAGACTAGGGTGGCTGGGGAGAGCGGGGTGGGGGGCTCTTAGAGGGTTGTGTGTGTGATGCTCCAGCCAGAGGGCTTGGCACACAGTCAGTGCCCACTGGGCATGTGGATTAATGCCGATACTTGGGGGACAGGCAGGGGAGGTGACAAGTTCAGATCTGAGCAAGGGAAGTTTGGGGAGCCTGCGGAATGGAGGCTGGAGAGGAGAACCCTGCTGGTGCCCGGGGGCTGGGCGTGGAGCGCAGAGGGAGAGCCGATGTCGGAGCCAATGTGGTTGGATGGTGTGGGGAGCGTGAAGCCACCAGATTGAGCTGGGACATCTCCCGGCCTCAGAGCAGCCATGAGGAGAGGTGGCCCCGGGTGCCTGAGCTCACGGGGGCCGGCTGCCCGAGGCAGGACGCATCTGTACTCCCTGCTCCTGTGGGGGAACATCTGCCCCCACCACTCCTCCCGCCCCCCACGGCGGTTCTAACCAAGCCCTGCTGTGTTCCCTTTCCAGACTGGAAGAAGCGCTTCATCGGCATACGGATGAGGACCATCACGCCCAGGTGAGTCTGAATGCCCCTCCGCCACGCTGCCCCACGGGCCCCAGGCGCCGGCCCAGGCACGTCTGGCCACCTGCAGGTGCTCCCGGGGGCCCGGCGCACTGGGGATCCGGGCCTTGCTCAGGCCGGTCTCTCTGCCTGCAGCGCCTCTGCCCCTTGGCCTGCTGGGCGCCTTTGGCTCCCCCCAGGACTTCATTCAGGTGCCCCCTCCTCTGGAAAGCCTCCTAGGTCTAATTTCCTGTGACTACCATAGCAAATTCTTGTATACCTGGCTTAAAACCACAGAAAATTCATTTCTCTCAGTTCTGAAAGCCTGAAGTTCAAAGTTGAGGCATTGGCAGCTCTGTGCTCCCCTGAGACTCCAGGGGAGCGTCTTCCCCGCCTCTCCCAGCTCCCGGGGCTCCTGGGGTCGAAGCTGCATCACCCCAATCTCTGCTTCTGGCTTCACGTGGCCCCTTCCGTCCCTGTGCACCCACTTCCAAATACCCCTCTTCTGTCTCTTAGAACAACACCAGCCATTGGGTTTGCGGCCCAGCCTGAGCCGGGATGGTCTCATCTGGAGACCCTCAGCCAATTACATCCGCACAGACCCTATTTCCAACCAGGTCATATTTGGAGGTTCTGGGGAGACCTGAATTTTAGGGGGCACTATTCCCCCTGCACAGGCTGCTCAGGCAGACGCAGGGGCCTCCTGTTAGCGGGCAGGGTGTGCTCCCCCCACCCTGGGCGTCGCGTTGGTCCTGCGGGGTTGGAGTTGCCTGTTTGTGGCCCCCAGCCCACCGTACCCACGAGCTCCTTGGGAGCGAGGACCGTGGCCCGCACCGCCCTCTGCTGCACCCGGCACCGAGCCACAGCAGAGCGGGCTCCCAGGAGTCCTGAAGAAGGGAAATGAGGAAGGGACGGGGAGGAAGGGAGCCAGGGAAGGAGGAAATGTGCAGCTCAAGGAGCTGGAGAAGAAAGGGTCGCTGAGGCGGGGGGCTCTGGGGAGCACTGAGGCACGCTCGGCGACCACGCCCTCACACCCATGCAGTGCCCGAAACCACTGACCCTCCTGTTTCGGCGGCAGCGAATCCAGGGAGTAAATCTGCCGGCAGTCTCTGATCAGGACGACACGCCAGCTTCCCTTTTACACGAGTTCCTCTCTCTCTTCCGTCCACCTGTCCATCCACCCATCACAACGCCTGTCCAGTCTTCGGTCTGTCCATCCCATGGGAGCGAGGACTGTGGTTCACTCCCGGTGTTCATCCATCCCCGCTTCCTTCTCTCCATTTATCTCTCCCTCTCCCTCCCCCTCCCCTTCCCCTCCCTCCCATCCACCTGATCACCCATCCCTCTACCTTTCCTTCCTGTCTCTCACCCACCCTCCAGCCCCTCCTCCCACCTGTCCGCCACCCTCCTCTCCACACTTCTACCGATCCGCCTTCACGGAGGTCTCTCTTGAGGAGCCCACGTGGGGTAGGGGTCCCAGGTGGGCCCACGGCAATGCGGCGTGGCCGGCGGCAGGGCAGAGCGGCGCGGGGGCCGGAGGAGGCGCGGAGGGGCCGCTCGGCGCCTTTGAGGCTCAGGGAGGGGCCTCCCCCGCCGTGGGCTGTCTTTGCAGTCTGGTGGAAGAGCTGAAGGCCAGCAACCCGGACTTCCCCGAGGTCAGCAGTGGCATTTACGTGCAGGAGGTCGCTCCGAATTCACCGTCTCAGAGGTGGGCCCCACCAGGGGAAGCAGGGAGGCTGCGTGGGAGGCGGTCGGACACCCCGGGGGGCGCGGGGCCCGTGTCGGGCCCGCGTCACTGACCTGGAGCTTCCCGGCAAGACGTGGTGTGGAAGTGGCCGGAGGGATTCCGGCCTGGCCCGTCAGCCGGGGGCAGGCTGGAGGGGTGACTTATCCCACAGAGCGTCAGCCATGCCCTTGCGTGGCCTGAATGTCCCCTGTCCTCAGGGGACAGAGCAGCGGAGCCCCCACCCCTCCCACGCTGAGAACCAGGCTGGCTCTCATTGGCCCGGTGGCTGGCCTGGTCTGTTCTCTCATCCGCAAAACGGGCGCGCTCTGGCCTGCTCCCTCCGCCCCGGGAGGCTTCGCGGCCAAGCGCTGGAGAAAGGTTGGACGGGCAGCACCATGCGCAGAGGCCCACAGGCAGCCAGGTCTCTGCGAGGATGGGGCGGTCCTGGCCCCTAGGAGGGCTCTGAGCAAGCACCCCCTCCTTTGGCCCAGCCACCCTTCAGGGCCATCAGTGAGCGTACAGGACCCGTGGTCCTACACTGTCAGTCCGGGAGCTGGAGGCAGTCCCCTCAGGGGGCAGGGGCAACTTGGAGGGGCAACGTCGGGGTGTGGGCGTGGACAGGAGCCTGGCAGGCAGGCCCCCACCCCCACAGCCCCTCATCCCAGCAGGGCCCCCTGCTGATGCTTCCACGCAGGGTGCTGCTCCAGGGGGCTGTGCTGGAAGAGCTGGCCCCTCACGTCATTTTTTTTTTTTTTTAAGAGTGAAGGGAGGGAGAAAGAGAGGGAGAAAAACATCAGTGTGTGCCTGCCTCTCATGTGCCCCCTACTGGGGACCTGGCCCAAAACCCAGGCCTGTGCCCTGACTGGGAATTGAACCTGCACCCCTTTGGTTCACAGGCCCACACCAGCCGGGCCCTCGCGTCCTTCTGTGGTGAGCACGGAGCCCACAGCCCCGCCCACTGCCGGCGGGCTCGAACGCTGTGAACCACAGATCCAGGAGGCACAGGGCTGGCCTCCCCAACTCCGGCCCTTTATTCAGGGCTCCTGCGCTCTGAATTCAGCAGGGCAGTTACCGAGAGCGGTCCCACGTGCCGGGCACCCCAAGAGCGGGGTGCTGCTCTCACCCCACTACACACACAGGGACGTGGAGGCTTAGAGAAGTCACACTCAAGGCCACGCGGCCGGCACCATCGACCCAACACCGAACCACCCTGCCTCCCTGCCGGCCTCCCCTCCCGGGGTGGGCAAGGTCACAGCGAGTCGGGCGCAGAGCGAGGCAGCCCAGCACACTCCGCCTCTTCTGCCGCAGCCGTAGCAACTGTGACGGCTTTGGCACCGACTCCCTGGACCTCCTGCCATCTGCAAAGCATGTTCCCACGCCGGGCTGCAGGTGTGGGAACTGAGGCTCCCAGGGGCAGCGAGCTGGGCCCGCAGCAGTCCAGCCGGGCGGACTGCAGCCGGAACTTAAACCTGCCCTTCCAAGGGAGGGAAGGAGTAGATGTGTCCGTCCATGATCTGGGGGCGAGCCTCGCAGCCAGGCACCGTCCGGCCTGTTCATTGAAAGGGTTCCCCTAAGTAACTGGTGCTGGGAAGCCCCGTGGGCCTGGGCGGGGGCCTGGGCCCGGCCTGGCTGTGCAGTGACCACACGTCTCTCCTGTCGGCAGAGGGGGCATCCAGGATGGCGACATCATCGTCAAGGTCAACGGGCGTCCGCTGACGGACTCGAGCGAGCTGCAGGAGGCCGTGCTGACCGAGTCCCCGCTGCTGCTGGAGGTGCGGCGGGGGAATGACGACCTCCTCTTCAACATCGCGCCCGAGGTGGTCCTGTGAGGCCGGGGCCGCCTCCCCACCGCCGAGCGCCCGGGCCTGTGGCCGGAGACAGGTGCCAGCCGAGGGGTTCTGTCGGGAGCCAGCACCTCGGCGGGGCCAGGACGAGGGACCGAAGTCGGTCCTCAGCAGAGCCAGTGGCCCCCTCTTGTGCCCGCAGGGACAGAGCCACAGTGTGGGCTCGGCCAGGGGTCCAAACTCAGCCTCAGGGAGTGACAGCTCCCAAACCAAGGTGCCCATGGGGGCAGCCCGAGGTCCCCCACGTACAAATGCTCCCAAGAGCCACCTTCCAAGTTCTCGGGATAATGTACGAGTCCGGTTCTTGGAAAGACGCCTCTGTAGTTCCCAGAAGTGCACCCTCTCTCCCCCCTTCCTGCGTTTGCACCGAGTATCTCTGTCTGGCCTGAGCACCCTGCTCCCAAGCCTCCCTGGCTCGGCAGGCCTGGGCTGGAGCAGGCACCGAAGGGACAGCCCCTGGCCGCCCGGCAGAGCCCTGTGGCTGGCGGTGCGGACCCCTCCCCCATGGGAGAGAGGCCAGCAGGAGCCCCGTGTGCCGACACTCTCTGGAAGGCTGCTTGTGCTCCTGGAGGCGATCCCGAGTGGTGGGCAGAGGAAGTTGGTGCCGGCAGGGGGGGCGGCTGCCAGGATGGAGCCCCCAGGAGTGGCAGCAGCGGCAGGAGGCACCTGCTCCGGCCCCAGGCGAATCTGTGCGCTTTGCTGTACAATTGACCCCCACGTGGCTTGTATTGTGTTTCTCTACTGTATGAAAATTAAAGTTTACAAGCACATGGCTCTCAGCCAGCAGGGGTGTTTGAGGCCACCGGCCACCGCTTCTCTGGGGACTCCGAGCCAGCATCGGTAGGCACGGGTACCCCCTGTGGTCTCGGCGTCTCCCCGGTACCGGAGGGATGGAGGCCGCTGAGCGCTGGCCCAGCTCTCGGAGTGCAGGGAGAGGCGCGTGCCTGACAACCGGTCCCCGCTGTGCTGTGTGTGCAGCTGGGGGGAAGCCCGAGACCCTCCCAGGAGCTGTGCTGACAGTAAGAGGCGAGCCCGAGGCACAATTCAGATCCCCAGTCTCGGCCGCTCCCAGGTCCCCAGGGTTGGAGAGAACCCTCAGGCCTTGGGGAGCAGGGACGCAGGCTCAGAGGAGGCACTGCAGCCAGCGCAGAACTGTCCCTCACAAGTGCTGGTGACCTCAGGAGTGCTGGGGGCGTGGCAGGGCCACCACAGCCCCTGCTGCACAGGCCCTGAGAGGCAGAGAGCAGAGAAATCCGGAAGGGCTGGCGCCTGCCCAGTGCCCGCCTCGGGGCCCTTCGCTTCCCTAGCCTTCTGCACCCTGAGATCTGGAGCCCAGGAGGGGGGACCCATGCAGGGGCGGTGAGGAGGGGCGCCAGCTGAGACCCATCTCCTCTCTAAAGTGCCAAGAAGGTGCCTGCTTTGCTGCAGTGCGCACCGGATTAAATGACCCTGACTCAGGGTCTGGCCCCACAGGGACCCAAAACATCACATCCTCCCACTCCCTGTCACCAGCACCCTGGTGACCATCCTCATCGACCCCGTGGCCTCAGGTCGCCCACTCGGGAACCAGAGGAGGGACGTGGGCATGTCTGATCGAGGGGGCCTGGCAGTGCTCTCGGCTCCGGCCCTCCCTGGCTGACCCCGGTCAGGAGCTCAGCCTCATCTTCTGTGTCCAGGGAGACTGGTGGTCCCCCTAGGCGGAGGGGCCCCTCGCCGACAAAGGGGGCTGCCCTGGTGGACACGGTCTCTGTGGGGTTCAAGGCCTGTCCCCTGGCAGCCACCAGCCCTGCCCACCCCCCACCCCCCGCCCCGGCCGGTGTCCCTGGCCCCCAGCTGCTGTTCCAGCTGTGCTCGGTGAAAAACAACTTTTTCAGAGCCCGCCAGCTGCCACCGTTGTGCAATCCTCGGGCTTTTACCACGACCCCGGCCCCCCCCCCACCCCACCCCACAGCTGGGCTCACAGCCACCCCCTACCCTGCCTGTCCTGGAAGCTGTAAACGGGGTGCTGACTGGGGGGCACCTGCAAGGAGACGCACCCTGTTTCAGCCTCAGGGTCCCTCCACAGGCACCTGGAATCCTACCAGGACAGGGTCTACAAGAATTGGACCAGGACCCAGGTCCCCATGTCCAAAAGCCCCATCGGGCAGAGGCGGAGACCAAGCCAGAGAGAAGGCCTGGGGGTCACGTGTGAGCTGGTGGCAGGCCGCCAGGAGAGCAGGGCTGGGCCGGAGCGCACAGCTGCGGCAGCACAAACACCCACTGGCGAGGGCTTGGGGCGGGCCGGGAGTTCCGGGACTGTCCCGTGAGCAGCAGGCTCGAGGGTCACGACCCCCCGGGGTGAGCGGCTTCAGAACGCGGTGACCAAAGATGGAAATTCTGCAAGGGCCGGGCGTCTGTGAGAGACGTGACCCAGGCGCCCAGGCCCCCAGCCCACACCTGCCCCAGCTCTGTGTCCACACAGGGTGTCCTGCCCACAGTCATTCCCCGCCCCACCCGCAGCCCCGCGCGGCCCCAGGGTGCCCGGGGCCCCAGCCCCAGGCCTTTGCGGACCCCCCGTGGCTCTGCTCCTCCCCTCCGCACGCCCCTCTTCCACCCCACCTTGTGTAAGCCGCTCCCTCCACCTGCACTCCCCGCTCAGCTGGGATCAGGTGACAGGTCCTGAGATGGCAGGTGACCCTGGACTCTCCGCGTGGCCCCGTGGAACCGCAGGGTCCTTGTCATCGTCAGTGGGAAAGAGGGGCCAGGTGCGGCTCCCTCGTCAGGGGGTCTGGCTGCCCCCTGACCACTTACTGCAAAGGCAGTTCTCTCCTCCTCGGTCACGAACCGAGCCCCCGGGCACGTGCGTGTCTGCGTCTGCACCCTTCTGTCCTAGCCCCTCTCCCTGTCTCCGCCCAGTGCCTCCCAGGCTCCACGGCGTGGCTTTGCGATACCTTCTGTCATTTCGTACCGCGACACCGCCCACGACACAGGCTTCCTGTGGGGGCGCCTCCCGGGCCCTGACCCCGCTTTTCTGCGTCCATTTCGGAATCTGTTTATCAAGCTGCACCTATTGTGAATTTGGTTAGAATGGCGCTGACCTATTGATCAAGTTTTCTAAGAGATTTTTTAATTTATTTCATTTTAGAGAGAGGGGAAAGGAGGGAGAAGAAGAAGGAGAAAAACATCAGTGTGTGGTTGACTTTCACACGCCCCCTACTGGGGGCCTGGCCCACAACCCAGGCGTGCGCCCTGACTGGGAATCGAACCGCCGCCCCTTTGGTTCACAGTCTGGTGCTCAATCCACTGAGCCACACCAGCCAGGCCTACAGATCAGTTTTGAAAGAAGTGGCCTATTTGTGATATCCAGGCTTCCGATACGTGAACATGGCATTCCCCCACTCACGTCAATTTTCGTCCATTTCTCCAATAATGTTCCATAGTTTTTTTGTGTAGACAGCTTATATTTGATACTGTAAACAGTAACCTTTAAATATACTTTATTTTCTCACTATTACTGAAATTATGTCTTAATTTTTAATGATTTTTTATACTGACCTCATATCTGGCCGCCTTCCAAAGTCCCTCGTCAATTTAACATTGTATCGACAGATTCTTTCAGATTTGCTACATAATTAGTCGCAACGTCCATCAAGTGACAAGTTCTATTTTTTTCTTTCTGATCCTAATACCTTTTCCTCTTCTGGTCTTCTCCCACTGGCTAAAGCCCCTTGTTCAACGGCAAGTACAATGAATGATAACAGACATCCTCGTCTTGTTCCTGATCTCAGAGGAAAGTTTTCAACACCTCGCTGTTAAATAAAACATTGGAGGTACGTTTTTCATCATCACCCTTTATTGGCTTAAGAAAGTTCCCTTTCATCCGAGTTTGCTAAGCCTTTTTTTTTAATGCGTGAACGTTGCATTTTAACAGAAACATTTCCTGCTTTTACGCAATGAGGAATTATTTCCTCCTGGGGTAAAATCCCTTGACATTGAAATATTCTATCAGCCTTGCAGCACTGGACACAACCGAATTTTACTCTGATGTATTACCCTATTTAAATATTTTCACTAGCATCCTGCTTGAGGTTTTGGTGTTCGTAAACGCAGCTAGTCTATCATTTTCCTTTTTCCTGGTGTTTGCGTTAGAGTTTGCTCCGAGCCTCTCCTGACCTCACTTTAGGACGTGGGCAGTGTTTATGCTTCTCCGGTTCTCTGGGAGGGTTTGTGCGAGACCACAGACAGCCCTCCCCTCCCACGAGAGGCGGGAGGGGTGGTGCGAGCCAGCCGCCGCCCGCCCGGAGGAGCCGCCTTCGAGGGCGGCAAGCTCGTTGCGCTCCCGTGCGCGTTTTTCACACTCTGTTTGGTCAGAGGCATCAGCGCGTTGGGTCATCCGGGGGCTAGGCCGTGATCCGGGCTCCGCCCTCGGTCCCTGTCACCACAGCTGGGGCATTCTCTCTGCCGGTGTCTCAGAGCGGGCCTGCTCATGGATGGGGTCCAAGGTGGCCATTATCTTGACAAAGTGTTTGCGTTTAGAGCTAAATTGGGTCTAAAAATAGTTCTGGGGGAGGTGGCTGCTGAGGCTGGTATTCTGCGTGGCCGGGGCAGGCCCGGGCTCGGGACGGACCCGGCGGACACGGAGGGAGCATGTCCTCGGCCCTGCCGGCTGGACTCCGTGGCCCACCGCCTGACCACGCTGCCCGTCGCCCCTGCTCTGGGGAAGCTCCGGGACCTCTTGGCTGGGGGGCTCCTTGCCCCTACCGCTGTCAGATTACCCACCTGTCCCCGCCCCCACGGGACTGTGAGCTCCTGGGGACAGGGCTGGTCCGTCAGAGTCGCCTTCGCCTTCCTAGCAGTCGGCCTATAGGCCTAGTGAAACTTCTAGTCCGGGCCTGCCTGGGACGGCACCTGGTCTCTGCCATCCTTCCCTAGAGACCTCAGGCAGCACGCTCTCCCTCTCTGGGCCTCGAGATCCGCACACACTTGGTGCCCAGGTGATGAGGGTGGAGCCCAAGCAGGCAGTGCAGAGCGCCCTGCGGCAGCAGGGAGGGGCCGCCAGGTGCCCGCCCCACCCCCTCCCCATTGGAACCTCCTCGGTCCCACCTGTGCAGCAGGACAGACACCCAGGCCGGTCTCCCGCCCGAGGGCCTGAGGGCCGCACTCCCCGGGCCCTGCCAGCCGGACAGTTTGGGGGAGCCGTGGAAAGATGAGGTCACGGGGACGGAAGGTGTCACTTGTTTGTGGTAACACCCCACAGCCAGAGCTGCTGCGTGGAGGGTCACACGCAGCCCGTGGATGCACGGCCCCTGGGCGGAGAGGGCAGCCCAGGAGGCCCTGGAGGGCAGGGGGCACCGCAGGGAGGATATCATGGTCTCAGACCCGTCTGCACAAGGCTCTGGACAGCACGGGGGTGACACGGGGGCACGTGGGGGCAGCTGGGCTTGAGCCACACGGCTGCAAGGGAGCTCGTGCAGACGCCAAACACTTACCCTGCCGGCGGGCACCCGGATGCGAGACCACCGGCGGGCACCCCCATGCAGGGTGAGCGTGGCGCAGGGGAAGCGGAGAACTGTGCTCGGGGAGGAGGCAGAAGGGGCAGGAAACGGGTTCAGGATTCCCACAGAGGCGCCCGTGCTCGAGACCCCAGTGGAGTGGGACCCACGGGCCACCAGGGAAGGGGCATTCCCAGGGACAGAGACCGAAAGGCGACCCAGGACAGGAGATCGGCACCTCTGAGGCGGGCCCTGGGGCAGGCCTGAAGGAAGCCCTCGCCCAGCACCTGGCCAGGTGCCCAGGGACCCCCCAGACCCCTGAGCACCCACACACCTGCCCCGTCCCGTTCACCAGACCACTCTGGACACGGCTGGCTCCCTCAGTCCCCTCCAGTGGCCCCAGGGCCTTTGGGGACAAACCAGCTTCTCGTCGCAGCAGGCATTCCAGCCCCTGCCCGTCCCTGCCCATCCCTGCCTCGGAGCCTGCCGCCTGCAAGAGAAACTTCCTCCGCCCAGCACCCGTGGCCCAGCCGGGCCCTCCTCTACCCCCTCTTTCCGGAAGGCCCAGGATCCCTGGCTGGACTCTGGCGAGGTGACAGGACTTATTGGGCTGTGAAGGTCCCCAGAGGGCCATAAGGAGGACACTGCCAACTGGAAGGGGGCCGGGGCAGGGGAAGAGACATGTCCTAATGAGAACCAGAGGGAGCTGGCCGCCCGGCCCTTCCTGGCGGGTCCCCTGCATCCCAGAATGCCGTGGGGCCGAGGGGCCGGGGGTGGCCAAGGCCCCTGTCTGTCGTGAGCCTCCGGCCCGCTCACGGCCTGGCCCTTTGCCAGACGGTTCAGTGGTGAATGTGCAAGCCTGCTGCGTGCCCCGGCGTGCTCCTCTAACTGCGTGCGATCATTGGTTTAATTTTCACAACAGCTCTCTTCCCTTCGGTGTACCGATGAGGAAGCTGGGGCCCAGGGTCCAGCCTTGAGTGCTGCTTGACATGGCTGGGAAGGCTGCCTCACTATGTGAACCTCCTCAGCAGCGCCCGAGTCCAGGCCAGTCCCACTCCAGGTGGACAGGAGCAGGGGACAGAGTCTGCTCCCCTTGGAGGGTCCCCTGCAGCTTCAGGGGCCTCAGATGCCCCGTGCGGCCCCCACTTGCCCCCAAGTCAGGAGGAGGTGCGTGGTTCCCCCGGGCTGGCTGAGAGGGTCCTGCAGACCCGGGAGGGGCTGACCCAGGGTGAGCAGGGCAAGGCGTGTGCTGGGGAGACCCCCCTGCCCCAGGGCGGGGTGGGGGGCGGGGGAGGGCGCAGACTCCCAGCGCAGGGAGGGCAGTTCTGGAAGCTGCAGACCCACGGCGGCGCGCCCGGTGCTCGGCGTCCACGCACACACCGGTTCTCACGGCACAGACCCGACAGGCGAGAGATTCCTGGCGGTGGTGAGCTGGGGGTGTCTCCGACCCCACTCACGTCACAA
This sequence comes from Trachops cirrhosus, assembly GCA_028533065.1. NCBI lineage: Eukaryota > Metazoa > Chordata > Mammalia > Chiroptera > Phyllostomidae > Trachops > Trachops cirrhosus. The sequence continues at coordinate 1,752,715 of CM052538.1, read as the reverse complement.
GACCCCCCGAGTCTCCACACGGGGTGGACCGGAGGGGAAGGAAGGCCTGCCCCTTCGTCTGCTCCAGGGCCTTGCGGTCCCGCTGCCGCCACGGGCAGAACCACGGGCAGGACCGAGACTCGCTTTTCCTGTTTGCAGGACACGGAGGGAGGGCCAAGAGAGACCGTTCAAAAGCTTGTTTTATTTCCATCTTAGTTTCTGAGGAGGTCAACCAAAGAGAAAAGTCGCATCTCAAGCATTAGGAATCCGGATGGCTTGGCCGTGACAAGGGCCAGACTGGCCAGTACAGGAGGTGGCCAGCCTCCGAAGTTGGCTTCCGCCCCCACTTCTCTGTAGGAAAAGGACCCTCAAACTAGAACTCTGTCCCCAGTGCCCTAAACTGAATGTTTGTGTGCCCCCAATTCATAGTCTGAAACCTTGCCCCCCGATGTGATGGTATTTCGAGGTGTAGGTCAGGAGGGCAGAGCCCCGTGAATGGGATTATTTTCACTGTCCTCGTGAAAGCCACCCCAGATGAAGAGCCAGAAGACGCCACCCTTGAGCCACCAGTCAGCCAGCACCCTGCTCCTGGCTTCTCAGCCTCCAGAGCCACCAGGACAAGTTCCGGCTGTTTCAAGGCCACAAGGACAAGTTCTGGCTGTTTCAAGGCCCCCAATCTGGGATCCTGTGATAGCAGCTGGGCGGACGGGGCCAGCCCGCCGGCCAAACTGCCCACCCGGTGCGAGGACAGGACGGGTCACTCCCGGGCAGTCCAGACCACCCGCCTCACCTTCACTTGCCCCCCACCCCGTCCGGGGGCCTCTAGGGCCCCAGCTCCAGTCAGCACGGGGGCAGGGCCAGCCCACGGAAGGTCCCGAACACTCGGGCACGTGCGGATGGCCTGGGGACGTGCGTGAGAGGCAGGAGTCTGGTGCGGAGTTAGAAATAAGCAGGTTTAAAGACAAAGGGACAAAACAACAGAGCGATCGATAACCTCGGAGGGAAAAGATAAGGCAGGAAGAGGCCTCCCTCCCAGAGCGCGCCTCGGCTCTGCTGCGAGCTGCATCTCCGTGACCCGTGGCGCCAACGGGCCGAGCTCTCGCCACGTTAGGAGGGGGGCTGGGAGCCGGTGTGGGGTGCAGAGGGTCAGGGCAGGGAGAACGCTCACCCTCCCCTCCTCGAGGGAAATCAGCAGACACGCACCACGCTGGAGAGCAAGAAGCAGCGGCACAGAAATGTTGCAGACCACAGACACCGACAGCAGAAGACTCAGGCCGAGAAAAGGAACCAGGAAGTGCAGGCTGTCTCTGGGGAAGGGCACTTGGAGCGGGAGGTGGGAGGGGCTGGTGTTTGTAACACGCACACACAACTCTGATTTAAGCACAGATGCAGAGCAAGTTTTCCCGGGAGCCACGGGAACCAGGGAGCTCGGAGTGTGGCCAGAGGGACCTTGGCCCTCCCTTCGGGCTCCTCCCTGGCCTGGAAGGGGAGGAAGGAGGAGGAACGAGAGAAGGGACCCTGGAGACCAGGGAGGCGGGTGTGGGGCGCCCACCTCCCTGCCCCCCGCCCGCCCCGCTGGGAGGACACACATGGCTGGGTGTCCTGAGATTGGGGGTGGGGGTCTCGGCAGCAGCAACTGCAGGGTGGGCCCTCGGACAGCGGCACCTTCTGCACCTTGGTCTCGCCCCCCCCAGGTCCTAGCTGGGTGGGCCCTGCTGCTCCGTGCTGCTGCCAATTTGGCCACCTCCCCATCCCCCCGCCCCCGCCACCACGTGTGAAGCCAGCACAGGGGAGCGAGGGCCAAGACTCATTTGTATTCTGAGAAAAATACAGCGTTCTGGTCCCTCTGCGCCAGTGTGGGAACAAACACCCCCCACCCCCGTGTGGGGGCGGGGGCGGCCCAGCTGTCCTGTGGGCTTCGGGCTGGTTTCCTCCCCGCTCCTGGCAGACCCTGCAGTTCTGACAACAGCTGTGAGCGCTTTGCTCTCCCCCGTGAGCCCGTGGCCAGCACGAAGGGCTCAGTCCGCTAGTGGCTGGATCTGCCTGAGCCCCGTGGGCCCGAGTGCCCAGGCAGCCACGTGGGTGCGGAGGGGCCTCGTGGGGGCTCCACCTGGCTCCCGGGCCTGTCTGGAGCCGGCTCTGCGCTCGCCTCCCACCAGCCTTCAAGTCGAACCTACCGCTGCCTGGCGCTCTCGGCTGGGACCCTGTCACCGCAGTGCCCTGACTACCGTGACTCCTTTTTCCCCGAGCGCCATGTGCAATCCACCAGCCAGTCCTGAAGGCACCCGCCCCCCACCAACCAGCAGATCTAGAACCTTCTTACCACCTGGGATGCTCAGACCCACCGCCGGCTGCGGGGGCGCTGCAGGAGCTGCCGTCTGTCTCCCCGCCTCTGACCCCGCCGCCCTGGGCCCAGCCCCGCCCAGCCCTACCTGCCGCACGGCAGGGGGCTCTGTCCTCCTCCCCTGCTTCCCATGAGTTAATCTTCTCCCCACACAGGAATGTCAGCGCCACGGAGCTTCCCGACCCGGGGCAGCGCCCAGCGCAGGGCTGGAGCCTAGTGAGCACGGGAGGGCTGAGGGAGCGCACGCCGAGTCACAGCTCGAACGGCTGCTGGAGACGGATCAGAGAGCGCAGGTGCAGGGAAGGGGCCGGCCCGAGGGGAAGCATGAACAAGGGGGTGCTGGCCTCAGGGCTCGGGGGCTCCCTGGAGGAGGAGTGGCTTGGTCACGTCGGTCTGGCTGAGCACCTGCAGGGACGCTGCAGGTCAGGGACTCCCCTCAGGGGTTTATTAAGAGGGCCTCACCCTCCTGCTGATTGGGACGCAGACTTTAAGGAGCATTAGCGGAGGCCCGGGGCCCTGGACGCTCATCACTGTGCCCCAGGCAGCCAGTCCATCAAGGCCTTCACCCGACAACTGCTAACTGGACACTTGTCACACAAGTGCGAGGCTCTGGAGATCCAGAGAGCCTCAGAGCTGTGGCCCAGCCACATTGCAAATGAGCCAGTCCGTGGGACAGAATCAGAGTCACAGAGCTGGGCGGGAGGCAGAGTCGGGTTGGTCTGGGAACAGCCCCCAGGAGAGGAGCTGCTGGGAGGACAGTGAGGGAACAGTGTTGGGGCAGGGGGAACAGCCTGTGTGAAGGCGCTGAGCGGGAGCCCCAGCTGCCCCCGTGTCCTCGGAGGACCCCGACGGGATCCTGGGAGGACGGACGGCGTTTGGCCCTCCACACGGCTCAGTCGAGCCGGGGAGGGTCAGGGCTCATTCTATGCTGAGACTCTCCAGCACGGCTGCCCGTGTTCGTGTATCTGACAGCGGCCTGGCAAGCGTGCCTCCGAAATCCGCTTCGTGTTTTGGTTCTGGTTTGTGTTTTTCTTTTTAAGGAAAAACAGCTGCACGGCCCAGAGAGAATGGATGTTTTCAAGAAACTGCTGATATGACAGGCCTGCTTTCAAACTCAGGGCCAGGTCCCCGAGCAGCGCCCTCCCGTGGGCTGGCCGCCATGACCCCACGCGCTGGCGGGGCGGGGCTGCGCTGCCCGTTCGGGGTCAGCAGCGGGGTTACAGCTCTGCCCCCTCAGGCCGGCACGACCTGCGCCTTCCCTCTGGACCTAGGACGTCACTCCCTGCCGGTCGCGGGCCTCAGACCGGCGGCCCTCACAGTGTGTCTCCCTCCTCGCTCTCGGGCGCCCAACCCCCGGCCGGCCTGAGTGTCCCCAAGCGTGGGGCCCATCCTCGGTGCTCCCAGAGGCCCAGGCCGCCCCACCCTCCTCCTGGGACCCCTTGCCGCGGTGGCGGCAGCGGCAGGCGAGCCCTCACTGCACATCCGGCGTGGCGCTGTCCCATTTTACAGGCGAGGAAACCGAGGCCCCACATGTTGCATCGCTTGCCTGAGCCCCGGAGGGGGCCGGGAGCTCTGGCGCCAGCGTGCACATTCTTTCCCCTCCTGGATATCGGGGTCCAGCCGGAAGCGGGGAGAGGCAGCGGGGCTCGGGGAAGGGTGCCGGCCCGGAAGCCTGCGGGTGAGACGGCAGCCTCCCCCAACCAAGTGCAGGACTCAGGGCTGCTGGTGCTCTGGTAAAGCAGAGTGAGAAGGGGCCACGTGGGGGCCTTGCGGGGGAGGCAGCAGGACGTCCGGAGAGGGTCCAGTCCGAGGCGTGAGGGTGCGACTGGGCTGGGAGGGCAGGGGACATGGGGGAGGTCCACAGAGACCCGCACATGAAGGAGCCAAGCCCGCCAGGCAGGTGTGACAGGTGCTGGCTCAGAGGGGTGGGGCCCTCGCAAGAGGGGAGCCCCTGCAGCCTCAGCGGGACCGTGTTCCAGGGCCGAGGGCGACCCCTGGGTGTCTGGCTGGGGTCCCGAGGATGCGCCCTTCCCTGGGGAGGAGGGCGAGGAAGGAGCCAAGGCTCCTCGGGACCCGACCACAGCTATGGGCAGGGCAGAGGGTGACCCGGCGGCCCGGAACTGGGAGAGCCGTTCCAGGTGCCTGCTGTTTCTAAGGTTGGCTTTCTCCTCGCTGGAGCCCCCATGGTATCCGACCAGGAGCTGTTGGGACAGGCCGGCAGGCGGGGCACAGAGAGTCCATCGCTTTCTCAAAGCCTTCCCAGAAACCCCGTTCTCACCCCTCCCCGCCCACTCGTGGGAGGCGGAGCGCCCTTGATGACTGCTGCGGCCACCACAAGGGACTGGACTGCAGCATCTCCGCTCCCGGCCCTGGGGGCGGGGCCCAGAGATGCAGGCGTGGATGACCCCAGGTGGGGCTGAGACCCTGGGCAGCGGTGACTGCACGGGGCAGTGCCACACAACGCCCAGATCTTGGCGATAGGGACGAGGAGTCCCACATCTGGGATGAGGCGGCGCTGAGGACAGACTGCGGGGAGACGGCCCGCCAACACGGACCAGACGCCAACAGCGGGCCAGGGCGCCTGTGCCTGCCTAAAGGGCTCTGTGTCCCCCGGCTGGACTGGTGGGTGTCACAGCTTTCTGAGCAAAGCAGACTCAGTGGCCTGGGCCCCTGTGGGGCATCCTGAGGGAGGGTGGGGGTGGCCACACTCAGAGCTCTCCTCTCCCCAGCATCCTCACGATTGTGGCTGCAGGCGGGAAGCGGAGGAGGGGCGGAGAGGCGAGGGTCCTACGGCGGAGCGGCCAGACCTGCAGGTCTCCCGTCCCCCCGAGCCCGCTCTGGGAGCAGAGCGCCCTCCTGGAATGGCCTGTCCTCCCCGGGAACCTGTCTGCCTGGTTCTAAACCCAGGCCCCTGGTGCACCCCAGCGGCTCCCCTGCTTGAAGACAGGTGATCACACCTTGGGGACCGCCTACTGACAGCCACACTTCCTCCTGCTCTGTGACCCTAACAGTCACCCATTCACCACCCACACACCCACCCGTGCACCATCCGCCACCCACCCACCCACCTGTCCACCACCCGCCATGCACGCCTGTCTCCAGTGCTCGCCAAGCACTCCTCCGTGTGTGGCCTGGTCCTGGAAGCTGGGAGCACAGAAGGGGGTCCGGCCTGACCTCGGAGAACCTCCAGGCCAGCGGGAGGAGTGACCAGAGACCAGTCAGTGTTGCTGAGGAAGTCAGGGCCGCACTGTGGGGAAGGCGCATGTCACACAGTTCCTTCTGGAACATGGGCACCAGGAAGGAAGCCAGTCTCCTGCCAACAGTGTGTCCACGTCCACGTCCACATGGAGGCCATCGGTCAGGGAAGTGGGGGAGCACCAAGGACGGAGGGAGCTGGGCTCAGGGGCGGGCTCAGGGGCAGCCCCAGTGGCCGCCCGGGGCTGGGAGCCCACAAGGGAAGCCGAGGTGGGCAGTGCTGGGGGCGGAGTGAGCTGTCCACGGGGCCCTGCGCATGACGGCTGCGTGTGGAGCGCGCTCACGCAGAGACGAAGAACACGTGACCGGGGCTCTCCTGGGGGTGGCCTCCTGTGCAAGCCCAGGACCTGCAGAGAGGGCCACCTGGCCCCTGGGAAGGGCTCTTTCGAGAGGAGAGGGCTGGAGGCGGAGAGCAGAGCAGCCCTGGGCGCGTGCGGGCAGGTGGTGGGACCACGCTCGGCCCTTCTCCACCTCAGCACCTTCGGAAAGGCCGAGGATGACTCCTCCCCGCCCCCAGGGACACCGGCCACTCCCACCGTCCCAACTTCAGGCTGTGGGGCTGACCCCTCGCTCATCAGAACCGTGTGAAATGGGCTGTGCATCGGGCCACGTGGGCCCAGCCCTGCCGCAGGGGCCTGGATGGAACTGGGGTCTGTGAGGGAGAAGGAAGGGGCTCGGAAGCTCACGAGACGGGAAGCCCAGGCACCCGCCCTCCGCTGGGCTGTGGCAGTGGCCGGCACCATCCGGTGGGACATGTGCCTCGTGAATCCGGGGCACAACCAAGGTGGCAGGACGCCCGCGGGCAGCAGAGGCCCGTCCCGTGCTGAGTGTGCCTGCTGTCCCCACGAGCGAGGGGTGGCGGGTGCCACGTACACTCCGACCGCACAGCAAGGCCTGCTGGCAGGCAGCCCAGGGGCGAGGACCCCCCACACAGGGGAAGGGGTTAGCGCCTGGGCCGCACCCTCAGAGACACATGGAAGTGACAGACCCGAGGTCGGCCCTGTGTCAGTGACACTGCCTGGTGAAAGGGGCCCCACCCCCCGTCACTGAGACCCTCAGCGGGGCGAGGACCTCGGTCCCTTGAGGTGCATGGGCTGACTCTTTCGTTACCCGACATGGCCATGCCCGTGAGACGCCCTGCCCATGGGCACACTGGCGGCCGTACTGTGGGCACGAAAACGCCCACGGAAGCGATGGCCGTGGCCGCACAGCCCAAAGCGCCCCCGGGCTCAGAACCCCGGCGGCCCGACATGAGCGGACTCCTGGCCCTGGACGGCGTCCTCACCTGTCGGCCGCCCAGGGGAGTCCAGGCCAGACGATGAACCAAAGTGGGCAAGAAAAGGCCGACACAGCCACCCGGGGGTGCTCAGGTGAGGCTCGTCCCTCAATAAATGAGGGACCCCGGAGACCAGGGGCCAAGGGGTGAGGGGCGGGGGGCAGGGGCCACGCTGGCCAGGGAATCACACTGAGAAGGGCCTTGGGGTCCAGGTAAAGTGGCCAGGCCGTGGAATTACCCATCCTAAAGGGACACCTGCAAGAAACCGGTGTGACCCCAGGCGGCAGGCCCACCCGCTGTCTTGGGCTGGGGCTCAGGCAGGGTGGCTGGGCCTTGGGGACCCCAAGGAGAGAGCCCCCATGGTGTCAGCAAGCTCTGATGCGATGTGGGCGTGTGCAGACCCGTCTCAAACACCGGGGGCGGGAACAGCAAGGGGAACACCGCCTGCTGTTCCCGTCTCCTTGAGAACGGCCCAGTGGGCCGTAATGCACAAAACATCCCTAGCAACAGGAAAGTTTACTTAGAACCAAGGAAACCGCCCAGCCAGGCGCGCACTGAAGCGGGCGGATTGCTCCCCAGTTAGCACTGACGGCAGCGGCGGCCACGTGCTGTGCGCCGGCTCTCAGGTGTGCGGGGTCTGGGGGCCGGCCCGCTGCTTCCTGGCCGCTGGCCCTCGACAGGCATTTAGCCTTTGAGGGTCAGGTTTCTCACGCAAGAGACAGATACAGTACCTACCCCGCTTCCCTCACTCGGTTGTCGGAGAGCCCAACCAGATGGAGAGAAAGTCCCAGCATGAACCATGTGCTCATTAAAAGTGCCCCCCCCAGGCTCCCCGCAGCTCCGGGGTGGGTGGGGCACAGAGCCCCTTTCCGAAGCACGAAAATGGAGGCTCCAGAAGTCCAGCGCAACTCCCGGGCTGGAGCCCGGGTCTCGTCCACACCCCTCCGGTGCTCGCAGGCTCTCCTGGCTATTTTGAAAAGTAAGAACGTGTCCAGACTGGCTCTGCACCCCGTGGGCACCTGGGGCACATCCACCTGCGGGCTCCAAGGTGACAGAGGTCGGGGGACACTGGGGCCGCGGGTGACAACACTCTGCACCCCCTGGGCGGGTCCGAGGCCGAGGAGCACACCCCCGCGCCCAAAGGGAAACGCAGACCGGCCCACAGCGAGGACCCGCCACCGGCCCGCCACCCTGACCCTGAAAACAGGAGGCAGGACAGGTGCTCACTAGCTGCCTCAGTCTGGCCCCTGGCCCCCGCGGACCTGGGCGGGGCCGAGGGCAAGGGCGCGGAGGGTTGGCTGAGCGCATGCGCAAAGGGGGGGGTGGCTCAGCCCCCGGAACAAACCCATTCAGAAACCGCGCCCAACCCTGGGGGCCAGGACATTAAACAGACAGGATGTTCAAATCATCATAAATTTTTTTTCTTTGGAAATAGTTCCTTGATGGAAACTTCCAGGTCCATCCAAGAAAGTAATACACCTGATTTTCTTTTCTTTAAATTTCTGAAATGACGCCTTCAGATGGCCCACAGCCCAAAGGGAAAGTTCCGGGAGAATTGATTACAGGGTAAAGTCGTACAGGTGAAGAATCAACAGAAACGCCGGTGTTGAGCGAGGCTGAGCTCGCTTGGCACCCGGTGGCTGCCGGCCAGGAGCCCCGAGCCAGGTCCGCGTGTGGAGACAGTGCCAGGTTCCGGCTGTCGGACTGGGCGCTCCCTGCGGAAGGTGCCGGAGGCACGGCTGTTCCGTGCACACGCCAGGGCACCCTGAACCCCGGGGCTGCGCGGCCCGGTGAGACGAGGCGGGCCGGCCACCAGCCGGTGGGGTGACACGCAGAGGCACGCTCCTGATCACAAAGCCGGCGGCTGCGAGTGTTCGCGGAACCGGAATTTGAGGTCCGCGTCCTCATCCGCTTCACCAGACCGGGCAGAACGTGGGCGGGGCGGCTACAGCTGGGACCGCAGACTCCCCACGACGGGCTTGCGGACGAACTCCGGCCACCACGAGGCCCGCTCCAGCACGCCTCTCCCCTGCAGCACCGCGGCCCAGAGGTTCCTATAGAGCTGCGGGAGAGAAGCACACGCCCCGGTAGCAAGCGGGCACTCCCCACGGCCGGGCGCACAGGCAGGGCCCCTACAGGCTTTTGTTACAGCGCGGGGAATCCTGTCCTGTCACTTTTTATGAAAATTTTAAGATGACTGACATTCAACTTGCACAAACCTTCCTTTTCTTCCCAGCAGACAACAGGGAAAATGCAATGATAAAATGCCATAAAGTGCATTTAGCAGTTTACACCTCATGTGTCCTTTTCGGCAGAGACACTGCGTCCTAGTTTTGCGTGGCCATGACAGGGTTCGGGGGGTGCGAAGTCCGACCCCTGGCACCCATGGCTGGCATGGCAGAGGCACAGCCGAACCCTCGGTCTGGCCTTGCCGGGTGGTCCCCGGGGCCCACTGTCCCCCCGCCTGGCCGCGGTTGCCAGGACCTGCAGAGCCGCTGTCATGAGTCCCAGGCGGCTGGCGGCTGAGTCCTCCCGGCTCCCAGCACAGCCAGCGCCCAGACCGTGGGCCCGGAGGCAGGGGGGGCAGACGAGCGCCCACCATCCAGGGGACAAGAAGGGGCCTACTCAATATCCGGCTGGTGCCGACCCATTTTACTGTGAAGAACCCAGTCTCCCTGCACCTGCCAAACGCACTTAGGGAAGTCCGCCCCAGCCCACTGCTATTCTCCGCTCCCAGAGAGGCCCGGACTCCGGCTTCTTCCATGTGCCAGAGCCCAGAGCCACGGTTTCCAGTGGGGGGCGCTGTGTTTCAGTTACCGAGGGCCCCCAACCACCTCCCACAGCTGGTCTGCTGGTTTCAAATGAGCTCCTCACACAGCAGCACCTGGTTAAACCACCCGTCCTTGAAACGGAGAGGGGGCACGTGGTACAGACTGTGCTGTAGGGCGAGGCCCCCCTGTGGGTACGGCCCTGAACCGCCCACCTGCCCCTGCTCGGCCCCGCAGGCCCCAGCGCTCAGGTGCTCCGGCCCCTGCTCCCAGGCAGACACTGCCGTGGGCTCAGGGTCCTTCAGAAGACGCCATTCCCAGGCTCTTCTGGACAGGTCACTGCCGCCTCTTCCAACCTGGTGGCCTGCTAAACCCCCTCGCCCGAGGCCATCCCCTCTCCCTGGGGCTGAGCACAGCCTCCTCCTCTGTAGTCCCGGCCACACCAGGGGACCAAGGGGCGCTCTCCAGCCTCCTCTCTGGACAGGTCTCCACCCAGACCTTGGCTCTGCCGCTCGCTGGCTGGGCTTCCCCCCACCGCAACACTGGCGCGGAACGTGCACCAAATCAACGGGGACTCTTCTGTCCTCCCCATGCAGCACCCAGAGCTCTCGTCCCAGCCCCGAGTGTGGCCTGGGCCGTGTGGAGCTCAGGACACCCGCCCCAGGTACACCTGTCACAGCTGCATAAAGTGGCCCTTAAAGGACGTCTCAGGGCCCCTGGGGGCGGGTGGAGGATGCCTGCCCCTCACAGTCACCCCCACGCAGCGCCTGGGCTGGCGGCAGGGGTCTCAGCGGAGAGGGCACGGCCTTGGGGGTCGGGACGGAGGGGGTCCATCCTGCCCCGCCTCAACACAGGGACGACCCCGCAGGCCGTGCTGTGACGGGAGGTGCCAAGCGGACCCGCCAGCATCAGCATCTCCGGGTGGCAGAGAAAGTCAGTAAGGACATACGGGCTCAGCAATAAGCACTTTGGGGGTCCCACAGCAGGGCAGAGGGGGCACGAGCCTGGGGCACGCCCCAGAGGCCAGAGAAGACCCCCTCGGAGAGGCGGCCTTTGCCTGGAACCCAAAACCCAGTGGACGGAAGGGTTCCAGGCAGCGGCGGGGGCGGGGCCTGGAGGCTGGAGGGCAGAGGACACCGAGACCCTGGAGAGCCGGCGTGCGGGCTGGGGCGACTTCAGGGCCGGGGGACGCTGGTGGAGGGCTCGGTCTCCGGACTGGCCTGATGCCGTCTGCTTAGTAAGAAATCGCTCTGGGGGGCGGGCAAGAGAAGGGGTCAAGGAGCCACATGGGGGCCACCAGGGAGCGCAGGCTGGCAGAGTGAGTGGCCCGGTGGACAAGGGGGCCGGAAGACCAGGCCGGGAAGGGCCGTGGGCGGGTGTGCGGGGAATGGCGGGCCAGAGACCCCGGGTCTGCATCACGGCTGCGTCACCCCCACTTCTCAGAGGAAGACTCTGGGGGCGGAGGCCACCCTGAAATCTCCTGCTGCCCCTCCGCTGGTGCCCCAGGGGGACGACTTCCCTGTAGGCCGCCCCTCAGGCTCTGTGATGACCAAGCAGCCCCAGGCGGCCCCACCGGGCCGCAGTGGGGGGCGGGGAGCCTTTACCTCGCCGTCGGCCCTGCCAATCGTGGAGTCAAGGATGAAGTCGGGAGGGGCGATCACGTCCACCAGGGCCACCGCGTCATCTTTCAGCTGTCAGAAGACAAAGTCCGCACGCTCAGCAACACCCTGGAGCTCGCTGCTCGACCCACGGGTGACGGGGGGCGGCCCGAGGCGGGACGCCCAGGGCAGTGTCCCCTCGCCGGCCTGGCTCCAGGGCCCTCGGCACGCCTCTGAGTGGTTTCACCACGTTGCTACCCACTCAAGACTTTGCTTTTGTCGACAAGGTGGGCGCTGCTGGTGAAGTGACGCCCCGCAGCGTCAGCTGGCCCCGAGCCTGGCGCTGACTCATCCGCGGGGGCTGTTCCGGCGCAGGACAGCGAGCCCGGAGAGTCACGGAGACGGTGCCCTCGGGCGCCCGGAGGAGTCCCGGTGCACGTGCTCCCACCCGCGGCCGTGGGTTCCCCACCCCGTCTGCTGCGCAACTGAGTCTTCAGTGCGGAACCTGTGAAGACTCCCACGAGTGTTCTTGAAATGCAAAAGCAATTTTTTTCTTACAATACTCGTGAAACACCACGGCCAGGCTGAGTGGAACGCCGGGACGGGCGACTTTAGTGAGAGCAAGCGGTCAGCATGGAGCAGCAAAATCCACAGCGCACAGGGCAAGGCGTGTCCCACGGCCCACACCCTCCCACCCCGCCCCCTGCCAGCCACCAGTGAGCCTGGACCAGCCGGGGGGCGGGCTGCGTCACCGTACCTGCCACCGCACACTGGCCTCAGCCAGGGCAGGCACGGCGCGCTGGAGAGCCCGGGGGACGGCTGCTGTGACTCAGAACAGCGGCGCACCGCCCTCACCACAGGGGAAGGGGCCGCCGTCACTGGCTCGACCGGGGGAAGGCGAGGAGGCTGCTCGCGGGGCACCCCACCAAGAGCGGGGAGATGGCGCTGGTGCTTACACCGGCCCAGGGGTCCCCGAGCTCACCACCCCCGAGAGTGCTGACGGGGGACCTGAGACGCAGGGCCCCACCCGGACTGGCATGGCGAGGACTGGGCTCCGCCAGCTGCGCAGCCCGCGCGGCGGCCACAGCACAGGTAGCTCGCTCGCTTCAAACTCATTAAAACGGAAGAAAATCAAACTCCTCGGCCTCCTGGACACACGGCCGCTGCCAGCGCCCCCAGTCAGTGGCAGCCGGCGGCCCGGTGGCCTAGGACACGCCTGTCCCTGTGGAACGAGCTACTGGACAGAACGCCACTAGGACGCCGTGGGGGTCGGAGTTCTCTGGGTGACGAAGGTGAAAAAAATAAAAGTGAAGAACCATGGAATGAGGCTACACTAGGGGCTGAGCAACTTGAAATGCCCGGGGGAAGATGGGCCTGCGAGCTGCGAACGGCACTGGAGCCGGTCGGGCGTGGACACTGGGGCGTCTCCGGGGCGTCCCCAGGGCTGCCCTGATCCCGAGGTCTCTGGCCCCCGCGTGTCTCTGTGGGCCTCATCTGTGCTAACGGCGCATGCGCGGGGGCGGGTGGGAGGCAGCGGTGAGTGAGCTCACTGCCGTGGTCACAGGGAGCCCAGAGCCGCCCTGACGCTGCGCGGGGAGGGCAGCCCACCTGCGCACACAGCTCCAGGATGGCGCTCTCCATCAGCTTGCCGGCTCGCTCCCCGGAACAGTAGCCGCCTGCAAGCACAGTGTCTGTCACCCCATGCTCTGTCTCCCAAGGCCAAACCCTCCCACGTGTACCAATCACCCTGAAGCTGCTCTTTAAATCAGCCACCAGCGCCCAGCTGAGTTGCGACCTGCAGCGACCCCGAGGCGACCCCGCGGCGGAACACGTGGCTCTGCTGAGCCGGACGAGGCCACCGGCGAGAGCTGGGGCCGCGGGAGGCAGGTGGTCCGTTTGGCCCAAGGCAGAGGGGCCCAGAGGAGGCGTGGATGCTGCTGGGGCATCTGACGGGTGTGAAGGCATGGAGGGGCTGGGGGTGGGAGGGGCCATCGGGAGCCGCCTGCGGACCGGAAGTGGACCCCCCTCCTCTGCCCCGCCTCCTCCACCCCGCCTCCCGCGCCGAGACCTCCTGTGCTGCGGGAGCTGCTCTGGTCTGACTTTTGCTATAAGAAACCTGGGTGCGGTCACTCCAGCTGGCGCTTCTCAGAGAGCAGGGTGCTCTGCCCCGCACCCTCACAGCCTCCGCAGGGCCACAGCGGCCCGAGGGGCACAGCGTGGGCTCTTGGCGAGGGGGAGGGGCAAAGCCCCCTGCTCACAGCGCCCAGGCGCACACAGGTGAGCAGACTGCGTGCAGCACTAACCTGCCGGGCGGCGAGGGAGAAATGTTTGAAATGGCTCTGCAGGGGGGCAGTAACCGGAAAGAGCTGAGGAACTCAGGCCTACCCCACTCCTACCAGCTCCCCAGGCATCACCTCCTCCAGGAAGCCCTCCCAGTCGCCAGGTATTCCCGGGGCGCCTCCCCCCTGCCCGGGCTCCGGTCTGAGCCCCGCGGGCGCCATCCTGACGCTGCTCTGCCCACCTGCCCTCGTCTGCCAGAGCCCCCGACACAGGATGCGTCATGCCACTCGGGGCACAGCGAGCCTCTGGGGCCGGGCGGGGTGGCAGGGGCCTCACCTCGGTACAGCAGGGCCGTGTGCTGGCTGAGGGACCACAGGCCATAGAGGGCGCTGAGCCGCTGCAGCGGGGCCCGCAGTGCAGACGGCACGCTGGGCTGGTGCGTGTGCTCGTGGAACCTGCGCACCACGGTGAGCTCCAGGAACGCCAGGGCCAAGGGGCGGCAGCAGTAGGCCTGGGGACACGATGGGGACCGCCAGTGAGTGGCTGCTGGGGGCTTCCAGACGTGCCAACCACGCCGTCACTTCCCAGCGGACCCCTCGGAGCTGGCATTTGGAGGGGGCATGCACCCACAGCATGGGCCCCACCCACGCCTAAAGTGGGGGGGACCCCGCCCCTTGCCAGCTCCCCCCACTTGTGAACCCCCGCCCACAAAGGCCTCCGGCCTCAGGAAGGGAAGCGATGAGCCCACAGGATCCAAGTACTCCCCCCACCCAAGGCAGGTGTGCCCAGAAGGTCCCTACAGATGTCACCAGCTCTGCGGCCGCCCAAGGGTGAGGCTGCCCCTCACTGAGCAGGAGGAGGGCCCAGGAGGAGACAGCAGAGCCTCACTAAGCGACACCAAAGAGAGGGGATGACACCATCACTGCAGACATGTGGGGCGCACAGGTCACAGAGGACCAGACCCTGGCGTCACAGGCCAAGTGGTTTGGGACCCAGGCTGGCATCCCTGCCCCTCCATGTGTCCAAGGTCCCTGCAGCCCACCTGCAGGAGCCCCAGCTCAGGCCGATGGGCAGGGCCCCGCTGGGCACCTTAAACATGGCGCCCATGACCCCTTCCACACCTGGAGGGGGCGGGGGCGCCGCTGTCCCCATCACAAGCCAAGGCACAGGGGTCAGACAATGGCCCGAGGTCACGGGAGGGAAGGCTGGGGCCACCTCTGTCGGACCCAGGCAGCGCAGGAAATAGGGACAAATAACACACAAAGCAGTTTTTAAAAGAAAGACGCACCTGAGAGTTGTTCCTTGCTTCAAAGTCGCTGCTTCCTGACTTCTTCTCCTGGTTTACTTTTTGGTGACTCTCTCGGAGCAGGTAACAAACCAACCACTCGTACGCGGCCAGGGGCACTGTGGACGGGAGACGGAGAAGAGTGTGACGGTGGAGCACCCACAGGCGCCGCGTACCGGAGCACATGCTCGGGACAGGTGGTGCTGCGAGCACCTTGTGTGTGTAGATGCATGTGTGAAATGGGTCCACTTTGCAGACAGGGACACTGAGGCACGGGGCGGGGCTGCACCAGGGCCCACGAAGCGGGGGCTGGGCCAGGCCGGGCACTGGTGAGGGTGTCTCCTGGGTCTGCCCAGAAGCCGCCCCCAGTCCCGCACTGTTCTGGCAACCAGAGGCCGCGGGGTCACGACGGAGCTCTCTGCGTGACCACTGGCCTTAGGACGGCTGCACTCTGGCTGGTGCTCACAGGCTGAGTGTGGATGGAAAGGGACGTGTCCCCTCAGCGTCACCGGGGACTGGCATGGACATTGGGAGAACCTCCCAGCTGGTGGCGTCACCCCACGTGTTCCCCAAACCAGCCCTTGGGGGGAGCAAAAGGGGACGCACCATGACAGGGTGTAGACCGGCAAGGTCAGGCTAGAGGAAGACCCAGGGGAGAGACGGGGTGGGGAGAGATTGGCAGGAGGGGAGACAGGCGGAGTTGGGGGGCAGGATCCCCTGTGGGTCCTGCTCTCTGTCCCATCTCAGCCAGGTTGGACGATCCTCACGGTGCTGCCTACAGACCGGGCATGTTCCAAAGCCTGGGGCCCTGGGAACGCCTGCCGCCCACACTGCCACTGCCCCTTCCGCTGAGGACCCGGAACAGGGAGGCCCCGGGGACGGGAGGGCAAGCAGGGGTGGGGGCTCTGATGGGCCATGTGGCTGCAATTAAGGGGAGGCTCTCGAGATGTGGCCCCCCGGACTGGGGTCGGCCCTGGACCCCGGGAGAGAGCCCTTCCACAGGTGACAGGGAACACAGGCACGGGAGGTGGCTGTGGGATGGAGGAGAGACCGGATGGATGCAGCCCCGGCCCGGGGACACCAGGAGCCGCCAGAAGAGACAAGGGGGGCCCCAGTGCGTGCCCTGAGGGGGCGCAGTCGGCCCCCACCTCAACTCTGGACTCGGTTTCACACCCAGCCTATGGGGCTGGGTCTCGGCCGCCCTGGACGCACACACCTGGGGGCCCAGTGCACACTCCCAAGCCTCCGGCGCAGCCTGAACGGCGGCCACTGGACACCTGTGCCAGCACGACAGCACCTCAGGGACACACGCCTGCTCCCCCAGCCGTCCCCGCGGTGGGGACTGCCACCAGCAACGGCCCCATTCCCACGGCTTCTTTCCCTGGCAGCCAAGCCGAGGGCCTCGCCACCGCCGAGGCCAGAAACGCCGGCGCCGTAACCGGGCCCGAGGGGACGCCACACCACCCAGCGGTGGACACACCGACGTGCCCACGGTGCCCGAGGTCAGTGCCCAGCTTGGAGTTTGCTTCGTGCTGCAAACGTCAGGCCAGCCCTGGTCACAGGCTGTCGGAACGGGTTTTTTTCTGAAACTCCACTTCCAGCTCTTAGTTCTCAGGAGCAAGCCCAGTACGTCGCGTCGCTTCGACGTGCCCACGCGGAAGCGAGGGGCCGCCGCTGAAGGAAGCAGGTTCGGCTCGGGCCCAGCCCACAGCGAGGCTCTTGCCTGGGGCCCCTGAAGGCTCGGGACCTTCCCGGCACTGGACACAAATGGCCGCCTCAGGGGCCCCCCAGGTCTGCTCTGCACCCCTCAACTGCTCCTCGCCACACCGGCGCCGCCCACGTGTGGCTTCTTCCTCCCACACATACTCCCCACCCCACTCCACTCACCCTGGGGCCTGTGGCTCCCACCCAGCCCTGGTCCGGGGGCTTCTGAAGGTGCCCACAGGGCACTCGGCTCAACGTGAGACACAATTCCCAGCATCACCACCAGGGGGCATCACTTTCATGGGCCACTCCTGGCCACGCCGTCCACCCTGGCCCCAGGGCCCCTGCCATCCCCACTGCTCCCTGCGCTGCAGTTCCCAGGCGGACCTCCTGAGTCGGGCTTGCCCTGAGCACAGCTCCTAAAGTGGGGCGCCGTCCGGGCCCACACGCCAGGCGCCACCCTGCGCGCTCCTCTGACCCTCCGGGACCAGTGTGAGAGCCGGCTCCCAGGGGATGGCGGGGTTCACCGCTAGGCTCACGCTGCCCCAGGGAGCCCCCTGAAATGTGCCCCCCTACGGCAGCCCCCCACGGAGAGCGCAGCGGGGGCCAGGCCCACAAGGGACACTGAGGCACAGAGAAGTACCCAGGCCACACGCGCCTCACTGCGGGGCAGCACGGAGCCGCCGGCCCCGCACACACCAGCGCACGGAGCTGCAGCTCCTCGCGGTGCCCACGGAGGAGCCGGCCACAGAAGCTCGGGCCCTCGGGGCCACAGGGCCATCGCAGAAGCCCGAGCTCTGCCCGCACGCGAGTGCACAAATCGGGACCTGGACGGAGCCCCTCCCCCTCCAAAGAGCGGGTTCGTGCCCTGCAGGGAGATCTCCGGCCCCACACTCAGGCTCCGCTCAGCCCTGGAACGGTCCTCGGTCCTTCCGACTCGAGGGTCGTAAATCTCTTACGCAGTTGTCACTAAGATCCGGCTGAGGCTGAGGCGAAGGCCAGCGGGGATGTGGGGCTGGATGACCCAACGCCCTGGGGACCGGGGTGGGTGGGGGCGGGCTGCGCTCCCTTCCCCGCACTCCAAGGAGAAGGCAGGCCGCGGTGCGGTGCCGAGCCGCTCTCGCCAAGTAAGCTTTAGCTGCATTTCTTTCCCCTCCAGAGAATGTTGTCACTCTGTTGGACCTTGCGAACATCGGGGCAGGCGGAGGAGAAGCGATGAGGCCGCCTGGCCCCGCAGAGACGGCCTCTGCGCGCGGGGCGGCCCGGCCCTGCTCGTGTTTCGTGTACAAGGGGTGGTGGTTGCAGGCGGGAGAACGCCCCGGCTTCTCCTGCCCGGCCGGCCGCCTCTTCTCCACGGCAGCGCTTTAACCCGAGTAGTCGCCGCGGACAGCAGCAACCCTCCCCTCGACAGCCGGCTGCGCTCTGCTCAGAACCCCCTCGCCGTTCCCACCCCCCGGAAGGACGCCCGTCCCTTGGGTCCCCCGCCGCTTGCCCGTCCTTTCCGCCGCGACCTTGGCTGCAAGGCCACCTCCACAGGAGCCCGTCCCAGCCGGCCCAGCCCACGCGGGGCTGCAGCCTCGCAGACCGCCTGCTCCTCTGACCAGGCCCCTGACGGGGAGATGCCGGCTGAATGCAGAGGGGGCAGGGTTACCTGCGGAGTCCAGGCAGTCCTGGAGGCTGGCGACCTCGAACTTCTGCTGGAGGATGGCGGGATAGGCTTCCAGAAAGTTCACGCTCTTCAGCGGGCTCTCGAAGCGAGGGCCACCTAGGAGCACACCAGTCACTCGGGGAAAGCCAGGGATCTCCAAGCGCTGAGCATGTGCGGGGCAGCGGAGGGGACCAGACCCTGACTCTCCCGCTCCCTCTGCAATGACTGTGGCAGTCGCTCGGTCACTATGTAGTAACACCTCCCTTCCCACAAACAGCGTCCATCTTGACAGATGGGCTAACCCGGGGGGCCGAGAACCCACGCCCGGCGTGAGCTCAGGGGCTGCCGAGAGTTCAGCGGAGTCTCGCCTGGGTCCTGGCACCAGCAGGCCCAGCAGGCGGCTCTCACCTGGGCCCCCGCACCCCAGCAGGCCCAGCAGGTAGTTGCTGGTCTGCTGTAGCAGCACGTTGTTGTCCCCTTCGTACGTGCAGTTCGGGTCGTTGTCATTTCGGAGGACACCCAGACGGTTCACTGCAACGAAGCCACATGGTTTCATCACTTCAGGCATGCACATGAGAACGACTGTCGCCACCTGCAAACGTCAGCCCTGGGCCCAGCATGGTGGGAGCAGAGCGCCTCCCGTCCTGCTCCACCTCCCACCTGCCCTCCTGCTGAGTGGGGGGCCCTCCCCACACAAGGCTCTCCTGGGACCACCCAGGGAGGATGTCGGCAGGGACGTGGCAGGTGTGTCCCTGAGACGCACGCCGAGCAGCTGGTCAGCGGGGAGCACTCAGAAGTGCGCGGTCTCAGCACCCTGTCCTGGCCAGGTCACCGGGCAGAATCTGCCTGTGGTGTGGGCGTCGGGGACAGACGCTCAGGGCAGCTGGCTACCTCCTTCTGTGACTGAACCAGCCCTTCCTTCCACGGGAAAGCTCTCCCTCTCCTCTTGCTGTCTCTCTTGCCAGTTAAGTAACGCAGCTCCTTTGCACGTTTTATAAGGTGGGCCTTCCAGACCTCCCTCTGGGGGGTGCTCTCGAGTGGGAGGCTGGGAGGGAGGGGCGGGCAGGGAAGGGGCACTCGAGTGCCTCAGGCTCCCACACTGGGACACCCTGGTGGGTCTCCTGGTCCCCTGCGCCCCGCCAGAGTCAGACCACCGAGCGGGAGGCGCTGGGAGCGACACTGGAGAAACGACACTCGGCCAACACTGAGCTCAGGGAAAGGGCCTGGCGCCCCTCCCTGTGGGGAGCTGCCTGGGGTGGGCCCGGCGGCCACACACTATACACACGAGGACGCTGCACGGGGTTCTGCTGTCTGCAGGGCGGCGGGACTCAGTCTCCTCAGCGCAGACTATTTACAGCATCTCCGTGAGCTCTAATAGCAAACAGGCGACAGACAGCCCTCGGTGGGGGACAAAGCTCGGAGCCATGGTTACCCACGTGTCGGCAAGTGACGGGAGAGGCGGAGCGTGGGGGAGCCGAGGGCCACCCTGCCGACCACCCTGCTCGAGAAGCAGCCGGGTCGGACCCTCCCTGGAAGGACGAGACTGTCCACAGGCCACCGCCGAGACCCTCGAACTCGGCAAGGGCCTGCCACGCTCCTGGGGGCAGACGCTGGCGGGGAGGGTTCTGCCAGTTCTGGGGTTTGGCGTGTGCACTTGGCCTTCTGAGAGCAACCCACGTTTTACCTATCGGTTACTGAAGGTCAGGACCCAGGAAGCCTAGGAGTTAAGCTGCGAATAATAACGACAACGACAGTAATAACTCAAATAACGACAGCAGATAAAGGTGGTGGAGCACGTCCCACGTGCCCAGCTCTGTGCTCTGTGCCCCGGGCATCCGCCCCTTCCTCACCCCGAGGACCCCGTGTGGGCCGCGGTCACACCCCCACTGCACAGGTAAGAACACCGAGGCTCGGCGGGGACCGGGGGGCCAGCAAGCAGCAGAGCCAGCTGCCCCAAAACAGCCAACGCCTCTAAAACTGAAGCTCCTTTTCCTATTAATTTATCAAAACAAAACTTGGTGCCGGTTTACGGCCAAGTCATTGGCCAGGAAGTTGCAATCCAAGGGAAGAGCTGCTCTCTGTCCGCCCTTTCATGGCTCCCTCGGTCCCTCCACGCCCCGCCCTGTCCCGATCCCCACGTTTCCAGGAGCGCCACATGGGAAGGGGGGCCTGGCCAGGCAGGGGGAGGCAGGCATGTTGAGGAGGGCCAGGCCCAGACTACTGAGCCCCACAGACGCAGTGTGAACACAGCACAGAAAACACACGAGCAAGCAGGCGTGGCTGCGTCCCAATGAAACTGTCCATGCGAACCGGGGGCAGCTGGCGTGCCCGCCGGCCACAGTTTGCTGACCCCTGGTCTGGGGTCGAGTGGCAGGGTCAGGATAGGAAACCGTCACACACGCCCCCAAAACCTACTGGCCAGGTAGCCGTGTCCCCCGCAGGCCTCCCGGCATTCCTGAATCCCCCGCTGGGCGGTCCACGAGGCCAGGGGCTTCCCGGCCGACGCCAAGGCGTGGATTTCGCGTCCGAGCTCTGCCTTGGGGGAGGAAGTCCAAGGAGAAAGGTGAAAAGAGGCCCCGGGCGCAGCGGGAGAGGTCAGTCCCACCACTGCTGCGAAGGCACGGTGCCCTGGAGTCTGACCCCACACACCCGGCCACTCCCGGAGAAAGCAGGGGTCCGACTGAGAACGGGCCGCTGCGGCCCACGCAGGCCACTCCGCAGACTCGAGGGTGCAGGGACCACGCTCTGGCAGAAGCTACCTGAGGGGGCCTGATGACTCATTTACAGGGCGCGCACAAACGTGACACGGAGACACGCCGGTGAAGAGCTGGCGTGTCTCCACACCAAGGCCCTGCTCGCTGGAGGAGGGGGCCAGGCCTGCTGCAGCCGAGGCGGTGGCCCTCTGTCGGCTCCGCGGGGGCGCCCCAGCCAGGAGCCCTGGGCCTTCCAAGTCCTATAAAGATCCTTTGCTTCCATGGGGTGTTCAATAAAAACAATTTGGAGAAAGAGAGGCATACAGGCCCGCTGAGTAAGTGCTTTCCACCTCAAACACAGGCAATGTTGAGGTCCCGAGGAGCTGGGTTAAACCAGTTTCAGAAGGAATAAAGCGTGATCACACTTTATAACATTATTAACAGTTCCTGTGTCAGCTGGCAGGAGCTGTGGTGACTCATGCTAAGGGAAAAACATGCTTAACCCCTGCCTTCCGAGGGAGGGGAAGGGGGGGGTGCCCCTGCAGACCTGGGCTCGGCCCAGCCGCGCCCCCTGCTGGCCACCTGGCACCATCACGGCCCGGGCACCGCAGGTTTGGGGAGGGCATCCCGCACAGACCCCGACCCGCGGCATTCCTCATTCGTCTGCGCATGCGCTGTTTGTGGTTCGCCTTTTACACCCGTCCGGGAGGCAGTGGTGTGGCCACAGAAAGTCACTTCGTACCACCACGCTGGAATTGGGAAGGCTGACCTGGGTGGGCGAGCACACCAGTGTCTGGCCCAGGCCCCGGGCTGCCAGCTCCTTCCACCCGGAGGGGCTGTTTACGAGAGGGCCAGAGCCATGAAATCTGCTGCGGGGCTGGTCACGGGGCTGCAAAAGCGTCGTGCTCTCCTAAGACAACAGCCACTGCACTCCGCTCGGCGGGAGCCGCCCCGGCGCCCCCTCGAGGAAGGGAGATGTGCGCACGCGCCGCGCACGCAGACGGGGCGGATACTTTCGCCCCGTTTGGTTTAAATCGCCATGAACACGCAGAGACAACGGGGACGCCCTCACCTGCCTGGCGCTGCGGTCATCCCCCAGGAGGCCTAGCTGCAGCTGCATCAGGTCCAGGAAAAGCGACTTGGAGAAGTGGTCCAGGGCGTAGGCGGCCGCCAGGTACGGCAGCAGGCGCCATTGCTGAAGTGAACAGGGCACCCGCGTGAATACCCTGCCGGGCTCGTGGGGTGGGGGTGGGGGTGGCCCGGTGCCTACCCGCCTTATGTGGGCCTCGGCATTGGGAGGGGGCGCAGGGCGCGGCCCCGGTCGGGTGCGACGGGACATCACCGCCCACTGCCCCACTTAGCGTGCGAGGTCCTCCTGGGGCGTGCGTCCCTGACACTCGGCCAGTCCCTCTCCCACCCCCGCCAACCCCACTCAAAGGCACGCTACTGGCAGCCCGCACGCCCGGCTCTCGTTGCTGCTTCCCCCAAGTGAAGACCGGCACGTGAGTACCAGTCCACCTGGGAACTAGGAAAACCGGCCATTGCGCTGCCTGGGGATGCTTGGTGCTTCGTGAGCTTAGAAGGGAAGTGGGGAAACGGGAAACCGAGGGTCACGGGGAACGCTGAGCAGGTTCACTCGGCTCCCAGGGGCCAGACAGCAGCTGCCTGGTGGGGAGCGGGCCCGCGTGGGCATTGGGAAGAAAGTGGAATCCCGCTGGGGAGCCCGACCTGCAGCTGGTACTCGAGGATGGGGATCTCCTCCCCGTCGGTGGGTCCAAACTGACGCCGGGTGGCAGAGAAGCGAAGGGCTATGCACACAGCCAGCTTCAGGTTAGTGACGGACATGCCCACGATGCAGACCCGGCTGGCAGACAGGCTGCCCAGGGACGCCCCGAAGCGCTGCCTGTCGTCCTGCGGGGAAAGCCGTGAGGAGCGTCGGCCGGACCTCCACCGTGACCACCGCGGCCACATCCGGACGAGCGGCACAAGGAGGGGGGAGCATGTCCACCCTCTCAGCACGGGCCCTGTGCCCAGGGGCCCCCGACACAGACCTCCAGGTGCAGCAGGGCCTGGCCGCAGGGGTACAGGTGCCGTGAGTAAACCGTCATGAGAAGCTGGGAGGCACTGGGGGGACACAGCTCCACAGGGAAGGGGGCCCCAGGCAGAGGGAGCCCATAAGCTGCCCACCAGGGTCCGGGCCACTGGTGTCAACCTGCCTGAGACCAGATGCACAGGCAGGGGCACCCCAGACAGACAGCCCGCTGCTGGAGCCCACGGTGTGTTTGTAAGGCATCTCCCTTTGACCCCCAGTCCCCTGGATCCCTCTCCCCAAATGACACTGTTTTAAGGGGTGTGACGTTCACCTGTGTCCCGTCTGTTCTTCTAAAACAGATCATTGCCTAGTTTTAATCCTCGCCCACAGGCTCGCAGCCCTAGCAGCGTATCCCTCAGTGGCTGTGGGCACGCCTCGCCCAGACCCTCCCCTCTGGTCCGGTCGCCCAGCCTCCCCTGGGCTCACTTCCTCAGTACTGGGCTTTTCTTCCAAAACCGGGGCGCCTGCGGTGTTTGTGTGGGAACTTGCACGAACTCTGCAAGGTGGAGAATGTTTGAGTTCTTGCGTGCAGAGGACGGCCCAGTAGGATTTGAAAATGTGCCTTGAAACGTGGCTTCCAGGAGTTCTTGCCCTTCCCACCCTGCTGCAGTCCCGCCCCGCTGGCGTCAGACCCGCCCCCTCCCCCACGGGGTTTCAGGACTCTTGGAAGTGCCCCCGTCTGGGGTGCGCACCCCCAACTGGTCCCCTCCACGGCTCCCTTCAACCGGTGGTCCTCTTTTCCCGAGTTTAGACATTTACTGTCCCTGGTTCCCCAAACTTTCTCCTCTCCATTTCCTCCCGTCCCCTCCGGCTGTCTCTGGCTTCCCCAGCCTCTGATGCGTCCTCCGCTCCCTTTTTCCTATCAAACGATGGCTTATTTGCCTGTGAACGTGCAATTGGTTACTCTCCAGATGGCTGTCTCTGTCTTTCTGACACCCTGTCACATTGCCCTTTCTCGCCTCGTCCCTAGGCGTGCCCCCTGCTGCGCCCACGCCCAGCACAAGGCCTGCAGTCTGAGGGGGTCTCCAAGGGGGTGGGCGCGGGCAATGCACTATCTGTCCCTGTGTCTGGAGAGAGCCGCAGTCACACCCTGTGTGTCTGCCACTCCATGCGCTCAGCGGGCACTGGACACTGGACTGCTCGGTCACCCTCATCTGTGGACCAAGCAACCTTTCACCTTTGGGGGGACTCCGTGGGGCCCAGCACTGTGGTGGGGCAGCGTGGCTGACCCAAGCACCCACCTCCTCAGTGCTGGCACTGGAACCCAGACCTAGCGGGGCCTGCCACCGGCCAGCCTGGCTCCAGCGGCCCATCTGCGGGCTCGGGAGCTTCCCCACCTGGAGACACCTTACCTTAATGTGGGTGACGTAGGTGCCCTCAGGGCTGACGTCCCCGGTCCGGTTCAGGAGGCTCTGGCGAGGAATCCTGACCTTGTGAAACATGGCGAACCTGTGGGGACACGCGGGGCCTCGGGTCAAACCGCGCCTAGCCTGGCTCCCCACCGCGCCTCCTGACACCCAATCAAAGGAAGTGAAGGACAGCTGGCAAGGTGACAGAACCCCCAGAGGCAGAGAAGACAGAGAGAGAACACCAGGAGACAGATTTCAACACACTTTCTGTCCAAAACAGCAGGTTTAAAAAACCGGCGGGGGAGTGCGTGGCAGGGCTCCGTCGGAAGCGGAACAGCACAATGGGGCACTGGTGTTTGCAGGGGCCGGTCTTGGGGTCACTGAGTGAGCTCCTGAGACTAAGCCCACCCTGCAGGGGCCAAGGCCACGCCCCAGGGACAAAGGCCCCCCCGCCTGCTCCTGAGGTGGCAGCTGTCCAACAGAGAAGAGGGGGCTGTGTCCTTCAAGACGGGGTCTCTGCTCTCACACTTGAGGCTCCTGCCAGGACCCACACCGGGAGGTCCAGGCGGCAGAGCGGGGCTCTGAGACTCCGGCCAACCTGAGGGTCGGCCTCTGGGCAGTGGGGGGAAGGCTCCGCACGCTTCACTGTGGCCGCCTGTCAGCGTGTGGCTGGCAGGTCAGGAGGCGCGGCCCCACAAGTCTGGGGACAAGGCGGGCAAGTCCCTGATGTCCTCTGAGCCCCTGAGCAGTGCAAAGAAATCCACCCCACCCCGACGACACCCACAGTTTCTGCTGTCCCCCGGCTGGCTGGCACCAGGAGCACCTCCCTCACAGGGACGGTCCCCTCACCAACCCGCAGACCGCACGCTGAGCGCCAGCAGGCCCCCTCCCCTCCGCCAACGCGTCTGCTCCGCCCGACCCCCCTCACCTCCACCCCACCCAGAGCCGCCGAGGGAGCGCAGTGCCCCTTGGCTCTCGGCAGACCTCGGCCCTCCGGCCTGTTCTGTGCGCGGGGGGCCTTGCCAGAGTGCCCACCGACTTCCCACCCCTGCGTGAGACCTTCAGTCCTACAGCCTGGGACTCTAACCCCCACAAAACGAAGTGGCCCTCAGAGGGACCCAGCCCGCCACCTCCCCACTGTGGGCCGTGTTCGCATGCAACCCTCAGACCCGGCTGGGCACCCTCCTCCAGGCCTGTGGTGGGTGCTGGTGTCTCAGGACACCACGGGGGGCGCTCCAGTTTGGCGGGGACTGCCCACTGTCCTTGTCCTTGCCAAGCCACTGCTTCCTGTCACTAGTTTCTAGGGTCTTAGTGGTCCTTTGTAATGGGGCCGCCGTGCCTGGGACCTGCCAGGCTCACTGAGTGCCCAGGGATGAGCCAACCAACTGCAGGGGACACACAAGTCTGCGTCTGGGGACAGCCCTGGGGCGAGATGCGCAGCCCCTTCCAGCACCCCCAGGGAAGAGCGGAGACCTGGGCTGGCACAGGTGGGCTGGAGGAGCCCCTGCCCAGTTCCTCAGGAAGCGACAGGAACCGCAGGTGGGAAACTCCGCTGGCTGCCAGGTGTCTGTGGGGCCCAGCTCTGCAGGCTGCCCCCCACCACCCCGAGGGTGACATGGAGGTCATTGGCAGACCAGGTCCTTAGCAGGCCCAGCCAGCACATCGGGGCCCTGCCTGGGGACGAGCCACGGCGCCAGGGCCTTCGTGGTGCTCCGACTGGCCGTGCGGAGGCCACAGGGCCCAGAAGGCCCCCCCGGGCCCTCTGACCTGACCCCCTGGGTCACAGAACACCCAGACGGGGTGCCGGGTTGCGGGGCGTGCTCCCACTGGTTGCTAGAAGCGAGGAAGGCTTTTTCAAGTACGACTGTGTAGACGCCAAGCGCCCTAGGCCGGGAGGGGAAACCTTTCTAGCCACACAGCCACGGGAAGGCTGAGTGTGCCTAAGCATTGCACGTGCACAAGTGCTTGTGTGAGTGTTCTGAAGGCAGTGTCACACCTTCCCGTTTGCACACTGGACGAACTCTGTCCCTGAGGCAGTCAGCAGGGGCCAGCGCAGGGGAGGCAGCCCAGTGACCTCAGACAAAAGAGAAAGAAAAACCCACTCAACTCTAACGCTGAGGGTAGAGCAGAGAGGAGGAGGGTCGGCAGGCCCCACACCCCACGAGGGTTTCCTGTCCGCGCAGCTCGAGCGCCCTCTGCCGGGCATGGTGCCCATAGGGAGGGAGGAGGGAGTGAGCTGGGGACCCCAGGCTAGTCCCTGAACCTTCAGAGGCTCAGGGACCTGGCCCGGCCACTCCCACAGTCTCACCAGCCTGACACTGAGTGACTCCACGGGCACGATGTCATTGTGGTTTGGTGGACCTGCCCTCAAAGCCCCCGGGGGGCGGTCACGGTGTGGCCCCCAGCGGGGTCAGTCTCAGGTGTGGGGCTCCGCCTCCTAAGAGGCCGTCTTCGGCCTCTAGAAACACGGTCTGTTGGTGGGAGCCGAGTGCGTGGTTTTCCAGTGAACGGAGACGCTTCCTGCAGACGTGACCGGCTGTCCCCACGCACATGGAGGGGAAAGTGCCACCAGCGCAGCCTGAGGCCACCGCTGCCCAGGCCTCGCTTGTACACGCAGACCCTCCCAACAACGGGGGTCCCCGCACACGAGTTTTCTGAGCCCCAAACTGGAAGGCCTGGAGCTAAGGAAGGATGCTGCTTCTCCAGGTGCAGGACGAGGCGGCGCTGCCACCCCCACTTCCTGCACGGTCCCCCGACACCTGTGGCCCACAACCAGAACGATCTCAGTCACACGAAGCCGCGCCACCACCCGGCTGACAGCTGAGGGTGACGGGCCACCGGCCTGGCCGTGCCGGGCCCCCCGACAAAGCGGTGGTCTGAGGGAGCCCCCGGCCGACCAGGCTCCGACGTTAATCAGCAGGCTCTTCGCACAGGCCGGCGGAGAGGCGCGGACGCCCAGTGAGCACGGGTGAGAAGCGTCTGCTCTCGCGGGCCGCAGCTTCCGCCGTTCCTCCCCACGCCAACTGCGTGATGTCAAGGGCTCCGGCCCTCTGGGCACAGCCTGGGGGTCCGAGCAGAGACCCGAGACCCACCCCCTGCGCCCAGCACCCCTCCCCCAGGGGAAGGACCGGGGAAAGGAGGCTCCTCTGCTCGGCACCCGTGGGGACCACCTGGCCCAGCTTCTCTCTCGGGAGCTGGTCCGCCTCCTGCTTTATACTCAAAACGACCGTGGGTGGGACGACCAGTGAGGCCGAGCCACTGACAGCAGGCTCCCTCTACCCTCTGCCTGGCTCCCGAGCAGCGGGTGAATGAGCACTCTCAACACGCACAGGAAAGGCCCTTGGCCGAGGGACGCCCCGGCTTTGCTCTGCACCCCCAGTCACAAACCAGCTCACAGGAACAGAGGGGCAAGCCCCTCAGCCCGGCTTCCTGGGAGACGGCGTGCCATGAGCACGCACCCGTGGAGAAAGCAGGCCCACAGCGGCCAGCCAGAATATTGCCTCGTGCGGGCAGGACCGACAAGGGCGTGGTACGGGGACTGTCGTCATGCCCGTGTCACCGATGAGGAAACAGGCCAAGGAAGGGCTTGAGGCGGGCCCAGGATGTGAACCCAGATTCTCGTGGTCCCTAAGTTCGTCCTGGGCGCTAACAGCAGCTCAGGGAGGTGTCAAGGCCCTCAGGACAGGCTTCCCCGCACAAGGGTCGCCTAGGGTCGCCTGCTGGGCCTCTCTCCCTCCCGGACCCCGGAGCCTACACCGCCCCGCCCCCACCGTCAGTGTGTGCGCCTGCTGCAGCTCCAGGAGGTCGCTGATGGGGGCCTCATGGTGGGGGGTGTGAGGCAGGCCCTGGGCTGAGGCCCCGCCAGGCCGCAGCTGTCTGCCTGGGCGTGAGGACAAGCTCGTGTGTTCGTACTGGGGTCCCCTATACCTCCTGGTGTTGGGTGGAGACGCGGGACACGGCCCTTTATGCCGTGGCTCTCGGTGCGGAGGGGAGGGCTGTGTCCCTGCCATGTGTCTCCGGCCCCACAGGAGCGTAGGAAGGTGTGGGGACAGCACTGGGCGTCCCCGTGAGGTTACAGGTGTGAGGGGCTCTGTGGCCTTGGGCCCAAGGACCGAGACAGACCGCGGAGGAGGGCGCTTACCCGTTGTCCAGGCCGTTCAGCCCGATCTTCCTCCCCATGTTGCCCACCATCACCCCGGGCATGGGGAGGAGGGTCTTCGGGTCCCGGATCTGCACAGAGCACAGGGAGCTGCAGACGGGTTTGTTCAAACCCCATGGGCCCCCTTGGGCAGGAACCTTCCTGTTTGTGACCCAGGAGCAGGCTCCTTCCTGGCCCCCGAGCCAGACTCCACGTCACAGCCCCAGGAGTAGCCCCGGACCTGGCTGGGCAGTCCAGACCTGTGCTGAGTGTCTGAGACGATGGCCACGTGGCCACCAGGATGGAGAGTCCTCCCTCCGCCCAATGACCCCAGGCCCAGGCTCAGGGCTTCCCAGCAGTGACACCCGACACCCGGGGGGACAGTCCTTTCCGGGAGGGTGGGGCTGCCGTGGGCGCTGTGGGGTATTTAGCTGCATCCCTGTCTACTTGCTAGATGCCGAGGCACGCCCTGCCCCCCCCCCGGGGGATGGCATGTTTCCAGACACTGTCCCCGGGGCCGGCAGCCCACCTGCACGACAAAGGGGTGCAGGCCGTGGCACTGGCCCCCCGGCGTGTACAGCTGTGCAAACACCACTGCGTGGGTTGCGGTCTTGCCCATGTTGCCGATCCAAAATTTGGCGGCTTCAAAGTCGGGGGAGTGGAGGATGAATTCCTGCACAGGGAGAGAAGCGCTGGTCAGCTCACACACGCGGAAGCCTCCTTTTCCTCTGGCACGCGTTCAGCTCCGACCCTTCAGCGGGGGGCAGGGACTGGCCGAGGGTCTGCCCCCCTGAAGGCACCGGAGCACACGGAGCATGTCTGGGCCGTGGGGCTGGAAAAGGGGCCTTCCTGTGGAAACCGTGCCCAGTGTGTCAGACAAGGTAGCAATATACACAAAGCCTCAGGGTGGGGCCCAGCCCTGGGTTGTGTATGTTCTCGGTGAGACCTTCCTGACCCCTCGCTGACCGCCAGTCCTCACAGTTTCCGGGCGGGGCAGGTACAGCCTAGCCCTTGTTGGCACTACGGATCTCATGCGCACTGTGCAAGCTCACGTGTGTGCAGACCAGTCTCGGGTCTGATGACTTTTTCACTCGAGAAAGCACGTGGTTTGTGGGCTGGCAGCCCAGGCAGCGCAGGGACTCGGGCACCTACCTCGGTGGCAGGGTCGTAGTGAGCGGTCGTGCGGATGGCCTTGGTGTTACTCCCGTGACCGAGTTCGGTTAGAGCCAGACACCCGAAGATCTAGCGTGGAAGCGAACATGGAGGTGGGCAGCAGAGGCTCTTTCCCGCGGACCTGGAAGGGCCCCGACCCCACCTTTCCTCTGAGGTCCAAGCGCCCTCTAACCACGGCAGAAGCCCCAGACCCCCGTTTCCTATGTAAGCGACTAGTGGTCTGGCAGTGTCCCCCCAGCTGTGCGGGACGCCACACGGCCCGAGGCCCCGCTAGGGTGGCCCGGAGCCAGAGCAGCTCCCGGGCGGCAGAAGGAAGCAGGAGCTGTGGCTTTGATAAGGAAAAGCCACATTCGGTCAGCACGGGGCCCAGCAGCCCCGTCTGTTAAGTCTCCCTGTGGCGTGAACTACCTGGGAGCAGCGTGCGGACGCCGTTGGATACGGTGAGACCCCGGGCCCCCACCTGCAGCTGCCCTTCCCTCTGACCCCAGGAGGACGGTGAGAGACTGCAGGCCCCCAGCCTGCCACCCACTGACACTCACCTCCATGCTGAAGACCTTTGGGATGTATCTGAAATGTCTTTCCAAACCGGAATTGTAAATCGCGGACATGAAGAGCTGAAAATGTGACGTCATCCCGTAAACGGGGGGAAGTTAACAGAGCTGCCGTGCTATGACGTCACTAGTGACGGCCCGCGAACACCGCCGCCCCGGGCCAGACAGCCGAATGCAGCCCTGAGAGGCTGGCCACGGGCACGCGAGGCTGCCGGGGCTGGGGGGCCTGGGTCCCCTATCAAGTAGTTTAAGCAAATCCAACAGAATCATCCGGCGCATCCCGAGGCTCTGTGAGGAATGCGGGATGGGGGCGGGGGACGCACTTTCCGTCACACAACGGGGCAGACCACGTGCTTTGCCAAGGTTTTCGTTTTCAGGGTTTTTTCTTTTTTTGGGGGGGGAGGGTAGGGGCGATAAAGCAAAAGAGCCCCAAAGCCCTCCTCTTACAGGGCTTTGGCTTCATAGCGCCGTATTTTCTCAAGGACCAGTGTGTGCTGACTTGTACATATAGGTGAACAAACTGGACTTCTCATTAAAAACCCCAAGATCTACCCACACATTATAATCTTTGCTTGTTTCCTACATTATTCTTACTTTTTAAAAGATCATTTACTTACTTTTAGAGAGAGGGGAAGGGAGGGAGAAAGAGGGAAAGAAACATCAGTGTGTGGTTGCCTCTCGTGCGCCCCCTACTGGGGACCTGGCCGGCAACCCAGGCACGTGCCCTGACCCGGAATTGAACCTGAGACCTTTTTGGTTCACAGCCAGTGCTGAGTCCACTGAGTCACACCAACCAGGGCGCCTACGTTATTATTAGACATCTCTTTAAACAAGCATTTCCCCAAACACACAAATCCCCAGAAAGCGTTAAAAGCAAGTAAACACGAACAACCCCAAAACCACAGCGGCAAGCGTCTAAATCCCACAGGCTGCATGTACATTCTGTATTTGAGCTCCTGCGACGGCGGCAGCCTTGGCCCAGGGCAGCCTGGACTCTCCTCTCCTGACCCTTACTCACAAACGTGTGCAGCAGGACCTTGGTGGCCAGGGACCAGTCGTACATGCCCAGACAGTTCACCAGCACCAGGAATCTGAGCGGGCTCTGCGCCAGGTCACTGGAGAGGAGGAAGTCGTACTCGAAGAGCCGCTTGCAGCGCCGGAAGGTCAGCTCTTGGTACTGCTCCAAGGAGAGATCGTGTCCCTTGGGATGGGCGAAGAGGGGGTCCTTCTCCAAAGCCGAGAAGATGGTTTTCTGGAAATGCAGGGAACAGGAGAAGGGCGGTTTAGAGGCAAAGGATGGGGTCTCACCACGCTCCACGCTCTCACTTATCCACGTTTCCTTGAGGCTGCATGGCGCACACAGTCCAACCCAGAAACACTGGGACGGAGATGACAGTCCTTCCCCGCTGAGGCTTAGGAAGCAGCTCCGACAGGCTGGGCACCTGGACAATTCCCTGAGGCTCCACCATCCCGATGTGCAAAGAGGGGCGCGGCCTGCGCTGAGCCCAGGAACAGCCGCACCTTGCAGAGGCGGACCCGAGGCCCAGGGAAGCCGCGCAGCTTTAAGAGCGCAAAGCCCCACTTTGCCAGTGACCTGGGACGCCTACCAGACCCCCCTGTGGGCCAGCATGGTCTCACCTTAAAGCGCAGAGTGTCCTCGCCTTCCCAGAACAGCGCCAGCTCCTTCCAGCTGAAGGACGCGCGTGCGCGGTACGCCTGCAGGGGCCCCCTGGGGAAATCGGGGAACAGAGCATCCTTGCTTCCTTCTGGGGTGAGTGCCATTGTTTGACGTCAACCTGTGCAAAATACACAGCCTTAGCGGGGTGCTCCAGTCCTTCTGTTCACACCATCCACGAGCACCTGTGTAAGTGCCACGCATTACAAGAGAAAAACTAACTGGAATGGGACGGCAAGAGAGAATGACCACATTGGGAGCTCACGTTCACTTTCCCCAGACCAAAGGGGGAGGGGAGAGCTCCTTGTTTTCATTTCAGAACAAAGGTGACGGGGAGACCCACGGATGCAAGCCAAGGGTAGCGCCAAGGTAAACCGGCGGGTTGTGGTCTCCCTGCGCGGAGGGCTCCCAGAACCGCGTGCTCATTTGGCCCTTTCCGCCCACTGCTCTTGCGTCCTGGAGACCCTCAAACTCGGAACTCGGAACTCACCTTGGCCCCCTGATCCAGCCTGCCCTGCCGGCCTAGGTCCACCCTGCCAGCGGCCCGAGGGTGCTGAAGCTGTAAACCCAGATGTCACTCTGGAAATCCCCTCTCCCTCACGTCCTAGAGCCCCCGCTCCCCTCTTTAATGCCTACCGAACCTTTCCTTTCTCTCCGCCCCCATTAAATCTTGCATAAAAACCTCCGACTATTGCGCAATCCCCGCAGGCAGGTGGATGTCTCACTGGTGTGGCAACCTGTCAGAGTGAAGTCAGCTGCCTCAGGTCATACATCTGTCATCAGGCACATCGACTCCCAAGTCCCATGATCCTAAGTGATCAGTAAGTCCCCTATGGCCCCGTGCCACCCGAGGTCACTAACATTAGTTACTGGGAAGGATTCTGACTCCAGAGCTTATGAGCTGGGTAAAGCCCGTTCAGTTAGCACCTGTCCGCGCCTCGGCAGTGATGATGGTACGGTCATGCGATTCTAGTATCTAGTACACCAGGTGCTCAAATAAATCACTTCCTTCAATGTTGTTTCACTATAAGGTACCCAGACGCGTAGAAACGCAACTCTGGTTGACAGCAATAAGCCTATGGCCATGGGTTCGTTATGCTTCCTTTTGCTTAAGGCAGAACCTGTCAGCAACGGCCAGCGACATTAACTGAGGACTCACTGTACCCAGTCTCTGGGCTGTTGGAATTGGCAGGAGGCGCTTGGAACAGTCCCAGCAGGGAACTGTGGCTTCCATATAATCATCGTGCCAATAGTCGCCTGCACCCAACTGTCCTCTCCGCAGTGGAAGAGAGAACTCTAAAACGCAGATCAGATCTCTCTCCCTCCAGGGAACAGCTGTTCTGTGACCTCCGGGGACTATGTCCGAGTTCCTCAAAAAGTCTCACGGGTCTTACCCTCCTCCGGTCGCCAGCCCTTGCCTTCTGTGCACCCCGCAGTTCCTCGACCGCAGGGTGTGCGCAAGACCCCTGCGGGTGCCCCGGGCCTTTGCACGTGCCGCCTTCCCCTCGCCCCCCCGAACGGACAGGGGCTGGACCTTCGGATCTCACCAGTCACTTCTGCTCGCCGGGTCAGCACCGCTCGGCGCACACAACAGATGCTCAATAAACGTCCTTGGGGCGCTGTAGCCCTGCTAGGGAGAGCCGGCCGCGCATCGGCGGACGTCCGCTCCGCCCCGCCCCGCCCCTTGCCCACCGCCCCGCGGCCACCGTCCGACCCTGACGTCATAGCGCCGCGCCGCCCGCCTTCGTCGCCCAGGAGACGCAGAATGCGTTCGGAGCTCTCTCTCTCTCTGCAGGGAGACCGCGGGGTTGCGCGGGGGCGCAGAACCTTGCCTGGACGTTCCCCAGCGCTCCTCCCGGGGGGCCCCCTGCACCAGCATCTCTGGGACGTTTGTCTAACTTGCGGATTCCAGAGCTACGGAATCAGAACCCCCTAGGCTGGGCATTCTCAAATTATTCCAGAGCACGCCCAAGTGATCGTAAAGTCAGAGAACCCTGCAGGGTGCTCCCCAGGCCGTGTGAGCGTCCCCAGTGGAACCGAGCCCCGCTGCCCGTAGCAGTAACCAACTCGATACCCATCCTTTCCTAGCGTTTCTTTCCTTCTCTCTCACACTTCCCACCTCACTCCCGCGTTGGGGGTCGGCTCCGTATTTAAAACACACGCGCCCAAAGCCTTGCCTCAGTCTCTGTTCGGGGACATCCAAATTGAGACCGGCACATCCTATTAAATGTAGCAAGATCGAATCAGCTGGACCTGGCAATTTGCAATATAAAGAAGAAGGAGCGCGCAAAAGGTTTCCATTTAAGGGGACTGGAAGACGGGCAGTGCAGTCGTGGGGAAGCGAAAGGCAAGTTCAAGTTTAGAGACCGTCAAGTTGCAGATGTTGGTGCGACATCTGGATGGAGAGGTTCAGCTGATAACTTGGAAGTTTTCTACTGCTATTCTACTTTGAAATACCTTCTCTTTCATTCCATGACAATATTTTTCTTCACAGTTGCGACTCTTATTCCAAACAGACTTCTTATTCCAAAGACTTCTTATTACGGGTATCAGCCCGGCTTCCCGTTGCAAAGCAGAAGGATGAGACTGGTGGACAGACTAGGCCCTGCGTGCGCGCTCCTGAGCTGCGAGAATTGGTCCCCCATTGAGGCGGTGTTCCAGCGAGCGGTCCTTCCCACACGAGGGCGACTGGCCCCAGTGACGTCTGCGGTTCCTGGCCAAGAGGGGCTGTTGGATGGTGCGCTGTTAAAAGGCATGCACGAGATCGTGGCCACCTAATTTGGAGGTCTGCATTCGCAGACAATAAAAACTCCAAGTCGAAGGTGAATAGTTAAGCACTTTATTAAGTGAGAACAAAGCGAAAGCAGGAATCAAGAGCATGCATCACCAGATGAGAGATCACCTACACCGAACGCAGACGCTGGGGAATCCCGGAGACAGCAGCATTGGGGTCCGACTGGGAAAGTTCCGAGCGAAGCGTCCTTCTCTAGGATGGGATTCCGAAGTCGCACTGTGGGGGCTGTGCTTCAACATGCTTTAGACAGACGTGGCTATGCACCAGGGGCCTTGTGTGACTTTGACTGAACTAACCGCTCCCTCCGCGAGAAGAGCCAGTTCTTGCCAAAGGAACGGTTAACTATTAGAAGTACCCATCTCACCCCGGCTGGTGTTGCTCAGTGGATTGAAGTACCGGCCTGCGAGCTAAGGGGTCACTGGTTCGATTCCCAGTCAGGGCACGTGCCTGGGTGGAGGGTTGGGTCCCCAGTGGGGCACGCACAAGAGGCAACCACACATTGATGTTTCTCTCCCTCTCTTTCTCCCTCCCTGCCCTCTCTAAAATTAAATAAATAAAATCTTTTTCTCTTTTAAAAAAGTACTAATCCCTCGGGGAGAAGGGCCGGTTCTCCCTGGGAGACGGCACGCCCCTATTTCATTCTTACAATAAAGGTCACGGCTCAGGCATAAACAGAGGAGATTCTCAGTGTCCCTTTAACCCGTCAAATGGACACATCTCTGCTGCAGGTAAACCTCCATCTCGTTATAGTTTGTATCTCTGCTGTGCCGGACTTCGGAGTGTGGGACACGCCGTGCAGCCACGCTGGGGTGGAGGGGCCCGCCCCGTTTCGGCAGAGCTTCTGGATAGAGGCTCTGTTGCTCGCAGGGCTCGGCAGCAGGCACGGGGCTGTTCCACTGTTCCACTATCTCTTTTCATCCCCTTTTGGTACCTGGGACCTAGCGTGTAGTGGTTTGGGGTGTCCCACTTGGGCCTCTCTAGAGCTGCACTGTCCAATACAGAAATCACAAGCCTCATGTGGCTATTTACATTTAAATATGCACTAGTTAAAATGAAGTGGATTTAGCGTTCACTTCCTTAATTGCATCAGCTAGTGTGTATTTGCAAAGATTCACAAACAAACCTCACATTTAAACCTTAAAGCCAGGAGGACCTGTAAGGGGAGCTCTCACACCCTACCAAGAGGTTTTTCTTGGGCCAATTAACCCAAACAAGAAAAACCTGATTTCTTAATTAGGCAAAGCTAGGGAATGAGCATTCCAAGCAGAGGGATCACCTAAAGGAAAGCTCTAGGGTGGGAGTGAATGAGATTGGCAAGTTCCAAGAGGAAGAAGACCCCTGTGGCAGGAGCCGAGCTCGTGAGAGGAAGAAATGAGGTTGGGGTGGGGGACAGAACCAGGGTGTGTGGGACGTTGCAGGCAGGAGCCAAGAGGCAGGTTAGATGTCGTCTTAGTTCAAGAGGTGGGTTTCCAGCAAGAACATCAGCCCATGTAGAATTTTCCACCTCCCCCAAAACACTGGCCTCGGAATTTATGCCTGTTCAGTCCAAGCCGTAGGACTCCAGGTGTCTGTTCAGTGATTTTTATCGCTCTGCTACGCCCAGATGACGCGCCGTCAGAGCCACAACATAGGCAGGGAGGCCACAAAAGGGCCTGGAGCGTAGGAGCACAGAGCCCAAGAAACAGCTGTTTGAGGAGGAATCAGAGCGGGCACCTTGCCTTGCTGCCGTTTTGATTAGGGATGTTATGTACCAAGCCGAATGGAAAACAAAAGCACTTTGCATCCTGAGGTCAAGTAAGCAGACGAGAATGCCCGGTCTGATGCCAGTGCCCTGAATGGATGAGCTTTTCCTATCAGTTGCTAACCCCCTGGTGAAAAGTCTGTAAAAGGAAAGACACATGTTTGGATATTTTGAGGATGTCGTCTCTCTCCCGCGTGGTAGAACGCTGAGTGTTCTCCATTAATGTCTCGATTTGATCGCTGTCAACTTCAATAGTGCACCTGATGGTGGAGCAGCGTGCAGCGAGAAACCTCCAGCATGAAACTTCACACACCGCTTTTGACAGGTTCGATCAGTCACAGCACCTTCCCCATACCCTGCACAAATCTTTTTTTGTATTTCAGTTGTTTTTACCTCTTGGGATAATAAAGCATAATATGTCAAAAATGTTGTGTATTTTCTTCCATCTTCCCTATTAAGATGGCTACACGAAAATTCACCCATTTTGATGTTTTTTTTTAATGCACACTGATATCACAGCTGTCACAATACAATCTAACAAAATTCTTTCGACCGGAGTTAAAGACAACTAAACGCTACTAGAGCTATCTCACAGAAAAAAACAAATGAACCTTTTGGCCGACCCAAATGTATGCATAGCAACGGACATAGACAGCAACCAGTAAGTTTAAAAGTAATTATTGAGCGGCCCCAACTACATTGAACCTATTTGGACAGTATAGGGGACTGAATTATGCTGCCATCCCCCATCAAGATATGTCAGAGTCCTTAGCACTGTACCTAGGACCGTATTTGGAAGTAGGATTTTTGCAGAAGAGACAAACACGAGGAAAAGGCCATGTGGCCACAAGCCAAGGAAAGCCACTGATTGATGGCGAGCCCCAGAAGTGAGAGGCAGGGAGTAGATTCTCCCTCGGAGCCTTTGGAACTGTAAGAGCACAGCTTCCCGTTGTTTTAAGCCACCAGTTAGTGGTAACTTGAGACCGCCCTAGAAAATTCATCGACACCGGAACATCCACCACGTGGTCAAAGTGAAAGGGCCGGAGTGAGCAGGCGTGTCTCCGAGGCTGTCACTCATTTGTCTTGTTAATTCCAGACACTTGGCCGGCTCTTCTGGTAAATCGCATGACTTGAGTTAGTTTTGACTTAATCTGGTCCTCACAGACACCATCCAGGGAAAGAAAAAAACCCAGCTGAGGCACTGACGTACAGAAAGGACGACGAACCTCTGACGTTTCTGTTTCGTCACTAGCTCTGCAGACTGTGCCTGTGAGGCTGGCGTCAACCGGCAGCGCCCACCGTTCCCTGTCGTAGGTGACAGCCGACGTCAGACACAGCCAGGGCTGCGCTGGGGCGCAGGAGCGCACGCCGTGGCTGTCCCACATAAGAATGAGGGGGACGAACTTCCCTAAGAGGCGTCATCTTGAACTTTCACAAACTCGGGCTCCTTGGTCTTGAGTCATCAATACTGGAGACAACCCGACTTCGGACGCCGGGTTGATCCTGAGGATTTCATAAATGCACCACCTCCGGTCTCTCCAAAGCTCAGCTCTGATCATGCTTCTATGAGGCGCCAAACGCCTGGACTGGATCGATCTCCCCAGGCTGAAGCAAAGGTTAAATTCCGCAGCCGAGAACTCCGCAGTGTAATCCAGCCAGGGAATCACAGCCGCGAAGCGCTCGGGATCGGGCCCGCCCATCTCCCGTCCGGCCCCGCCCCTCTCCCCGTCGGGCCCCGGCGCCCCGCCCCTATGATGCCACGCGCCGCGCCGCCTTCCGTCATCGCCGCGGGCCGCCGCCTGGCTCTCGGGGCTGGCTGACCATGGCGGAGGTGGGCCGGGCCGCGGTGCGCGACCCCGGTACGCTGCTCCCGGGCGGCTTCTGGGCGGCCGTGGCTGTGTGGCTGGAGAGGCCGCAGGTGGCCAACCGGCGGCTGTGTGGCGTCCGTCTGGAGGCCCGGCGGAGCGCTGTTCTACCGTGGACCGAGCAGGAGGCGCGGGCTGCGGCGGGATGCGGGTCGGAGGAGAGATCGCGACACGGTCCGCGTTCCCTCGAGGATGGTCCGGGCCCCAGGCCGAGTGCAGGCCCTGAGGAGCCCCAGGACCGGCGCCACCAAGGCGAGGACAGGAGGGAAGCAGCCGCAGCGCCTCTGCTCGCAGGGACCCCGGGACAGCCCAAAGAGGCTGGAGGCGGGGAGGGCGACTTCTCCGCCTCGGACCTCGATTCTCTCTGGGACGATTTCTCCCGAGGCCTCGTCGGCGACTGTCGGGAGCTGCTGGCCTTCCTCACAGGCTCAGGGGCAGGATTGCAGCCAGAGGCTCAGCGCGAACTCGACGTGGTTCTCAGAACCGTCATCCCGAAAAGGAGCCCGCATTACCCCCTTTCTGCTCCGAGAAGGGAAATCGTCCTGCGCGGTAGGCGTATTCCTGAAACCGGGAGGTGTACAGATGAGCAAAGCCGGCCCCGAGTTCACGTGGCAAGGACAGAGTTTAAAATACGTTTGCAGCAGGGAGACGAGTCCAGATTGCTCCAAACGCTCGGATTTGTGTGACCAGGCGTTTTAAAGGGAGAATGAGCGGATGGAGGTTGATGCACCTGAAACCCACCTGGGTTTGTGAACTGGTTTGCATCTAGAAGCTCCTACCCTCCCACAGAGGGGAGGAGATGGGCCCCGACTCCAGGTGTGGGCTGGAAGAGTCCTTTCTTTTGTTTTGAATTTTCTCTGGAAGGCATTTAAGGGGAGCCTCGGGTCACCCTAGGGATGCAGCTTTCAGCTGTTAGAAATCATGTTAACGGTTGTTTACTGTTTAATGAGCCAGTGTTGAGGCCAAATGGAGAAAGGGCCCAGAGGAGGCTGGCTGGAGTTTGGTCAAGGGAGTCTTTGTCAGAGGACGCAGTTAGGTTAAATGCTTCCGTGGAACCTCAGGTCAGTGAGAAGGCTTAGAAAGGACCCAACCATGCCAGTTCCTTGGCGGTGTCCTAGGGACATTGTAGCTTTTTCACTGTTGGAGGGGGTGCATAGCAATGTATTCACATGTACAGAGGACAGGCATTGGTTGGGGTGGTCCCTGGAAGGCTTGGGGGACACCGGGAACAGCAGATAGGAGTCTGGCGGGTAAAGAGGTACGTGGAAAGGCCCCTCCTGGTGGAGCCTGCAGAAGGGCCCTCTGGCTCTCAGGCTCGCTCCCTGCATTGCAAAGCCGGCCAGTGTCAGCCCTTCTCACGCTTGGAGCCTCTCCAACTCCCCCTCTGCACTGGTTCTGCCTCCAGCTGGAGGAGGTTCTTCCAGGGCTCTCGTGACTCCGTGGAGCCCACCTGCACACTCCCTCTCCTGAGGTGTGTGACCTGAACCACAGCTGCAAAGCCTTTTTGCCGCGTTAGGAGGCAGTCACAGGTTCTAGGTGTTAGGGTGGAGACGCCTGCGGGAGGCTGTGCGGTCTGCCCGTGTAGCAATGCTGCGTCCTGGTAGGTGCGTACCTCCCCTCTCAGTACCGTCTGTGTCAGTGGACCTGTGAGACTCTTCCAGGTGTCCCCTGCCCCAGGAGGCCCTGTCCAACCCGCTTCCCTGGGCTAGTTCAGGACGCCTTCCAGCTTCCATCAACTGCGTTCTCACCTTGGCTTGCCTGAGAAGAGCTACACTTCTTTCTCTGAGTGTAGACCCTGAGGAAGCACATACTCACCAAGTGGGGCTCCTACAGGCCAGCTGGGCTCTGATTAAACAAACACGAAACACCAGAGCCTAGCACCCCCTTGTGCCCCGGGGCCTCTCACCCAAACTGCACACCCGGAGCTGCCTGCACTGGCTCCTGCCACCAGCGCAGCCCT
This sequence comes from Trachops cirrhosus, assembly GCA_028533065.1. Classification (NCBI taxonomy): domain Eukaryota; kingdom Metazoa; phylum Chordata; class Mammalia; order Chiroptera; family Phyllostomidae; genus Trachops; species Trachops cirrhosus. Next base: position 1,712,547 of record CM052538.1, on the reverse strand, counting down.
GATACTAGAGCCCCTGGGATCCTATTTCAGCCAATAGGATGAGGTCTTCCCCAACCATATGCTGCTCTGACCATTAGAGTGGATGCATTATGACCATTCAGGACAGTGCACAGTGTCTTGTGGACCAATCAAACTATGAAGATTTGGAGTCCTCATTTGCATGAGAACAGACCAATGAGGTTCTAGGGGCAGGGACTTCGATCCATATAAGCCAGCTCCCCTGGCTGGGGGAGCTCTTTCTCTTTCTGCAAAGATGAGGCTGCTATGTCTCCTGGCAGGCCTCGGAGCAGAGCCAGCTGGCTGGAGACGGGCCCCAGCCGTGCTGTTCTCACAGCCACGCTGCACCGTACTTGAGCTGCTTTACATGGAGTGAAGCTTCCTTTTTCACCTCACACTGCACTGCACGCTGGAGGTTCCCGTGGCCGTGAGTTGGCAGCCATGGACTGAGGTGGAGTTAGTGCTGGCCCCCCAGGAGTGCCGGTTCTAGGGCTGCTCCTGTTGAGCGTGGCTGCTGTGTGCCCTGTGTGCTGTAGGCTCCCGGGGGAGCGGGGTTGGGGGGCACCCAGAGCAGGCTGTGAGGGCCTGTCCGTTCCGGCCCTGTAATACGTAGGGCGGGGAAACCCTGGGAGGCTGAAGGCGCAGTACACCGTCTGTTTTGTTACTATTTTTAATGCTTTTAACACCGCTTCTGTTAAGACACTGCACTAAGCCTTAACCTGTCACTGGTCCTTTCTTCCCTCCAGATATCCTCCGTGGGACTGTAACATTTTTACCTCTGGAAGAAGATGACGAAGGGAATTTAAAGGTTAAGATGAGCAACGTGTATCAGATTCAGCTCAGTCGCAGCGGAGAAGAATGGTAAGAACTGGTAATCGATACCTCTCAGTGGTTCAGTCACTTGTTCAAGGAGCCGCCGGTTCTGGGCCACTGAGGCCCTCAAGGGGCCGCCCTTTAGGCGGTCAGGCTTGTGGGAACGTGTCTCCTCGCTGTTTCCCTGGGGGTGTGTGCGTGCACGCGCGTGTGCTGCTGGCACCTGGCCTGCGTGGTGTGGTCACTGCCCGGCGGGAGTCTTCCGTCTCCGTGTTCCGTGTAACCACGTCATTTTAGCAATGAATCCCAGTAAACTCAGATCCGTTCGTTGCTTGGTCACTTCTTACAACTTGGCCGTGGGGACTAAGTATGAGCTTTTTTTTAATTTCTGCTGAGGCCCCGTGATTCTTAGATGCAGTGGGTGTTTGAGAATGCAGTTTAACAAGCTCCCTTAATTCTGTGTGGTGTTCGGGCCTTCTCAGAAGGCTGAAACGTGGTTTATTTCCATTGGGTGTTTTTTAAATGAGAAAGTCAGAGAAAGGGTAGATTTGCTGGTTGCTTATGGTTTCCCGAGAGCCATGTCCGGTCTGTAAAAAAACACAGACCGGAGAACTTGGGGAACTTGTCTCCTCACCAGAAAATTCGTCGCACCTGGTTCTGGAGGAAGCAGAGGTGCCGTGGGAGGAGTCTGGTTTGGGGTCAGGAGACTTGGTTTCCCCCTTGGCAGTATGACCTTGGGGGCCCTCAGTCTTCCCCCAAAAAATGGGTTTCATAGGGAAGCTGCCGAGGGGGCCTGGGCTTCATACTGCGACGCCTGGAGGGAATATTTCCGGGCTGCCCGGGGGACCTCGTCTGTCCTGCGGGCTCGTGTGGGTGAGCAGGGAGTGCTGGGCCGCAGGGGTCGGGGTGAGCGAGCCTCCAGCACCAGCTGGCGCTGAGGACCTCGAAGAGGGACGAGAGATGGGGTGGGGCTCTGCCCCCGTGCTCCCTCATTAGCAAGGGCAGTGCTGTGCCGGCGTGTGGACGGAGGGTGCGGAAGGCCCCTCAGGCACGGACCCCAAAGGGGAGGCCTGAGTGGGCGAGGGAGCAGTGTGGGGACCTCTGGGGGGCACCCGGGGGAAGCGTGAGTTGCACCAGCCGGAGCAGGAGAGCTCCCGAGGAGAAGGGACGGGAGAGCTGAGCATCTGGCGTCCTCGTCCTCCCCGGGACCCTCCTGTGTGGGGGCCGCCTGGAGTGTGTCTCAGTGGGGAGTCAGCCCCTCTTAAGGGAGTGGGTCGTGTCCCTCTGATGCACATGGTGACAGAAAGCCTGACAGTCATTGCTCTCGCCAGGCCAACCAGCCACTTGTTCCTATGCCTGCCTCCGGCTCTGCTCCCGTCCTCCAGCCGCCCGGGCTTCTGCCTGTCCCGAGGGCCCGTGGGACGCCGCCACGTCCCACGTGGGCTCTGGAAGCCCAGCAGGCTTCACACCCGCTCTCCTCTCTGGGCAGCCCGAGTTGCAGCCTCGAGAGAGTGTGGTGGTCTGGCCCACTGGCTGTGGGCACCTGCCGTGGATCAGGTGTCCCATGAGCCGGGGAGGAGCAGCGACAGCCCGGGCGGGAGCCACAGCTGCGCCTTGCTCTCGTGCCGGCAGAAGGGGCCTGAATGCTGCAGGGGACGGCCTGTGTGTCCCCGGCCCTGTGGCTGGGCACTCGGCTTTCTGGCCAGTAAACACTGGGTCAGCCGATAAGCTCACATCCCACTTGCACGTGTGAGAGCGAATAAACAAGTGTGAGGACACCCGTGGGTATTCAGAAGCCGGTTAATCAGTGGGGGAAGTGGAAGGTGAGGGCCTCGGCTGTGGAGTCCGTCTGGCGAGCCCGCGGGGGGTGTGATGCACCTGAACCCTGCCCGCAGGTGGAGGAGGGGTCTCTTAAAGGTGTTTTTCTCTGAGATGAAAACTGTAACACGTTTCAGTCTTGAGTTTTGGGTAAAAAAAACCCTAGTCGCCTTCTCTCTCCTTTTGGTAGGTAAATGTGTAATTTAAAAACAAGAATTGAGACCAGCTCTGCTTACTCATGTTTCTCTTATTTTTAAAGGTTCATATCTGTTTTGATTTTCTGTCCAGAAAGATGGCATTCGGACGGAATTGTTTACCCCAAACCCAGCTGGCTGGGGCGCGAGCTGCTGGCCAGGCTGGTCCGCTGGTCTGTGGAGAGCAAGGGGAGCGGGTTTAAGAGCACCCTGTCCCTCATCTCCGTCCTGGAGTACAGCCAGACTTACCAGGTGCTCAAGGACAAGTATAAGGACATGGTCAAGGTAAGTCTGGGGACGCCCCCCTTGCTTCAACGAGGTGCAGGTGGGTCTGCTGTCCTGCGTGCCTGCAGCTCCCACAGGTGCCGGTGCTGAGTCGGCGAGTCAGCCCCTGGTTCGGCCCCTCCCCTCCCGTTGTGCGGCCCCGCCCCTCGTGCGGCCCCGCCCCAACGTGCTGAGGGGTGCAAACTAGGGCTTGGCTGCAGCTGTGTGTGGGGAAGAGTTTATTTATCTGCCCTGTCACTAATGTTTTCCTGAAGGGAACAAAAGGGAAGACGTTAAATGAATTACTAAGTTACCATAACTCTGGTAGGAACCTGAAGGTGTTTTAAGAAAACATATGAAAAGTTAAAGCACACAAGTATGTGCTTACAAAGACGGAAACTTCATAGCACGTCCTCCGTGTCTGAGACGTGGACGTAACTTAACATCTCAGCTGTAGAAAGCAGGGGGCCCTAGTTCGCACACACCCCCCTCCTAGCAGCAGCCGAGATTCTTCCCCGCCATGCGTTCTACCAGTCACCTACTGCTGTGTGACAAAGCGCCCCAGAGTCACAGGCTTGGGACGAGAGCCCTCCTTCCTGCCAAAACCCCTGTAGGTTCTGGGCCTGGCCGGCCTGGGCCCCACTCTCTCCCGGGCCCCAGCCAGGTAGTCCTTTGTGAGCTTGGTAACTGCCCAGGGCCTTCCAACAGGGACTTTCGAATTCATCCAGCTTTCAGTCACCCTGAGCGAGGTGACTGTCCGATCCACTCGGACTGGAGCCGACGTGAACACTCAGTGTTGGCCACTGGCTTGTCCCCTGCTGCCAGCCACCCGCTCTGTGCGGTGTCGGTGGTGATAGTGAGATCCCCGCTCACATATCCGTGGTGTAGTTTTCGAAGCGCCCGAAGGTCGTTCTGGGCGCCAGTCAAGGCTTTATCCTGCTTTGCAGGCAGGGAGACAGGGATAGACAGCTAAGGGATACTCTGAGGAGTGACAGCCAGTCACCGGAGGACCGGCACAGGGGCCTCAACCCTGTTCCCCTGCTCCCCGTCCACCCTCGTTTCTTGTGTGTCCCCCCCAGGTGGGTGAGCAGGCCGTGTAGCTGGGTGTCCTCCCGTGACCACCAGTCTCCTCATCTCCATGCCTCGCACAGGCCATCTTGGCTGCAGGGTCTGGCTGCGGGCAGGGTTGCTGGGGACGGGCGATGCCGCACACGAATGAGGCCGGGCTCCGTGGGTCTGCAGGTGTCTATTGAAGGAGACTGTCTTTGGAACAAGTATATCTTTTTAAACTTGCTAACGGTCTAGTCTGACTGGCACCTTATGGGAGTTCTCACGTTTTGGGGCGTGGTCAGAGGTGGGAGAAAAACACATGCGCTCTTGAAAATTCCCTAGGTGTGGCCTGAAGTGACGGATCCTGAGAAGTTTGTGTATGAAGACGTGGCGATCGCCACCTACCTGCTGGTAAGAGCGCGTCTCACCCAAGCTGGCGTGGAGGCGGGGCGGGCGGGGGAGGCGGCTGCCGCGGGGGAAGCTGCGAGGTGAGCGGCGCCTCTCGCCCCCACGGCTCAGGGCACCCAGTCTGCTTCCGGGCGCCCAGGCTGGCTGCACACGTTGTGGTTTCCAGCCTTGCACGGGTGTGAACGAGTGTGAACAGGGTGGGGCGGCCAGACTGTAGGGATCCAGGCGAGTCAGTGCTTTCCTCGTTACCAGTGGGCGTGGGGGTGCGGGCTGGCGTGGGCAGGGACGGGCCCTGTCGGGAGCCACCTGCGCAGGCCACGGCTCCCAGCCACGGCACTGGGTGGGGAGCGGGGAGGCCTAGCCGGCTGGCGCCCCCGCTGCGTTTGGACACGCCCTTAACTAGCTCGTCTTGACTCCCCATCAAATGTTTAGACCAGGTGTTTTCCAGTTACCTTCCACTGCAGTTCTTAGTCATTTTAGAAGTAGCGTGATTTCCTTTTGATCGATAACGTGTACAAAACATGAAGGATACAGCGGAAGCGCGAAGGAGTTGATCATCTCTAAAGCTGCTGCCCAGAGGCACCCCGTGGCCCCGCTGTCCCCAGTGTCGGACGGGTGGGGCCGATGCACTGTCCCAGCCCCAGCCCCGATGCACGTCACCTGTGCGGGAGCCCAGGACCTCCGCGGCGCCCCCCCGCCCGTCCTGAGCGCGAGCTAGAGCCCGAGTCGGCTGGGCTGGGAGGGCTCCGCGCTCACTCCGTTCTGCTTCCTCCCGCCAGGTGCTGTGGGAGGAGGAGAGAGCCGCGTGGGGCGAGACCGCGAAGCAGTCCTTCGTGGACCTGGGCTGCGGCAACGGGCTCCTGGTGCACATCCTGAGCGCCGAGGGGGTGAGGCCTGGCTCGGCGCCCTTCCGGAACTTTCGAGGGTCTTCTCATCAGCATGGGGGTTGCAGAGCTCTCTACGGGTGCGATCTGGACACGGGGTCGGTCAGAGTGGCGGCTGCAATGGCCTCGGCTGCTTTGCGGGGGCGGCTCGTCACCCAGGAGGAGGGGGACAGCGTGTCGTTGGCCTAGGACAGGCGGTCTCGGGGACGTGCATGGGTGTCTCGGAAACGAGGGGCTTCAGTGGCCCCCGC
>CM052538.1:1688444-1706368 GCA_028533065.1 Trachops cirrhosus | reverse complement strand
TTCCTTTTAGGAAGGCGCGATCACGCCAAGTGATGAGACCCTCTTCCCCGACGTTGACTGGGTCATCGGGAACCACTCGGACGAACTCACACCCTGGATACCTGTCATTGCGGCCAGGTGAGCGGGGACGGCGGCCGGGCGCTGCTGTGGGGAACAGTGGCCTCTGGGGGAGTGTGGCGGCTGAGCCTTGGAGATGTGCCTCAAGTGACAGCATGCTGGCTGTTGGGTTGCATTGGAAACCCCCCGTTTTACGGGCTAGATGGCGGGCACTGGGGGACGGACGGAGTCGCCTACGAGGCTCACGTAGCGTTCCTGTCGGGCAGCGCCCGTCCGTCCATCGAGAACAGCCGACGCCTGCAGTGGTCACGGCCACGGCGAGAGACGCATCGTCTTCCGTTGGAAGGGCTTTGTTTTGTTAGAGGACGATTTGTCCTCAGGAAGAGCCTGTCACTGTAAAGGCACTCGCAGCCGTGTCTGTCCTCAGGAAGCCTCACACCCCTGTGTGTGTGTGGGCCAGGCCTGGCTAAGGCGCCCCTCGCGTGGCCGCCTGCCCTGAATTGTTTTCCCGCCAGGCCTCCTCCCCGCAGGCCTCCTGTGCCCGGCTCCGGAGGAGCCAGGTGGGCCGGGGAGCGGGTCTGATCGGCTCTGCGCCCGCCTCCGGCCTCGGCCCCCAGCGGAGCTCTCAGAGCTGTGGGGGGAGTCGGGGGAGTGGGCTGTGACGGGAAAAGGTTTTACATGACTCATTGGCTACATGTTGCATTGGAAACACCAACTTCACTACACTGTTTCTAGGCTGGGGGTGGGGGCGGGGCTGGGATCCGCTTCACACGTATTTTCGGAGCCACACGGCTGGCTGCCGAGCTTCCCGTAAGACACCTGCTCTCTAACTCCGGCCTCTGTGCTCGTTGGTGTTTTCGAAGGTCTTCCTACCGCTGCCGCTTCTTCGTCCTCCCCTGCTGCTTCTTTGACTTTGCGGGGAGGTACCGCCGGAGGCAGAGCACGCAGACGCAGTACCGCGGCTACCTGGACTTTATCCGGGAGGTGGGGACCACCTGCGGCTTCCGCGTGGAGGAGGACTGCCTCAGGATCCCGTCCACCAAGAGGGTGCGTCCTCGCCCCCGGTGTTCTGGGCGGCGTGGGGGGGCGAGGCCGAGGGCCAGGTCACAGACCATAAAGGACACCGAGGCGGGAAGTGTGGCACCGGGAAGGCGCTGGTGCTGATCTCCCCGTCTCGGTCATTGCTCGGTCATTGCTGGGCTTCTCCCCGTGCGCTCCCTTCTTGGGGACGTTCTGGCGCTTCCTTCTCCATGCAGCTCCGCAGGAACCCCCGCCGAGCCCTCGTTCATTCCTTCTCCAGTATCCAAGGTGGAACACGCCAAGTTCCAACTCCCCGGATTCGAGAATAACTGGCTGAAATTATAGGCTGTTTGGAAGTTCAGAAGGATTTTAAGTTTTCTTGTTGAAAGCCTTACTAATCCATCCTCCCTGAGATAGAGTTGGTCGGCCCCTCCCTGCTCCTCTGCCAGGCGTCCTGGTGCCGGGATGGGCCCACACCAGCTTCGGGCACCTCGCTGCTGGGGGTGCCCGCGCTGCTCGGGGCCAGGCGGGGGCCTCCTGCAGGGTGGGGCCTCCTGCAGGGCTGGCGTCTGCGCACAGCGAGCCGATGTGGGGAGCTGGCTGCCTGGTGTGCACGCACAGGCTGAAGGCTTAGCTGCCCAACGTCACGCGTGGTACAGGTGGCAGGGCCGGGCCCTGTGAGGGGTGGATCTGACGGGGCCGCACCCCTCCTCTCCTGGCTTCCTAGTTTTTGTAGTCGGTGTGCGAGGAGGAAGCGCAGAGACGCTGCGTTCCGGCCGTGTGCGTCAGCCGCGCTCTGGGGCTCCTCCCTGCGGGGCAGCCTCCCTGCGCCCAAGTGGAGCGGGGCCGGGCGTGTGGGCTGAGCATCCACGCACTACCTGGCACTCTGCAGGGATCACACACCTGCCCTTGCTCCGTGAGGCTGGTGGGGATGGCTCATTCTCCTGCTGCCACCTGCCCCCTGCCCCCTGCCCCCCCCCCCAGAAAGCTCTGCGGTGACGGTCAGGATCTGCATGGGGCAGAGGTGGGGCGCGAGAGGGCTGACCTGGCGAGCGTCTGGAACGGGGCGGCTGACGGGCTCAGTGACATGGACGTCGTCACCGGTGCGTGTGTGTTCGGCCTCGGCGCAGGTCTGCGCCGTGAGCGGTCTCACACCGTTCACTGTCGTCACGCCATCGGGGCGGGTGTTGGCTTTCAAAGTCGGGCTTGCTTTCCTGGCTGTGGTCAGGCTTGCTTGGCACCCGTACGCCAGAGCAGAGTTCCGCGGAAAGCGCTGCCCACGAGCTGTCGGAGCCTGACTGTGCGCTGCCCAACGCAGGTCTGTCTCATCGGGAGGTCCAGAACGTACCCGCCCGCCGCTGAAGTCTCCGTCGACGAGCAGAGAAGCCGGTACATCAGCAGCCGGCGGGGCCGCCCCGCCAGCCCGCCCGTCGAGGGGCCTCCCCCTGCGCCTCCTCCGGCTGCTGCTGGCAGCGTCGGCCCCGGCGACGGTCCGGACGGCTGCAGCGCCCTGGAGGCCGGGGCCGAAGGCTGCTGGCTGCCCGGGTTCCGCGCCCGAGAGAAAGCCGAGCGTGTGCGGAACTGCGCCTCCCTGCCCCGCGAGTTCGTTGACCGCGTGGTTCTGCAAGTGGCGAACCTGCTGTTGGGCGGAAAGCAGCCAGACGCCGGGGGCCCTCGCCGCGGGAGCGCAGACGCCTGGCGTGGAGGAGGTGACAGCCGCACCGCCCCGGGCGCTCTGGCGGGCTCCCATCTGCCTTAGAGCAGATTCAGACGCAGGGGGTGTCGGGGGTGGCTCTCAGCGGGACACTCGCTCAAGAGGCGGTGATGGCGAGTGTGCTGCTGACCAGCTCCATAGGCGCTCACAAGCCTCTCCCCAGGTTCCCTGCAGCCCCCCTTGACCAGCGGATCCAGCTCCCTCCCGGGGGAGGCGGGGGCAGAGGGTGACACCCTGGGGCCACCACGAACCTAAATTGAAGAGGCAGTGGGCTCTCTGGGTCTGCAGCAACTCGTTTTCAGTGTGTAGAACTTACCAAGCAGAACGCGGGTGCCAGGTGTCGGAAGGGTGCCCTGTCCTCTGCGGTCCAAGGTGAGATTCCCTTACTCTCCGAAGACCCCCAAATGCCGGTTAGATGTGAGAAGAGGGAGGACGGTGCCCCTGCTCGTTCTCACCGTGGGGGTGGGGGGCGCTGTGCTGAAGTGCGGCCTCCCATTCTCTTTCCCAAGCTGTTCCCTGTGGTTCTGGGCCCCAGGCCCCTGGGAAGGGACACGCTCCCTCCTGCTGCTCCCCTGCCTGCGAGGACCTCAGCCAGCCACCAGGTGGCGCTGTGGGACCATTGGTCCTGGCCCAGCCAGAGCCCTGCTTCTGAGGTTTGGAGTCACTGGCCCAAATCCAGGATCTCTCCCTCTGCCAGTCAGGACTGTGCCAGGCTGGCCTTGGGGGAGGGACGGGCCAGTGAGGAGGGAATGATGGGCCCTTCTCTGCCCTGAGCCTGGTCTTCCTCAGCCACAACTGTTGTTCTGCCCATTTGCCTCCGTTCCCTCCCGCCTCGTGTCCTTGTGATGGGGCAGCGCCACCAAGTGTGTCCCCTTCTCCAGGAGTCACCCGACCCTCGTGGAGCCTGGTCAGGGGACCCCACAGCAGCCCTGGCCAGCACGGCCCTGGCCCCGGGGCTGGTCCGCTGTAACGCAGGCAGCCCAAGGTGCCATGGGGTGTTTTGTGGGCTGGTGCCCCGCCTCCTAGGTGGACCCCACGGAGGCGGAGCCAGAGTTAGGAAGGCAGACTGGGTGGGGGCTCCTGGTGGGCCCAGGTGGGCCTGGAGCCCAGACCTCCCGGTGCCTCTGAAAACACGGGGTTTGGCCTTCCGCCCCCAGGCGGCCCTCTCCACAGCCCGGACCCCTTGGGGTGTTGGCCGGGGACAGAATGCCCTCCTCGTGAGCAAAGGCGGGCTCTTTTCCAGGCTCGGGGGCAGAGAGTGGGGGCTCGGTCGCATTTCTTGCCCCCCACCCACTGCCGACATCCGGGAGCTGGGGTGCTGTCTTCCCCGGGGTGGTTTCCCTCCGTCCAGGGCCAGTCTGGGGTCTCCAGCTGCCCCCAGGCTGGGGGGGGGCATGCCCTGGAGAGGCGCAGGTGCGTCCTTGGCCTCTGGTTCCCACCGCAGGTGGTCTTGCCTGTTTGGACATGGGAATGAGGGACCACCTTCCCAGCTGGCCCCAGGCATGGGGTCCTCCATGGTTCTGAGCCCCACGTGACATAAGAGCGGGTCTGTGCCTAGGCCTGGGGTCTCCCCCTTGGCACGGCACAGCTGAGGGGCGCAGGGCGGGAGCTGTGTCCCCGTGCTGACAGCTGGGTAAGGACAGAGGGGAAAGGGCAGGAGGAGCTGAGGCAGCAGCGGGGGCCACGCTCCGTTCTGTCCTTAGACGTCTGCGTCTCTGCAGACCAGCTCTGGGGCAGCTGAGCCGTGGGCCCTGAGGGCGGCCCGGCTGAATTGCAGCACCTGCCGGCCCTTTGTGTCCGGGGGGCGGTCGCCCCACTCAGCTGCAGCGTGGGGGCCCGGCTGGCAGCCAGCCCCTGGCCGCTCGGTGGGCCTGCGCCCAGCTCGGCTGTGCAGTGCGGACTGAAGGGAGTTTAGGTTTCGGGGTCTGTGGCCTTTCCGCCGGTGTACGTGAGGAACCTGAGCTCACAGAACTGGGAGGGTTTCGCCTGTGTGACCGGTTTGTGACTGTCTGTTCTCCCTCGGGGGACCCGGTCTCCGCAGACAGCCGTCCCTTGGCGGAAGTGGCCCGCGAGCTGGACGGGGCCGCCCTGCGCAGGCTGAAGCGGGAGTGCGGCGGCCTGCAGACGCTGCTCAAGAACCGCCACCAGGTGTTCGAAGGTGAGCGGGCGCACCCTTTAAACACCCTGTTCCTCAAGCAGGTGAGAACCGCCCGCCCCGCCCAACTCACCCCTCAGCTCCTCGAGCATGGCGCGTGGCCCGCCGAGTGTCCCCTCTCCATCGCTGCTGCGTCCCCCAGGGCACCTGCTGCCCGCCCGCCCTGGGTGCTGGCCTCACCAACAGTAGCCCCCCTGCGTCTCCCTCACGAACCGCCCGTGCTGCGCAGCTCTCCATCGCCCCACCCCGTCTCCCGGGTGGTCCTGCCCCAGGTTCTCCTCCATGTCCTCCTGCTCCTGTCAGTCCACCGCACCGTGTGTGCTCTGTGCTGGGGGCCACATGCCAAGGTGACGGCCTCCCTGTCCCCAGGACACTACACACCAGGTGGTAGGTCCTTGACAGCAGGACAGGCGCCTCGGGTGGGCTCCGTGTGGGGAGGGATGGCTGAGGCCCTTCCGGAGGTGGGGGGCCAGTCCGGAAGGACACGGAGTTGACGTTTGCCCCGAGGGTGCTGGCTCGTGCCTGGGCAGCCCCGGGCGGTGTGGCGTGCCGGCAGCTGCCCGAGCCCCCGGACTCAGGCTGGTCCCCACCCTCACCCGACTGTCCCGCTCCTCCTGAGCAGGCTGGGGGGCCAGGAGGCCCGGCCAGTGGAGGTGCATCTGTCCGCCCGTCAGTCTGAACACTTCCCAAGGGAGTTGCGTCCTGCTTCTCTGTGCGCTGGAGACCTGGGTGTGCATGCCAGCACTCCCTCTGCTGCGTGCACCCCCCCCTCCACGCCCCGTGCACTGGAGAGCCGGGTGTGCGGGCATGCAGGGCCTTTGGGTGGCCTGGTTGCCCTGTGCAGCTAAACTAGGTTTTCATTTCACCTTGATGTCAGTGCGATAAACGCTGCTGATACCGTGGCAGCAAGCCTCAGGCTCCGCCTTCGGGGTGCGTGCAGGGGGGCAGCCCCCTGGTGCGGAGAAGCTGGGAGGGGGCAGCGCTGCGGAGCTGCAAGTCCCCGCCTGGCTGCGCTGGCCCAGGAGCTGCGCTGCGTGTCACAAGCCTGCATCCACGGAGACTCGCTGCCGCGGGGGTGGGGGCAGGCCTGCCCCTCTCAGTTTTTCCCACCGCCTTTTCCCGTTTGGCTCCGGGAACTGGTACCTCTTTTCCATTGTAAACACGCGTGCATCGGGCTGCTTCTCTGCAGTTTACACGGGGAGGGGTGGGGGGCACGGGGGGACGTTCATTTTTAGAGACGCTTCCAGGAAGCCAGGGGTGCAGCTCCAGGCAAGCGGCCTGCTCGGTGGTGCAGGAGCTGTGCGTTGAGCCGGGGCTTCTCTGTGAGTGCCGGCTTCTTCTCCGGTGCCGGGCCAGCCCCGGCTCGTGAACTGGGGTGAGGAAGGGCACCTCAGGCACCCGGCACCGCCAGGCTGCGACCCAGAGGCCTGCGGGGGCGGGAGGGCAGCGCCTGCCCCACCCTGGGCGGTGGTAGTGCGTAGTGCCTTTCCGGAAGAGTCTTCGGCCAGCTCTCAGCGCTCAGGGGAAGGTGACGTCTGGTCAGAAACCAGAAGCGGCGGCACGGCAGGTGCCGTGAGTTCTCCAGGCCCGGGCACCGTCGGGTGGGCGTGAACTCGGTAGCGGGCTTGCCGTTCCGTGACTCACTTTAAGTCAGGGCCGGGTCTGCACACAGGGACAGCTGACAGCTAGTTCGGGGCTGCCAGGCCCACGATGGCCCGGGAAGGGGTGGGTGTTAGGAGGGGGCGGCAGAGTGAGGGCCTGTCCTCGGTGTAGGTGGCACGCAGGTGTCCTGGCCAGCCTCGCGGCCCCCGCTGGCATCAGTGTCTGCCCCCAGGCCTCAGAGGTCCTGGCCGGGCCTCTCCCCAGACCCTGCGGGTGCTGCTGCGGAGCTGGCTGGGTGTCGTCCCAGCAGCTGTGCCGGCCTGACCTCTGTGGAGGGCGGGTCCACGCCCAGCGTCAGCCCCTGGGACCCCCACCCCCGCCCGTATTTCTTGTGCACCTCTGTGGGCCATTAGGGGCTCGCCTTTTTGAGGTGCACACCTGGGAGTTGGGAGTCTTGCCCTCCACACACCGTTGAGGGGTCTGGACTCCCCACAGGCATGCCATCCAGTGCTGTGTCCGAGGGTCCGCAGCCACCTGGGCCTGCAGGGGAGGGAGGCCGAGGTTGGCGCCCCAGGAAGGGCAGAGCAGCAGCAGGCTCGGTGGGGTGGGACGGGGCAGGGTCCAGCATGCCTCTGCGGTTCCTTCCTCTGGTTCCAGGGGGCAGGGTTGCGTGAACGTCGGCCAGCGGGGACGCTCTGAGAGTGCAACCAGCTCCCGCTCCCGTGCCAGCGCTCAGGTTGGGGAGCCGGTCCGTGCAGTGAGCCCCTGCGTTTCTCCCGAGCCGTCTGGGCTCCAGGCGGCTTTGCAGCTTCCAGGGAGAAGCGGGATATGGTCGCTTTGCCCTCCTTTCACACAGCGGTGGTGGCTCTCGGGAGGGAACGGCCAAGTGCACAGCACACGGGGCGTCCTAGCTGAGCGGGTGGCAGCTCAGGAGCAGCCTCGAGGGGCCTGGTCTGCTGCTGGGGCCATAGCTTCCCCCCCTTCCTCTCCCCCTCTCTCCCCCCTCCCTCTCTCCCTTCCTCTCCCCCTCCCTCTCTCCCTTCCTCTCCCCCCTCCCTCTCCCCCCTTCCTCTCCCCCCTTCCTCTCCCCCCTCCTCTCCCCCCTCCTCTCCCCCCTCCTCTCCCCCCTCCTCTCCCCCCCTCCACCTGGGGCCCTCCAGCTGCCCAGCTCTGAGGTCACCCAGGCCAGGCCACCCGGGTCCCTCACACCGCTGCCCTTGCCCCTATTGGCAGGGCTGTGGCCCTCATCCTCGTTCACCTTTGGGGGCTCTGGCCGTGTGGCCCCCACAGCCCGCCCCTCGTCTGCCTGCCTTGTTTCCTCTGAGGAGGAGATGTGGCCGGAAGGACCAGGACTCCTCCAAGGGTGGGGTCCGGCCTTCTGCTCCAGTCGGGGCCACGTAGGTGGCTCTCATGCTGCATCCCCCACGTCCCCGTGTGGCCCCGGCCACTGGGCCTTCACCTGCCTCCTCCCCGTCACCCCTGCCAGCTCAGCCCCTCAGGCTGGGCTCCCGCCTCCCCTGGTGCTGATGCGTGCAGGCCGGTGGGCTGACTCCCCGCTGTCGTGCTCCGTTCCCACCGCAGTTGTGAACGGCACCGTGCGCCTCCGCGACTGGAGGGAGGAGACGCGGCGGGAGGAGAGGCGGCCGGAAGCCGGGCGCAGGCTGTTCTCCGAGGCTTTCAAAACCCGCCCCTGCTGGTTCTTCACGCACCACCCCGACGGCTGCGCTCTGCCCTCGGCCCGCTGCCCCTTCGCCCACGGGCCTGGGGAGCTGCGGCCACCCCCCGCCACCAAGAAGAAGAAGCAGGCTCCGTGAGCCGGGCGGGGGAGCCCGAAGGAAAACCTGTCCCGGCTCCTGAGCTCTCGGCCTCGGTGCTGCCTGTGCCCTGGCTGTGTGCTGCTGCCCCCGTCGGCGCTCCCCAGGGACAGGAGTTCCTGGGGGCTGCCAGCCCCTCACCCCCCACCCCGCCTGCATCAGCCTGTGCAGCCCCTTATCAGAGCACGAGGCCCTCGGCGTCCCGTGTGGCTCCAGAGACGCGGACGTGCTGGCCGCGGGGCCGAGCCTCTCCTGCCGTCCTGCACTGCACGCCCCCACCCCCCACGAGCGCTGCTCCTCTTTCCGTTCTAAGGGAAAACGTCCTGATGTGTTTTTACTTAAAATTATTTTTACAGCTTTACACACGAGTCACATCGATAAACACTGAAGTGCCCCCGATTTTCCAGGGAGTGTATCCTGGCGACCTCTCTGTGGTGTGGGTATTGGCGGTTTGCTCTTTGAGTAAGGAAGGTCCGCCCCACTCTGCGAGGCCTCGGCTCAGGGCAGGCTGTCCCGGCCCCCCGAGCCACCCAGAACATTAGCCTCGTCTGGGAGTGGGTCAGAAATGCAGGTCGCTGGGCCTTCCTCGATGACCAGTCGCCGTCCCCGGGGCGGAGCCAGCAGGTGGCGGGCGTGGGTGCTGACCTTGAGCGCAGCCTGCTCCCAGGCCCTTCGTGGCCCAAGCCTTTTCACAGGCCGCTTTTTCTCCGGGAAACCCTCCTCCCCCTTTGCTTCCTCTTCAAAGCCCACACCAGCCCAGCTCTCTAGCAGGCCTCTTGTGGGAGCACCTTGGCTCAGCCCTTGGGATGGCCCGGGGCCAGGCCTGAGGGTCCGACCCCAGGGAGCCAGGCCAAAGCAGCAGACTCACGGGGGAGCCCAGACAGGAGCCTGGGAGTTTATAGAGGTCCCGGGGGGTGGGGGACTATGCCGGGGGCCCTGCGCCCACCGGCCAGAGTGGAGAGAGCTGCCGGGAGTGGCCTTTGCCCTCTCCTGTGAGTGTGCACCAAGGGCTGGCCGATGGCCGTTGGGGGCTGGTGGGCTGTTCTGCAGCCTTGCTTCCTCCCCGAGACCCGGGTGCAGACCCGTGGGGCTTCCCTGGGGGCTGGGGGCAGGCGAGGGTGGGGAGAGCAGGAAGCTCAGCTACGGGCTGTGCAGCCTCTCATCCTCAGCCCCCAGACGGGGGTGGGGGGGTCCTGTCCAAGGTGGACGGTGGTGGAAGCTTGTGCCCCGGGCCACACGATGAAGGGCAGCCCCAGGGCTGGAACCGGGCGGTGTGGCTCAGATGTGCTCTCCCTGCGAGGTCGCCTGCTTTACAAGGAGGCCCCAGGGGTCTCAGAGACGTGGGGGCCGCAGGACTGCCCCCTGCTGGACACTGGGGAGGACGCAGGGTGCAGAAATGTTACCAGGGGCTGGGGGATGAAGCAAAAGGAATTTCCCGGATCCCTCAGTGCCCCAGAAATAAGACACGGACAGAGCCGCTCGGTCCCATGGCAACCTGGGGTCGTCAGGCTGACGCTGCTAGGGCGGCACCCGAGCCCCGCCCCGCCCCTACGGTGGGTGGGAGCCAGGACCGTGCAGAGCCAGCGGAGTCTCAGCCAGGGCAGCGCTCCACACCCCTCCGGCACGTGGCGCCAGCGTCACCCGACTTCACCCCTGGTCCTGGGTTCTGCGCAATGACGGGGCCCCTCTGTCAGCCTGGGGGCACCCCCTGCCCGGGGCTGCGGGTGCGCTTCCTCTGTGGCCGCTGTCCAGCGTCGCTGCCCGCTGGGTTCCCGAGTCCTGGAGCCAGTCCTTGGCAGGAGCAAAACCACACAGCTCAGCGCCCCTCCTGCTCCGAGGGAGAGCGCTGCTGGTCTGCCGGACTCGCCGAGGGCCCGCCACGGCGGCTGGGGGCCTGGTCGGCGTGTCAGACTGGCTGGAGGGGCTGCGCTCTCGGAGCCCACCGGGCACAGGGCTTGCGGGACTGGGAGGCCTGTGACCGCGCCTGCTCCTCCCCTGGCCCCCACCCCTGGCACTGAGCCCTGCCCCACCCCCACCCCGTGAGGCCTGTGTGGGGCCTGCCCTCCCACAGCACCGCCTGCGGGGCCGGCACTGGTCTCCCCCACCGCCCCAGGCCCCGCCCCCGCCCACACGGCTGCAGCGGAGGCACCTGCTCCTGTGCCGTGAGCCGCTGACGTGGGCCAGGCCACAGCTCACAGCCTGAGTTTGCACGCTGAAGGGCGCATCTCCGCTCGAGCTGGACTGGTCACGTCCCCAGGTCACGAGGCAGAGATTGGCTCTAGTGATTGGCTCTGCACACAGCGCTCTCCAGAGGACGGGCAACACTTGGTGGGGGGGCGGCCTGGTTCTGGGAGGATCCTCGCTCCCTACACGTCGCTGTGGGTTCTGTGCCCCGGCCCCGGCCCCAGCCCCATTGCCCTCTGCCTTCAGCCAGAGCTCGCGTCTGTGACTTGCGTCCAAACAGCGTTATCCTCAGGGCGCGTGGGGCCCCGCCCACTCCTGCACCCTGGAGGCCTGTCTCCGAGAGCCAGGGCTGGAACTGAGCCCTGAGCTGAGTGTCCACAGCTTTGCAGGCTCCTCCCACCCCACCCCCACAGGGATGCCCTAGAAATGCCCCCACCCCAGTGCCCTTTGGAGGCTGGGGGTGTGGACTCGAACCCCAGTCTCTCAGTAGCCCGGGATCTGCTGTGTCTGCCTGGGACTGAGCAGCCCCTGATCCAGCTGTGTGTCAGCCTGGGGCCTCGCGGGCCTTGTCTGCCTGTGGGTTACTGTGGGGTGGGGTGGAGGAGGCCCCGCCCTGGGGGAGGCCCCGCCCAAGGGGCTCTGATGAACCTGAAGGCCAATCAGAGTGACCTGTGGTGGGCAGACGCTCAGGAAGCCCCAGTAGGAATGGGGGAGCCTGTGGCTGGGCCTTGCAGCTGTGGGGCGTGGCTGACTGTGGGGTCCCAGCGATGAGGACAGCGCCTGTGACACGCCCACAGCGCAGCCCCTTTGCTGGCAGGCCTCACACACGGTCTGTCTGGCTCGGGGCTGGCACCTTCCCCTCCCCAGCTTGTTTGCTGACCTGTGAAGTGGGACAACAGCCCCCTTCCAAGCCAGTGACTTTCCTGACTCCTTGGGCCAATGGATGGTCTCCTTTGGGACCCGGCTGCTAGAGGGGCCTGGCCCAGCACCCCTGAGCAAGTGATGGCAGTTGGGGTCTCCATGGAAACTGACAAAACCACACAGATCAATCTGAGAGCTTGTCATCAAAACTTGAAGTGAATCTGCTCTGGGTGGTGCGGCTCAGTGGATTGGGTGCCGGCCTGTGAATCACAGGGTCGCCGGTTCGATTCCCAGTCAGGGCACATGCCTGGGTTTCGAGCCAGGTCCTCAGTAGGGGGTGTGTGAGGTGACCACACATTGATGTTTCTCTTTCTGTCTCCCTCCCATTCCTTCTCTCTAAAAATCTTTAAAAACAAACCTTGAAGTAAATCTAACTCCAGCCCTTAGCACTTAGATTTCCTCCCCGGTCCTGAGGAGCACCCCGCCAGGGCAGCTGGGGAAGGTGGGGGGCGCTGCCTTGGAGCCTGTGCCTCTCCCGCCTGACGCCCCAGGCGTTTCTTTGCAGAGAGGACAGCTGAGGGACAAGGCTGCTGACCGCCGGGCCGCCCCGGCCCGAGCGCCTGGCAGGTGTGAGGCAGGTGGTCTAGGCCTCCCACGAGCGGAGCCTGAGACAGGGGTCCCGGCCACGTGGTTTACCGATGGTGCAGAGTGGGCGCACGCCGCCAAGGGACCCTTCGTGCCTCGCTGGGCTCTGGTGGGGCCAGAGCACCCCTGCCCCACCCCCGCTGGGCAGCATGACCGAGGGCGAACTTTCTCTGGGGAGTCAGTCGGCCGCCGCCTGGCGGCTGGGGAAGGGTGTGCTGGCCACCAGTGTGCCCTGGGTGGGACACCGAGAGTTGCCTCTTAGTGGTGGACCTGTCCCATTTCAGAGAAAGACAACCCAGGCTCAGAGGCTGGGGCCGGCCCAGGCGCCAGAGCCCATCTCTTGGGGGTTGGGGGCGGGGCCAGGCCTGCGTCGCTGGGTGAGCACCCACCACCTCCAGGATTCAAGTCTGGACGCTGCCCCGGGGTCCCTGACCCTCATTCCCACACACCGACCTTCCCGGCCCAGTTAGGGACTGTGAGCAGCTGGCATCGCTTGTCCCCAAGGAACTTGGTGTGGTGCCATCAGCCGCAGCTCGGTCATGGGGACCAGCTGCCCTCAGCGGCCCCTGACCTGTCTGACCCCTGGGGGTGGCGGAACACCCAGCCTTTCGGAAGAAGACTTAGAGCAGCATTTTCATGACGTCGGGTGGGCGAAGACCCCTCCACCGGGACACAGGAGGTCGAGTCCTGGAGGACACGCTGCGAGTCGGACACTGCCGGAGTGAGGGTTCATCCAAAGCCACCGCTCAGGGGACGAGCCTGCAGGTCACAGCAGAGACGCCGGCAGTGCACGTGGCTGGCACCCTGAACCGGGAACCTAGGAGCAGCTCTTGCCTGGAGTGGGTTTGTGGGTAAATGTAGGGAACGACCGAGTGACCAGATACACCTGCGAAAGGTGGGGTCCCTCCACCCCAGTCACCTGCCTGCCCTTCCCCTCCCTCCCTCCCTCCCTCCTTCCAACAAGAGTGCCTGGACGGGGGCTGGCCCTGTGCCAGGACAATACGTGGTCCCAGCAGGGACCCCTCATGCCGACTGCAGCAGTGTCCTCCTGACGGTCTCCGGCACTCCCAGCAGCTGCGTCTTGAGAAGCCTTGCGTCCCTCCTAGCGAGCGAGGGATGGGAGCTGGGGGAGCCTCCGCTCAGCTCGCCCCACCCCCTGGGGGGAGGGGGGCTCAGCTGCGGAGGTGCGGGCCCGGGGTGCCTGGCGGCTGGCTGGGGCCAGGGTGAGGGCAGGCACTGCAGTTCTGCCTGACGCGCTGCCAGCTGGGGAGAAACTTACCGGCGTCAGGAGACGGGAACAGGCCTCCAGCAGACCAGGCCGCTGGCTGGGTTTCCGGGTGCAACGGTTCACCCAGAAATTGACTGAAAAGTTCACTCACAGCCCTGCCTGCACAGGTGGGTGCCTGGGGCAGTGCCTCCAGGCTTTGCAGGGGAGGACGGGGAGCATGGTGGGGCTGCAGGGGGCCTTGAGGTGGAGGCCCCGCTCGGCCTGTACCCCCCTGCAGACAGATGGCTGTGGGGGGCAGCCCTGCCCAGGGGGTCCTCTCCGTTCCCTCCCCAGAGAGCCCCCAGGTCACGCCTGCTGGAGGCCAGCCCCCCCAACAATCTGGCCCCCTCGGCTTGTTCCCTGCAGGGTTCCCAAGAAGGTCCCACGCCCCTCGTGGCGGCCCAAGCCCAAGGCCACATCAGCAGCAGGCCCTTGGCTGGGAGGTGGCCGGGTCCTTCCAGCTTCCACGAGGCACACGCTTCTGGCCGGACGGGAGGGAGGGAGGGCGGGTGGGGGCCTGGGAAGCTTGCTCTGTTCTTTCTGGGCAGAGAAGGGAAAAGTGACTTCCAAGAACTGAGTTGGATTCAGGAATCTCTCTGCCTTGAAAATGCCTTCTGGACGCGGTGCCCACAGGAGCTGCCGGTTCTGCCCGTGGCTTCAGCCAGGAGGGGGTGGGGTGGGGCAGAAAGCCCTCCTGCCTGCCCAGGGCTGCCTGTCCGCCCGAGAGTGAGCAGTCCGTCTGGGCCTCTGTCCCTCTTCCTGCCGTATGTGGCCCGCCCGCCCCCACCTCGCTCTGCCCTCCCGGGGCCCCGGTGCAGGGGAAGGGGCGGAAGGAGGCAAGGTTAGGGGTTCCAGGGAGGACGTGAAGGCCCAGCTCGTCTGGTCGGGGGGCTCAGCTGTTTCGTGAGACACCCTGGTGGGCGCAGCCTGCGAATGTGGCCAGCATCAGGGGTGGGGAGTGTCGCTGCCGAGCCCAGGATGTTGAAAGGAGCACGGGGACAGTGCAGGCAACTTCACGCCAACGAAGCCGATAACTTTGCCATCGCGGGCGGATTCCTGGGATGCCAGGGCCGCGAGAGGAGAAGGAGCCTGACCGGCCCCGTATCTGTCAGGGGAATGGGAACGGACTGAGATCCTCCCCACGAAGGAAACTCAGGCCCAGTGGTTTCACTGGAAAATTGTACCCGAAACCCTACCAATTGTACCCAAACTCTTCTGGGAAATAGAAGGAGAAAGATGTCTCAGCCCACGCTAGAAGGCAGCACCCCCCGACCCTGAACCGGACAAAGGCGCGGCGAGAAAAGCGAGCCGCAGACGGATCCCTCGTCGGAACGCGAGAGCGAGACGCTGGGCGCCGCCGGCCCTCGGGGTATCGGTCCGCGGGGTATCAGTCCGCGGGGTATCAGTCCGCGGGGGGCTCGTCCCGGAGGGCGAGGCTGTCTTCACATTTAAGGAGCGACCGGTGTCATTTGCCACATTAAGAAGCTAAAAATGACAAAAGCCACATGATCATCTCAAAAGAAACAAAATCTTTGTTAAAACCCAGTGTCTATTCTGGGTGAGACTCGAAGCTCACCAGGACCAGAAGGCACCTCTCCCGTGGACAAAGAGCACCCACCAGCTTCGCACTCAGGGGGTGGAGGCTGAGGCCCAGGGGCCGGGCCCGCACCGCACCAGGGCAGCAGGCATGCAACCCGAGGGGCCCGGGTCGCGCTGTCCTTGCGCACACCCCGCAGGGCCCTCGCCGCAGCGAACCCGTGGGCCTGCAGGGAGCGGCTGGGACCGCACGTGCACTGACGCTGCGTGGCTCAGCCCTGTTTGGAGGGACGAGGCGTGGCGTGCCTTCCCCCCCGCCTCTGTCCTCAGAGAGCGGTCTCCCTGCCCCCAGCACGGCGGCCTCCTTCCCTGCGGGGGCGCGCTGTGCCGGCAGGGGCAGCGCCCGCCCTGGGTCCGCAGCAGGTGCGCGGTGAGGTGGGCTTCTCCCTGGGGGCAGGCCTGCCGGGGCACGGTGGCTCGTGCCCAGGTGGTGGCCGGCGACAGGAGACCAGCACTGTCGACGTCCGAGCCACGCCCTTCTGAATGCAGCCCGTCCCTTAGCTCCAAGTAATAAAGCGGAGATTCCGTTCCCCCGCCACCTGCCCGGCCTCTGTCGGCTGGCTCCCGTGCTGGGCAGGCCGAGGACGTGCTGGATGGAGACGTCCTCACAGGGTCCCTGTGGGCGGCCCTGCCATGACCCTCACTCTGCAGGCGAGGAAATTGGGGTGCAGAGACGTGCACAAAGGAATGATGGGTAGGTGGGAGCGCCCTGTGCCACCAGAGCCTGGGCCCTTGGCCTGCCTGTGCCGTGGAGAGCGGGGTCGGCCCACAGGGCGGTGCACGGGGCGGCGCCTGGCTGCGTCCTGCACGCGCTGCGTGGGGCGGATGGACCCTCTGGGGCTGCGCCCTGCCTCTGTGACGAGCAGACGTGGCCCCCCAGGTCTGTCAGCTACCATCTTAGCGATGGGGACTTGGGCAGCCCCTCTGTGTCTGTACACCCCGCCCGCCCTGCTCCCACCCCAGGGCTGGGCACAGAAAGGGCAAGGAAATCTCGCTGAAGGGTCTGGTGGGTTTGGAACGCTCCAGCTTTCCCGTTTTGACCTGTAGTGCAGGAGAGGAAGTCAGAGACCTGGGTCCCTGTCCTGAATCCACCCCTCTGTGTCCCTGGGGGGTGAGAGGCCTCTCGTCCCCAGCCTCCCACACTGCACAGTCCCCGCCCCTGGCTGGCTCGGGGCTGGACGGCCATCCGGCAGAGCGCGGCTGAGGGGCCGTGAGCCATCTGGAGAAGCGCTCGGTGGAGCTGGCCAGCGTTGGCGCCTCGGTGGGGAGGCGGCCAGGGCCGACTTTCCACTGTGAGGAGCAGCACTCTGGAAGGGCTGGGTGGCCACGCAGACCGGGCCTGATCCGGCCACGTCCGGGCTGCTGGGCTCGTCCACATAGAGTTCTCCCCCCACCCGAATCCAGGGCGGGGGCACATCCTCTGAGCGCCCCAGCTGTGAGGCTCCATTCCACTCAGCAGACACACCGCCCACCGTGGCGCAGAGCCATTCTCTACCCCAGGGAGCTCTGGGCCCACGGGGAGCAGACGGGAAAGAGGGGTCGTAACAGCCCGCATCGCAGGGGCCCCTCTGAGCTGCAGGAAGCTCACCCAGGTCACCCTCATTAACCCTGCTTTTATAGACGAGGAGACTGAACCCAGAGGAGGCAAGGGATCTGCCCGAGGGCACGCAGCCGAGGGAGGGGCAGGACCCTGACCCGGGACAGCCGACCCCAGTGCTTCCGCGTTCGCGTCCACCTGTTTCTGCCGTGATGGGAGCCCAGAGCAGCCGTCCCTCCCGGGAGGGGCGAGCGCATGGCCGGGTGGGAGGTCCCGCGTCAGACAGCTGGCCTGGGCTCCCCCCGTCACTCAACGCGGCGAGGACAGGGGCTTTGGCGGTGGGGCTGGACCTCGTGCCCGTCTGCCCGGCCGAGGAGGACTTCCGAGCCCTATGTCACACCAGGAGCAAAACCGGATCCTGGGTGGGCCCGACACCGGAGTGGGAAGGGCAACCTTCCCACACGGCGGTGGTCCCGCTCTTGGGTGGAGAGCGGCTCCCCGACTGGGACACAGGGTGTCCACGCCACACAGGAACACGCTTACAGCACCCCGGGGCACGCGGGGCCGAAAGCACACTCGGGGGAGCCTTGCAGCTGGCGCCCGGCACGCCAGCGCGTCCGGAGCTCCGTGGGCAGCAGGACGTCCGGCACTCGGTCGCCCGCTCACCTGGCTACTTACCTGTTGCCCCTTTGTTTCACTCACACCCACTCCGGCCTTGGGGCTTCCTGTGGGGTGCCAGGAGACGGGCTGCCCCCAGACTCAACTGCCCCCCAGACCCAGCTAAGGGCTCCCCCAGGACCCTGGAATCTCCAGACTGAGACGCCCGAGTCAGGGCTATTTGGTGCCATTTACACCTTAGGGGCCCGTCCTTGAAGGGTCAGTCACAGACCCACGGCAAGCACAGACATCAAGAGCGAGTGTTTGGCCCTGGCTGGTGTAGCTCAGTGGACTGAGTGCTAACCTGCTAACCAAAGGGTCACTGGTTCGATTCCCAGTCAGGGCACATGCCTGGGTTTCAGGTCAGGTCCCTGGTTGGGGGCATGAGAGTAACAACCACCCACTGATGTTTCTTTCCCTCTCTTTATCTCTCCTTTCTCTCTCTAAAAATAAATAAAATCTTAAAAAAAAAAAGAGCGAGTGTTTGGAGATTTCTATAGCGTCTCCCGGGCACCTGGACACACCAGCTCATGTGGTGAATCCCACGTGACACAGGCCACACGCCATCACCCACAGGACCACGTTTTGGACTGGGGTGCAGGGGTCTTCCCCACAGACAGTTTGACCAGTGCTGACCGAGGTAACCCCGTGCCAGGGAGCAGAGGTAGTCAGGAGGGCTTCCTGGGGGAGGTGTCCCCCAAGGTGCCCTGAGTTTCAGACCCATCCTCTTGAGGCCCCCTGGGATGGAGTGAGCCTGTCACTGCAGTCTCCCCTGGCCCCCCTGTGAGCGGAGCAGCTGCCAGTTCCCGGGAGAA
>CM052538.1:1657417-1687944 GCA_028533065.1 Trachops cirrhosus | reverse complement strand
ACAGTTTGACCAGTGCTGACCGAGGTAACCCCGTGCCAGGGAGCAGAGGTAGTCAGGAGGGCTTCCTGGGGGAGGTGTCCCCCAAGGTGCCCTGAGTTTCAGACCCATCCTCTTGAGGCCCCCTGGGATGGAGTGAGCCTGTCACTGCAGTCTCCCCTGGCCCCCCTGTGAGCGGAGCAGCTGCCAGTTCCCGGGAGAAGCCAAGGGCAGTGGAGACAGCAGGACAGA
This sequence comes from Trachops cirrhosus, assembly GCA_028533065.1. NCBI lineage: Eukaryota > Metazoa > Chordata > Mammalia > Chiroptera > Phyllostomidae > Trachops > Trachops cirrhosus. Next base: position 1,687,716 of record CM052538.1, on the reverse strand, counting down.
AGGGAGATGCATTTCCAGGCAGGCTCAAGAATGTGCTGATCAGGAAATAGTTCTGGGAGAGTTCAGCGGGGCATCTTGTGGAATCTCAAATATGGCCAGTTTAAGGGAAGGAAGGTTTGTGTTCCAGGGAGGCCCGAGGTCAGCCTGTCCATGCTAGGATTCCCCAGGCTTGGGCACGCGAGGTCGGCAGTGGAGGGGGTGGGCTCAGGTGGGGCAGGGGCGGGAGGCGCAAGAGGAGGGGCGCACCCAGGCTCACAGCAGGACACAGGACATCCGGCTCTGCCCCTCACCCCTAGGGTGGGGCTGCAGTGGTGACCCCCGAGAGCCTGGGGCCCAGACGCCGGGGCCACAGCCCATGGCCTCTCAGCGTGTCCTCCAGACCCTCGTCCTTTACCCACCGGGAGGAACACAGGGCCGCGCCTGCATCTCAGTGCCAGAGCGCGTCCCAGAGACGCTCCCGGGCAGAGAAGCTCCGCCTCCACGCGCTTGGCCATAGGCTGGCTTCCCCCGAGCACGGGGGAGGGGCTCGGTTCCTGTTCTGTGGGCACAGTCCAGTGGGGACCACAACGAGTGTGACCCCTCATTCCCGGGCCGGAATCCCCGTGCCTCTTATTTCTGTCTCTTCGAATTGGTTTCCGGTTCTGACGCCGAGGAAACCGAGGCACAGGGAGGCCCGAGGCTTGTGCGGGGCAGCCGGGGCTGACCCTCCCACGTACTCTGAGCTCCGTCCTGCATGCTCCCTGGTCAGGGTGGTGATCCCCGCAGAGGAGCCCGGGCGGGCGGGGGTGGGGGTGGGGGAGCGTGGGCTCCTTTAGTTGACCCGCCCTACGCGGCGCACGCGGAGGGCGCGAGTGAAAGGGTGTAGAGGCTCGTCAGCCCCGGAGTCCGCCGCACGGGCCCACGTTTTTACCAAAACAAGACACTAACACTGACCACCTTCCACCTCTGCTTCTCCTGGGGGTCCCGGGTGCCTTCCTTCCCAAGCCGGGTTTAAGAAGTGTGTTGTTCTGGATTTTAGTGCATGTCCTTGCTTCACCTCTCCTGCAGGCCGGCTGCCTTTCTGGCGTCTCCTGGGTCGTGGGTGCTCACAGGTGGGTGGGTCTGTGTGAGCGCCTCACACCGGGTGCAGAGCAGCCCAGCCGCCCTTACCCTGACCCTGACCCTGACCCCGACCCCCGGCGACCTGCTCTCCATCCACACCGTCTGTCTTTTCCCGGCCGCCATGAAACGGAGTGAGACATCAGTGTGGGCTGCCAGAGACCTCCCGGAATGGCTGGGAGGGTGGCCAGGAGGGGCGGGCTCTGGCGAAGGGCTTCCCTCCTGAGAGCCAGCCCGTGAGCCGCCACCCTCCTGGTCGCTGGGGGGCATCCTGTCACGTGGTCACACGGATGCAGCCCCGTCTGTCCGTTTATCTGCTCACCCAGCCGAGGACGTTCGGGTCTCTTCACGTTGGTGAATTCCGCCAAACTCGGGGAGATTCCCGCCGTTATTCTTCAGACGCTCGTCCCCACACTGCCCTCTCCCGCCTCGCCTCCTGGGGATTCCACCTGCATGAACGTTGACCCTTGTACGGCTCCCCCGCTGGCCCGTGCAACATCGTTCGTTTGTCATCATTCTCTGGACAGCACTTTTTGAGATGCAGCTCACATGACATCCAGTTACCATGAAAACCTACAATTCCGTAGTGGTCAGTGTATTCAGCGTCGCGCAGCTGTCGCCGTGGCGCGATTCCAGGGCACTTCCGTCACCCGGCCCGGGAATGAGGGGTCACACTCGTTGTGGTCCCCACTGGACCGTGCCCACAGACCAGGAACCGGGCCCCGCCCCCGTGCTCGGGGGAAGCCAGCCTGTGGCCAAGCGCAGGGAGGCGGAGCTTCTCTGCCCGGGAGCGTCTCTGGGACGCGCTCTGGCACTGAGATGCAGGCCCGGCCCTGCACTTCCGGTGACCGGTGACCGTTAGCAGTCACCGCCCCCTCCGCCGCCGCACCCCCCCCCCCCCCCGTCGCCGCCCCCCAGAGCCGCCCGTCTGCTCCGGCCTCTGTCGATTTGTCTGTCCTGACTGCAGGCGCGCACGGCCTTTGCGCCCGGCTCCCTCCGCTCAGCTTCGCGTGCACAGGGCTCATCCAGGGGGCTGCGGGTGTTGGGGTGGCTGCACCCCACTTCGACAGACCCCCCACTCGTTGATGGATAACAGGGTCGGTTCCACCCTGGCATCGGTAATGCTGCTGTGGACACCTGCGTGCAAGTTTTTATGTGACTGTGTGCTTTCTCGGGTCTCTTCAACTGAACAACATACCTCGGGGTGAAGTTTCTGGGTCCCAGAGGTGCTCTATTCTTAAGTTTTCGAGGGACCCGCCACGCGGTTTCCTCCCTCCCGCCTGCAGCGCCCGGGGCGCCCTGTTCTCCGCAGCCCCGCCAGCCCCCCGAGGCCTGGGTCCTGAGCACAGCGCCCCGGGGAGGCCGTCTGTGGTTTGGATGAGCATCTCCCCAGGGTTAGGGACCTGAGCGTCTCTCCGTGTGCCTGTGGACTTCCGTGGAGAGGTGTCTGTCCAGATCCTTTGCGCATTTTTAATCACATCATTGGTTTTTTATTGTTATGTTCTCAGCACTGTATCCTCGCCACATCTGTGATTTGCAAATGTTCCATCTCGTTCTGGGTGTCGTCTCTTCACTTTCTGGAACGTGTTCATTGCAGCAAAGGTATTTAATCGGGATGAAGTCCTATTTGTCTGTTTTTTTCTTCGATTGTTCGTGCTTTGGATTTCATATCTAGGAAGCTGTCACCGAGTCCACGTTCACAGAATCTTACACCTTCGTTTCCTTCTCAGAGTTTCACGGCGCTCACACCAAGGGAGGTCTTTGAGTTCACTTTCGCGTTGACTTTTGCACGTGGAGTGAGGTAGGGGTCCAAAGGAACTTTTTTGTTTGCCTGGGGACCGCCGAGCGGTCCTCACTGTCTGTTACACACACCGCTCCTTCCCTGAGCACGGCCTTGGCCTTGTGGAGGGTGGATCGGCTGCAATCGTGTGGGTTTGCTCCGGAGTCTCGGTCCTCCTCCCCGGACCACGCCGTCCTCAGGCTGTGGCTTCCCAGTAAGTTTAGAGCCGGGAGTGTTCGTCCTCCGACTCCGCTCTCCGGGCTCCCTCTGAGCTTTGGGTGAGTTTCCGGGCCAGGGTGTCCGCTTCTGCCAAACGGGCCAGTGCGGCTTCGATCGGCGTCGTGCTGGTGTCGCAGACCGGACAGGGAGGGGTCGCCGTCCCGACAACGCGCCGAGGCTCAGGATCCACGAAATGAGGTGTCTTTCCACTCATTTAGGGCTCCGGTCCCTCCCAACACTGTGCTGTCACTTCTGGTGCACCAATCTTTCATTTCTTCGGTTAAATTTATTCCGCAGGATTTTTTTTTTTAGTGTTACTGAGGGATTTTCTTAATTCGACCTTGGGATCGTCCATGGCTAGTGTATGTGAACACAGCTCATTTTTGTGTGTGGACTGCGTACCCAACAATTGTGTAGGTTGTATATGAGTTGTGTATCAGCTCTACTAGGGTTTGGGGGATTATTTTTCTAGATCTTATTTATCTATTTTATAGAGAGAGGGGAGGGGAGGGAGAACGAGCGGGAAAGAAACATGGATGTGCCAGAGAAACATCAGTTGGTTGCCTCTCATGCGCCCCCTACTGGGGACCTGGCCCACAACCCAGGCATGTGCCCTGACTGGGAATCGAACCGGTGACTTTCTGTTTCATAGGATGGCACTCAATCCACTGGGGCCACACCACCAGGGTCTGGGGGGACTCTTTAGGGATTTCTAGATACAGATCATGTCATATGACAGTCAAGGTCGCCTCGTGTCTCCCTTTCCCATCTGGACTCCTTTTCTTTCCATCTCGCCTAACTGAACCAGCTAGACCCTCCAGAAGAGGAGGGCGGGGGAACCTGTGGGCCCCGCTGCCCTGCGGTTAGCGCCACCCCTGCTGGGGTCTGAGGCATGCTGGGTACACACAGAGCCCAGGTGTCTGGGGCTCTGTCCCCTGGTGCAGCCCCCACCTTGTCCCTTAGCTGTCCTCAGTCTGGCGCCCACCCGGAGAGCTGCTTCCTTCCCTGCTGAGAGCTCCCCCACCTGTGGGCCCTGCCATGTTCACTGTCCCTCCTCCTTGCTCTCCTTCACCCACCCCCTTTCCTCCCCACCCTCCCCCACGCACACACACAGTCAGTCACATCCGAGTGCACCTCACACGCATAGCCTGGCGTCTCTTCATGCCTGTCTCTTCCTAGAGCTGGCGATCTTTAAGGGGAGAAGCCTTAGAAAACCGAGGCTCAGAGAGGCTGAGGAAGTTGCCCAGGGTTGCACAGCGCATCCTGGCAGAGTCTGTCCGAGTCTGCGCACCTTGCTCTCCGGACCACACGTGTCTGGCGCAGTCACTGCCTTCCCCGCACGCCCCCTCCACCCCCCTCCTATCAGGCTGGGCCGGGCTTCCCAACGCAGGAAGCGCAGGCTCTGGGAAACAGGGCAGCCTGCCCGCCCTCCCACCCCACCCAGCGTTCCTGTCTGCCCCTCCTCCTTACTTACCTGCTTCTCCCTGTAGGAAGTGAGCCTCTGGGCGCCCTCGTCACGGTCAAACGCCTGTCATCAGGCCCCCCGAGGCCCTCAGTGGGCCCCCGAAGCCCTGCGCCCCTCAGTGCCGTTTGCTTTGTGCGGGGTGTGCCCCTGCCCTGTTTTCACCCTGCGGAGTCCCGATCGCCTCTCCTTGGAGAGGTGCCCCAGCCCCGGGCCCCCGTCCCCCAGCCCAGGCTGAGCCTTGAAGGTCTCCAGCCGTGTGGGCTGAATTAGGCATTTTTAATTAGTTCCTCACACACCCACCACCCACACTTCCTCTCCCCATCTCATCGGTGGGCGCAGCCATGCAGAATCTGCCAGTGACAGCCCTCCCCACTTCCACCCCCAGGGCTTGGGGAGGGAGGGGCACCCACACTCAGCAAGCACCCGCTGTGTGCTCGGTGTTGACCATTTCCAATCTGTTTCACGTCGTGGCTCCTTCCCAACAACCCTGAGAAGATGGTGGGTAAGGAGGCTCACAGAGTGTGGTGCGGGGGCCCGGTGTCCAAGCCAGGCTCAGAGCCTACCCCACCCGGTGCTGATGGCCAACACTGAAGCCGTGCCTCCCACTGGCGGCCCCTCCACCTCGCGGAGGGCTCTCTGGGGTCTGATGGCCTCGGGATTGCAAGATGAACGTGGTGGCCCAGGAGGCGGGGCTCCTGGGAGGGGCGGCTCAGGCTGCAGGACGGAACCTCTGTGTGCCTCCAGGACCCCCTGAGACCCTCTGGCCCCCTGCCCCCTTCCCCATCCTGGGCTGCAGCCCTGCACAGAGCTGGCCTTACCTGCTCAGGGATCTTAGCAGTAGGAGCCCAGGCTGCCTGGAGGAGCCCCCACAAGTCCCCAGGTCTTCCAGACAAGTCCTATGCAGAGCCCCTGCCAGGCCCTGCCAGAGCCTTCTGAAAACTTAGAAGTTTATAAAGTAAAAAAGTCACAGTAAGCTAAGCTGCTCTGTGATGTTCGCGCCTAAGGACACATTTTTTAGGACAGATTCCCATCCTCCTGTGATGAGTGGCTGTACTTTGAAAAACAAAGGTGCGCCCCTCACCGGGCCACCTCGCTCCTTCCTGCTCAGACGCGCGTCTCAATCATAGAGCTCAGAGCTGGCTCCCGCAGGCCCCTCCCCTGCCCAGGAGTACTTAGTGGTTCCACGCTGCCTGGAAAACTCCTTCAAGTCCCCCAGAGGCCCCAGGTCTGCTGGCTCTTGTTGCTGCTGTGGCTACCTGTCGGGGCACCCCTCTGAGGCCAGCGCTCTGACTTCAGGCCTGGGAGGCCCCCCTCTCTCTCCCCCCAAGCCTCTCCCATCATCGGTGGTCCGCCAGCAGAGGCAGCTCCTGTGGGCGCCGCCTCCACGCCTGTTTTCTGGAACCCGGGCTTCCAGGTGCCTTTCCCTCATCCTCGTCCTGCAAGCTGAAGATTCCCGCACGGTGACTAGGGTCAGAAGCCCAGTGGGGTCAGCTGAGAGAGAGAGAGATGCCCCCAACCCTGCCTCCCCGACCTGGGACCTTCGCTGGTTTCTCCCGCCCCTCCCCCACCGCCTCTCCTCCCCCTCTCCTCCCTCATCTCCCTCCCCCTCGTTCCTCCCCCAGCCCGGTTCCCGCTTCTTGTCGCCCTGCTGGGTTCAGCAAACAGGGACCAGTCCCCGGCCCTGAGCTGGGGGTTGGGAAGGGGAAGCCTCCCAGCCCGCGCGCTTTCTCTCTCTAGCTCCCGCCTTGTCGCTCCCTCTGCCCTCCTTGCACGCCCCCCCCACCCCAACCTCTGAAGTCACTTCAGTTTGGTACCAGCGCAGAAGAGGGCGAGGCACAAGGTGAGGGACGACGCCTCCGAGTGGCAGACCGGCTCTCCAGCGTCCCAGCCGCTCCTGAGTCGCCGCCGGACGCCCCAGCGGAGGTGCGACCGTTGCGAGGACCGACCTCATTCGCGTCAGTCCGGCCTCGATTCAGCCAAGGGGCAGCTCGGCGCCGGGCGCGGGCACGGCGAGCGCGTTCAGCACTCCGGACAGCGCCGCGGGCGGTGAGGGAGTGCGGCCGCGACTGCGCTGCGCCGCCCGGGCCGCTCCCGGCTCCGCAGCGCAGAGCGCTTGGCCAGGGCACCGGGGCCCCGCGCTTGGCGCCGCTCCGCGTGCGGCTCCGGACCCTGCCCGCCGGCGCTGCCTCTCCGAGACTCCGCGGGCGCTTCTCCGGCCCGCTCCCGGAGCCGAGCCACGAGCGCGGGGCCCCCGTTGCCGCTGACCCGCGGGGCGCCTGGCGAGCCGCTAGTGCCACGGGCCCGGGCGAGGCGCTGCCGGCGGGCTGCCGGCGCGGGCGCGGACGCTGGCCTTGTCGCTGCTGTCCAACGCGCTGGTGCTGCTCTGCCGCGCGGACAGCGCCGAGCTGCGCGCGCGCGCGCCTCGGGCGTCTTCCTGATGAACCCGTCGCAGGGCCACCTGCTCCTGGTGGCGCTCGACACGCTCTTCAGGCTGCTCTGCGTGGGACGCGGGCGGCGGCCGTGGCGGCCTGCCGCGTGCCTGGCCGTCGGCCTTCGGGACCCTTCTTGGCGTCCTACGCAACGCTGAACCCACGGCAGATTTCCCGTTGCGATACGCCCAGCCCCTGCAACCACGCGACGCCCGCCTGGTGCTGGCCTACGCTTGGGGACAGTCGCTGGCCTTCGCGTTTGTCGCCCTTGCCTGCTCAAGTCTCAGCGACAACGCGCCTTGGCGTCCTACTCCCTGCGCTTGCACTGATTGGAGCACCCGCGTTTTGCCGCCTTCCCTACAGCTCCCCACGCCGCGAGCGGGCGCCACGCTGCCGCTCTCCACGCTCAATTTCACGCCGTCCGAGGTGCTGCGGCTGGCGTGCGCCACTGCCGACGCGTCCACGACGTCTCCTTGCAGGCGCTCGTGGCGCTCGAGGACTTGCTGCCCAGGCCCCGTCCCTGCCCCGCACCACGCCAGGGTCGCACTGGATGGAGCTCCTGTGAGCAGGCTTGTGGGGCTCCCCCTGCGTGCTGCTCCCGGGGTTCCATGGCGGCCTGTGTGTGCGCTCCGTGTGCCCGCCCTGCGGAGGGCATTCGCCCTGTGGGTTAAGTGCCGGCAGCAGGCAGGGTGGCTTTGCCCAGCTGTGTGAACAGGCAGTCCCCCTCTCCTCGGGCAGGTGGGCATGAACCTAAACGCTCCTTGCCCTTTCTGCCCTGCTACCGGGAGCCCTTGCCTGACCCCAGGTCTCAAGTCTTCGCGAAGGGGGTCTCTCAGGTTCTGTCTGCTCACTATTTGGTGGGCCTTTGCCCACTGAATCTCAGGCTGGTGTCGTTGCTGTCAGTGGGAGAGGCTTACAGAGGGAGAGGGGGGAGAACTGACCCCTCTTTCCTGCCCTCATGCCTCATCATTTCACTTTTGCAAAAGAATCCCCGCTCCCTGCATTGTTCTTTCTCTCTTGTGCCGTCCCTCTGTCCCTCGGGCTCTCCAGCCTGGACCTGGGCCCTGGACCCGCCTGGTACAGCTCTGTGAACTGGACTTGGGCTCTGCCCCCTGTCCCCCAGGGCCCCGCCTGCTGCCTGTCCCCTCTTGCTGTCCCGAGAGCCTCGGGGGAGTGGGCTTGGCCTCCGAGGTCTCCTGGTTCCAGGTGTGTGCCCTGCCCCATGGGCTCCCGGGTCTGATGGCAGGAGACGCCTGTCCTTGTCGGCTGGTGTCCCCACGGAGGGGGCATCGAGGGACCGAGCAGGGACAACACCAGGACTCTGTGCCCCTCACCCCCCCTTTCCCAGGTCGCCTGCTCGTGGGGGCAAATGCTGTGTCCTAGCCCCTGGTCTGCCTGCTGCCCACCCTAGGCCTCAGTCCACAGCATTGACTGAGTCAATAAAACCCCAGGTGACAGCCAGGACACAGGGAGGAGAAGTCACTGGCCCCCAGCCCCTTGCCCTTTGTCACACACACCAGGGGCTCCAGGTGGCTTTGTGGTATTTCTACCCCAGGTGAGTGCACCTTCACCGTGTCCACCCGGAGGTCTGAGGACGCGCCCCAGGTCCGGAACGGTTTCCGGGAGGAGATCCCTGAAATATCTCAGCAGAGCCGCGCACAGCCCTCTGGGGGCGGGGCCGTGAGAGGCACAGCTCGTCCTGGGTGTGCGGGTGCGGAGGGCTGCTCAGCAGCCGCTCGGAACCTCGTCCACACACGTGGCCGTGAGGGTCCCTACGGTCCACGCTCCCGGTGCGGGAGGCGGCTGTGCTGCCCGGGATGGGACCCCGCAGTGCCCCTCGCTGGGCCTGAGGCTCAGAGAGGCTGCACAGAGCCACTCCGCCGGGCAGTTCCAAGGCTGCTGTGCACACGGGTCTGTGGTTCTGGAGCCTTCCAGACCTCTAGGGCATGGATGTATGTGTGTGGGGGGGAGGTCACTGCCACTGAACCCCTGCTCAACTCCCCAGCGGGCTGGCGGGGCTTGCGCCCTTTGTCACTGTCAGTGCCACTGGGGCGTCCTGAGCAAGGACGGAGCTGCAGCAAGATGGCAGCCGACCCGCACATCTAATTCCTGCGCCACGGCGGTTCCACCAGGTCCCGGCTGCTCGGGCCACCCCGCTGCTGAGGACGCGTGTGCACCGGCGTCTGCCACGGCAGCTCTCGGGACGTGGAGTGGGACTGCTGCCAGCGGCGACACGCCGAGGGCCTCACCGGGCCCCGCTGGAGCCCAGAGCACTCCGTGGCCCCGGTGCTGCCACGAGACGTCACTTGAGCCCCCGTGTGGCAGTGTGGATGTGGGCAGAGTGGGGGCCGCCGGGCGGAGAAGGTGGCACCGGTGGCGGCTTGGTTCAGCACTGGGCTCGGCTGCGTGGCTGCTGGGTGGCCCTATGTCTTTCTGTCTCGGAGCCTCAGTTTCCCCACTTCCTTTCTGCAGGTAAGGTGACCTCGTTTGCTCCCAGTCTGCCGGGGCGACCCAGGCTGTTCCAGCCTAATTCCTGGCTGTGCACCCCTCACCCCAGCATCGTCCGGGTTTGGAAAGTGAACCCTGCGGAGTGCCGGGTTTGGGGGTCCCGGCCCCAACCTCTCACCCGACATGACGCGTGGTGTGGCGGGGCTCGGAGTCTCCCAGGAAGTGTGTGTCCGAGAAGCTTGGTGGTCACTCCCTCTGCTCACGGCTGGTCCTCGTGGAGCGTGGGCTGGGCGCCGGGGCCACTGCATCCTGTTGGTCTCGTGGTGGTTTACTAGGAAGGAGGGGGAAGAGCACGTGGCCCCTGCTGCCCTGCCCCACGGCCACACTGGGACTCTTGGTGACCGTCCCGAGAGGATGAAGACAGTCGCAGGTGCAGGCAGAGCCAGGTGACCAGGGACAGCGGCCGGGAGCCTGGGGGCCTCCCTCCCCGACTCAGCCACTCTGCACAGCGCTTGGGTCACAGCACCGTCCTCAGTCTAGTGGTCGAGGGGGCCAGCACCGCTGTGACCAGATGGGCCCAGGGGACAGTGTCTGGGGGCGTGCGCACATCTGTCCTGCCCCAGGGCTCAAGCGGAGAGCGGCGTCGGCAGCCACAGGCCCTCCTACGGTGAGCCGAGGGGGGCTGGTGAGCAGAGCAAAGACCGCTCACATCCCCGGGCCCTGTTCGCTGCTGACGTCCTCCGTCCACTGCAGCCCAGGCCGCCCCTCAGAGCAGGGAGGGCTGTGTGACCGGGGCCCCGTGGGGTCCTGAGGAGCCCCTTCCCCGCGCTGGCCCCTACCCAGGGTCCGGGGAGCGACGGCCCCCACACAGCAGCCAGCATCTTTGGTGGCCAAGGCTTTAGTGACGGTTTATGGCCTGGGGAAGCCAGCCTGGCAAACCCTTTCCAGCTAATGGGGTGCTGTCTGGCTGCTGGTTCTTTATAAGCATTTTTACTTATTTATTTACTGTTTTAGAGAGGGAGGGGGGAGAGGGAGAGAAACATCAATGGTGGTTGCCTCTCCTACGCCCCCTACTGGGGACCCAGCCCGCAACCCAGGCATGTGCCCTGACTGGGAATCGAACCGGCAACCTTTGGGTCACGGGCCGGCACTCCATCCACTGAGCCACCCAGCCAGGGCAGGGCTGGTTCTCTAACGCCTCCCCTGGCGGGACATGGTGTGAGTGCCCCCATGTCATAGGGTGCAATTCAAGTAAAACGGACCCTCGTGGGGGATAGTAACAACGCACGCGCGGCAGGAAGCAGTTTTTAGGGAGCGGAACACGACCACCCAGGAAGGTCAGCGGGAGCGTGGGCGCAGCCCTGGGCCTGGGCCACAGGGGTGAGGCACGTGGGCCCAGCGCCCCTGAGGTCTTCCCGCCCCGGGTGCCCCAGTGCGCCCAGGGGGGTCGGTCGCCCTTGTGTGGAAGCCAGAGCCAGGCTGCGGACCCTCGCCCTCCTGGGCTGGGGAAACCCCGTGAAAATCCTCTCACAGCCTCAATGCATTCGAGGGGGCGCACGTGCCCACCCGTGGACAGCGTCGCCGTTGGAGGTGGTGCCTGTTCCTCTCCCACCTGCCTTCTCGGAAGCCCCCACGGAGTTTTCTGGAAGACCACTCCAGCACAGCCGCCTTGGGGGCGCGCTGTCTGCTGGTCCAACCCGGGCGTTCCCGCACGCTCGCTGCTGGCTGATGAGCTCACGCGCCAGGCTCCTCCCTCGGGCTCGTGGTCTTCTCAGTCTGAAAGACGCGTTTCCTGTGACCCAACTGAAGTGTGTCGCCAAACAGTCTGTGTCCCAAGGGCTCCGTGAGCCAAGGCTCGTCTCACTCAGAGGGGAGTCCGTTTCCCTGCGGAGGGGAAGATGCTGACTGCGCGTCAGCCCTGTGGCGCGGCCGGGAAGGCCAGTCCCCTGCTCAGCGTCCGAGATGACCGCACTGGCCCTGCCCCCACTACGCCCCCCTCCGTGGGCAGGGGGGGCCCCCAGCTCCCCTGCGAGCCTCCCGTTCCCTTCGACCTGCCCGCGGCGCCCAGCACGGCCCCCTCCGAGTCTCAGAGGGCCCGAGGCCCCGAAGGGCAGGGAGCACTGGCCCCTGCGGCCTCCTCCTCGGCCACTCCAGGTCGGGCTGCGTGTCCGACGAAGCCTCTGCGGTGCCCGGCAGAGGCGGTGCCGGCCTGCGGTTGGTTGCAGAGCCCTTGGGGAGGACTCAAACGTGGCTCTTGCCGTGAGCTGGCCCACCGGCAGCCACTGCCCGCTCACCGCCCACAGCGAGCTCCCGGGGACTCAGTCTCCGGCCCCTCGGCTGGGTCACCTGCTGCATCCTGACCTCACTGCTGGCTTTGGGCTGCCCCGCCCCTCTTGCCCCATTACCTGGCGGGCTGGCTGGAGGGGGCTGGGATTCGGGGGGACAGGGAGGACCCACACACCTCTCGCCCTTGGGAAGGGCTACCGGCCTGGGCTGGCCCCTGACAAACCTCGGGTCAGTCGGCCCCCCAGGGAAAGCAGCCCTGGGTGGGGGGCTGCTCCTCCCAGCTTCCCCGGGAAGCAAACAGGTCGCCCCAGAGGGGGTCACCGAACTCTTCTCCCTGAGTCTTTCAAACCCACAGCAGCCAGCACTGACCCCTTTTCATCAAATCTCAATGCCACTAGCTTACAGTGATGTCACTACTGCACACGCCACTCGGAAAGACAGACCAACCCCAAGAGGGGGCCGGGGCCGTCCCTGGGGGCAGAAGGGCGGCAGGCTCAGGGCTGGACCTGTCTGCAGGAGGGGGCACGCCTGTCCCCACCGGGGCACACCGCCTCCCAGCACGGCCCGAAGCCTCAGATGGGGCAGCCACGGGGCACTGCCCTGAGAAACGGGTGGCCCGGGCCCAGGGGCTCCTGGGGGCCGAGGCTGCCGTCCACGTGGGCAGAGGGCAGTGAGGAGCAGCGGACACCAGGAGGTGCTGTGGGGGCAGCTGGAAGCGATGAGGTGGGGCCACGGAGGGATGGAAGCCTGTCCCTATGTTGACTGCATAGCACGGCGGTCACTGTCACCCCAGCCTCTGGGCTAAGTGGCTTGTCCAGAGTCCCCGGGCTGAGTGGCATCTGGCTCCGGGGTCCTGCCTCCTGCCGCCCGGCACAGCTGGTAATGGAGGTCCATGAAGGTTCGTGGAACCTGGAGGCTGTCGGGCCACTGTGACACTCTGGGCCGTGGGCTGCGATGCCTGGCCAGTGCTGTCCCCAGGGCTCAGGGCTCAGGGTGTGAGAGTGGCCAGATGTGCACACCTCTGGATGACAGTCGTCACCCATCCAGCTCCATGGAGGGGGCAGCACAGGCTTTAGCTGAACCCCAAAGCAGCCCTGGCCCTGGGAGGAGGGAGGGGGCTCTGGGCAGACGGTGAGCTGGGGTCCCCCTTTCGCTTACCACGGGGCCACGTGTCCTGGGCCTCCTTCCTGGGCTCTGGTGACGCAGGTATGGGCACGGGGGAAGGGAGGCATGTGGGAAGGGGCCCTCCCACTCCCCCAGGCGTAGACAGGTCACTGTGGAGGCAGGGGTGTCTGTGTTGGCTCTCTGGGCCCCTCCACATTGCCTCCTCTCGTCTGGGGGAAGGAGGGCAGGAGAAGGGGAGACTCACCCCAGTGAGCCCCATGCCACTGCTGGACCAGCCACTGTCCCCTTAGCGTCCTGAGCCACGGCTGGCCCATTTTTCTGAGGACAGGGTCCCGCAGGGCCCTGCTGGGGCCACACCAGGGGGGCTGCTCCCGAGGGTGCACGCTGAGGCCGGGCTCAGGGGTGCAAGTCACCCACGGGGGGGCCACCAGCCCTTCTAGGGTGCTACCATTCCCCACAGGCCCTTCCGGGGCAGCCACGCCCTGGGCAGGGTGGGGACATGGGGCACTGGCTTGCCCCTCTCACAGGACAAGGCCCAGAGCTGGGTGGCTCGGCCTGGCTCCCCGCCAGCCGGGGTCGCTGGCCCCAGTCCTGGCCGGGAATCAGGACTTTTAGGCAGGATCAGCGGGGATCTGGAGGTCGGCGCCCAGCGCCCCCCGGCGGGAGGGAAACGGCCCCAGGGGGTGCCTACCCCTGGGGGCGGGACAGTGCGCGGAGAGGCTGCTCTGATCGGCCCTCCGCCCCCTCCTCCCCGCGGGGTTCTGGCGCCTCGCTGTAACCCGACTCCGCTCCTGGGGGGCGGGAGCGGAGTGTGCTGCGCCCCGGTCAGGCTCCAGTGCCACATCACGGCGCCGCCGCCCGCCGCCCACCATGCCGCTGCTGCCGCCGCTGCTGCTCCGAGCCGCGCTGGCCGCCGCCGCCGCTGCCTGGCCCGGGTGCGAGCCCACCTGGGACCCTGCGGGTAAGGCGGTCCGCACCGAGAGTCCGGGGGGAGCGCGGCTCCCGGGACAGGAGCACCTTCCCCCCCCGTGACCCACCGCCCCAGATAACGTCCCCAAGGGGCGCCCCGTGGTGTCGGGCTGGTGGCCTGCCCAGCAGGCCACCACGGGGCACGGGCTCTCTGAGCACCTCCAGGCTGGGACCCCAGGGCGGAGCACACAAGCAGCTGGGCAGTGGAGGGACACCGTGTCCAGACAGGGGGTCCTTCTCCGGTCGGGGCGCAGCGGCGGTGGGGTGCCCTGCAGGCGGGGCGCAGGAGCAGGGAGCCAGGGCCTTGCAGGGGCAGGCCATCTGAGGGCCGTCCTCCCAGGAAGGGGCGGCCTCTGAGCACGGCAAGCTCTGGACCCCTCCCTCCCAACTTGGCTGTGATGTGGACAACAGCGTCTCCGGAAGTGGGCACAGAGGGCTGGGAGGGAGCGCTGTCCCCTCACAAGAGTGCTGGGAAGGGGTGGGAGCTTCTGGAAGGCAGGGAGTGGGGGCCCGGGGACCCTCCAAGGTGTGCGTCTGCCTGCCTGGCCTCACCCGACAGTGTGGGCCATTCGGGGGAGTTTGGGGCCCTGGCCACACCTCCCTCCCTGCGGCCGGCCTCAGTTTCCCACGTGTTGAAAGGTGAGGTCTCATCCAGTCCCCTGCCTCAGGGTCTTTGTCAGCAGCAGCCATCTTTGCCCCCGGAGGGCAGGCAGCCCTGGGGCCCCGGGTCCGAGGTGTCGGATTCAGACCCTCTCCAGGGCCGGGCTGGTGGATACCTGAGAACCTGCTGCTGGGCGGCCAGCCCCCGACGTGCTCATGGCGGCCTTGCCTCCCTCCCCCTTTCTGCAGAAAGGCCCCGGCCAGGCAGGTGTGCGGGCACACGTGTGTGTGTGTGGGCGCACACGCACACACGTACATGCAAGTGTGCACGGGGGATGCCGATAGGGCTCGCACCGCATCGTGGGTGGGGGCCTCTGGAACCCCAGGAAATGTCTAGAATCACAGGCTGTCGGGGTCCCCCTCCCTGGGAAGCTCGCTCTGTCCTGCCTTCCCAGGGGGCAGTGCCTCTGTCCTCGGACATGGGCAGTGCAGGCCACCCCTCCTCACCCTCCTCTCGGGCGTCAGCGACTCTTTCCGGGACAAACCCTCCCCGGACCCATCTTCCCTCTAAGTGTGGGCCGTGGGAGCCGACCGCCCCCTCCCGGCTGCAAGTGGGCAGGTGAGGCTGGGCAGCTTGCATCCGGCATCCAGGGTCTCCTGTCCCCACCTCCCATGCCCCGGGGCTGGAGCCAGCTGCACCGGCCCCTCCCCTCCGTGGTGTCCCTCGTCTGGCGGGGTCTCCAGGTCTTCACGGGGAGCCTGGGAGCTGAGGACACTGTCGTGCCCCTAGGGCAGGTCTGGGTTCAAATTCTGACTCCGCCACTGTGCTGTGCGGCCTTGGGCAGATGGCGTGCCCTCTCTGACCTCACTCAGGCTTCTCCTGTGTGAGAGGAGGCCTGGCCGGGAGGAGTGACCTGTCCCAGGCTTCAGACCGGCCAGCGGAGCAGCCTCCGTCCCTCGGCTGCAGCAACGCTGACACCTTGTGGGCGAGGGGTGTAATGGTGGCCCGCCACTGATGGGATTTTGCGTTTCCTTGGAGCCGCACCCCTAACGCCGCTGGCTGTCTCTTTGCAGGTGGCTGCCACCAGCCGTCGGCCCCAGACAGTGGTACGTAGTGTGACAAATAACGTGTCCCAGTAACCGAGTCCAAACTGCTTCTTCAGCAACCAGAAGAAGTGAGACAAGACCGCAAGTGTGCGCCGTGGAGGCCCCGCCCCCGCGCAGCCGTCCCTTCCCCGACTCCCTGCTCCTCCGCGGGTCGCCGCCCCCTGAGCCGGGCCGCACAAGCCCGGTCTGGCCTTGAAGTGTGGGCACTGAGATGCTCAGTCCCACTCTGTGTCCTGGGCTCAGGCCCCCACCGTGCCGGCATCTGCTGAGCCTGGGGTGGGCGGAGCCCCGCCCCTCCGGCCCGATTCCCCGCCCCTCCGGCCCCATTCCCCGCTCAGTACACCGAGGAAGGGGGCGCTGACCTCACGGGTGGGTGGGAAGGTCTCGTGTACCTGAAGGGCCCAGGGGCAGACACGCCTTCACGGCTCCTGAGACCAGGTCGGGCATCTGCTGTCTTCCCGGTGGAAAGACTAGACTGGTTTTTTGAAAGCAGGAAAATATTTTCCCGATGCAGACGTCAAGGACGCGCCCTAAGGTGGCAACACCCCCGACCCCGGCCAGACTGGCTCCCTGCTCCCATTTCCCAGACACGGAGGCTGAGGTCCTGAGCCCGACCCGCCCACCGGGAGCCGCTGAACCCAGTCCCCAGAGGAGCGGAGCCTTCTCTGCTCCTCCCTCCGCCCCGCCCCCTCCGAAACAGCCCTTGCCCCGTCCCTCCCCGGCCAGACTGCAGCCACGTGGGGGCGCCCCTCCCTGTGGGCCCCGGCCTGGGTGGGTGGGTCTGCCTGGGGAGAACAGGTACTCCGGGGTCCCCACGGGAGGGCCTGACCCGGTCCCCCCGCCACCCGCAGCCACGTGTGTGGACCTGCAGCTCAGCACCTGCCGGGACGCCGCCTACAGCCAGACGGCCTTCCCCACCCCGCTGGAGCACCGGACGCGGGAGGCGGTGGAGTCCAGCTCCGAGTACATCCTGCTGAGCGTCCTGCACCACCTGCTGGAGGGCCAGTGCAACCCGGACCTGCGGCTGCTGGGCTGCGCCGTGCTGGCGCCGCGCTGCGAGGGCGGCCGGGCGCGCAGGCCCTGCCGCCGCGTCTGCCAGGCCCTGCGGGAGGCCTGCTGGCCCGCCTTCGACGCCTTCGACATGGCCTGGCCCTACTTCCTGGACTGCGAGCGCTACTTCGCGGGCGAGGAGGAAGGCTGCCACGACCCGCTGGAGAAGCTGAGAGGTACGCCGGGCGGCGGGGCTCTGGGGCCCTGGTGCTGAGCAGGCAGCCGTCCAGGCGGCCGGGGAGGACGGCAGAGTCAGAGCGGAGCAGGTGCGTGCGGGAGCGCAGGTGCGGGAAGAGCGCGGCTGTCCAGGCAGCCAGCGGCCTTGACTGCAGCCCCCCCAAAGAGCACTGCACTTCCCTGGCCGCCCCGGGCTGGGGCCGGCTCCAGCAGGGCACCTGCAAGCTGGCAGGTAGGACAGTGCCCAGCAGCCAGACCCACAGGAGAGGGGTCACGGGGCTTGGCGGGCTCCAGGCAGCTTCGAGAGGGGCTGCAGAGCGATGGGCTCCGGTTCCTCCTGTGGACAAACCAGCAGACGTGGAGCGGGCAGCGCTGGGCGGTGGTAAAGAAGTCCTGGAGGGCTTCCCGGCAGTAGTGCTGCGGGGGGGTATAGAAGAACCCTGCATGGAGCTGGGCCAAAAGCCTCCCCACACCCTTAACCGCAGGCCTGCTGTGCCCCCTGCTGGGCCTCCTAGAGCAGGTCAGAAGGAGAGGGTCCGTGGGGACCCGCGCCCCCGAGCACAGAGCCGTCCCTGGTGGCCAGCTCACGGGTCCCCACCGTGGTGACCATCCTTTCTGTGCTGTCCCAGGCAGATGTGGCCACTGAGCTTGGAATGTGGCTAGTGCGACTGAGGGTCTGACTTTTTATTTGATTTGATTCTAATAAATTTAAGCTTAAGTATAAACAGCCACGTGCGGCCAGCGTGTGATGCTGGACGGTGCAGGACATCAGCTTCTGGCCTCTTGTGCACGCACAAGGCGAACGGCGGGGTTGTGTGACCTGGGACCAAGTGCCACATGTGGGGTCTCGTTTGCACCCACAGCAGCCCTGGGTGCCCGTCACACCCCGCTGTGCAGGCGACAGAGGGGCTCTGGGCAGGCAGACGGCGGCGGGCGTGGACCGGGCGGAGGGAGGGGCTGACTGTCCAGCCCCCAAACACCGCCGAGCCCTTGCTGCGTGCAGGCTCCTGCTGGGACGTCGAGGATGGCAGTGGGGGGCACAGCCGCATCTCGGCTGGCCTCCAGCGGCCCCGGGTCCGGTTCTGCCACTCCCTGGCTGTGTGGGGCCCCGTCTTCTCCAGGGGCCGCTGTGCAGAGGCAGCAGGCCTGGCCCGAGGGCGGTGCTTTGCATGTGCAGAGGCTGGAGACGGGCAGGAGGCGGTGGGGTGGGGCGGGGACCCGAGGGGGGGAGCCAGGCTCTGCGTGGGCCAGGCCTGCCCGCCCTGGGAAAGCCGGCGGACTCAGACTGAAAGATTATTTTGGGCAACTCCAACACCAAATTGCCGGTTCCGTCTGCTTTCTTCCTCCTCGAGACTGTTTTGAGTGCAAATAAAACCTCAGCGCAAGTGAGACACTGGGCAGAAGATGAACTGTTAGCGCTCCCCCGGGACCAGCCCGCCGGGACCTGCGAGGGTCGGGCAGAGACGCCCGGGGCGGGGACGGGGCGGGCAGGGTGCCAGGGCCACCTACCGGGTGTGAGGTCTAGTGAGAGGTGGCTGTGGTTCCCCGGCCTGGAAGCCCAGGGATTTCTCCTAAGGAAACTGTTAGAAGTGTAGTATGTGGCAAGAGACCCTGCTGCCCCCTACCCTCCATGCCTGCCCTGCCCCCAGGCACGCACCCTGCCCTGCAAACACCCGCAGTCCTCAGGTAGCGGAGTGTGGGCTGGACGGAGCCTTTCAGGGCCGTCGCCACTGACCCAGGGGGTTGACCCGTTCCCATCTGGATGCCGAGTAAAGGAGGCAGATAGGGCCCCCCCACCCCCACACCTGGTCATAGCGGGTGGGGACCCCCCCACCGGGTCACAGCAGGTGTGCCGGGAAACAGACACAGTCAGGAGACCGCAGGCTGAACGGCAGCTTTCTGGGGGTTGAGGGTTCGGTAGGTCCGTCTTTTCCTCCATATTCACAAGAACAG
This sequence comes from Trachops cirrhosus, assembly GCA_028533065.1. Classification (NCBI taxonomy): domain Eukaryota; kingdom Metazoa; phylum Chordata; class Mammalia; order Chiroptera; family Phyllostomidae; genus Trachops; species Trachops cirrhosus. Next base: position 1,669,010 of record CM052538.1, on the reverse strand, counting down.
TCGGAACTGGGTTGCTTTATGCGTCTGCTGGGTGCTGTTATCAGCTGCGGACGCTAAGTGTTATAGGGGGTTTTCATTTCAAACTCCACTGGCTGTCCAGAGTGCATTGGGGGTCGGGGCGTGAGGGAGCTGCAGCGGTCAGGGCCCCAGGCCCAGGTCCTGGGTGGGGGGCAGCAGGTGCGGGCAGGCAGAGCAGACCTAGGTGGGGAGGCCGCCCAGGGGCCGAGGCTGACCCCGCCCCCGCCCGCCCCCAGGAGGCCTGGACGCGGAGGACGCACCGCACCCCTCGGGCCTGCCCTCAACCTTCATTGACTTCGCCCACCACTCCTACGCCCAGATGGTGCGCGTGCTGAAGCGGACGGCAGCCCGCTGCCCCCACATCGCCAGGACCTACAGCATCGGGCGCAGCTTCGACGGCAAGGAGCTGCTGGTCATAGAGCTCTCGGTGCGCCCGGGCCAGCACGAGCTGAGTAAGCCGCTGTCCTGTCCGGCGCCCCAGGAAAGGCCCGGCACCCGCCCGCTCCGGGAAAGGCGGCCTGCTTGGCCTCGGGGGGCCCAGGACTCTAATAAAGCCCCCGGTGTTTGGGGGACAGGGTGGGGGCCGAGGCCCCAGGGCTCAGCTGGGCGTGTGCTGGTGCACGGCCACCTCCCCACCGTCACGTTGGCTCCACTGGGCAACGCCCCTGGGGGTCAAGGGGACGTGGGAGGGAGGAGGGCACAGCCCCGGAGTGGGGGCTGCTGGCCGGGGAGCAGCGGAGCCTGGGGGTGCACTGGGCCCTGGGCCTTCTCTAGGGAAAGCGTGCCGTCTCTGAGCGCTGGGCCGGGCGCCCAGCCCGGCGCCTTCGGGCTGCGCGGTGGACGTGGTGTCTCGGGATGCGTGCACACAGCCCATGTAAAACCCACGTCCGTTGGAGCGCACGCCAGGCTTCGCGGCCCCGGTGTGCGGCGAGGGAGGGCCTCACGGGAACGCCACGTTCTGCTGTCCCCTTAGAGCGTCCTTCCTCCGGGGCGAAGTCAGACCTCACTGCGGGCACAGCTGACTGCCTGTTGTGACCGAGAAAGGGCCACTCAGGCCAGGGGCGCGGGCGCCGGGGAAATGGCCGTGGCACGGGAGTTCGGGGGCAGGCTGAGGACCAGGCAGGGGCCCGCGTTCGGGGCGGGGTCTTGGTCAAGAATGCAGGACGTCCCCGCAGCCCTCCCCCTGCAGAGGTGACGAGGAACCCCCTCTGGGGCACCCACAGCATCCGGGCCCTCGTTGGGGCCTCCTTAGGGGATGGCGAGTGAGGATCCTGGTCCTCCCCCGGCCTCTTCCCTCAGCGGGTCCGTCCCTGTGACCTTGTGAGTCAGCCGGGATCGGTCTAGAAGCTGGCTCACTTCAACCCTGGGTCCTTATGAGCTACTGGAAAATACTCTCATCTTAGCGAAGCAGCCCCGGCCCCTTTGCTGGGCTGGACACCCTCGGTCCGGTTCCCATCCTCCTGGCTCGGGCAGCACGGACAGGGGTCAGAGGTCATGCAGCCCCTCAGCCTCCAAGGCCGGCCCCGCCTCCTGCCCCTCCCCCTGTGGAGGCTCCGGGCTGAAGACGGGGCTCTGCCACGTCTGGGTGGGCCGCAGCTCTGGAGCGTGTGGCCAAGGGGCTCCCTGTGCAGAGCACCCAGGACTGCGGCTGCTGTGCAAGACCCAGGGTCCTTCACACCCGCCGAATTTGGGGGCTGAGGGTTTGCCCCCACAGCCACAAGTTCTCGGGCCACACACAGCCAGGGAGGGAGACACCTACTTACCGATGAGTAGTGTGAGGGTCGGAGAGGGGAAGTGCCTTGTCCAAGGCCCCGCAGACAGCTAGTGAGGCTGCCAGGCTCTGGGTCTGCTTTCTCCCAGAATTCATCTCCCCCCACCCACCCAGCACCCATCCACCTACCACCCACCCACCACCCATCCATCCACCCATCTACCCATCCACCCACCACCCACCCACACACCACCCACCATCCACCCACCCATCCACCCACCCACCACTCACCCACACACCATCCACCCACCACCCACCCATCCACCCATCCCATCCACCCACCCACCACCCATCCACCCATCCACCCACCCACTCACCCTCAATTCTCCCTCCCTCCCTACCTCCCTCTTCCTTCCTTCCTATCTTTTTCTGATCTTTCCATTCATTTATTCGTTCATTGGCCGTCAGCCTCTCCATCCAAGCACCGATGTGTACCTTCCTCCACACTCTGTGGCCCCCAGTGACACCGTGTATCACTAACACACGCCCCCGGTCTGTGGCGCTGCTCATTTTGGCTGAACGTAACGAATGAGCTCAGCAGAAGCGGGGACCTCAATGGGGCCTCATTAGCCACGGAGATACTGGGGCCAAAACAAGCACGATTAGGTCCCTGAACAGCTGGCGACCCTGCCGAGGGGGCCCTCAGGCTGGGAGGAGCCGGGGGACCCAAGGCGACCCGGGGCACCGTGTCTCCCCCCAGTGGAGCCCGAGGTGAAGCTCATCGGCAACATCCACGGCAACGAGGTGGCGGGCCGGGAGATGCTCATTTACCTGGCCCAGTACCTGTGCTCCGAGTACCTGCTGGGCAGTCCCCGCATCCAGCGCCTGCTCAACACCACCCGCCTCCACCTGCTGCCCTCCATGAACCCCGACGGCTACGAGGTGGCTGCCGCCGAGGTGAGCGCCCCACGGCAGTGTGGCGGGGGCTGTGCCTCCGCACCCCACTCACTCCTTCACTTTTTCTCTAGCGGCCAGGGAGGGTCCGTGTGCACCCCCACCTGGGGGACGCGGGTCCAGCAGGCAGCGACTTCAGTGAGTCCTGCTTGGGCAGAGGGGGGACAGGCGAGGTGGCTGTCACAAAGGTGGTGCACACCTGGGGGAGACAGAGGGTGAGAAAGGGGGTCAAGAGAGGGTGAGCGCGCTGGCTGGGGGTCGGAAGCTCCTGCCCCGCAGGAGGTGGGGAACAGTGTGTGACAGTTGGAGGTCACTCCGGCCAGGGCCAGGCCCTGAGGTTGGAGGGCCAGCGAGGAAGCCGGGCGGGAGGGGCCGGAGAGCTGGCAGAGGAGGTGAAGGAGGGACGTGCTCCCAAGTTCATCACCAACAGCCAGAGAGAAACCACGGCCCGGCCAGCTCTCAGGCCAGCCCTGCGGCCGCCCTCCAGGACGGTCAGCGCCGGCGTGCTGACCCCAGCTGGGCGTGGCCCGTGTTGCAGGGTGCCGGCTACAACGGGTGGACGAGCGGCAGGCAGAACACGCAGAACCTGGACCTGAACCGCAACTTCCCCGACCTGACCTCCGAGTTCTACCGCCTGGCCTCGTCCCGCGGCACACGCACCGACCACATCGCCATCCCTCAGCACTACTGGTGGGGTAAGGTAGGAGCCGCCCCCGCCCCTCCAAGGGCCTCGCTCATTCGGGGGCCCTCTGGTGTGGTCCCTCCCCAGGACACGAGAGCCTGGCGGTTAAAGCCTCACCCTCAGACGACAGCCCCTCCCCGGGTGTTGGTGGCTTTCAGAGAGCATGTGTTGGAAGCACCCAGAGCCTGGCAGGTGCTCAGGGTCAGGTGCCCAGGAGGGCTGCCTGGAGGAGGTGACATCCCTAAGAGGTAGGAGGACTGGCAGGCAGGAGGACCAGCATGGGCGTGAGCCCTCTAGTGCCTGAACCCAGGCCTACAGGTCAGGCACTGGCCCCGGTGGCCAGCGGGTGGCGCCCTGTCCTGAGAACGGCCTGCTCCACCCTGGCAGGTGGCCCCGGAGACGAAGGCCATAATGAAGTGGATGCGAACTGTCCCCTTTGTGCTCTCGGCCAGCCTGCACGGGGGCGACCTGGTGGTGTCCTACCCCTTCGACTTCTCCCAGCACCCCCACGAGGAGAAGATGTTCTCCCCCACACCTGACGAGAAGGTGAGAGGTGGGCGCGCGGTGGGTGGTGCCTTGGGGCTGGCCCAGAGTCACTGAACCATCAGGGGGCTTCCAGGCCCAGCTCCAAAGCTCCCCGCTCCAGGAAGCCTTCCAGCCCCGGTGGGAGCATCCCTTCTCTCCCCTGGCTGCACCCACCTTGCATCAGTGTCCCTGTCTACGGGCGTCAGGTGGGGACTGGCCACCTGCTGTCTCCTGGTCAAGGGGAGGGTGGTTCCGGGAGGCGCCAGCAGAGGGCAGTGCTGCAGCGCGCATGAGGGCCGCCCGGCTGGGTGTGTGAGGCTCTGACCCTGGGAGCGTCTGCAATGGGACCCCGCAGGAATCCCGGAGGAGGCCCTCCTGTCCAGGGAGTCCAGGCCTTTCTGTCCCTCCCTGATCCTGCCTGCGGTGACGACAGGACCCACTGCAGCCCCTGGACTCTCCCCTGAGGCTGCCTGCGCCCGAAGCCCCCGCCGGGTCCCTCCCAGGGACTGGAGTGGCGGCGGGCTGGTCCGGGACGGGTGGGAGTGGGTCCCTGTGGGCTCTTCTGTGGGTGGAAACCTGAGGTGGGGGTGGGGCGAGGCGATGGGGCCGCCGCCTGCCTCCACTCCCTGACCCACCTGCTTGCCTGCGGGCTCAGCCCCTCGCTCCCCCCCTGGTAACTTGTCCCCCGCACAGGCCTCCAGCGGTGGGGCTGCCAGGTTCTGGGCTCAGCGCTCAGTCAGTGCCCCCCCCCCCACCCCGGGTGGCTGCCTGGCCCCCTGCTGGCTGTCGGAGCGCGGGGCCCGCAGCTGGGTGAGGCCTGTGTCCCCTGGGCGGCGGGAGCCCCTGGCTGCGGGCTCAGCATCTCCGCATCTCAGGGGCAGATACTCGAAGATGTTCCCTGGGGGGGGTGTTCACCTCAAAGAGTCCCCGCAGAGTCAGAAAACCCAGCGTCTTCCCCGCCAGCCATCAGTCGGCAATCAATTCTCCCGAGCCCTGTAGCCCGTGGTGGTCTCTGTGGAAACTGGGGTCCCGGGAGAGGCGCCAGGGAGTGGGGGAGCTGATGCAGGACTGGCCGGCGCGTCCCAAGTCACCCCCAAACTCCCAGGGCACCCGGTGGATGAGAGCCAGCACCTCTGGGCATCGGTCAAGGGCCCCAGGCCGGCCGTGGCCCCCCGCCACCGATCCCCACCATCTGTCCCCTGTACCTGCCTGCTCTGCAGGAGATTCCACTCCGGAGCTGGGCTCCAGCCCCGTGCTGCTCCCCGGGCCCCCGGGTCCCAGCCCACAGCCCAGCGGGAAGGAGCCTGGTTTATCCAGGGCCACAGGGGGCAGGAGCTGGGCGGGCTGGTCTTATCCAAGGCCTGGGCCCGGGTTTTCAGGACTTGCCCACCCACTCCCGGCTCTGCAGGCGCCCTGAGTGTGGCCGCCCCACCGCCGGGCCCCTGCACAGGTGGTGCCCACTGTTCCCCTCCGTTACCTGTACTGCATGTGTCCACTGGGGAGGCCCCTCCACTGCACCCAGTTCGGAGGGCAGACTGCGGGACACCCCACCTTCCGGCTTCCTTTCCAGATGTTCAAGTTGCTGGCCAGAGCCTATGCTGACGTCCACCCCATGATGATGGACCGGTCGGAGAACAGGTGTGGGGGCAACTTCCTGAAAAGGGGCAGCATCATCAACGGTGCGGACTGGTACAGCTTCACGGGAGGTGAGGCCCTGGCGGGATAGGGGAGGGCGGGGCCTGGCGGGGGCGGGGCCCGGCAGGGGCGGGGCCTGGGAGGGGCAGGGCCTGGCGCCTCCCGTAGCGGCTTTTTCTGGGAGCTGGAAAGACACACCTGGGCTCAGGGGAAGGTGATGGGGGGACGTCCGTGGGCTTCAGTCCTCCTTGCTGGTGGCAGAACAGGACCTGGGACTCCCCGCTGCCGGTTCTGGTCAGTGACCTCTGCGTTTCGGGACCCCACTCTGCCCAGCTCTGTTTTGCCCCTGAGGGCTCCCGAGGGCTGCCCCGTGGAACACAGGCCCCCATTGGAACTCGGATTTCGGAGAAACGCTGACGACTTTTGCAGAGCCGGATGCGCATGTCCCCGATACCGCTGGGGACGTGCTTCCACTCAAACCTTGTTTGTCGTTTCTCCAAAATCCAACGTGAACGGGACGCCTGGTTGTTGTTCGCGGAAGCCGCGCTGGGCGAGAACAGGGCCCAGAGCCCTGCGGGGGTGCGCGCTGCCCTGCGCGGCCTGCGGCGCCCCCCCCCCCGGGCTGGGCGCCCGCTTCCAACCCAGCGCTCCGCCTGCCGGCCCGGCACGCCCGCAGGACGCCCACTGTTCCTGCCGCTTGGCAGGCGTGGAAACGGGCTCAGGGCCACCGCACAGGTGGCAGGGCTGGGACTCGCGGCGAGCCTGTCCTCCCCCGCTCCCCTGCGGGCAGAGGGGCGGCCCCTGTTCTGAAGGCAGTTCACCCCCCCCCCCCCCGGCTCAGGGGACTCTCCCGCGCTGCCCTCCCCGGGGGGGCGGAGCAGCGTCCCCTCCCCCAGAACCCAGCCCCCAGGCTTCCCTCACGCCCAGGGCTCTGAGCTTCGGTCTTGACCCCGTGGTCGGGTCTCCCAGGGAAAGCGTGGGCCCGGGCCAGAGGCGCCAGAGCGATGGCCGTGTGGCTTCGCCATGGGCCCGAATGTTAAGTCAGTAACAGCAGCACCGGGTACGGCGCTCCAAGGCGGCCCTGACTTACTGAGGCAGGGGTGTCCCACATGCCCCAGGCACAGGGCTGCCCCATCAGGGCCAGAGTTGGATGGTGGTCAGTGGCCACAGCCTCTGCTGACCAGGAACCCCCAAAGGCGGGTGGGGCAGCGGTCAGTCTGAGTTGTCGGGGAGCCTCTCTCTGCCACTTCGTTGGTGTCTGTCCGGCCGACGAGGCCGTGTCCCCGCTAGACACAGGAGGGGACGGGATCTTCCTCCCCAGGCTGTTCTGGGGCCCTCTGGGTAAATGGATGGGATTACCTGCGGGCTCGGCTCGGCCACGCACGCTCAGCGGCTGTACTGGAGGTCAGCGCAGGCTCTCCCCGCAACGCTGAGGGGCGGCTGACCCGGGCACCGCACCGCCTCGGTTCAAAGTGCAGCTAGCCCCCCGCCCCTTCGGGTCCCAACCCCTGCGCTGAAGCCTGCTGACCTCTGGAGTGGGGATGGCCACACCGGCCCCCGGCCCCCCTGACGCTGGGGGTCGCGCGCCGCCGTGGCCGCGCTCAGCTGCCCCTCCCCGGTGCCGCAGGCATGTCCGACTTCAACTACCTGCACAGCAACTGCTTCGAGATCACGGTGGAGCTGGGCTGCGTGAAGTTCCCCCCCGAGGAGGCCCTCTACACGCTCTGGCAGCACAACAAGGAGCCGCTCTTGAACTTCGTGGAGACGGTGAGCCGGGGGCCTCGCTGGGGCCGGGCTGGGGCCTCGGGGCAGGGCGAGCCCGCGCCTCCTCCCGGGCGCCGAGTGGCGGGCTCTGTGCCCATGCGTGCAGACCCACCTGTTTGTTTACCGCCGAAGCCTCACCGGCTCCACCCCCAGGTCGTGCCCTGCAAAGGTGACCACCAGGGGGCATAAGCCGCAGTCTCAGAGCCTAAAGGGGCACAAGTGACCAAGGAGTGAGTCCGGGCCTCGGGCAGTCTGTCCCTCGCACGGGATGCCGCAGGCTGGTGGGGCAGGGGGTGGGGGCCCACTGAGGTCCCCCAGAAATAGCTGAGTGGCAGTGAGCAGTGGCCTCGGAGAGCGTCCATAACAGCCCCTCTCTGGACAACCCTCTCAAGTCTTGGGTGACCGAGCAGGGGCTAGAATACCAGGTGTCCGGCCGGCCACCTCTCCCAGCCCTGCCGCCTGCTCAGTGTCCCCAGTGTGGCTCGCAGTCTTGGTGTCAGGGTGTCACAGGGCTCTGGGTAAGGTGACGGGCAGGAGAGGAACGCAGGGGTCAGCGTGAAGGGGAGCAGCGGTTTTGCAGGAGCCTCTGCTCCATGTTCCCCAAACACTAAAAAACCCACACAGTGCTTGTCGGCATCGCGTCCCAGAGAGGAGCAGGCTCTGGGAGAGAAAGCGGGTCGCCCAGGGCGGCAGCGGGGGGTGGCGCCTGCGCAGCGCTTCCCAGCGGACGCCCCCACATGTGGCCTGGAGCCGTGACGACTGACCCGGGCAGCAGACGGCGGCCCATTTCACAGACAGAGGGGCGGGTGCCAGGGAGGGACGGTGACGGGCTGGCTCGCTGGGCCGCATGCAGTCCCCGCTCCTGGATGGCGGTGGCTGGCGGTGGCGAGCAGACAGCCGGAGCTGGGGACGGGGGCGGTGGGGCCTGTCTGTCCGTTGTCCCCCAGCCACGCCCAGCGCTCGAACTCGGATCGGCTGCCCCAAACCCCAGGTCTGTCCACACCTCCCTCCTTTCTGGAAAGCTCAGGAAGCTTCCCCCGAGCCGCGCCTCCCGGTCAGCAGCTAGAGCAACAGGAGAGGAGCCCAGACAAGCCCTGGGCGTCATCAGCGTGCCGGCTGCTGCTTCTCGGCTGTGCCGGCGGCCTCCGGCCGCCCAGCCGGCCATCATTCAATCACCGCTCGGGGCCAGACCCCGCGCTCATTTCATTTTACGGCTGTCTGCGGAAAATGGGTTTTAAGGAGCCTTAAATGGAGCTGGGATCGCTCTGAGGATATTGTATGTGAAGTCTTGGAATATGAAGATTTAATAGCGAGCGAGATTCTGCGGAAGGCTGGGCAGCACGCGCCGGGCGTGGCTGCCCCCGAGGCCGACCCCTTGGGAAAGCCGGGCCGGGCCGTGTGATAAGGATCGAGCCTGTCGTGGCCCATTGAGGCCCTTTTCACAGTGATGCTGACCAGGCCTTGGGTGGGTGTCTCCGTCTCCCCTGGTGGAGGATGTGGGGGGGCGCTCACCACCTCTCCTTCCCCACCAGAGAGCTCCCCGTCCTGGTTCTGCAGGAAGATGACCCCTCAGCCTGGGAGCAAGGATGGAGTAAAATCCAGCCAGGGCATGCTGACGTTAAACGAGACCCTACTGTGTGTCTGACCCCTGCCCTCAGGTTGGGGGAGGGGGCAGTCAGTGACATCACTGTGAGGTCAGGGCTCAGAGAGTGGACGTGCAGGACCATGAGACCCCAGAGGAGTCAGGTTCCCGATGTGGCCAGTCATCAGGGAGGACTTCCTGGAGGAAGAGAGGTGTGAGCTGTGTGTTGAAGGGGAGAAGCACTGGTCAGGGGTTGGGGCGCACTCATTGGGCGGTGCAGCATCCTGGGAGAGACCGGCCTCGCTGTGCTGAGCCCCCTCCCACCCAGTCATCCTGGCTCCATCCAACATGAGCTGTGGGCCCACGTCGTTCCCGGCCGGTGGAGCAGTGGAGCGTCCCTGTCCAGCCCCGGGCCATGTGCTAGAGCAGCGGGCAAACGCTCGGGCCCAGTGCATTAGTGGGTGGCGTAGGTCCCTGTCCCTGCTCTGGCACCTCCCGTGTTATTTTGTGGCCTTATTCTGCAGCAGCACCCCAGCAGGCTGTGTGACCCCGCTTTCCAGGCGGGGCCACCACACCGAAGACTCGAGGTAGCCTGCGCACGGTCAGAGAGCGGGTCGGGGCCACAGCCGGGGCAGACGCCAGGGCCCGAACCCCAGCCCGTGTCCTCCTGGTGGCACGTGCTGCCTTGGGGGCCTCGACTCAGAGAGGAGCCAGCCAAGGCTCTGACCACGGAGGCGGGGGTCCCAGTCCTCAGGTTGGAAGGGCTTCCTGCCCACTGCCCGCTGCCCAGGAGGCGTCGGCAGCCAGACCCTCCAGCGGGACCGTGGGTCGTCCACAAACCCACGACGGGGTTGGCTGCCCCGAGACAGGCTCCCAGTCACCCTTGTTTCGCAGATGAGGAAACTGGGGCCCGGGGAGGGGAAGGACATGCTCAAGGCAAAGAGACCCCAGGCTCTGCGGAGGGACGTCTGGGGACTGGTGGGGTGGCACCCGGGCTCTCTGCGCCCCACATACGCAGCCCCGCTCTGGCCCCTTCAGGTGCACCGAGGCATCAAAGGGGTGGTGATGGACAAGTTTGGCAAGCCGGTCAAAAATGCCCGCATTTCCGTCAAGGGCATCCGCCACGACATCACCACAGGTGAGCGCCTCTCTGGGCCGTGCCCTGCCCACCGGCTCCCTCGAGGGCTCACAGTGTCCCCACGCTGTTCGAGGTGACGTAAACCATCCTCCACCCGCCTGGCCCGTGAGGGTGGGCGGGAACCTGGGTCTGTGTCTCCTGCAGCACGTGGGCCCGGGAGACCGCGCTCAGGCCCAGGGACGGGAGGCAGACTCCAGGTTTGTCGAGAAATACCTGTGCCGGGAGAAGCCACCTTCTCTGCCTGCGGCCCACGAGTCCCTGTGTTGCCAGCCCCGAGTTTGCGTCCCACCGATGAACAGGCCTGCCCCTGGTGGGCTCCCGGTGCCCGAGGGCATTTCACAGCTGATTTGAGCATTTTGGTGCCTGGTGCAGGCGGGGCGGGGTGGCCGACTGTGCGGGTTGGGGGTGGAGGCCCGGACGGCCTGGGAAGGCTTCAGAGCGGAGGTGGTGCCTAGGCGGGGCTTTGCGGGATGAGTAGGAGTTCGACAGAGGGAGGAGCTGGGAAGGACGTTCCAGGATGCAACAGAGGCTGGCATACGTTTGGGGCCTGTCTGCCCTCCAGGCCAATGCCCCTCCGACGCCCGTCACCCGTCACTCCAGGCTGGCTCTGGGCCCAGGGCCAGGAGCCACCTAATTCCATCTGTCAACAGCCCCAGACGGCGACTACTGGAGACTGCTACCCCCGGGGTCCCACATCGTCATCGCTCAAGCTCCGGGCTACTCCAAGGTCATCAAGAAAGTCACCATCCCTGCCCGGATGAAGAGGGCCGGCCGCGTGGACTTCATTCTGCAGCCTCTGGGGGCTGGGCCCAAGAAATTCCTTCAGGGCCCTCGGAGGAGCGGGCCCGGGCTCCGAGACCCACACGGGGAGCCCGAGGAGCCGGGCCAGGAGCCCCTCGGGGCCCGGAGGCAGCCGGGCGCCGGCGGGAGCAAGCCCTGGTGGTGGTCCTACTTCACGTCGCTGACCTCGGACAAGCCGCGCTGGCTGCTCAAGTACTAGGGGCCTCCGGCCGTGCGACACGGAGACCCCCCCGCCTCGGGTCTGGGGCTGCTGGCTCTTGATTTTGTCTCGCAGACATCCCACAAAGCCGTTCCCTTCCATTAAAGTGTTTCCGTTCACCTCCGGCCGTGATGGGAGGTTCCGTGTGTGGGGCACCTGCTGGGGGAAGAAAGGGACCCCGGTGGCCACTCACGGGGGTGCCACTCAAACTCCCCTGTGCGTGTGTGGCCCCCAAAGCAAGGGGACCGTCTGCGTCACAGATGGGAGACCGAGGTTCGCCCAGTGTCACCCACGGAGAGGGGGTGGAGGGCTGAGCCTCTGGCTGAAGGCTACATGCCTGGGAGTGCGTGGACGTGGGATGCAAAGGCGAAAGGTCGGGTGCCTGGCTGGGAGGAGTGGCAGTGGGCGGCAGGTGACCCCCTCGGGGTCAAGGCCTTGAGGGCTGGAGAGCTGCCAGGGACTTCAAACCCTGCACCTTCACCTGAGGGTCATGCTTAGCAGCACCAGGCCCCGGAGCGCCTGAGCCCAAGGGGACGGTCTCCCGGCCCCTGGGGGGGTGAGGTGCATCTCCTGGCCTGGGGTGG
>CM052538.1:1605752-1656917 GCA_028533065.1 Trachops cirrhosus | reverse complement strand
GTCTCGGAAGGCCCAGGGCTGGCTCTCCGACAAGACCCGCCAAGCAGACCGGCCGGCCCCTTACAACCACGGGGACACGGCCAGAGAGCAGAGGGACGCCACCGAGAACGAGAGGAGGCGCGGCGAGAACGTGGACGCCCTTGGGGGACCCTCGCGGGACCGCGGCGGTCACGGGGGAGGCCTGGAGAAAAGAGGCGGCTTCGGGGAAACGGTGCGTTAGGTGCACGAAGCAGGTAAGGGCGAATCACAAAAGGGAACCGGGAAGAAGCAGGAACCACAGCAGGTCTCCCTCCGCAGAACAGGCTGGACCGTGGCGGGGTGGGGCAGTAGGGGCGCACGGGGGCGGGGCAGTAGGGGCGCACGGGGGCGGGGCTGGGGCGTGGACCGTTCTGGAATCAGGCAGCGGCGATGGTTGAGCGACTCTGTGAAATGCTAAAGCCCAGTGAACGGCGCACTTTAAAATGCTCAGAACAGTGAGTTTTGTGTCACGTGAATTTTATCTCAAAATTTTAAAAAGGCAGAGAGAAGGCTCTTCGGAAGGAGCACGCAGAGATGCTGTGAGTGACACCAGGTGACAGGGTGCTGGCGCCCCCCCACCCTGGGCTGAGAGAAGCTCCATGTGGGGGTGGGGTGGGGGTGTCCAGGGCATGGCCAGAACTGTGGGGACTTCACATGCCCCTCACCGGGCTCCCCACCCGGGCTCCATGTGGACTTGGGAGCCCCACGGAGGGGGGACAGGTCGGACCCCAGGCCCTCCTGGGGGGCCTGAGGGTCACTGGTGCCCCTCGAACAGCAAATGAGGACGAAGGATGAACAGATGAGTGAATAAAGGGGAAATTTGTTCCCGCATCAGCTGGAGGTGGTCTGGGCAGCGTGGGAGTCACACGGATTCGCCAGGACGCGCCTGGGGGTGGTGGCCGAGGGCGTCTGGGGTGCTGGCCTGCTCTGCCTCCCGCCTGGGGAGCAGTGTGAGGGCCCGCACTGCAGGAGGGAGTGGGGTCAGGGGGTGCTCGTGGCAGGACGGGGAAGATTGCGGACCAAGGACGCCATGCTCGCCCGGCCTTTGGCCCCTATACCAGGCCCTGGGCGGGGGGAGGACAGTGAGGAGGCTGGGGGCGGGGCTGGTGAGGCTGCCGGGCCCTTGGCTGCTGCTGAGCTGCGGGAGGCGGCCTGCAGCCTGGGGGACGGCTGGAAAGAAGGTGACAGTGGGTGTCAGAGCCCAGGGATGAGCAGTGAGCAGCAGAGGGAGACACTCGTCACCTCCCAGTCTCTGCTTGTTTGCTGAGAGTAGGGGGAGGTGGAGGGCAAGGGCAGGGGAGTCACTCCCAGATATGGGCCGGGGTGGGGGTGCAGAGCAAGACCACGGTCTCGAGGGCCGTGGGGGGCGCGCGTCTCTGCGTGGCCCCACGGCCCAGGCTTGTGGCATGCCCTAGGACCCCGGCCTCTAGACCGGCGTCGGCCTGGAGGGTCTCGTGGCCAAGGGGACCCTCTGCACGTCCCTGGTCTTCCCACTCCGCCTCCGTGCCTTCAGGGGCGGGACGGTCAGCCCCCCACGGGGACGCTGTGTCTTGTGAGGAGAAAGGGCTTCCTTAATGGGACCGGTCTCTCCCTACACTGTCCCTCTGAGGCTGCACCGGCCACACCCTCTCTCTCTTCCCCATGAAGACGGTCCCACCACCCCACGTCACTCCGGGGACTACGACTCTCCTCTCTGCCAACGGCCCCGGCCCCTCTCCCCAGGTGGGCTGCACACGGGGAGCTGGGGGAGGCGGGGGACCGTCTCCACGACCCACCGGGCATTAAACCGTAAACCACTCAAGTGATTTTATGACGGTCGTTTTTTCCCTTCCATTTTCGTGTACAAATCTAATCTTTGGAGACCCGACTGCCTTCTAACTCTCATATGATGGGCTTTCATCAATAATAATATACGATCAATTACTCAAATATAATTGATTAGCCGAGAGAACCGTAGTGCCCCCCCCCGCGCTGGTGTCTGATTGGACAGAAGGCGCAGCAGTTGCCAGGGTGGGGGGCGGGGGGGCCTTGCCCTTGGCTGTGGACTCTCTTTACCTTTTAGCTGAGATTAAATTTATACACAATTTTCTAATGTTAGCCCAAGAAAAATATAACAGGGCTCTCTGTAGCCCAGCCCCCCGATGACACCATCCCCGGGTGTGATAAGCAGCCCACTCGGGGGACTGCGGCCCAAATGGCCTCTTGAGTGGGCTCTGGGCTCCGTTTGTCTTTGTTTGGCCACACAGATAATTTTTTGTCATCGGAAAGTCGAGCTCCATAAATCCAATATCGCCCAATTCAATAAAGGCAATCGGAGCCGGTTTCAGCCGGTCTGCGTCTCTCTGGGCTGAAAGAAAACCATGACGTTTTTCCAAGATGGCAGTGTGTCCAGCCCAGCCGGGCGCGCCGACGGCCTCCGAGTGCCGGGAGAGCCGGGAGGCCCGTGCCAGCCTGGGCGCCGCCTGCCTCCCCAGCCTCGCCCTCCCCACCAGCAGAGCGGCTCCTGGGAGCTGGGACACCTTGGCCACAGGGCCAGATGGTGGGGGACGGAACCTTGGCCCTAAGGGTCGGCGGAGGCTCCCACAACCTCTTCCTTCCGGGTGGAAGGGCCCGCGACCACGACGGACGGCAGGCCACAGGTGTGGGTGCTCAGGTGGTGTCCGTGGGCCACCGAGCCTGCCACCTGCAGAGCAGTGACCAGGTGAGGGGTCCCAGGGAGACCCTGACCCTCCCCTCCAGGCCCAGTGCCGCTCCATCCCCTCCACGCGGCCCACGCTGTCACCTGCATCAGAATCAGTCCCCTTCCCCCGCTCCCCGGTTCCACAGGACTGATCCTGCTGTGGGTGGCACTGTGTCCCCCTGTTGCTCTGTTGATGTATAACCCCAGGCACCTGTGACTGTGACCTTACAGGGCTCAGCAGATGTCATGTTAAGACGAATCCTGCGGGAGTGGGTGGGCCATGGCCCGGGGACCGGTGCCCTTCCCAGAGCAGGACCAGCCGAGGGGGCACAGGGCGGGCCAGCTGGTGGCAAAGGCCGGGACTGGAGCACTGGCCTCTGAGCCCCGGGAGCCCAGCGGGGGGCCCTTCCCTGAGCTCGCAGACGGGCAGACAGTTCGAGGGGAGACGGATCTCAGGAGCTGAGGGGCATCGCGTTTGCCCCCGGGGTCGGTCATCCTGGGAGGGAAATGGAGGAAGGAAGTCCGTGGACGCCCAGCCCAGCCGGCCGCGTGCCCGGGGCGCAGTGAGACGTGCGTAATTTGTTTGCTTTGCGATTCTCTCCCTTCAGTGGAGACAAATTGCTTTGTTCGTGGAAATGCGCTGTCACCGGGGGGCAGCGGCCTTGTCAGAGGGCCAGATCGCTGGGGTTGAGGGAGCATGGCTGGGGGGTGAGGGCGTGCCGTAGCCCCTCCCGGCGGCCCGACAATGGGCGGAGGCTCAGAGCCCCCAGCCTCTGGGCCGCGCCCTGGCCAGGCCCTTGCCGGGCACCCGCATGCCGGGCGCCTCCGCAGGGCCCAGACACAATGCTGGCCTGACCTGGCGGTGGCCCCGAGAGGCAGACACTGGGGAGGGGTTCAAAGGAGGGGCCACCGCTGTTTCCACAGGGGAGGGTCAGGGCCTGGTTCAGCAAATAGAAGGCTGTTTGAAAACCTCCAAACTCCAATTCCTGCAAGAGGGGACAGGGGTCAGTGCAGCGTGGTTATCTGTCTGTGCTCACGTGCACCGGGCACGACCAGTTGGGCGGCCAGTTGGCTCCTCCCACCAGAGGGGCAGGTGCGGGGAGCCCCCTGGAGCGAGGGAGGTGGTTCCCGGGAAGAGAACGAAGCACGGGTGTGCCCCGTGAAAAGCACAGGTGGGGGCGCAGAGTCCATGCCCGGCCGGCACGGGCGCCTGTCCCTGCGGGGCACCGCCTGTGACACTCGTTTTGCGCCCGTGTGTTCCAAAGTTTCTGTGGTGGACATGCATTCTGGTTCAAGTCGGGACGAGTGGCTGACTAAGTTCCAAGCGGGGTCGGGGGGCATCCGGGCTGAAGCCCTGCAGGGGGCTGCTGGGCAAGGGGCTTGCCTCCCTCCAGCTGGCTCCGTTGTCCTGCAGGTGACGTCGGAGCTCGGGGGAGGGTGGCTGCGAGCCCACCAGCCCGCCAGTGTCTGTCCCTGGCCTCAGGCTTTCCCGTGACAGCCTAACGTGGGGAGGAGTGCAGCTCGATGAGGCGCCTCCCCGGGGTTGTCTGGAGAAGGTGCTGGCTTTCTCTGGATCTCAGGTTCGTCACCCACCAAACTGGCTTCGTATCCAATCAGGCAAATGGCACTCACACAGTAGGTCCTCAAAAACAGGCCGTGGCTGGTGGCCGTCACCGTGCTGGTGGCCCGGGAGCATTACCGCCAATGCGGGGCAGGTGCTGCCTCCGGCCGCGTGCAGCCGGGAACAGCCCGCACCTGGGCGGGCCCGGCTGGCACCGGGTCTCCCTTTAATACAAGTTCGCGACTGAGACCCAGGTGCCCAGTGAGAGTTCACTCCTGGGACACTTAGAAACGACATCCTGTCCCATATCCCACAGCGTCTGAGAGAGCGAGAGAGGCACGGCCATAAAGCGGGGCAGAGCAGCCACCGCAGAGGTCTGGGCCAGAAAGCGGGAACGGAAGAACGGGGTGAAGCCGGGGGCGAGGAAGCCACTCAGAGGCCAGCCAGGAGCCCCAGGCACAGCTCAGGGGGACCCCGGGAATCCCAGCCTGGACGTCAGCCCCGTAACCCGCCGTGTCCGAGGGACAGAGATGCACCCACTACCCGGAGGAAGGACAGCGCGAGCGCCTGCTGGGGCCTGAGGGAAAGTGGGGACTAATGACGGCACCTGGCAAAAGCTCGTGCACCTACTGTGCGCCGGTGTTGCGACCTGGGGCAGAGCACCCCAGGCGTGGTCTCGGGGGAGGGGTCTCGTGACCCAGGTCATGTGTGCAGTTCCAGCTGGACCAGCCGTCCTGCGGGGTGGCCCCCGACCCCGGCACCTCCGTGCAGCTGCCACGCCGGCTCCCGGCGCCGCCTGCCCCGGCGGGCTTCCCGGACGCCTGACGGAGAACCCAGGGCAGCGAGGACCGGCTGCTGGGGACCGCCTGTCTGCTGGTCCTGTGAGGCCATCCCCAGTGACCTGGCAGGCGAGTTTACCCCGGAATCAGGGGTCAGCCCACGTTGGCAGAATTAACGCGTAAGGTAAACAGACCCCGGGCGCTGGGCGGACTCCCAGGCCAGGGTCAGAGGTTCATTCCTCAGGTGTGGGGAAGGCCAGGGGAGCAGCAGGGTCAAATGCGAGCCACGGGCAGGTGACCACGGGCTGGCCCGGCTGCACCGGGGAAGGGGGGCGGTCGGGCTGCACTCATTACTTGGAAAGGCCGGGGAGCGGTCTGCAGCTGCAGGGGCACGTCAGTATCAGCCCGGCCCCCAGCCCCAGGGCGGGCCGCTGGCAGGTGGGGGGCTGGTTGGGGGGCCGGAGGGGTCCGAGGTACCGAGTCCCCGGCAGGCAGCCCCACCCCTGTGACGGGGAGCTCACTGCTTCGCAGGGTGTGTTGGAGGATGCTGACCTTCCGGGACCACTCTCGCCTTGGAGAAAGCCCTTTCCCGCACGGGCTCAGAACCTCAGGCCTGGGCTGGGACCCGGCCTTGGTCAAGCCACTTAGCCTTGGGGTCCTGCTTCCTGGTCCACGACAGGAATGACGGATCCCCACTTCCTGGGCGGGTGGCAGGAAGGGCCTGCCCGCCGTGCTGGGGCCGTGTTCCCAGCCGGGAGGCCCTGCACAGCACCCGCCTGTCCCCCAGGCCAAGGACCAGCCAGCATCTGTGCCTCCCTGCCCCTCCCCCCACCGTGCCCGGACTTAGTGGGCACCTGCCAGGGGCCGGCGCTGCTCTGGAAGCCAGCGTCGCAGCAGGGACCACACGATGTGGAAACAAAACCACGGGTGCACGGTCAGAAAAGGCCAGTGGGCAGCCCAGCTCCCGGAGGGGGACAGGCCGCACCGGGACGCAGGGTCCTGCGCCAGAATGTGACTGCCAGGCTTAGAAGGAAGGGGAGCCTGAGGCCCAGAGGGGAGGGGAGGAGGGGCAGGAGGCTGCCGAGCCAGGAAGAGGCTGGGAAGGGCTGGCAGTCGCATGTCCAGGGCTCGGGGCCTTCCTGCTGGCTTCCTGGTGATTTCAGCCCCTTGAGGCCCACTTCAGACCGAGACCTCCAGACCACAGGCCGGTGCCGGGGGTGTTGGTTTAGGACGGTACGTCTGCGGTGGCACAGGCCGGGGAACCAGTGCGAGGTGCCGTGCGTTCTCCTGCCGCTGCTCCTGTGGCTTCTTGTCCCTGGGACAGCTGCTAGCGAGCTCCTGTGCATCCCCCACAGCCCCGCCTAAACATCGCCACCTCTGGCCGGGCTCGCTGTGTCCAGCTGATGGCTTTTTCCGGGTTGTGCCCACCTGGTGGGTGGCTTCCTGGTGCCATGGCCACTCTCGCAAGTGTGCAGCACCCTCCCCACACTCCGCACACCCAGGGATAGGAGGTAGAGGATGCCGTGTCTTCCTGCTTCCCCGGGAGGGCCTGCCGCCCCGTGAGGGCTGCATGAACTTGGCTGGACTGCCGAGGAACCTGACCCCCGCCCCCTGGCCCTGCGGAGACGCCCCAGAGGGTCTGCTCTGGGTTATGAGCATTTACGCAGGACAGGTTTACAGGGGCTCGGGGAAGACGTACTGATGGTTCCGTGATCAGCACAGACTTGGGTCTGCCATGTAACCACGGGGCTGGGAAATGCAGGGGGCTCTCCAGGGGAAGGTCTGGCTGCGGGTGGGAGGGGACAGGAGCCTGGGGGGCAGAGGGGAGCAGAAGTGCCTGGTGGAGGCTGATCTGACCACAGACCCAGGGTCTTGTTGCAAAGTCAGTCCCTCTCTCTACACAAGGAGGTGGGTCCAGAGGGTCCCCAATGTCCCTAGGATGCTATGACTCTAATGTGACCACAAGTCCTTTGCAAGGGGCTTAGAATGCCGCCCTGGCAGCTGCCCCTCCACTAGGGGGTGACCATCCTTGTGCACCTGGGGAGGGGCTCTGCACGTCCAGCCTTCAGAGTGGGGCTGTGTGTGGGTTCGACCGGCACATCCCCACACGTGCCCCGCCCACCACCCACACAAGCCACAGCAGGGCCTCAGCAAATGAGGCTGGCCAGCGGGAGGCCGGTGAATCCAGCCAGGAGAGAACCCTGCCTGCCGGGGCCAGGCTCACGCTGTCGGCTGGAGGGGGCCCTGGGCAGGAGTCGGGCGGCATGCGCCCAAGGTGGGGAAACCGAGGCACAGGTGTCAGAGACCCGCCCAGAGGGTGGGGGCCCCGTCCGGTCTGTTTGCTGAGGCACCTCAGGGCCTCCACACTGCTCCTGCCGCCGGCCTGAATACCGAACGTGCGGGGAGGGGCTCACTACAGCGGGGGTGGGGGGGAGCGCTTCACCTTCCTAGACCCGGGACCTCAGCCGCGGGCCCTCATGAGCTCGGCCCTCTCCCACCGCTGCCCAGCACACTGGAGGCCCTGGGGGGCCTCTCCCCTGGGGGTTCTCTGGAGGGTGCCTGTTGGGGGTGGGGACCGCTCCCTCACAGTTTACAACAAAAGGGCCTCAAGTCTCCCTGACTCCACGTCAGCGTGAGCCCTTGGCAGAGAGTGGCACGTCACAGGGATGGCTCCCGAGGCCACCTGGGTGACCGCACGTGCCGGGGGGAGTTTGGGGGACGGAGAGGGGAGGTTCCGGTCTGGCCTCTCGCAGCGCCAGGAAGCACCTGCGGTGCCAAGGGTGACCGGCGTGGCTGCGGGGGTGAGGCCTTCACTCTCCAGGGCTGCCGCGCTCCCCAGCCCCATGTCTAGTCCCTCGGGTGTCGGCGCCTGACACCCTCCAGGATGGGAGCAGGCGGCCTTCCTGAGACGCCAGGACCTCCCCAGCCCCCTCGAGGTGCCCCCTCCTGCCAGGGAGGGGTGGGGTGGGAGACCAGTGGGGCCGGGGGAGGGCCGGGGAGGGCAGGACAGCCAGAACCCGGGTCCCAGCTTCACTCACCCAGCGGCAGGGCGGCCAGGACAGACCCGAGCCACTCTGGCCTTGCTCACTCCTTCCTGCACTGTTCTTCCACTCTTTGTCACACGTGCGTGTCTGTGCGTGTCAGAGTTTGGGTTTGGCCCCGGGCCTGGGGACGAGCCCGGCACCTGCCCTCTGGCGCCCGCTGCGGTCCGCCTGCCTCACTCTGCACCCACGCGGCCCTCTCCCCAAAGTGCCGATGGAACTCGCACAGCATGAGATTCGCCCATTCAGAGCGTGCAAAGCACCAGCAGGAAGCGTGATTCCCCCGCCGTCACCAGCAGCCTCACGGCACCCGGATCGTCTTCCCCAAAGGAACCCCGACCCGCCAGCGACCACTCCCCACCCTCCCCCAGCCCCCGCCCCCCGCAATCTACTCCCTGCCTCCGTGGCCTTGCCTGTTCTGGACGGTTCAGGGAACTGGAACCGTGTCACCTGTGGCCTTCCGCCTGGCTTCTCTCACTGTGCCCCACGTGCTCGAGGCGTGTCCCTTCTCACGGCCGAGCAACGGCCCCCGCATGGAGGGGCCGCTCTGTGTCCCTCCCTCACCTGCTGGGGGCCTGTGGCTCATATCCACTTCCTGGCTGCTGTGAAGGACGTGCTCCGAACGTCCACGCGCAGCTTTCTGTTCCCCGTCTTCTGGGGGGCGGGGAATTGCTGGGGGCGGGGTTTGAGTGGCCCTGACGGCCAAATGTTCTGGTAGCCGGCGGGACAGTCCCTCCCTCGGTGTTGTTTATGCGTGTCTCGGCTGTTGGGTGTCCGAGTTCCCGTCACAGGGAGAACCGGCTGGTGAAGTTTCACACACACGTGTGCACACGGGCACACATGGGCACAGTGCGGTTGGACCCCACAGACCGTTTGGGCAGAACTGGCATTGTTAAGTCCGTGCCTGTGTCTCCAGGGGTTCAGAGAGTCCGTCAGTGACGCTCCGGCACAGAGACCCTCCTGCCGCCCCGGATTTACTGCCGGGCGCTCCGTTTCTGCCGTCGCTGTTGGAACAATTAGATTTTCAGACTCTGCTGCTGGCTGGAAGTCGTGCGTCGTTAAAGAGCTATCGATCTGGCGTTCGTTCAGAAGCCTTGCTAATCTCTCCTTAACTCTGATAATTGTCTTCAGGCTGTTTTGGGCTTTCTCCAGGGAACAGTCACGCCCTGTGACCATGACGACACCTTGCATTTCCTCCCCTGCTTGTCCGTCTTCAGTTTCTTTTTCTCGCCTTTCTGGGCTGGGGCGGGGTCCCTCTGCCCTGGTTCCTGAGTGGTGAGCACGCGCTCGGCAGCCCCTGTCCCACTGTCCCCGTCTGCCCGGGGCAGGCAGACGCTCCGCACTGGCTGAGAAGACCCTCTCCTACCCTGTGCGCCGCGCCGGTTGTCAGATGCCCCCGGGGCGCTCACGGCTCTCCGTGTGCGTGTTGCTTGCGGTGCAGCCCGAGCGGTGGGCGCTGTTCTCCATGCTGTCTCGGTGAGGCGTGGAGAGGGACCTGCCCGAGGTCACACCCCTCGGCTGGGGGTGGCCAGGCCCCGTCGGTGGCCTCCACACCGCTCTGACTTCCACGGCCGGGACCCAACTACCGAAAGTCACGGGCAGCGGGAACTGCAGCAAAGCCCAAAACAGGGTTCTCGGAAACCGTGACGCTGAAGGTGGCAGCAGCCAGGGCACAGGCCGAGGGGCGGGAGAGAAGGGACAGGGTGCGGCGCCTTGGAACACCGCGGAGACCGAATGTGACAGCACAGGACGGCGAACGGCGTTGCAGGAATATATTTGAAAAAGTTAGAAGGAACACGGTTTTTTCAGAAAAATGTGTTTTCAAATTGTATTTAATGGGAACAGAAAACGTACAACCACGAAAAGCTTTGAGTAGCCCCAGACCTTTCAAAGGCGAGTTTTCGAGCATCTTCAACAGCAGACGGTGTCAAGACATTCACACAGACCCCCCCCCCCCCGTGAGGGCTGGTCCTCCGGACAAAAACAGCTTGTCCGAGGGCTGACACGGACGGGCCCGGCTCACTCATGCCTACGCAGCTCTTACAAGAAGAGTTGGCAGAGTCAGCCCGGCAGATTATTAGATAAACCCATCAAGGACAAGCAAGGTTTATGTTAGAAATGTGAATTTGTTTCAGCAAAAATGAGGCCCGCGCCTCCCACAAGAGTTCTAGGTCAAGCAAACGTTTTCACGTGGAAAACAAACTTCTCGGAAGAAAATTCCGGAGGCCGGCCCAGGCCTCGGGGCAGGGGCGTTCCGGGTCAGGACACAGGACCCATGAAGGGGGGCGGGTGGGGGTGATGACGAGGTCCACCCCTAAACTGACTGAGGGGCAGGGGACACCAGAGCGAAGGTCAAAGTCAGAGCAAAGGACAGAGCCCGTGGCGGCGCAGCAGCCAGAGAGAGGACAGATGTCCGGGTACGTGCGCTGCTGTCACGACTCAGAGAGGAGAAAGGCCACCGGCCCAATAAAAAGGGGACAAGAGATGTAAAGAGAAGAGGAAATCTCGGTGTCCAGCAAACAGACAGACAGATGTCTCGGTATCTGTTAGGTTGGTTCCTCCGGCAAGGACGACCCAGCACCTGCCATCTGGGATTCGCCCAGAGAGGCTGAGACACACACCTGGGGACAGGGGGCACGTGCAGGGGCTGGTGGCAGAAAGCTGGGCCCGCCGTGCGGGATGGATAAGTGACGAGGAGGGCTAGCCATCGGACCAGCTGCCACACAGCAGCCAGAACACACTGTCGGCGCCTCGCCCACCTGCTCCAGCGGGTCCCCGGCCTCCGAATGCTCCCAAATGCCCGAGGCACAGACCAGAAAGGTGAGCATCGGAGACTGGACGTTCGGAACAGGTGTGGCCTTGGGGACAGAGGGCGAGTGGGGTTCCTTCTCGTTTATTTCAATAAAGGTAAATAAACAGGATAAAGTGGGAGCATTCGTGGATTCGTGGGTGGAAATGCCCCTCTGTGCTTTTCTGTGTGTCAGAGATTTTTGGGAGCTACAGGGGGACAAGGACCTGTGGGCCGCCCACGGAGAACAGAGGTGGGGAGGGAGGAAGGGGTGAGAGGCCACCGGTGGAGGCGCCGGGGCTTCCCTCGCCCTCCTGGAGCCAGGACTCACCCAGCCGCCGGCGGGTGGCTCTGCGCGGTTCCTGCTATTGATCGGAGAGTCACTCTCTGGCCACAAGCCCCGGGGGGCCTGCAGCAGTAGCCTCCATCAGGAGAGCGGCCGGGCCTGGTGGCAGCCGGGCAGGGTGCGCGGGGAAGACCGGGGGGAGGCCGGGCTGGGAGCTGGAGGGTGCGCTCAGACCCAGCTGCCCCTCGGAGTACTGGTGGCATTGGGCAGGTCACATGGCCTCTGTCACCCACACGCTGCCAAGGAGGTTCTGGCTGGCCTCCAAGGACAATTCTGAGGGCCCTGGGAGTCCACATCACCCTGTCACACAGGCCTCACTGGGAAGGAGAGGGAGGACTGCTTAGGAGCATCTGCTTGGGGTCTTGAGGGCTGAGTAGGAGTTTACAAGCTGGAGGGAAGAAGGGCATGCTGGTTGGGGGAACAGCATAGACAAAGGCGCAGAGGCGGGAAAGGGCCCAGCGAGCCCGGGAGGTTGCCAGCAGCTGAACTGGCTTCAGCCCCTCCCCCCTAGGGGCTGAACCCCATCCCACCCGTGACTCTGGCACCTGTGACCTCCGGCGAGAACAAAACCTCCCAGAAACCTCGCTCTCGGCTGCACCTCCCGAAAGGTGGGGAGACACTGGGGAGGGTGCCGAGCCTCCCGCACCCCGCACAGGCTTCGCCTCGGGTCCCCACACGGGAAAACGCAAAGCAGTCCCCTTCACGGAGATCTACGGCCGCGGCCAACGCCAGCAAGCCAGCGCGGCCTCCCGCCTCCATTACCGTCCTGGACCCAATCAATATCGGAGCAACCGAAGTCTAGACGCATAAACGTCAGAGTATTTAACAAGAAGCAGTTAGTGCGGAAAAAACACTTAAATGGCAATTGAGGGGTCTGATGCGCCTTGAAGTGGCTTACGAGGATTTATGGAGGATGAAAACTGGTTAACTAAGCCTGCGCCCAGCGCCGGAGGCCGGCTCAGGGACAGCGGGCTCTCTCTCCCCCCGCCGGGCACTGGGCGGCCCTGTCCAGGGACAGAGAATTCTCCTTTTGGCTCACGTCCGCCTCATCCGGGCCGCAGGTGACACCTGTATTAATAATATTCTAACGCGATGCCTCATCACCGAAGTCGCTGCAGTCCTGTAACCCAGTCCTGCCCCCCCCCATTACTGGTTTAAGTGGAGCAGCAGCTACAGGTGTGGAAGGACCGCCACGCTTCAGGCACATACGTGACCTCGACTGATCTTCCCAATGATCCGTCTCAGGGAGCTCACCTTTGTGGGGAAGGGGAGGAAGTGGCTTTGCTCAAGGTCATAGCTGGGTTGGCCACCAGGCCCTCTACCTGCAGCCTGTGCCCCGCCCGCCAGTCAGGAGGCCACACCCAGGTGAAAAGTCCAGTGCCGGCTGGTACTACTGGTCCACACGGGGAGGCCCAGCTGTCCCCAGAGAGGGAGGCCAGTGACCTCCCAGGAGGACCCGTCTCAAGCGCCTTCCAAGTGGCCATTGCTGTTTAGTGGGATCAATGGTGCTTCTTAATTGCCGGCGATGACTCAGGCCATCCAATCATGGCTGCGCTTGGAGAGGGCCCGTAAACCCCCTGCGGCACTCAGACGGCCACGGGGACTCGGGCTGGGGTTCGAAAAGGACACAGACTTCCAGGGGTGCACGGCCACCCCTCTCCACCAGGCTGCCTGGCCGGTCGACACCTTCCTATGGGGAGAGCTCGCTGTGAGCAACAGACTCGGCCTCCAGGAGCTGCCAGTAGACTCCGTGGCTGGGCCCGGAGCTAAGGCAGAGGCCGGTGGGGCTCCACACAGCTCTGGGCCTTGTACGCACCCAGCTTAGCCATGACACACTTCTCACAGCTCTGCGGTCTCCAGTTCAAGGGCAAGCTGCGGCCCAATGGCACGGGCCACCCCTGCGAGTTTGTCCCGGCTCTGCCTGTCCTTCGCTGGGTGAGGGAGCCCTCAGGGGAGGCACAGAGCCAGCCGCGCGGCCTGGCACACAGTATGTGCTCAGTAAATGCTTCCTGTCCGGTGAATAGCAGGCTTCTCTTCCTCGGATAGTGAAGGACGCTGTCCTGGCCACGTACCATCTAGATGCCTGGAGAAAGCAGCCCAGTTCAGAGCCACTTAAAATGCTGGGTGAGATAAGTGTGTATTATATACACACCTTCTATGTTTTCTGTGAATTCTAAGGTGCGTATCTCAGCAAGCAGACAGAAGGAGGAACCCTCGATGGCTAGAGATGGGGAGATCCAGGAGAGCGAACAGCACACGGCAGGGTTTCCCTGGGAGACGGCCGCCCACGTCAGGCGTCATAGCGATGAGCTTGGAGGGGCCGGTGTAACTGGGGGTGAGACACTAGGGCCCGAGCAGGGTCATCGGTCGGGACAGAGCTGCCTCGTAAGCCAGCATGTCTGAGGTGGGACAACAAGAAACCCCACGAGGCCCCAAAGCCACACTGCTAGGCGCCCCCTCCACCAAAAACCAGGAGGGGTGTTCGGCTTACAGGTCTCAGGGTGCTGGTGACGCCAGGGGTCAGGCAGAGGGGAAAGCAAATCTGTACAGAGGACACTCAGACCCAGGCCCCAGAAACAGTGAGTTATAATTACTGTGAAATTACAATGCAAAACTAAGGCCCCAGGGAAGGTCACGAGGTCCAAGGCCTGCGCAGTTGGATGCAGGAAGGCCTGGCTGTGGACGCACCCTGGGGAGATCAAGGGTATTCATCTTCTTAAAGGACTCGGGGGTGGTGTGAAGCTTTGACCAAGGAGAGGCAGTTACCGATGCTAGCCCAGCTGACCAAGCCGACTCTAGATCGGCAAACGGAATTCCGGAAATGGAAAAGGTGACAGCCGAAATCAGGGAACGTGCACCAGGAGGGCTGGTACAGCTAAGGAAGGGTGAGTGAAAGGCTAAGAGACGTGAAGAAACCACCCACAATGGAACACAAGGAGACAGTGACACGGAAAATACGGAAACGAAGACGGAAACAGCCCTCCGGGCTCGGGAGGGCGGGCCGAGAGAACGAGGGGGCGGGCCGAGAGAACGAGGGGGCGGGCCGGAGAGAACGAGGGGGCGGGCCGAGAGAACGAGGGGGCGGGCCTAGAGAACGAGCGGGCAGAGACAGTGGAGCGACAGGGTGAGGCTGGAATCTCCGGTGGCAAAACCCAGATGAGGCGGGGTTTTCAAAACCCGTGTGCCGTTCACGAAGGACACAGAGGGACAGAGAAGGACGGTAACGAACAGAGTCCCCAGGAAACTGTTCGTCCAAAGAGCTGGCATGGCTCCAACAAAATCAGCTACGTGGGCTTAAAGGGAAACACTCCCGCACATGAGCAGAGTCCCTGAATGCAGACACAAATTCCAATGTGACTGTAGTTCTAAGCTTGTTCCCTAACACCAACTTCAAACTATATAAAGCAAACTTGTCAAACTACACGAGGAAGAAAGAACAAATCCTTCCCTAGCGGCACGTTTAAGGCTCTTTTTATAACTGGCAGAGAAAGCAGACAAGAAAGTCATGCCGGTCCAGCGCCTTCTAACGACACAATTAGTGAGCTTCATGTAATGAACCTGTGCGGAAAGCGGCGCCTGGCTCCTGGAAAACCCAATTTTCAAATGCCTTGGAACATGGGCTTAAAAACTAGGCCGTGAAGAGAGCGATCCTCGACCAATTTCAAAGGAGATGTCTCAGAGAGCCCACGCTCTTTGCCCCCAGTGCAATTAAGGTGACACCGAGGACACCTCGCACGGGTGGAAAGTTAAAAATGCACGTGCGATTAGCTCTTAAGTCACGCGGTGCGCCATCCGGAAAACGAGAGACTGCGGCCAAACAACGGCCACAGTGCAGCGGCGCCCGTCAGCCGCTGGGGGCAGCGCCGAGGCAGCGTCGTTCAGGGGCCACGCGGCTACGCTCTTGAACTGGAAGAGAGTCCAGGTCGCAGTCAATGGCCCGAGTGTCAGGGTCAACACGAGGACTACCCAGTACCCCCAGAGAAAGTTACTCACAAAGAACAGAATAAACGAATGTTGTCAGCAACTTGGTAGCACTGAATAGAGAAAGTTAGGCGAACTGGCCAGATCTCCAGAAAGATGTAAAATGCCAACCCCGACTCAGGAAGCTACAGGAAACAGAATCAGTAAGGAAGCTCAGGGGCGGGGAGGGGGGCGGTTCCCTCGCTGAGAGGGAGTGAGCCAGGCGGGCTGCTGGGGGTGAGAGCTCCCAGCGGAGCGGGCAGGCTGGGCACAGGCCCTGGGGTGAGCCCTGCACGGCTGCCCAGGGGCCCCGGAGGTGAGGGTGGCTGGCTCTGAGTGGGCAGCGGAGAGGTGGCAGGCCCGAGGGGGGGTGGGATAATCTTTCACAGCTCCGGGAGGACTTTGGAAGCGATGCAATGACCACTGGTTTTTAAGTCACACAGGTTCCTGGTCGCCCCCACTGCCACGCCCTGCTCCCCAGGGAGGTGGGGAGTCTTGGGACCTTGGAGACCAGTCAGAAAGGACACCAGCCGTCCTGCAGTCCACGCCCTGCTGGACAGGTGGACTATGCGGGCTCCTCCGAATCCCTCACTGGGTCTTCCCACCAAGTGCCGTGTGGGGGGCGGGGCCAAGACCTGCAGTCAGTGGGAGGGGCTGGCAACCTCATTCCAGGAACAACCTCTCAGCCATTGATCTGGAGGGCCACGTGGAGGACTTAGTGGCTCCCTGTGCGACCCCCACCTGGGCCATTCCCGCCCTGCCCGCAGCTCTTCTGGTCACCTGCACCTTGGGGAGAAGATGTTCACCTAAATTTAGAAGCTGTTCTGGGAAGAGAGGACGCGGCGTGACAGTCGGAGGAGGATGAGGGGAACACACCGCAGACCCCCGGGCCGTCCTTGGCTGTTTTCTCTGCCAGGCTCCTCCGTGGGGGGGCCACTCGGTGCAGCAGAAAGCCCTCGGGCTCCATCCCCTTCGCAGTGACGAGGCGAGGCGGGAGCGATTGTGCCCACTGTGTAGCTGAAGAGCCCCGATCGGTGAGGTGGAAAGTCTCAGAGCTGGCGAGGGGCGGGGAAGCGTCCCCGCTCTAGCTCAAGCCCCTCCGTGGCCTCTCTTCTCTCCTGACACGGGCTGTTTCCCCTGCTGACCGTCTCGGAGTCGAGGGTCAAGGCCACACGCGGCTTTGGGCCTCGGTCTGTCTCTGGAGGTGGGTGGTCAGGACCAGAGGGGACACACCCACTGGGTCCCGGCACAGAGGGCCCATGAGCGCCCACCTCCCAGATTCACCAGGGGCACTCTGCCTCCACAGACACTGTGCACCTGTAGAAGGTCAGGGCTGAAGCCCAGCCTCCTGCCCCACCCCTCCCCCACATCCTCTTCTGTGTGCAGGTGCCCCTGCCTGGGGCTGGAGCGGGGGTGGGTCTCACCCTCCTGGTCCTCAGCTGCAAGGGACCAAAATGCCCTTCCCAGCCGTTCCCGCCTCCTTTTCCTTATCCCCACCCCACCAGCCCGAGGTGGGAGGCCTCTGCCAGGTGACCCCACACCTCCGAGAAAAGGGTGCGCAGGGTCTGATACCTCCGTGGACCCCCGGAGACCGTGACTGGAAAGAACAGGACAGGCCTGCCCCACTCCCCTCCGTGTCCTCCCCAAGGCTGGAAGCGTCCCCGCGGAGTCCCGGGCACGGCCTGGGCGCTGTCCGTGGTGCTGACTGCAGACAGCTCCTCCGCCAGCCAGGTCCCTGTCCCCAGAGGTCAACCCAATCTCTGACCCACCCAGCCCTCCAGCCTCACCCGACTCCCACTGACACCTGTCACTTGCTGTCCTCCACTGGCACTCACTGTGGGCGGTACAACATCATCCAGTGTGGAAACTAAAGGAATAGATTAAACTTGTTCTGCCTTCCAAGAGCTCACAGGTGTGCAAGTGGACGTCAGGTGGGACAGAAGGGTTCAGGACCCTGGGGAGGGGGGGCAAAGGAAGTGGCATGTCCTGGGTCCTGACCCCGGGTCATTCGTTCACTAAGACTCCTTCCAGGCCCCTGCCACACCCCCCACCCCGGCTGGTGCCACCACGGAGGGTGGTTTTACTAGTTGTCACTGGTATGTTTGAAAAAAATGAATTTCAGTGCCCACTCTCAGGCCAAAGGCCCATTTCCACCCCCAGCCATGTGGGTGGCCGGGAGCCTCAGTGTACCTGCCTGCCAAGCACAGACTTGTTGAGCCTGCTCTGGCCGCCCCGGGCGGTCGCAGGAAGACCGATCGAGTGCGGTCATATCTCAGAGAAGCACTCGGGAAGGCGTGCAGCCCTGCATGAGGGCTAATAGTTTCGAGTCAGAACTGGGGGCTCACACGTCCAGTAGCTTTAACAAAGGGTATTGAACATGTACGCTGCTTTACAGCATAACGGTCCCTCTGCCCTCACCCCTCCTCTGGGGTCTGGTCCCTCTCCTCCGTCCTAACCCCGGCACCCCGTGTGTGGTCCTCACGGAGACTCGAGGGGTCCTCAGCGGGAAGAACTTCGTCTCCCTGGGATGCCCTCGCCCTGCCTTGCTGGGGCTTGCCACCGGTGATGGCCACCACCTCCCAGCTCATACCCTGGCTTCTGTCCTTTCTCCCCTGCAATCCTGTCTCCCTAAGTGGCCAAGGACCCTCCTGTGACACCGTGCAACGATATTCATGATGCTGAACAGGCGATGGCGCCCATCCTCCCAGAGCAAGACGCAAAGCCCCGTCCTGTTCGCCCGCGGCCCCTTTCCCCTCCCTCCGAGGAGCTGGGTCACTGGGAGTTGCTCACGGCACTGTCCCCACTCTGGGACGCAAGCCCTCCCGTGTGCCTAGAGCCGGACACCAGCCTGGCACGCTGTAGGTTCTCAAGCAATATTTGTGGGGCAGCTTAATTGTCAGAAAAATACTTCGCTTGATATTATGGCAGTAAAAATAGCTCTTTCTTGGTGTAAAGCTTTTGTCTAGATAGCTGACATCTCGGGGGAAGGCCAGGTGAAAAAAGACAGTGGCGTCGGACAGCTCCAGCACACCCAGCTCGAGAGTTCCTGGGCTCAGGGGAGCGGGGACGGGGGCAGCGTCCCCCCGGGGCACGCTGGCCATGACGTGCTCCGTGTGCTCAGTGTGACCTCTCAGAGACTCGAGGCTTCGGGGCAGAGAGGCTCACTCTGCTCCGCTTCGTTCCTGTAAAGCCTGCAGGGTGGCCGAGAGCCCCCCGCTAAGCTGCCCCTGCAGCGCGTCCAGGTGTCCGCCCCACTGAGCCGCACCGCCTGTGTCCCAGCCTGGGCTCCGGCACTTACTTGCTGGGTGACCTCCGAGCCCAATTTCTTCAGAATGAATATTGAGATGATCGTAATAATAGCAGACGTGAACGGTGGTTATAGGATTAAATGCAGTAGTTTCTGTCAAGCAGGGGCTCAACAAAAGGCAGTCGGGTTTTTTAACTAAAAAGCGCACTGAGAGGAAGATTCAGAAAAGAGGCAGATGGTGGTAGAGCTTTAGAATCTCCAGCCCGGGGACAACATCATCGAGGACACGGGTGACAAGCCGCCGCCCCCATGAGCTCCAGCATGCGAGGGGGTGGGGACAAACTGCCAGGCCCGCGTCCTCCCAGCATCTGTGTGAGAGACAGCGAGGGCACGACAGGGCAGAGTGCCAGCAACACCCGCAGAGCGTGGTGGGGCCACTTGAGAACAGCCGCTGGTGCTGGGTGGGGCTCCGCCCGCTCCGACTCACCATCGTCGGAGGGTCTGCAGGTGCCGGAAAGGCCGGGACCCTGCGACAGTCAAACGCAGCTGACACCCTGCCCAGGACAGAGCCTCCCCCAGGGAGAAGCTGCCGGGATAGGAGCCCCATGGATCAGGCCGTGGAGAGACTGGCAGACGGCGGGAGAGGGGACCAAGCCAGGACAGCCAGAGTGTGCCAGGCACGTGCTGATGGGTCACGACAACGGCCAACAGGTGTTTCAGAGCCGGGAAACCAGAGAGCCTCTCTTGACCTCCCCGCCCTGCTTCTAAAAGTTCAGGCCTCCTAATTCCACATAAAAAGGAGTGGTGAAGGGTGACAATAAATGTTACACGCTTATTATAAGAAGGGAGTATGAAGACAGCATAACAGCTCCACATACAATGAAAGCAAAAATCCCCACAAAATATGAACACCCAGTATTTCCCAACCGGCTGAGAGAAACGAGGACAGTGGCCGAAGACACGGAAAAACCACGGAAATTGAAATTGGAAGCGCCAGGCGCTAGGACCCAGGAGGTCAGACTACAGGGGAAGGCGGCCGAGGACAAATTGAAACTCCAGAGATGCCTTGGAAGTACAGGGGAGAATTCTAGAAATCAAAGTCATGGGGGCAGATAAAAAGGATTTTAGAGGAAGGCACAGGTACAGGGAGAGTGCAGATGAAACCCCACGTTCCTTAGACGCGGCTTCCGAAGAGGAAACCACAGCAGAGGAACGGCCCACAAAAAGCCTGACGCACTGAAACTGCTGAAACCGAGAAAAACAGAAACGACGCGGAGTCACACCGGAAGGACACGCCGCGGTCCTCGGGAAGCTGAGCCGGCGTGACCCGGCCCGAGACACGCCTGTCTGCGGACACCGGGCCTGACAGAAACAGCCTCGGACACCCAGGCAAAAGCAGCACGTCGCTTCCGAGAGGACAAAAACCGCATCGCGGTCGCACTTTTCGGCGGTCGAACAGTCGTGCTTTACGTGGACAGACGGCGAAGCCGCATCACCGATTCCCAGGGAAGAACACGGGGCCACGGACTTCGCTGCCCGCTAACCGACCTCCGAGTACAAAGGCGGCAGACAGTTCTTACCGGCCCGCGGGGACTCTGGTCCCCACGCGTTGTCTCAGGGACCGCGTAGAGAGAGTGACCGTGGACGTGACCAGAGAGAGCAGTGTGAGGGCTGGTGGCGGCATTAGTGTGCCGACAGCGCCTGTGACGGTGACGACTGTGAGTAAGAGAGTGGCCTGCGATGGCCTCGAGGTTTGAGGGGACAGTGCCCAGCAACGGGAGGCGGAGGCCTGGGGACGCAGACGGGCACAAACACTGCTGGCTCTGTGCTCGTTCACGGGGAACACAAGGGCGTCATCAGACCGGACTCTGGGGGACAGCACCTCTCCTCCCCCCAGAAAAGGGGGAGGGGTGCAGCGTAGTTTCAGTATCGATTTCAGGGGGATCCCAGGTCAGCGGGCAGAAGCAGGGGCCAAGCGACTTAGGTCACAGCGGGACCATGAGGACGCGGAGCCACGACCACAGGACCTCAGGAGGGCCACGGAGCGTGAGAAGAAAGACAGGCCAGGTAGACGAGAGCACGTGGTGAGCTCGCGTGTGTAAGCACCGCGGTCACACAGATGCAATGCGTCACACGGGGCGGAACCCGGGTCCCGACACAGGGTGACTCTGGGCACTCATTTAAGTGAAAACCAGCACGGCGGGGAAAGTGGGTGTGGCTGCTGCCGTTTACCTACGAGGAAGAAGGGTGAACACGTATCACTCACTGTGTGTGCTTATCACACACGCGTGTACCCAGGTCTGCTTGCATCTAAAAAAATAAACCAGGACCGCAGCGCCAGGCCATTTAAACCGAAGGATTATCGCTGGGGCTGGGAGGACGCAGAGTGGAGGGGTCAGGTTTACGGACGTGTGCAGTAGTCAGCTCACCTACGCTTACGCATGGCAGCTACCGTCCCAAAGACATCCCCAGGTGAAAAATAAAAGGGAGCAGATGAAGCTAGATCCAGTCTGGCTGGCGGCAGGACCCCACAGAGAGGAAGTGGCCCAGGAGGCTTCAGAGCCCAGTGATCTCACCGGGCACCTGGGGCAGGGGGGACACCTGTGACCTTAGCCTGTCCGGACGCTCCAGCCGGATGCCCGAGACCAGACCGGGGGCTTATCGACGACGGAACTGCACCTCTTGGAGTCCGAGGGCCGCGAGTCCACGGTCAGGTCTCCGGCAGGTCTGGTGCCTGGTGAGGATGCTCCCTGGTTCCCACATGGCCGTCTGTCATCTGGTGGCCGGAGGAGGCCACTGCCCGGGGTCTGCTTTGTCAGGGCGCTAGTCCCACTCAGCGGGGCTCCGCCCTCGTGGCCTCACCCCCTCCTGGAAGCCCCACCTCCGGGCACCACCCACGGAGGGTTAGGGCTCCAGCGCATGGGTTGGGGGAGGGGAGCACAGTCCACGGCGGACCCTAAGCACAGACACTGGGACACGGCCTCCAGCCATTCTGAGTGATCCTGTTGTCCGTCCTGTTTGCTGTTGTTCCGAGGTCCGACCTGTCCCCTGGGTCGGGGCCAGCGTCCTCAGCGCGGGGGAGAAGGAGGCCCAGAAGGAAGGCAGACGAGGCTAAGCAAAAGCCCTCCAGCCGTGGTGTTGAAGTGAAAGTGTCAGTGTCACCTGCTGGGACACTTCCCGCCCATGAAACACATTCCTGACCTCTGTCCCTGGGAAGGCCTGGCAGCAGCAGTGGCAGCTGCGGTGGCAGCGAGATGGGAGCAATGAGCACGTCTGAGCCCCGGTGCCCGGAAGTTCCCTTCCTGTGGGAGAGACCGGGGCTGCTGGGGGCCGGGGCGGACTCCAGGTCTGGGGCGGGAACCGCCCAATGTGAGTCTGGACCGTCCTGTCCAACGTGCTGGCGAGGAAGCTGTCGGGACGATGAAGCCCATGTCAGAGAGGCTCAGGACCCCTCACACCCACTGGGACGGACGGGTGTCACCGTTGTGACCGTCTTTACACCTGGAGTTCAGGGGCGTTGACCACATGCCTGTCCGTGTGAGGCCATGACCACATTCCTGTCCAGAGCTCCTCTCTCCATCCTGCAGAGCGGACACCCTGTCCCCGGGAGACGCCAGCCCGCTCCACCGCCATCCCCAGCCCTGACACCCACACCCCTGCCCTCCATCTCCAGGCCATGACTGAGCACCGCCTACCAGCACAGTTACGCCAGGAGCGAGTCCAGTTCAGGGAGCGACGGGGAAGGAGCGTGAGCAGGGCATCACTCACAGCGCCATCACCTACCACGGCCGAAGGTGGATGCGCAAGCCGTGGTGCACCCGCAGGACAGCACACTATGGGCCTGAAGAGGGAGGGAGTCTGGCATGTGCCACACCATGGATGAGCCCCGAGGAGAGTGGGCCGAGTGACACGGGTCAGCGACGGAGGACGCCTCCCATGTGGTCCCACTTACACGAGGCCCTTGGCGGAGTCAGAGTCACAGGGACAGAAAGGAGAACCGTGGGTGCGGGGGGCTGGGCAGGGGGCGGGGGAGCGGGGTTTGATGGGGACACACATTCAGTTTGGGCAAGGCGACGAAAAGGCCCTGGAGACGATGGCGGTGAGGGCGCACAGCAGTGGGAGTGCGCCCGGTGCCACCGAACGTGCGCTTCAAAATGGTGCGGATGGCAAATCTTGTGTTATGTGTGTTTTACCACAATTTAAAAAAAAACATTGAAGAAAGGAAGATTCAGAAGCCAACAAGATGAGGTCTCCACTGGCCACACGTAGAAAATTTGAGCTTCTATAAAGGTAATAACGGGTATTAACAGCTGCCATCTGAGATGCATTAAATGTGTTTAAATTTGTGGGTTCATAATGATTTTTAAAAAATAAACCCCAACCAGCCACCACTGGTGGACACGGCTATGAACACTTGTGTACAAGTCTTTGTGTAGACAAATGATTTCATGTCCCATGTTAAATAAACAGGAACAGAAGTCCTGGATCATAGGGTAAATATCTGTTTAACTTCATGAGAAACCATCAAACTGGTTCCAAAGAGGCCACAGGATATAACTTCCAGCAGGATGTAAGTTCTAGCTGCTCCACATCCTTGTCAGCACTTGGTATTATCTGCCTAAATTTTAGCCATTCTGGTGGAAGTATAACGACATCTCATATGCTTTAATCTGCTCTCTCCTAAAGATGAATGATGTTAGACTTCTTTTTCACATGCTTCTTGGCCGTTAATGTATCTTCTTTAGGTAATTGTTCAAATATGTTGCCCATTTTTAAGTATAGTTATCTTATTGGTTTGTCCGTTGTTTTTTAAAAAGTATATATTTATATATTCTGGATGCAAGTTCTTTACCAGATGCATGTTTTGCAAATCTTTCCTCCCTGCCTGTGGCTTGTCTTTTTCATTTTCCTTAAAAGCTTCTTTTGCAAAGCAAAAGTCTAGAGTTTAATGCACTGATTTTTTCTTTGATAGTTTGTGCTTCTGTGTCCTGTCAAGGATTCCCTGACTTTGTTTGTTTAGAAGTTGTGTCATTTCAGCTCTTAGGGTTAACTCTGTGTCCGTGTGAGTTAAATGCGTGGGGGCACAGTGGGAGGGCGGTGGCGGGGATGCTGTGCGGGGACCACGGATGGGCTGTCTATGGTCCCAGATGGAGGGTCGTGCCCTCTGTGAGCTCAGAGTGGCGTCAGGGAGGTTGGGAGGAGCCCCAGTCTCAGGTCGATACTGTCAATCACGAACGGCACCAGTAACTTCCTCGGACAGGATCTGACCACCCACCAATCATTTCCTCGTGTGACCCACAGGACATCCTGGCTGGTCTTCTGTGCTGTGCTGTGCAGGGAAAAGGCTGAAGCACAGAGAAGCTCAGCCACCTGCCCGAGGTCACACAGCAGGCAGGGGCGGAGCTGGGATTTGAACCCAGGGCAGCTTGGAAACAGCCCCATTCATGCGCTCCTTTCTGTGTTCACAGAGCGACCCCTGAGACCCATTAGCCGGCTGTCGGGAGGACTGAATGAACAGTGGGTGCCGAGCACCTGGTGGTGGTTGGGGTTCACGGCTGGTCCTCACCGAGGCTTGCCGGTCTGTGTCTAGAGGGGTGGCTCAGTCTCCCTCCAGGCAGTGGCTGAGCCGGGCGTCCAGGGCTGGCCTCTCCAGGGCTCCCTGTCCCCCCTCTAACACGGCATTACTGAGGGACCTGTGCCATCGAGGAGCCACCACAATCCAATGACACTCTGAACACAGAACCGCAGAGGGGCCCTTACAGAAGGTGGAACAGAGGACCAGGTCAGCAGCGGCTGAGCTGTTACTGCCTCTGTCCTGATGGGACAGGGAGGGACCCATTGTCACAGCACCAGAGGTGGGGGGAGCGGAGGGGAGGAGCGAGCATGAGAGGCTCAGCCTTGGGCCGCAGGACCCCGGGGTGCAGGCCACCGGGAGCACTGACCTAGCCGTGCTCCCTCCTCCAATCTCCACGGGGCCCCCCATTGGCCAAATGCAACTGGGGGGCACCAGTCACAGCTGTCCCGTGGATGTGGCCCCACAGTCCAGCCTCTGGGGGCGGGAGAGAATGAGGAGCAAAGGGACGCTCTCAGAGGCCATGACAAGAGTCCACGTGGAGAGGCCCTCGGGCCAGTGACCTGTGTGGCACTCCATGGCGACTGGACTTACAGACGGAAAGACGGGGGAAAGAGGAGTCTCTGGGAGCAGGAAGCAGCTGCAGGAGTGAGGAGACGCTGGAGGGCGTCTGGGGCCGGGACGGCCTGGGGGGCTCGGGCCCTGGGCTGTGGGTGCTGGACCCCGATTGCAGGGCCAGCCCCCCGCCCCTCCTCCCGGGAAGGGCTGCACTGCGTCATAGCAGCGACGCTCGAAGGCTGTTCATCATGTCCGCGATCTCTGCGATTCTCGACCTGGGTCGGAAAACCCGGGCAGGGGCTCCTCGGAAGGCATGTGGCCGAAGCCGCCCAGGATCTGAGAGACCCCCTTC
Organism: Trachops cirrhosus; assembly: GCA_028533065.1. NCBI lineage: Eukaryota > Metazoa > Chordata > Mammalia > Chiroptera > Phyllostomidae > Trachops > Trachops cirrhosus. The sequence goes on along the minus strand of CM052538.1, from coordinate 1,632,015 downwards.
ACCTCCGCTGGGGAGTGCCCTCCAGGAGACACGTTTCAGGGCTCAGGCCGGACATTCGAAAAACATTCCGAGACATCTAAAGAGCTTCGGAGGACAGGTGGCTTTGCTTAGGGCCTGGCCGAGCTGTCTTTCTTGTGGGATTCGGCCGCTCTCTCGCGGAGCGCAAGGAGCCGCGAGGGGAAAATGAAAAACAAAGTTTAAAGAATCATCGCAGCTTCTTCCCTTTCTTGCGCCCCCTTCCCTTTCAAGTCGGCGGAGGAGCGCTCGGCCCCTCCCAGATTCTTTGCAAATGTGCAGCGGAGCGTTCTCGCAGGCCCGGGGCCCACATTTGATTCTGATTTGCGCCAGGAGTGTGATGACAAGCGGCCCTGGCCGATAATGGACGAGGCCGGGCTCCGCGAGGGGGCGGCCCCTGGCCCGGCCATCAGTCTTGCTGCCGCAGCTATCAGTCAGCCGCCGGGGGTCTGGCGAGCCCCAGCCAGGGGCGGGGCGTGCGGGGTGCCGGGGGGCGCGCCGACCTGGCGGGCCGCTGCACCTTGTGCCGACCAGGGGCTGAGGGAGGATAGCCAACCACACAGCGAGATCAGGGGTCACTGCGAAGGTCGAGGACCACGGGGCTCGGACACTGGTGTGGATGAATGCCAAGACAGAGGCAAGCTGGGGCAGGAGCACCTCCCGCCCCGGAGGGCCAGCGAGCAGAGTGGGCGGAGCCAGGCAGGGGCCCAGCCGCTGCGGGTGTCGGCCCGCCCTCGGTCAGGTCAACAGGTCTCACATCCACGCTTTGAAAACAGAGGCGGAAGGTGTCCCTTTACAATGGCCTGTGGGCAACGTTAATTTCTAGGGGAATATGTAACAAATTTTTACACGTGAGAAACGATGAATATCACTGGATACACAAACACATAAATCCACAGGCAGGGGAAGGGCGATGGAGCGTCTGGAAGGACGAGTCTGTGAGCCGACCCCAGACACAGGCCTGAGATCCGCCATGGGGACAAATCGCCATCCCCCGGAAACACTGAAAACGCACCGCGACTGGCAGCTTGCCCCCCCCCCCAATCCGATTCCGCTCCTCCCCCCCGGGCCTTGGCCGTGGAACGCAGGTGTGCTTTCCATTTTATTTTATTTATTGTTTACTGATTTGAAAGAGAGAAGCACCAATTCGCCCCACTCAGCGGTTGATCCTTGTCCGTGCCCTGACCTGGCATTGAACCTGCAGCCTTGGTGTAGCGGGAGGGCGCTCTAACCACTGAGCCACCGGGCCGGGGCCCTCCGCTGCACTTCCCACGGTGGCTCTGGTCAGCCTTGTGGCTTTCTTTTGACGACAGGATGCAGCGGAAATGACAACGTGTCAGGTCCGAGTCTTGGCCTTCACAGTCACCAGTCACCCCTCTGGCTTGGCTGGCCTCCCTGTGCTGCAGGACCAGAGACACTCGGGGCACAGTGGGTCCCCCCTCTGTCCCCACTAAAGCTGACCAGGATGGCACAGGTCCCCACACTGCCTCAGGGGACAAAAGTCTGGGCTGGTTTGCTCCCCAGCCACAGCTGACCACCCAGAGACCAGTGAGGGGGGCAGGTCGTGGGCCAGGAGTCCCGCCCGCTCCCTCTTCACTGCCTCTCGCTGGCCCAGCGAGACTGTGGGTCTCTTTGGGTTCCACTCCCCACAGGCACCCTTCCCCCTCGAGGACACCCCAACTCTAGCCCACCCTGGCCACTGCAGGACATGCAGCCACACCCAGACTCTGCATCGGGTGTCCCCAAACGGCGCTGGCTTTGGAGGCCCGTGTCCCAGCTTTGCCAGCTGCCAGCCATGGCCAGGTGGGCCAGGGGCTTCGTTTCCTGACGGGGGAGGGTGGATGCCACCCAGTGCCTGCTTTCCAGAGCTGCAGCGCGGACGCACGTGCTGCGTTCGCAGGGCTGGGCGCACGGCGGGCATTTCCAGAATGGGGCCTGGCAGCGGCCCGTGCCCGGGGCGACGGAACATCGGCCTGGGGTGTCGAGCCAGCCCGGCGTGCAGGGGTGTCCTCTGGGCTTGGCCGGATCTTCCCTCCCTCCAGGAGGGTGAGCAGAGAGACACTGCCAAGTGCAAATTTGATAACCAGACGCCGTGCTGGGGCTCGAGGACAGCTCAGCCCGCTTTGATCCTGGGCTGTCTGGGCCGGTGCTCCCTGGCTGCCCGGGTCTGTTTTCCATTTTGGGTTCAGCTGCGCCCTCCGTTGTGGAAGATCGGTTTTCAGGCCCCGGCTGACTGAGCAATGGGTGTGAAGGAAAGGCGTGCTCCCCCGCCCCTTCTCTGTGGGGGACCCCCTCATGTGGCCCCCCGAGCTAAGATGGGGTCCTGAGAGTCATGTGAAAGAAGGAATGTGTGCTTTGGGAAGGAGGCAAAGGTACCGCAGGAGGAAGGGGTGCCCAGGGTGGCTGTGCGGGACCTCAGCCCCGTCCCTGCGGCCCCTGCCAGCGCGGTGGTACCGGGAAGGTCCCAGGGCCCGGTCTCCGATTGGCCGCTGAGGGGGTTAGCAGAGCAGCAAATGGAATTCTGAGGGCGGGCACTAACTGGGTGAAGAAGGGCGAGGATCTTAACCTTGAAGGTTGTCCAGGGGAAGTTTGTTGAATAAATCCATGGATGGATGGGGGGGTGGATGTGTGAGCAGGTGGATGATTGGGTGGGTGGCTGATTGGGTGGGTGGATGGATGGTTCCCACCTTGTTCTGGCTCTAAAGGGTGGGGTCAAGTTGTCTTGTCTACCCAAAGCAAAAACCCTTGTCCTGCTCTTCCAGGGCCAGACACAGGAGCCACCTGACAGTCCCTAGGGATGACAATGTGGTGTCATGAGAGGGAACGGGAACTTGGCCAAGCTGCTTCCTCCCTGGAGGAAGTCCCCGGGATGATGGTTCCGCGGGTTGGGGCCCTCCTCTCCCCCGCTGGCCTCTGTGTTCAGCTCCTCGCTGCTGTGGGCGGAAGGCCTGTGTGCGCCCCAAATTCAGATGTGAAAGCTGGAACCCGACTCCCAGCCCTGCGCCGCCCGCCCGCCTTCCAGATGGGAGCGCGGAGGTGAAGGGGTTCATACCCGGGAAGGGCACCACGGCTGCCCTGTTCCCCACCATGCCAGGGCCTCTTAGCCACGCTCAGCCTGTCCCTCACTGGGGCTCCTGCGCTCGGAGCAGGAGCTAGGCCCCAGTGAAAAGCGCCCCCCGGCCTCACTGCTGTCCCCCGAGGTGAGGGTGGGAGAGGGGCTGGCGGCGGTGCCCCGCAGGCCGGCGACAGCAGATGCCTCTGCCCCTGCCCCTCCTGCCCCGCCCCTGCTCCCTCCGCGCCTCCCCTGTGTGCGGTGCAGCGCCTTGCGTCTACAACACGCATGCGCACAGGGAGGCGGCGGTGGCGGGACCAGTAGAGCAAACAGTGGCGGGTTCTGGGGGAGACTTCTGTCTATTTTCCTGTATTTTCAAAGTCCTCTGCCAGGGAGCCCACGTAGAGTTTTTGTCCCCTCACCCTCACCCCGCCCCACTCCCTCCCTGGCCTCTGGGCTGCATTCCTCCACGTGAACACTACGGGGCGCACTTTCCACCAAGCGCCCCACTCTGCTGGCCTTGTCGGTCCCGCGGTGTAAGGAGAGGTGGTCAGGTTCACCCACAGCCACCTTCCGTTCTCATAAAACCTTCCCAGGCTTTACCTTCAACAGGTTCTGTAATTTTAAACTTAAAACACATGAACGATGGGGCAATTCCCTGAGTTACGAGGTTGAATTCATTTTCCCATTCCAATAATTATACTTACATTTTCCCGAGGGAATCCCTCCGGGAGAGGGGGCTTTTGCTCAGGGAGGCGCTGAACTGGGGCTCCTGACCAGCTGCGGGCCCCCGGGGAGCCCCTCTCCCCACCCTGGCTCCTCAGCATGTGCCCAGACAGCGGGTGGGGGCCCTTCTCCCAGGCCCGTCCCAGCCCAGCCTCTGGCTCACCCCGAAAGGTTCCCCAAAACGCACAGACCGGTGTTCTCGGCAGCAGGCTGAGGTTCGAGGGTGCAGGCTCCCGCCTCACGCCCGGAACAATGACAAACCGAGCCGACACAGCAGACAGGCGCTGTCCTTGGAAAGGGAAGGCGGCCTCAGAAGGAAATGCTCACCACCAAGTGTGCGGCTTACTGCACACCTGTCCGTGTGCACACGTGTGTGTGTGTGTGCAGGGCACGGGGTAAGAAGTGGGTGGGGGCTCACCTAGCCCATGAGTAGTGCAGGAGTAAAACAGCGTGTTAATGTCCAGGGTATATGCTAGAACCTTCTATGAGCCTGGCCAGGGGCAGAGCTGGGGTCACAGGTGACCAGGGCTAGATTGTTTAAGGCCTCAGAACCAAAGGTGTGACCTTCAGCTTCATCTCCAGGTAAGGAAGGGACACAGCAGGACCCTGGGCCACATGTGGGGTCGACACGGAAGGACACGAGCTCCATCCGCAGGGATGGCTCTCGGGGCCGCAGAGCCCCACCTCAGGGCGACTGGTGGGCGGGCTGGGGGTTCAGGGAAGGGGTGGAGGACTGGGTCTAATCCCGAGTCTTGAACTGGGACTTAGGCAGTTTCTCAGGGGAGGTCTGGAGGCTTCCTGCAGACCAGGGACTGGGCCGTGCTGCATTTTGGGCCAATCCCCACGTGCTATGGGACAGCATCGCCAATGTCAGGGACCACCCAGGTGCCCTTGAAGTGACGAGGATTCTTTGTCGGGTGCAGGGCTGTGTCGACGAGTCAAGTTTGGTCAGCGGTCACCAGCTGGTCCTTGTCCCGACAGAGCTGTGTCCCAGGCGCCCCCCGGGACTGAAGCTGGCCGCACGTGCCTTTGGGGCTGTGTGCTCTTGCCCGTGGCACTTTGAGTGTGTTACTGCGCGCACACATGGCTCTAGACTCCTGGTGGAAGGACCTTTGAATCGTTACGCATCTGTCTTTAGCCCGGAATCTCGACCCAAAGACCGTTCTGTCCGACACGGACACGCCTGGTTCTGTTGCGGCTCCCTGACCCCGCGTTTTCTGCAGGTCGGACGTTGGTGGCGACCCCGTGGCAGTCGGTGAGCGATCTTCAGCCGCGAAGCGTCTTTAAATGTAACGTGTGTACGTGGTTTCCCTAGAGAGCACGCCGTCGCCCGTGTAACAGACACGAACGCCGTCTGCTGGGGGGGGAGACAGGAACACCCGTGTGACCCGCTGTGCTGCGGTGGTCAGGAGCCAACCCACGGTCTCCCGAGTCGCCCGTCTACACTTTTCCGGGCTTCGGCGCTTCCCGCACCCTCTGGTCGGACGCGTCTTTTCTGTGCTGCAGACATGCTCGGGGTCCGGGGTCCGCCGGCCTCTGTCTTTGGCGTCTCGGTCAGTTCACGTCTCACGTAACTACTGTGGTGTTTCTATCCGGCCTCTTCCTCTGTGTTTCCTGTTTGCCCCGCCTGTTTTATGTTCTTTACTTTTTTTTTTCTGCGTTATTGCCTTGTTTTAGATTAACCCTGGATTTTAGGTCCATTTTCTCGCTCTCCTGGCTGGGTAGCTATCTGATGACCAGCTATCCTGGAAAGCAACGACATTCTCGATGTATCGAAGTCGAACACAGACCAGTGCGTCTACCAGCCCCCGGTCACGGCCGGGACGTGCCCGGAGAGCATGTGGCCGCCAGACGCCCTCTCCCCGCCTCGCGTGCCTCTGTCTCAGCTCTGCAAGTCCGTGGAAATGACTGTCTTTTCTGGCATCTGCGCTCGCTCAGACCGGCTTCTCGCCCACGCCCGCATTTCCGTGGCGCTGTGTCCTCTGTCCGAAGACCGCCCTTCGGCATTCCCTTCTGGGCAGGCGGGTGAGCCCTGGTCGATCCCCTCGAACCCGGTTCACTGGGAAAGGAGTCCTCGCTTGGGGAGGACGTGTTGCTGAGGGCAGATGTCAGAGGTGGCGGCTCTGGCCCCGTCCCTCTGAGGGTGGCATCGTTTCGCCGAGACGCCACCTGCTTGTCTTTTTGCCGCCCCTCGGAACGCGCCGTGTGTCCTTCTCCAGCCGCGGCGAGCACTTTCCCTCCCGTCTTATTGGCGGTGGTGCCCATGTGGCCTTCGTGTGCTCATCCTCCGGGTGTCTTGGGGATCTCTAAATCAGTAGTTGGCCCCCCCTTTTTTCCATTTTGAAGAATTCCCGGCCATTACTGCCTCCAGTCCTCCTGCTTTCCTCTCTCCGCCTCCCCTTGGGGTCTGAGTGCATTCACTCGTGCCTCATGCGCCTGTGCCCTCGTCTATGATTCCACCCCCTGCTCCCTTGTCTCAGCCTGGGCGTCTTATGCTTCCTGGGCTTAGCGTTCACTGGCCCTTTCTGCCACTCTGCCCGCTGGGCTGCTGAGTCCATCAGCTGGGACTCTAACCCCTAATTTAGGGGTTAGACTTCGGTTCTCCAAATTCCACTGAACCCTCTTCACAGAGCACACCCTTTGTCTGCTAAAAGTCTCCGTCCCGCCGCCAATCTTCCTGAACACGCTCGTGCCGCTGACTTGAAACTCGAGTCCATACCTGCCCATCCAGTCCCGGTGAGTCCATTTCCACTGTCTGGTTTCGCTCTTGACCCTGCTTCTCGTTTTGCCTGGTGACCTTTAAACAAACGTGAGGCATCATGAAGGACAGGTCGCAGAGGGTCTGGGTGGGCGACGTTCCTCCAAAATGGGTCAGCTTCGCCCTGAGAGGTGAGCCGAGGGGAGGCGCAGGACGTGAACCCAGCCTGGAATGAGCCCTCGGGGGCTGGGCTTCAGTCTTTGTAAGCCTCGCTTTCCCCTCAGGTCCCCCCCACTTCCAGGCTGTGTTCTTCCGGGGGCCCCAATGGGGAACCCGGGTGTTTTCTGGGGCTCCAACCCCTCCGTGGACCGCAAACGGCACATTCCACCTCTGTGGGGCTGTGATGCGGAGACCCTGCTCTGATTGACTGACAGCCGCCCTTGTCTTGTCTGCTCTCCTTCGAGGAGCGTCACGATTCGGTGAACGTCTCAAAGGGAAAACTGCCAACCAGTAGGCCCTCTTTGTGTCTCTCTTGTCATCTCAAGTCCCCGTGGCCTGCCAGACACTGACGCCTCCAACCACATTTTTAAAATTCTTTTTCTAGTGGCTCCTATGGTGTTGGCCTGTTTCAAACTCCTCCCTCACAGTCTGGGGCGGACGGGGTCAGGAGGAGCGGGCAGGGGCTGCTGCTGGGGGCGGGGGCATTAAGATTTGGGGTGGGGACAGACCAGGAGGTACGGAATAGGGGTGGGGCCACGGGGCAGTTGCTGATCACAGAGGTGGCCGGTGTTCAGGAAGGGTGTGTGTGTGGGGGGTATGTGGGGCTGGTGACGCCATCCAGGGGGCTTGGAGCCGCGGCAGGAGGGGGGGCTGGGGAGGAGAGGTGGTGAGTTCTGTTTTAGACCCGAATTTGCAGGGCCGATGGCCATCCAGGCAAGAGTGTCCTGGAGACTGCTGGAGCTCGCAGGGACGTCTAGATGGAAGGGACCAGGTGGTCCCTCGTGAGCAGGGAGAGGACAGGAGCGGACTTGGAAGGGGCCCCGAGGAACCACCCTGCATAGAGCACAGAGGAGGTGGGGTGACGGGAGGGGGCAGAGAGGCGGGGCACCAGGACAGGGTGGCGTTTCAGCACAGGATGATGGGACAGCATTTCTAAGTGGAGAGAGGGTCCACAGGGCAAAGTCCTAGGATGGGGGCTGACAGGTCCCACTGGTGACCGCAGTGCAGACGGGTGGGGACAGGAGCCAGGCTAGCGAGGCGCTGAATCGGGGATTGGAGGGCAGCCCGGAATTGCCCGTGGTCAGCCCCCAGCCCAGCTCACCTGGACAAGGTCCGGAGAAGGCTGCCCATGACGTCACAGAGCGCGGCCAGCTGGTTCGCGCCGACTCTGGCCTCGAGGCCCCAGGAAGCCCCGGGACCCGCAGGCTGTTTCCTGGAGGCGGGAGGAAGCAGGCCCGCAGCAGGACCCCGGGAGGGTCACAGCAGACGTGGGCCGAGCCGTGTCAGGTCCCAAGGGCGGCTTCAAAGGGGGCTGCGGGGCCCGGGGGTCCGCAGGCCAGGGATGGGGGCAGTGCGGGGGTAGGGAGGACTCCTCCCAAGGGAGCTGCCTTGGCCTGTGGTTCGAGGTGGTTCAGGGCCGAGGGGGAGCTCCCACCCTTGTGCGGATGAGAGGCTGGGGTGGGGACAGACCAGGCATCTGAGGTCTGGTGACGCCTGGCCCACCTGTCACCCACGCCTGTGGGACATAAGAAGGGTGACCTGCCCTCTCCAGGCCCTGGCTCCCCTCATACACTGGCCGGGGGCGGCCCAGGCTCTCGGGGCCGCCAGGTGCAGACGCTGCACCGCTGCCGGGCTGCACACACGTGCGTGTGGAGCGTCGGGGCCACTGCGCGCTGCGTGCGGGCCTTGATCGAACCCGGGAGAGGGCTCTGGGGAGGAGTGAGGGGTGTGCGTGTTCAGGGGCCTGCTCTCTGTCTCACACACATGGGCACACGGGATACACTCGCTGCATGTGTGTGCACATGTGTGCCGGCACACACATGTTGGGGCGCGTGCACACACATGCATGTGTGTGTGTGCACACGCCTACACGCTCATCCACAGAGGAGCCTCCTTTCATCACAGTGACCGAGGACCTCACAAACCTCCCCCCGTCAAAGCAAATGCTCAGTGAGGGAAGGAGACATTGTTTGTAAACCATTCAGAACCCAGTTTAAGGAAACTCCACGGCTAATTTAATCTGCTGCTCCCCTGCCGTGGGGGAGGGGCAGAGGGGCCCTCGGGCTTGGTCTCCACGCCTCCCTGTAGGGCTGGGAGGGACTGTCCCGATGGCCAGCTGTAGAGGCCAGGGGGCCAGTGGCCTTCCCAGAGTCACACGCCTTCTGTGCTTCTACTAGGGAGTGACTTGGACGGACCCCCATCTGCTTCCCCAGGGAGCACCGGCCAAGCACCTCCTCACCCAGGAAGGCCTCTCGGACTGCCACATTCCAGTCCCCTCCCTGTCATCCCTGACCAAACTCTTCCTTCTTCCCCCGGATGGCCACACAGCCCGTTCCCCAGCACGGTGCCGGGGGTCCTGCCCCGACCTAGGACAGTGCTGCCCCGTCCGCTCCACTTCTCCCGCCTGGGGGCACACCCAGCCTTGCGGCTCCCGCAGGTCAGCACCACCTGTGCAAGCCTCCATGGACTCACCTGGGAAACGGGACTGAAAACATGTCCTTTATTAAAAAGTGACGACTCGGCGGTGGTGGTGCGCTCACAAATACGTGCCCCCATCGCCAGCCAGCGTGAGAGCATCTCATCGCTTCGAAAAGGGCCCGTCAGCCCCAACCCCCAGCCCTAGTAACCGCTGACCTGCGCTCCGGCTCTGTGGGCCCCTCTGGGCATTTCCTCCGCACCAGCCAGGTCACACGTGGCCTCTGGGGGCCGGCTTCTCTCAGGGAGCGTCAGGTTCTTGGGCTCACGGGGCTGGGGCAGATGGATGTCGGTGCCCCACCCTCTCGCGGCCACGTGCTGGCCCACTGTGTGGACACGCCACCGTCCGCTTACTCGCTGGGTGGCGGCCCCCTGGGCCACTTCGCCTCTTTGGCCGTTGTGACCAAAGCCGCCGCTGTCGTGCCTGCGCGAGCTTCTGCGCAGACACCTTTCGTTTCCCCTGAGTGCAGCCCCGGGGCGAGTTCCCCACGCAGACGGGCGGCCCGCTGTTTCAAGCCGAGAGAGCTGCAGGAGCCGAAGCAGCAGAGCGGGGCCTCAGCCCTGCTCCGGGCCCTGGCAGGTGCGTCCTTGCTCAGGTGCTCCCTGCTTCCCTCTCTCTCTCTCTCTCTCTCCCTCTCTCTCCCTCTCTCTCCCCGTCACTGTCCTGTGCATGCCCAGGGGCCCCTTCCACAGATGCTCACCCACCTAGCAGGAGCGGGCCGGCATATTTTCACAGGGTCCCCGCCCCAGACTGCAGGGTCTGGAACATCTCCCACCATTGCCCCAGGGCCCCCGGGGGGAGAAACGACTTGTCCGGACCAGGTTACTGCAGGGGCCAGGACGCAGAGCTGCACCCCCAGCCTCTCTGCACCCTGCGTTTTCTGCGCATGTCTCCCCACCTGTCCAGCAAGAGCCTGGTGCATAGCAGGTGTTCACTTAGCGCATTCAGACCTTCCGGCGGCTGGCACAACCCTGTCACCACGTAGCAGCCTCGTCTGGGACAGAAGGGTGTGCACCTGCTGCTCAGACGCTCGTCCCCAGCCTTGCTTGGTGCCAGGCCTGGCAGAGAGCGGGGCAGGGGCTGGGGAAAAGCAGGGGCAGCAGACGATAAAGAAAGAGGGTATCGGGCTGCGTGCGTCTCTGTCGAGGTGGTGGCAGGAGAGCCAGAGGGGAGGCTCTGGGGGCAGAGAAAACCCCCGTGGGCTGCAGGCCCACTCAGTGCTGGGCACGCCCCGGACGCCCTCTCCATGCCTGTTAGGGGGTGGTGATCATCTGTTAATTCTCTCTCCTCCATGACTCTGCAACCCCCATGTGCCCCTGCCGGTCCCCCCAGCTCAGGGACACTCCCAGCACCCCCATGTGTCTGCGCTCACTCCCCCCAACCCCAGGCAGAGCAAGACCCCAGACCCCACTCGCACTCCCAGACGAGGCTGGTGGGAGATACTCAGAGAAACTGCGCTGGCTGCCCTGTCCCCCAGGGTCCAGCCAGATTCACTGCCCCGTGTCGGGGCCTGGGAACCCCAGGGTGCGGAGAGGGCAGGAACCAGCCGAGCATGTCCATCTGCTCCCAGCAACGTCCTAGCAGTGACTCGTGCCCGTCACTTGCAGTTGGCCTTGTGGGGTCTTCACACCACGGACACGGGCAGACGCTGCAGATCAAGGTTCATGCTTCTGGGGTTTCGCTTCGATTGCACGTTGGTTCACCAGCACTGGGCGGCCCGGAGAGAAGGGGGAAGCAGCTGAATGCTGGGACGTATGGCTGGAGATGGTGACGCTTGAGGGGTCTGTGAACCTGCCGGAAAGGCTTTCGCACGGGGCGCCCGCTCTTTTGTCCTTGGGGATGGGGCGGTTCGTGGCTTTCGGCAGGTTCTCGCAGGCATTCTGCCCCGGAGAAGGCGAAGGCTGCGGCCCGCTGCCCCGGTGGCGGCCCTGCGGACCAGCCTCTCGCTGCTTCGCCCCTCGCAGGGCATCCCCGTCGCTGCGAAGGCAGCCCCCCAGCCCCAGCTCCAGCTCCGGGGCTTCTCTCTCTGCTCCTAGGGCGCTGCCCGCACGCCTGCCTCGAGAATTTTCCCACTGAACTTTGCTGGGACTGAACTCAAAGTCACTTCAAGGCATTTTTAATTTAAAAAAAAAAAGAAGAAGACGGAAAAGAAAGAGGAAAAAAGAAAAGGAAGGGGTGGACAGGGGACAACCTGAACAGGCACGGCCCAATTACCCTTTGAAATTAGAATATTCGGGCAGATGTTTCTATTTTCGGCCCGTCCTGCTCTCTTTCCAATCCAGCGAAATTAGTTCCAAAGTCATTATTCACCTAATCACGCTAATAGTTTAACATCCGATCTGCCCTCTGTCCAGACGGGCGGGCGAGCGGCGCGGCACTTCCTTCCCGCTGGTGCCCTAATGAAGCGGCATCTGGCCCGACGCGAGTCAAATACCGCAGTTGACTTTATTTTCTTTCCCGGCTCCTCGGGCCCTGAGACGGGAGATAAAGTGAAACACATTGCTGCCCGGGAAGGAGGAAGGGACACGGAGCTGCCTTTCTGGGAGCCCGGCCCATCAATCATAAACTGATTACAAATTCGTCACCTTGAATCAATTTCTGTTCACAAGTTCAAAAGGCACTCTGAGCTCGGGGCTATCTGGAACATTCTACATGTGGAGAGGATTAACATTTGATCGAATTCCTCCTTCTTCGGAGGAGACTGGTGTGGCTGCAGACGGGGGTGGGGGAGGCGAGGTGGGGAGCGGCTCCGGGGTCCCGGGGCACCCTCTGTGGCGGGCAGCGGGGCTCCCGAGCCCCTCGATGTGGACCCCCGGGGGTGGGGAGGGGAGGGAGAGGCTAGCACGGTCCAGTCCAGTCAGTCAAACCGCACGGCGGGCACCCCTTCTCACACGGAGTGCTCCTCACAGCAATGGTGCTGGGCCCCGTGTGTGCACGTGTGTGCATGTGTGTGCGTGCGCGTCTCTGCATGTGCACATGAGTCCATGTGTCTCTGTGCACGTGTGTCTCTGTGTGTGCTTGCACACATGTCCCTGTATGTCTCCCTGTGTGCTTGTGTGCATCCATGTGCACATGTGTGTCTCTGTGTTCATGTGTGCACCTCTGGTGGGTGCATGTCTGTGCGCCTCTGTGTCCATGTGTGCTCGTGTGCATCTGTGCACATGTGATTGCAGTGTGGTGCAGGTCTGTGCATGTGTGTCTCTGTGCATGTGTCTGAGTGCATCTGAGCGTGTGTGTCTCTGTATGTGCACGTGTGCGCACGTGTGCCTGCGGTGCATGCATGTCTGTGCGTGTGCGTCTCTGTGTGTGTGCATGTGTGCACCCAAAGTCCCCGAGGTGCCCTCGGCCCCCACCCCCACCGAGAGTGTCAGGAAGGGGGCATTCTGTCCAGCACATCCTGAGCTTTGGCCGAAAAGTTAGTTTATCAAGAAGCCGGGCCTGGGAACTGCCTTCCCCCGCTCCAGGGCGGTGAGGCAGGGTGCCGCGGGGCACACATGCACAGGGGAGGCACTGTCATTCCGCCTCTGTGCAGGACGGCCTGTCGCTGTGACAGGGAGACAGACCTGGAGGACTCGTGCTCCGAGGGACACGCTGAGGCTGAGAGACCCTACGCCAGGGCCCAGGGCACGGTGGCCACTGCCGGGGTCAGAGGCCACTGTGGCCAGACTGAGTGCAGCCCCGGGACCCTGCCGGCCACACGACTCTCGGACGGCATGGGGGCCACAGGGCCGTCCTTACGGGCCTGCCACCCGAGCCAGCGTAGGGGACCCACTGTTGGCCCAGGAGGGGACGCGAGCTATGCTGTTTGCTTGTGTCCTGTATTGGTTCGTTTGCTTGGTCATCCTCCAGGTGGGCGTGAAAAACACATCAGGGTGTGAAGTCTCCCCAGGACGGGACTGTGAAGTCCCACGTGGGCGTCCATCCGGAGTGGGATGCACTCATCGTGGGGGTGAGGGGCAGGCCTCCTCGGAGGAGCCCTGAGTGGACGTCAAGCTGCAAGACTGGCCGTGTTGTCCCCAGGGCGGGCAGGCGATGTCGGAGCACTGCGCTCCGTAGGAGCCGGGGGGCCAGCAGAGGCAGGCGGGCTCCAGTAAGAGGCACTTCAGTCCCTCGGGGGTCCGAGCTGGCCCCGCCGACCCGGAGCAGGGAGACACGGCCAGAAAGCACAGCCTCCCTGCCTCCCTGCCTCCCTGCCCTCCGGACGTCTCATTTCCTTGGAGCTTTTTTGCTCCGTTTCCTCTAATGCTTAATTCCTCTACAAGGTGACCATGACGACATACCCCACACAGTCTCGGGGGGCAGCCAGGCCGGGACGCTGGGAGCTGGGCACTTAGGCCTCGCTACGGTGTGGCATCAGCTTCCTCACCTGTACGTGACCTGACACTCACCTGAGGGCCATCTTCAGGATGGCACGTGGTCAGTTCGGATGCCAGCGTGGCCCGTCCCAGGGGAGCGGGGGCTGGGAGAGGCAGGGGGCCAGGCCGACTTGTGGGAACGGCCCCCAGGAGGGGTCCACTGGCCTCTGTCCACTGCTCCAGCCCGGCAGGTGTGGCCTCAGACTGGATGGCCTTGCACGTGGCTGTAGCCCAGCCCACGGTACTGGGACGTGCCTCTCCCACCCCCTCCACAAATGGGCTCCCACACCCGTAAATCGTCCCACGCTGTCACGGCCGCCCGGCACACCAGGGGCCCTCTGACCAGGCCCAGAGAGAATGCGCCGGCCCCCTCGTACTCCTCTGCAGAGCCAAGCCGGCTGGCCTCCCCTGCCCCGGAGACCGCTGCATGGGCCCCCCGCTCCACGGGGGCTCCTTCTATGCCCTCCCCACCCCGATGTGGGCGTCAGGGTCAGAAAAGGCCGAGTGGCTCCTGCGTGTGGCTGTGGGCTTGTCCTTGGGGACTATTGCCTTGGCTGCTGGGGACCTCGAAGCTGTGTTTTTAGGTCCCTTCTAGCAGGGGCCTGGGCCCAGCTGGAGCTTAGCCGGGGGCTGGTTCCTCCTGGTCTGGTTTCCTGCCTCCGCCACCCCGGCCACAGTTCCGTATCTTGTCCTCCTACATTGCATGACTTTCCATGTCTGCTTGTTGGTTCTTGTCAGAGCGAGGCGAAGACTGGTGCTTGTGGACAGATGATGGAGGTGGAGGCGGACAGCGGCAGGGACAGACACACAGGCTGCAGGAGCGTCAGCGGCCAGCTCACCCCTTCGTGGGCATGGCCGCAAGGCCCGCGCCGCCCCACCCCCAACCACACCTGGCACCATTCAGGGCCCAGCCCGGGACCAGGCAGCACAGAGGGAGTGGAGGCCCAGAAGTGGGCCTCTCAGGGGGTCGCAGTCTAGAGGGGACAGGACGAGGGGGTAGAACAGGTCCTGTGAGTCCTTTCAGTGTCAGGAGCCCATGTGTTAGGAGAGGGGGTGGCCTGGGTGGCCATGCAGCTTCCTTCTGCGTGCCCGCAGCCTTCTGAGCCCCCCAGCCCCTCCCCAGGGGGAGCCCGCCCGGGCCGGGTCAGCAGAGACCGCCAGCTCCGCCTCCTGAGCAAAGTGGGCCGGTGGGTGCCGGTCCGGACCTGTGGTCATTTCCTAGACGCAGCCCCGGCCTGCGTCTGGTTGGTCCCTGCACATGTGTGTGCCAGGAGCACTGAGGACACGCGGGGCTAACACGCATGAGCACAGTGCCCTGAGACCTGGCCGGGCTCGGCCCGCCACTCACCCCACCCCGCTTTCACAGGGTGGCTGGCCGACGACGCTGGAAGGGACCCCACGGGAGACCGTCCAGACGGCCTGCCCCAGTTCTCCTCTGAGAGCGGATGGGGGCCCTGCTTGGGAGTCTCCAGGGATGGGAAGCTCACCACTCTCCAGGGACCCCCATCCCTGGACCCCTCTGCTTGTTATAATGTCCTCCTGGCTTAGTGTCCCCTCGCTGTCCCCTCCTCGGGCCACCCAGGCATCCCTCTGCTCCACACCCCAGCCTCTGGTGCGCTCTCCCACCAGGCACTGTGTCAACGGGGTGCTCACCAGCAGGACGCGCCCAACGGGCCCTCGGCCAACGCCGAGGCTTCTGGCAGCTGGGAATCACGGCTGGGATGGGGCAGCCTTCTGACAGATTTGCTTTGGGAAGTGCTCTGGGCTTGGGGTCAGCTGTTCTCTGCTCTGGCCGGCTCACCAAGGCCTCGCATGCCCCCGGGCGGCCACTTAACCCCTGACCTGTGGCTCCAAGGGGCCGACGCCACCCACCTTGCACACAGCTCAAGGAGTTGTCCCCGGAGAGGGTGTGCTCACGGGCCGTGCCCAACATCACCCACTGCTTCCACTCCAGCCTGGGGTCCCGGATACAAGAAAGGAAGGGCCCTGAAGGGGGTGGGGCCCCAAGGCTGCTTCTAGGGGCTGGGGGAAGGAATCGGTGGCCCTCTGCCCACCCCCCGCCACCCCCTCTTTCAGAAATGAGAGGAAGCACAGAGAGAAGGCGGCTTTCCCAGCAAGTTGGGGCCTGAGACCTGCACAGGTCTGAACCCTGGTCCCGGGGACGGTGACTTCACTCTGACAGTGTCCTTGCAATGCTGTGTGGGGCAGGGTGGGCTCGGGCCAGGGACTGGGGTCCTCAGAAGAGGAGGGAGACCTGGACACAGACAGACCGGGAGAACTGCATGGGACCAGAGGCAGGGACTGGGGCAGTGCTGCTGTGAACTGGGACCTCCATGCACTGAGCTCCCCGTCTGGCCTCCGGGGCTGAGGATAGATGCCTGCTGTTTCAAGCCCGGATTTGTGCTGCTTTGCTACCGCAGCCCCAGGAAGAAACACAACCTGATTTCCAATCAAGGCTGCCCCACGTAACCTGCTGTGTGGCCTTGGGTGACTCGCTTCACCTCTCTGAGCTTCAGCTCCACCCCCCCCAAGAAAACAGGAGAATGCACATTTCCCTGGGGGTGGGGGAGGTGTGTGAAAACAGATGCCACCGAATGGGAAGCGGCAAGCCAGAGGGCTGCTCGGGTTGCTGGAGGGCCGGCCAGTGCACGGGGCGGGGCCGGTGCCGCTGGGTCCCTGGCGGGGGTGGGCCAGGGCGGGAAATGGGGCATTAGAGGCTTCCTCCTCCGCTGCCTTTGATGTGCACAACTGCGTCGGGGTGCCGTGAGGGCGCGAGAAACACTTTGAGCTGTGAGTCGGGGCAGGGAGCACTGAGAAAGGCCACCCGGGCAATTAGCTGTGGATCAGGTTTCCGCTCAGGGCCGCGCGGTCCCAGAGTTGAAAGCCGGGAGAGGGGCCTCCGATCCTTGGCCGGCGCGTCCCCCGGTTTCTCATGCCCACCCCTCTCCTTGGGAGTCTGCTTAGTAAATATTAATTCACCCTTGATTACTGACGACAGGTTGGGGAGGCCTTGAGGCAGTGAGGGCCGGCTGCAGCCCGGGTGGGGCCCTCAAAGCCAAGCACCGCGCAGAGCAGTTAGGCCCGATGGTGTCTGCTGGCCAGGGGCTCGGCTCCTGGCCTTCCACCCCCATTGTGGGGTTCCCGAGGGCCACCTCTCCTCTCTGGGACAGCAAGCCAGCCATTTCTCCAAGTGTGGAGAGGGATCCGGAGCCAGTGGGGGCAGGAGCCGAGGACAGAGATGGCATGGCGGGGGGTGGGGGTCGGATTAAGGAGCAGCCGGGGGCACAGCAGACTCTGCCTGGTTTTCCAACAGCCCCGCTTCGTCCTCCCCTCCCCCATCCTGGCCATTCACGTGAGGAGTGGCCCTTCCGGATCTGGTGGGGCCACCAGCTTCACAGCTCTGCCCCACCCCCGACCCCCCCAAACCACCTAGGCAGCTGGGGCACGGGGTCTAGGTCCGGTTCCCGAGGCCCAGCAGTCCAGCTCTCCCTTCACCCCACAGGCTCTGCCAGGACCTTCTGGTCAATGCATTTTTTGCTCAGTTGCTCAGACCTGGACTTGGTTTCCAGTGTTTGCAAACCAAGAACGTGCCTGGTAGAGACAGGGCTTCTGCAGGGCGTGGGGCCTGCACCCAGCACTCCGTGGAGCGGAATCAGGTACAGGGACTGGAAGACAAGGTGTGGGGGTGAGGGCCACGTGCAGAGGTGGGGCACAGTGGGAGCTGGAGGACGCTTTGCCCCGCCCACCTCGCCCCGTTCCCAGCCCGCTGCCCAGCTCAACGCCTGACTGGCCACCCTGAAGAGGCGAGTCGCCATGTGGGCAGGAGCCTGGTCTGACCTCTCGGCCCTCCTCACCTGCTCAGGTGCCAGAGCAATGCTGAGCCCGAGAGGAGAATCTTCATGCTGCTAACACAGGATGACAACTTTGAGTCACTACTTCCTCTGTGACAACTATCCCAGAGTCACTAACATGGTCTCCCCAGGCTCCAAGAAGTCTGAGTACCCCACCCCCAGCCCACAGGAGTTCAGTTCCCCCCACGCAGAAAGGGGGGGAAGCAGAGAGTTGGAGGCCGAGGGGACAGACGCAAAGCTGGGCGTCCAACGAGAGGCCTCATTATTATAGGCGCACAGACTGCAGGCTTCTGGGCGGTGCTCTCGCCCGGGCCAGGTCAGTATCACACAGGCCCCGCCCAGCCCTCCTGCCCGCCACCCAGGCCCCCAGTCCCCACTCCGTCTCCCCGTGTCCCAGCCAGCTGGCCCCTGCACTGCAGGGCGGTTTCCAAATGCTGTGTGGACACCCTGGTGGCGGTGGGAGAGGGTTGAGGACAGGGGCTTCCCTTCAGTCGGCACTGAGATCTGGACAGACATGGGAACTGGTCAAGTTCAGCGTGTGGGCAATCGCCTGGTGGGCGCTAAGTGCCGCTGCGCGTCTCCATGGCAGCGACATCGGGAAGCACAGACCAGGTGTCAGAGCACGTCCCCCACCGCCTCACTGCCCGGCAGAAGCCTCGTTGTGGGAGGTGGGTGCTGACTCAGTCCTGGGACCGAACGCTAGGGGAGGTGAGAAAGGGGACCGACCGGCAGGCATCCCGGAGACCATCGAGGGGGACGCCTTGGGCAGAAGGGCCTCAGTGTCTCAAGAGACACAGACAGGTCTCCAGGGTGTACCTTATTTTAATTGGCTCACGTGGATTTTGGGAAAATGGCCCAAAACAAATGAACCAGAGCAAAAAGGCGCAGATATTTAACCAATCGGAGAGAGGAAAAGGGGAGGACCAAATGGTTCCACGGAGGCAGCTGGCGACCCAGAGCAGTGGAACCGAATTTAGACATGAGAAATTGTTACCTAATAAGATGGCACCAGAGATTTCCCCAGAATGAAGGAAAGATTAGTTTGCAAACCAAGTGGCTGAAAACTTTCCAGGAAGATGGAGAACAGGCCACGGGGACACGGCAGAACTTCCGAGATCAGGGCTGTCTGCAGGCGCCCAGGCAGACACCGCAAGCCCGCAGCCCGCACACGCGCTGCGGTCCCGACGCAGAGCACGTCTCTGGGGGCGGGGCCTGTGGAGGGAAAGACACGATTTTTTTTTTTGAAACGTCAGAGAAATCGTTCGAGGATAAGGCGACCGGCTGACACCCTCACACATGAGAGAGTCCAGGGCGTGGGTCAGCGGTAAGTCCACCTTGGAAAGAAGTCCTTCACAGTCAAGTCCAGCAACCACATAAAAAGAGATGTCGCAACAAAGGCGGCCTCGAAACGCAGAGGAGAGCGGACGGCCAGCGGCTGCGGAGGGAGGGGACGGAGCCCCAGGTCCACGTGCCGCCGAGCTGGCCCCTGGGGGCAAAGCCCAAATACCAGCCACGTCAAACAGGCAAGGACTCAGGAAATACGGCATCCGTGCCTCTTCTTGTGGGAAATGTGTCCTTAAAAAAAATCTAGTAAAAGATGATTTAAAAAAATTTAAAACCCCAGGGCTGGAAAAGTTGTTGCGAGGTGAAACAGAGGGCAAGCGTCGATTAAGTCTTACGCACTCAGTAACTACACGGGTTAGGGTTACAGCAGAACTCACACACGCTATAAACCTCGGCAAAGGCAAACCCACACCGCAATGAAGAGAAATGCTCGTACCTTGATGGGGACTGCGCGAAGCCCAGAGACCAGGAGGGACAAACGTCTTCAGGGGCCAGAGAGCCAGTATTGTAGGCACTGGGGAACGCACGGTCTCTATCACCAGTCGGCTCTGCCGTAGGGGTTCAGACATCCGTAGACAAGACACCCAGCTCAGGGCATGACTGTGTTCCAATAAAACTTTATTTACAAAAACAGGCAAACCCCTGAGGGCCCCAGGTTGCCAGCCCTCACTATAGACTGGGAGAAAAGAGACATCTTAACAATGTTGAATCTTCCGATTCATGAAATGAACATTTTGTGAGACTCCTACATAAAAACTCAAACCATCTGTAGGAGTCTCACAAAATGTTCATTAAATGTATGCCAAGCATATGTTATTTTGAATGGTACTTACAGCTGTCTCACTTCGATTTCAAATTTAAAAAAAAGCCACTGCTTTGGGTCTCGGGGCATCGACCTTGTATCGCTCACTCTCTAAGTCTAGAAGGTCGTTCGATGGTTTCTGGTGACTTTCCCGGTCCACAAACACGCTGTTGCGAAGAGTCCGTTTGTTTCGTCCTTTCCGACATCTGTGCCCTTTATCTATTTGTTTTATTCCTCTTTCTTGCTGCGCTGAGTGGGCCACGCCCTCCTGAACCCCAAGACATGGCAGTGGTGAGAGCGACTCCTGTTCTGTCCCGGGTGTGGGGCCGCGTTCAGCCTGCACTAAGTGCGCTGTTATCTGTTGGTTTCCTGGATGCCCTTTGTCAGGTTCAGGACGCTCTCTTCTCTTATCATAGATGAGTTTTGAAGCGTGGATCTTACATCAGGGTATTTCTGCCTCTGTTAAAAGAATCATAATATTATTTTCTTCTGATGCTGTTAATGTTGTGATTACATTGATTGATTCTCAAATCTTGAGCCCCCCTTGAATTTCTGGAATAAACACCACTAATCTTCTTACATGTAGTTAAATTCAATTTGCTGATGTTTTGTTCAACTTTGGACCATGAGAGACAGGTTCTGGCTCGCGTTCGTGGAAGATGTTGGTCTGGTTTTCTTTTCTTGTAATTTCTTTGCCTGGTTTTGGTATCAGGGACATATTGGCTTCAAAAAATGAGTTTTAGGCATTCTTTTCTTCTCCATTTTTTGGAAAAAAATTTTGTTATATTGGCATTATTTCTTTTTTATAAGTTTTTTTAATTAATATTTTTTTAATTTTTAAAGAGAGGGGGAAATTAGGGAGAAACCTCGAGGTGAGAGAGAAACATCGAGGGGTTCCCGCTCCCACGAGCCCCAACCCAGGCCTGTGCCCCGGCGGGGAACTGAACCGGCCACCTTTCTCTTCGTCGGAATGATGTCCGACGGACTGAGCCGCGCTAGCCAGTCCTCTTTCTTATAAGTTTGATAGAATGTACCTGTGAAGCCATCTGGAGCTGGAATTTTGTTTTAGAAAGGAATTTGGTAACAAATTGAAGTGTTTCAGTAGTTATAGAGCTGCTCACACTATTTCTTCTTAAGTCAGTTTGATAATCTAGTTTTCAAGGAATCTATCCTTTATCTATCAAATTTGTTGAAATAAGTTTGGGGTTTTTGCTTTCTTTTTGATTGTTGTAATAGACAGAAAGCTGTACATAATTAGCATACATATTTGATAAATCGGGAGATAAGCGTTCACCCCAGGAACCGTCCCCACCATCCGTGCCTCGCCTCCAAAAGTTCCCTCCTAGACTCTCTTCCAGGTGGTTTGTACTATTTCCTGATTATCTTTTTATTGCCTATAGTATTGTTAGTGATATTTTATCCTTTTTTTCACCTTTTTATGTAAATAAATTATGTTTTTTCCTTGATTGTCCTTCTTAAGCATGTTTTAGATTAATTTTTTAAAAACCAAATCTTGGGCTTTATTAATGTTTCATTTGTTTTGTTGTGTCTTGTCTTCATTACTTCCTCCTTTCTCCTTGCTTTGAGTTTCCTCGTCTCATCTTCTTCTGCGCCTTTGTGTAAACACGAATCACTGACCCTATCCCGTTTTTCCTCTCTAATGTAGGTTTTTAAAGAAATAAACACCGCTGCAAGCATTTTTAGCTCTATATCACAAATTCTAAAACATTATATTTCCACGATCACTCATGCTAAATATTTTCTAACTTTCCTGGTGACTTATTCCCTGACCTGTGGGTTATTTAGAAGCATGTTAATTTTCAAGCATTTGGGCATTTTCTTGCCATCTCATTTTTATTGATTTCTCATGTAATTCTGCTATGGTGAGAAAACGTGGTCTGTGCAACTTCAAGCTCCTGAAATTTATGGAGACTTATTTTTTACCCCAGAAACGGTCTGTCTGGACAAAGTTCCACGTGCAGAGAAAAGTGCCTTCGTAGGGGCTGGGGGCAGTGCTCCGCGAAGGTCAGGAGGCCCGCCAAAGGTCAAGGAGGTCAGCGGGGCTGGCAATGCTGTCAGATCCGCCCATCCTGCCGTGTTTTCGTCTCTGTGTTCCAACAGCTACCACCCGAGAGGTGTGCCACCCGCCTCTGCTGCCCTTTCTCCAGAGCCACAGACCCGCTCTGCCCGTGGTCCGAGCGAGAGCACGAGACTCCGCCCACCACCGGTCTGTGCTGTTTGCGCTGGGTGGGCAGGCCCACGTGGCCAGCAGCCAAAATCCCAGCCAATTCACCTTCGCCTTACTTTTCTCTCAGCTGGAAATTCCTTTTTCCTCTGAAAAAGTGTATAGACCTCTTGGTCCAGTCTGTCACACAGTAGGTGCTCAGCGAATGAGACCAATATGGATGATTATCGATTCATGGTCATCGCTCCCATTTCAGTGTTTAATGTTTCCAAAGAACTGTCACAGCCACCCTCTCATTAGAACGTCACTGAAGCTCCCGTAAGGTAGACTGGGCAATATTACCTGTTCCCATTCTCAGATGAGGAAAGTAAGACTTATGCAGATCGGAGGGTTCAAGCACAACAGCAGAGATAGGAAATGCGGTCTGCACTAGAAACAACTTGCCCCGAGCCTTCCGCTGAGGCCACGCCCTCCTGTGACCACGCCCCTCCCGCACCACGCCCCCTCCCCCTCCTCAGCCTCCCTCTCTGCTCTCCTGGGGGAAATCACCCAACGTGCAGGATTCCCCCAAGATGAACCTGACTGCCCATAAATCAGGAATAATCAGTGTCCCCATGAAAGCCGGCAGTCTGTGAGCCCAACACTTGAGACACTGCGTCACTAGATGACTCCAAAATTCGCTCGGCTGGGTGCAGGTGAGAAGCAATTAGGGGAAGAGAACTTGGAACAAAATGTCTGGGAACGGAGGGGGTGGCCATCCGTTAGTCGGAAATGGGCAGGGGGCGTCTTCCCCACACCCGGATACTCAGCTCCCCCAGACCGTATGACCCCCTCTCCGCGCCGGGAAGGTCGTCCAGGGCTCCTCTGGCTGCAGGCCGTTGGAAATGCCGCAGGAATGTCTCGTCCGCAGCTCTGCGTCCAGTTGGACCAAGATATTATTCTGTTTCAGAGGCTCCAGGTTTTATACAACTTCCAGGGGGGAAGAAAACCACTTTGAAATATCGAAAGGTGTTCCCTCGTCTCTCGGGTGTTCGAGATAAGCACCAGATGGGCCAGATGTCCTGTGCTGAGGCTCCGCTGTCCACGAAAACCAGCCACTCATTTGTCTTTGTCACCGGGAGGTTTCCAGAAAGGGCCTTCCCCGAGGCCTCAGTCTCGAGACCCAGGGCCGGAGGCGGTGCCCAGGCGCGCAGGCGTGCTGGCAAGGGCACCGGCTTGAAGCGGCTCTGTGGTTTTGTTACTCTCGCTCACACGCTCGACAGAGATTTTTCAAGGGAAGAATAAAAGCAAGAAGGAATCGGATGCATTAATAACTCAACTGACTCAAAACAACTTAAAAAGCAGATCGATACCTATTGCATTTTCAGACTGAAATAAAGCAAAGGAATCGCCCTTCCCTTACATTCCACGGGCTCTTTACTGCCCCCTCAGGCCCCTCGGGACCAGCGTGGGCCTGCACCGGGCTGGGGTGGACGCTCAGGGAATGCTTGCGGAATCAGTGACTGAGCATCGGGCAAGGGGGCCTTGAGCCGGCTTCAGGAGCTCTTCTGAAGGGGGCTCTGAGATTCTGTCCATCACAGGCCACAAGTTCCACCTCCCGTGGAACCCGCCGGGACAGCAGGCCCAGGGAAGTGGCTGCTGTGCCCACCACGCCCCGCACCAGGTGGGAGTGGCCAGTTCTGGCCCCTGCCCCGCCCCCCGCCCCCAGGAGAGAGCCGGGCGCACCCACACCTGAGAGCTGCTGTTCAAGCAGAGCGCGGCGGGAGGGAGACCCGGGTGCACAGCTACTGAGCATATCAAACAATTAAACGCATTCACGTCTGGACTCAAACGTTAGTACACATTTGAAAGGAAATAGGTTTTCTTTCACGAAATTTAGAGAAATGAGTGAATATGCAAAAAAAATTCCCTTTTGACCCCCATCTACCACCACATAAAATACAATAATAACATAATATTAATGAATGTATAAATACATAAAACAAATATATGAAATAAATGTGTCATAGATGATAAATGTGCATAACACATTTATTTTATATATATCGCCATCCTCACTCCCTGGAAAAAACCTGATGATTCTACCAGCTCCCTGGTTTAACTTTACTTGGTGGATCATCTCTTCTATATAAGCTGAAAATGTGGGACTTAAAAACATTTAACAGAAGACAGATAGCCTTTCTGGATATTACGTGAATAGAGGCAAATTCAAAACAGAAAGCTAATACCAAACGGGTATTAGAAATGGATCGTTTGATTAAATCTTGTCTGAATTACCAGTTACATAATGAGAAAAGTGTCAGCCCTGCCTGCCACGCGGGGCCGTCACTCGTGCGGTTAATCTTCATCTAAAAGAGACCAGATACTGCTCGGTGGCAACTGAAACCCAGCATTTTTCTTATTTAAGATGATTGGAATGACGGATGCATAAATCATAGCATATGAGATGCTCCGGTAACTTCGACTCCTTTAACACTAACCATTTGTTCAGATTCCTCGCCCACCCCTGCGTGCGGGGGGCTCCTCCTTGTGCCGGCGGGAGTGTTCTCGAGAATGGTACCGCTGCCACGCGCCGCCGCAGAGCCGGAGACGGGGGCCAGCGATGAGGGATGGCCAGAACGCGCTGCCCCCGGGCTCCGTGGCAGGTGACCTTCGCCTGTGGGCTTCTTCACGACTTTTGTGAAGAGAGGATAAAATGGCTTGGTTCTTCAACTGCATGATTTTTTTGTGTGGTGGTTTTGTGTTTGTCTGTTTAGTTCTCATTTCCTCAGGGTCACATGACTCACCCATCACGCCTCCGGCAGAATTCATTTTAAGAATATACTCTAGCCCTGGCCGGGAGGCTCCGGTGGTTGAAGCATCATCGCACACACCAGACGGTTGCGGGTTTGATCCCCGGTCGGGGCACGTACGGCAGGCAGCCAATTGACCTCTCTCTCCCTCTCTCTCTCTCTCTTAAACCAATGCACCTACCCTCAGGTGAGGATAAAAAAAAGAAAGAATATAATCTAAACCAGAGATCTGCAACTTTTTCATCCCATGGCGCACATCAACTAATGACTAAAATTCTGTGGCACACCAACAAATACATTTTTGCTGATCTGACAAAAAGTTATAATTTTGATGTATTCACACGAGAGAGCTATTGTTGTGTTGGCTGGTATCGTTGTTTCATTTGGCGACCAAAGAGGCCGGGCCGCTGACTAAGTAGTCGGGCACCACATGTTTCAAACATTCTTGGGGCGCTGTGGCCGGAAATCGCGGACCTAAACAACAGAAAACGTGTTTCTTCGCTGCAAAAGTTGTCACAGTAACAAAACCAGTGGGAAATAGCTTTCTTACTTTTTTTTTTTACAGAACACTGTTCAGCCATTCTAAATTACATGGCAAGGCACTAAAAAAAAAAACCATGAGAAGTGCCTGGACAGGTTACAAACTGTGGGGGGTTTTCGATGACATTGTAAAAAATTACGCGTGGATAAACGCCGGGGGGGAAATCCTCCCGCACACGCCCGTAGCAACGTTCCCAGCAGTTGCTGGTTTCGCCTTCTGGCTCCCACTGAGTGCTTGCTGGCCCCTGAGAAACGGGTGAGTCTCTCTGGGGGGATGCGTGGCCTCGTCAGCCGGTCCCTGACTGCTCCAGGACACACCCGCGTGTCCCCACACCGGAACAGGGGACACACAGAGAATGTGTCGCGTAAAAGATGGCGTTTGCCTTTCATCGGCTGTCACTGGGGGGTGACAATTAGCCGGGCTTCACTGGAGTGGGGGGAGTGCCGGGGGGCAGGCAGAGCTCACTGTGGACTGAATGGCATTGCGATTACCCTGTCTGCTCTGTCACTTGCTACAAACAGCAGCCAAGCCCCGTTAAGCAGCAGCTGCCCGGCCCGACCAGGTGCCAGCCCCAAGGCACCCGGCTCAGCCTCCCTTCTTCACGGGCACCTTGGCCACCCACCGCTCCTCCTTCTCTACACCGCGGGCCTGCACTTGACTTTGAAGCACATGCTTTCCCACCACCTGCTCCTAGGAATCTGGGGGCAACTGCACTCCACGAGAGCCCCCGATTGAGAGGGACTCAGATAAGGGGAGGTTAAGAGACAGCCCCTGTGCCCCAAGCCAGCCACGCAGGGCAGACTCCTCCCTCCAAGGTAACAACAACAGTTGTTGCACACGGAGCTTTACTGCAAGTTGCCTCCGCCCATGACTCCCTCTGATGAACAAACCAGTCCAAGCCCAGAGAGGCTGAGCCACTTGCCCAGGGTCACACAGCAGGTCCAGCTGGGGCTCAAACCCTAGGCAAGCCCCACTGCTCACCTTGTGGAACTGCCCCCAGGACTTTCGGGGGAGCTCACTGCTTCGGGGAGAGGCAGCCCCCAGGTTCCTGAAGGGCAGGGGATGGGGGATGGGGAGAGGCTGGTGTGACATCCTGTCCCTGCACCTCCAAGTCAGCCATGCCCGTCCACACTCTGAGGGTCAGACGGCGGAAAGACTGGCCAGGGCACAGCCAGCTGGGACATTCCGGGAGGGTAACCAGAGATCA
>CM052538.1:1518025-1605652 GCA_028533065.1 Trachops cirrhosus | reverse complement strand
GGGGCGGCCCCCAAGGAGGAGAAGAGGGAAGCTGGCCAAGCAAGAGGAGGGGTCTCCCTGGGGAAGGACAGCATGTGCCGAGGCCCCTGCAGGGACGCAGGGACGCAGGGAGGGCGCTGCTGTGCCGGCAGAGGCAGCCAGACCCGGCAGCTGCCCTGCTGGGGCCGTGGGCAGGGCTGGGGCCCCAGCTGCCCCGTGCCCGCGCCTGGCCTGTGTCCGGCCGCCGCCAGGTGCGGTGGAAGGGCGGCCGGGCGGAGGCCTGCCTCCCGGTCTGTGAACTAGAACAGGCCCGCTGGACCGGGCTGCTGCCTAATGAGAGCCAGGTGGGGCCACACCTCGCAGGCCCGTCGGGCGGCACCTCGGGCTTTGATCAGCAATAAGGCCTAAGTGTTCCCAGGACCCCTGCCCTCCCCCTCAGCCGCTCTGGCCTGGCCGCGCTTCCCTTTCAAAGCCCCCTCTCATCACTCGCCCCAGGCAGACAGACAGGGGCCCCGGTCTCCTGTACCCCACCCCCCGACATGCTGCAAAACACCCTCACTCCCCACGGGCACGGGGACCCCAACACCAGGAGTCGGGACGCAGACCAGACTGAGAACTGCCCGTAAGGTCCCTCCTCACAGCCCCAGGCCAGGTCACCAACTGGCCTTGCTGGACTGCCTGTCGCCCCCCAGAACCCAGGCCTCCTCTGGGTGTCGGAGACCCTCAGGGAGACTGGGGGCTCAGACAGCACCCCAAATAGCCCAACATTACCCCCTTGTTCAACCCCTCCTCCCCTCCCCTTGGCCCTTTTCCTCTTCTATTTTTCTCTTGATTTAAAAAATGGTGCTTAAAAGTCAACTTTCTCTGCCACAACGTGGGGTAGGGCTGTGTGGGAAGACCGGAGGCGGGGGGCCCAGCCCCGGGCAGGACGGTGGGGGCCACGCAGGCCCGCCGGGGCCCCAGTCTTCCCCGCTGCACCAGGCCTCGCAGATGAGGACAGGCTGAGAGGGACGCTGCCCCTGGGTCCGAGGGCGGAGGGCGGGGCCCAAGCCAAGGACAGCGGGCCCCTGTAGCGCTGGGCAAGGCAGGGCACCCGGTTCTCCCGGAGCTCCCGAGGGGCGGCCGGGCCGACGCCGGCATCCCGGTGAGACCGCGTTGAACTCCTGACCCCCAGAACTGCAGACGGCAAATGTGCAGCCACGAGAGAGAACTGAGCCAAAGGGGTGGAAGCAGACAGTGGGCGCCCTGCCCCTCCACTCGCTGGGGGCCCGGCGTTGGCGCGGGAGGGAGGGCTGGAAGCGGGGAGGCAGGGGGACCCGGGGGTGCGTTTGCCGACTCCTGCCCCAAGGAGGGGTCTTCTCTGACCAGTGCCACGGCCACTTCTAAGAACTCAACCAGCAGATTCGTCCGGGGCAGAAGCCGAGCGCTTGCCTTGACCAGTGGCTTTCTGAGAGCCGGGCCGGCCCTGCCCGGCCACGAAGGCCGATCGGCTGGCTCATCTGCATTCTGCTCTTCAGGGACAGTCTGTGTGTGCAGAGACCGGGGAACACGCCGGTGCTTCTTTGCTCCCCAGATCGCTCCGAATTACTCAGGCCTGCTCATGCAGTTGGCACGGGCCGCATTTCCGAGGGTTACTAGCGGAGAGAATCCTGCAGCGAGGGCCGCCACCCAGCGTCATTCCGCGCTGCCCTGCAGGGGTGGCTCCCTGGCCGGGCGGGGGTGGGGCAGCACGCGTGGACGGCCACACGGTTCCCGCCAGAGAAAGGACACGCAGCGACCTCTGCCTGAAGTCGCCCGGTGCGGTTCTAGGAACCTCTGAGAGAGGTGAGGCTGCTTCCTCGGGAGGAAAGGTCGCCCCGTAGGAGCGGAGATCTGCGCGTCCCAGGCCTGACCCGCCCCAGACAACTGAGGCCGCCTTGCTACGCTGGCAGGGGTGGCTCTTCCCCGGCGATGGGACCTCAGTGTGTCCTCAGTTTCCCCCGAGTGAATCCAACAGGCACTGGGCTGGATTCTGGGGAGCCGGGCGTGGGCCCCGCACAGGTGCAGGAGACCATGGCCAGGGCGCCCCGAGGGACCAGCCCCTCCGAGACACCCAGAAGTCTCCCAGACCAGCTCAGGGTGCCGGGACCCCCAGGCAGGGCCACTGTCAGCCTCAGAGCCACTCCCCTCGATGCCTCTGCTGTGGCCTGGGAGGCCAAACCTATGTCTCCTATGTGTCACCTGTGGGGCACAGTAAGATGGGTGCTGTGGGCGAATTATGTACCCCCCAAATTCACACGTTGCAGCTCTCCCCCTCAGGGTCTCAGAACGTAATTATATGGAAATGAGGTCTTTAAACCGGTGATTAAGGTGAACGAGGTCACGAGGGTGGCCCTGATCCAGTATGACAGAGTCCCTATAAGAAGCAGACAGGAGACACAGACACGCACAGAGGTCTGGCCTCGTGAGGACACGAAGAAGATGGCCGTCGACACGCCAAGGAGAGAGGCCTCAGGTCTCGGGCTGCCGTCTCCAGACCTGAGACAGTGCAGTCCTGTCGTCTCAGCCCCCAGCCGCGGGGGCCTCCCGGAGCTGCCTGCTGGGCCAGACACGTCTCGGACGCACGTGGGGCAGCGTCTGCAGGCGCCCTGGACTCGGGCCGCGCGGCCCACCGGCACCTTCCCCGCCATCCTCCGCCTCAGCCACAGCCCCTCGGCCCATCCGGGCTGCAGCGCAACGCCAAGTGCCCCCCCAGCTGGATCTGTGCCCACCCTCGGGCCCAGATGAGTCGGGGGCTCCAGGCTGGCGAGACGGCGGACCGCCGCCTCCCCTGCGCAGCGCTGTGAGTGCGCTCGGGGAGTGCTGCGCTCCTAATTGCTATAATGGTGCTCGGGGAGGGCGGTCAGCCCGCACTAATCAGGTGTGAGCCCGGAGAGTCTTTGTGGGCCCCCGCCCCCCGCACTGCCTGCCTGCCTGCCTGCCTGTGAGTCCGTGGGCCGGGCTGCCAGGCAGAGTGGGGGGGCCGTGCCCTCCCCCCGCCCCCCCACTCCCCAGCTGGGGGCCGAGGGGCCTCTCTCACTGGCTTCACTCAGTCACACCCGCTGGGCCGCTGTGAGCCCCACGCTGTGCGGGGAGCTTTGCACATGCAGACTCATGGTTCCAACCGTCCTGGGGGTGTCACCCCATTTTTCAGTTGACCAAAATCAGGTCGCAGGAAGGTTGTATCGTTGTCCAAGTTCTCCCAGAAAGCAGGTCTCGAGCCCAGGTGCCTGGCTGGCTCCAGAGCCGCTGCCCCCAGCCCCTTGGCCACGGTGGCTCAAGTGGGCCCGACAGGCCGCAGAGGGCCCGCCTGCCGCCCGGGCCGGGGCCCCGCCGGGGCGGAAGCTCAGGGAGCCTCCACGTGAGGAGGGGCTGGGCGCTCCCAGAGGCCTGGGCTCTGAGCTTGTATCTGGCGGCTCGAGCTTAGGATGGGTGCCCAGCCGGCCCTCGGGGAGTGCAGGGGTCCCCTCCTCGGAGACGACCCCTCCTCACCCTGCCCTGCTCTCCGCACGCGGCACAAGTGACCGGCTTACCTGTCCTTGTCCCTCCAACAGCAGGGAAGGCCCGCCCGGGCTGCCCACCTGGGCGTCCACCGCACCCCGGGGCCAGCTGGGCACTGTGCCCCCACCCCTGGCAGAAATCCCATTGGAGCGCGAGCTCGTTGGGCGAGTCCAAGGTCAGCGAGTGAAGCGCAGCCGCACACTGACATGTGACCAGCTTCTCACATACCCTCCACACCCGCCTCTAACCGTCTTACCTGCAGACCCTGAATTTAAGAGTTTCACGTACCTCGACTTTTCCAAGTTTTTTATTTTTGTTCGTTTGGGTTTTTTTTTAAGGTTTTATTTCTTTATTTTAGACAGGGGGGAAGGGGGGAGAAAAAGGGAAGCATCGTTGTGTGGTTGCCTCTCGTGCGCCCCCTACTGAGGACCTGGCCTGAAACCCAGGCCTGTGCCATGGCTGGGAGTAGAACTGGCCACCCTTCATCCTGCAGACACCAGCACTTAGGGGGCAGGCGGAGGTGCAGAAGCTCAGAGAGAGCCAGTGTTGGTGCCGGGACCACCGGGCTTTGCGCACAGCCCGCGGACAGGCCTGTGGGTGGGCTGCATGCGGGCTTCCTTTCTGGGTTGCACCTCTGTGCGGGTCTTTTTTGCACCTCCACCCGGGCGGCGGATTACTCCACCCGGGACCTCGGTGCGCCGGCCCATGCCGGGTAGTGTCGCTGTTTTATCCCGTTTATGCCACCGCCACTAGCAAGGAGGCTCAGCCTAGCGGGGAATAGTGAGGCTCGGGGAGATGTCGCGGGCAGGGCCACACGGCACAGGAGGCGCAGAGTGCAGGCGCAGAATAGGGACTCAGAGCCGGCAGTCCCCCGACATCTCCCTCCGCCGGATGTCCGATGCCTGGTAAGCGCTGAATGAACAAACAGCAGAGCAGCAGGCTCTCCCGCGCGTGGCTGCAAAATGCAGGTCTTATTTAATTAATGACTGGCTCTGTAATTGCCGCTCTGTGCGCACTGCCTGCGCCGTCTGCAATGGGCTTTCTAGACGATTTTGGCGCCAGTGGCCTCCTGTGGGCGCGCTGGGCCTGTGCGCCGAGGGACCCGGAGGTTCGTCCATCACTCCTGCCGCAGCCACAGCAGATCAATACCCACCCCTCTCCGAGGCAGCCCCTCGGCCTGTGGCTCGTGCACGCCCGGCCCTTCACGGTCTGCTCATTGGGATCGTCTGGGCCCCCAGAAGGTGCAGTTTCCTCTCCCCCGGTCAGGGCTGCACGTGGCCCCTCTGGGGTCTGACCTCCCTTGGGCCTGTCTCCCGGGCCTGCACACACCTCCCCCCTGTAGAGACGAGCGGGCTCCTGGGGCTGCTGCTCCCACAGTCTCCTGGAATTTCCGTTCATGCTTCCGGACTCTGCTTCCCGTTGCTGGAACTTTAATGTGTCCGCATGGAGTATTCGCCTGCCCCAAATGGGGAGCCTCGGCCCCTATCAGCACTCACCCCCACCCTGTCCGTGCATCTGCGTGCCCCCCCACCAGACCCCTCAGCAGCTTCATCCTGGTGGGGAGGGTGGCCCCGGGGTGCAGGATGGTGCTCCGTGGGCATGAACGACCCAGGAAGCAAATGTGGGCTGGACCGGGGCACACAGAGGTCAGACAGAGCCTGCCTTGTGGGAGCACAGGGCCGGGAAGGCAGGAGAGACAGCAAAGGGCTAACAGCCGTGTAGCCTCTGCTGTGGGTGGAATTGTCTGTCCCCCCAAAATATGTGTTGTCCCAACTCCAGCCCCTGCCAATGTGGCCTTAGGAGTGTACGTGTATGAAGTGGGCCCAGGATCCCCGATCTGTTCAAGAGCATTAACCGTCTTCAAGCCACATGCTCCTGTGGCATGCCTGGTCCTGATTCGGGCATCGTATTCAGAGTAAACTAAAGAGTAAAAATTCCCGCCCTGTGCAGACCAAGGCATTCTCCAGGGGCAAACGCATTGGCCAGGATGCTGCAGAGGCAACGAGGACCAGGAGGCAGGGGACAGTGCAGAGGGCGAGCCTGCCTTGTCGAGTTTGCGGGTTCCTTCCGGGCGGAGACGAGAGTCTGAGGGTAGGGGCTTGTCCGGGGAGGAAGGCTGCTGGGCGGGGGCGGTGGGGGGGATGATTGACTAAAGGGCCCAGCAGGGCTCCTGGTGGTGGCAGGGCTGCGGTGACAACCCTGGAGGCTGAAAGGGCTTCAAGACCACGGACCACGTCCCTGTCAAGACTTTTGCCCGTTTCTGAAGCTTCGTGGGAGAAGGGGAGGAGAGGCGGAGAACCCGGGCTCAGGCCTCCCACAGACAGAACGCAGCTTTTCTTGGTCTCACAGGGATGGAGAGACAGACACCCAGCAGGACGACGGAATCGGGGACGCAGCAAGCTCCGGGCGAAGGTCTGGAGGCCCGCACCGGGGGAGCAGGGAGCCGGGCCTCACAGAGTCGGCGCCCAGACCCCCGACGTCTGACCCCGAGGGCATCGGCCCCACCCTCGGTCTGCCTGGCCGGACGTGAGGCACTCTCTCGGGTAGAAAACGGGTCACCCGGAGCCACTACGCTTTTTATGGGCAGTATCTGCCTAAAGCGAAAACTCCTTAGGATGCCAAGCGACAGAGCCGCGTGGAAGCAAGCCCCGAGGGGCGGAGATGGGCCTCGGTGTGTCCACGTGATGGAGCGGGCAGAGGCTTCCGGTGACTGTGATCGGTGTGCTTGAAAAGGGCAGATGACGGAGCAGATTTGTTGCCTGGAAAAGGAGCATTTCAGCAGAAAACTGGAATCGGTACAAAAATCAAACAAAAAAACTAAAATCCACAACTCTACAGGTGGGTTTCACAGCAGGGCAGACGCCGCAGAAGGCGGGGCTTGCGAAACAGCAGGCAGGTCGGCAGAGACCGTCTGACCCGGGACCCCCGGTGCGGGGGAGTGAAGGCAGGAAAGGGCACAGAGGGCGTGTGGGCGCACTGAAACTCTCCAACAGCCGTGAGCGGGGGCCCTGAACCGGGAAGGGAGGGGGAGCACGGGGGAAAAGAAAGTCTGAAGAAGCAGTGACTTAAAATTTTCCAAAAATAGGTTTAAGACATAAACGCACAAATTCAAAAGGCTCTGCAAATGTCAAGCAGGAGAGACTTTTTAAAAATACATGAGACGCATCATGTAAAACTGCTGAAAAACGCAGCTGCGAGAAAAATCCTTAACACGCCCAGAGAGAAAACAGAACAGCACACAGTCCCTCCGGGTGAACAGCGTGAGCCGGGGGGCTGGCTTCTCGAGGACATGCTGGCGGCCAGAGAGAGCATTACCTGCAAGCCTTGCGTTTTACACCCAAAATATCCTTTAAAATTAAAAATTAGAGTGAATTACATTTTAGTATTTCATTTATGTATTTATTTTAGAGAGGGGGATGGGAGGGAGAAAGAGGACAGAAACACTGATGTGCAAGAGAAACTTCGATCGGTTGCTTCTCACGCACCCTGCACTGGGGACCTGGCCAGCAACCCAGGCACGGGGCCTGACCGGGAATCGAACCGGCGACCCTTTGGTTCACAGGATGATGCCCAACCCACTGAGCCACACTGGTCGGGGCAAGTGGAATGCACTTTTAGACAAACAAAAGCTGTTGCTGTTTGTCCCCGGTGTCCTTGCATAAGAAATAAATAGTCAAACAGATACTGCGGACAGAGGAGAATAATGCGGCCACAGCACAGAAATGCAGGAAGAAAGGAAGAGCAAAGGAAGGTTCGTGGGTATCAGTGGTCCTGACTATTGAACCCACGGCGACGACACCCGTTATTACCAGGTTTAAAGCACGCGTGTAAATGAGGGCCCAGAAGCGCCGACACAGATGACGCGGGGTGGGGGGGGCAGTAAGCGGAGTTCAAGTGCCCTGGGCTCCAACGTCATTGGCCAGCGGCTAAGAAAATCACTTCTATCATATCGGAGTAAGTGAACTGTGTGTGTAACAGTAAGAAGTCAGCAGAGGGAAATGAGGTCATAAAAAAACAGGGTTAGTTCCAAGGAGGCGAGAGAGGAGGGCAGATAGGAAGCGACGGCGAGATGGCAGTCACCACCCAGCTGCGTCAGGAACCACACGCACGTCTAACAGTCTAGGGGGTGTCAGGCTCCACTCGGACCCTTCACGAAGCACAGCCCCCACCCTGGACCCCTTAGCGGAGGAGTAAGTCTCTGGTGCACCCGTCAAATCCCGGCCCAGGGCGGCCCTTGTCCGCCTCTCAACTGTTGTTTGAAACCCCACGTGCTTTTCGAGTTCTGCACCAGAAACACCGAACCGCCCGCCATTATTCAAAATATCAGGCATCTGTGCTGTGCCTCATGCTCTTCTCCTCGTCCAGAGCAGCCCCCTCCCTGACCATGGCCCGGCCCCCCACGCCCTCGCCCCAAACTCACACACCTGCGCTCGCCCAGCCTCTGCGTGCTTCCCAGGTCAGGTGACAGCGCTCTCCGCAAAGCCTCCCTGCCCTCCTCTGGGCTCCGACCACCCCTCCCGAGGCCCTTCACTGGCGGCCCCTGCAGAGCGGGGCCCACGGGCCCACTGACTGCAACAGAATGCCGGGGCTGGGGCGAGCCTCCTGCAAGAAGCTGCCCGAGGGCGTCACCCCCCTGCTAAGAGCGGCCGTCACCGAAAGCTAACACTGACTGTGGGGGCCGGACACCGTGCTCCGGGCTCCCCCCGCACTGCGTCCTGTACTCCTCACAGGAGCTCTGTGAGGTGGGGCGGAGCGGTCGGGAGGCCGGGGCTCGAAGACGTCACCCGCCCCAGGGCCCGCCGTTTGGAAGGCATCCGTCTGGGGTGGCGTGCAGCCTGGTAAGGAAGACACATCCGATAGGTCATAGGTGGAGGCACAAGAGGAGGCGGGAGCTGGAGGAGCACAGGACAGGGTGCCTGGCCTCATCGTGGAGTCCCGGAGGGCTTCTCAGAGGCAGTGATCCAGCTCAGACTGGGGATGGGAGTAGGAGTTGGAGGGATGAGGGTGGGGCTGCTGAAGTCTTGTGCACACAGAGACTGAGTGACGAGGAGGTGGGGGTGGAGGCCCACGAGGAAGGTGTCCTTGATGTCCATCATTCAAGTGCCTGGCATGTGGTTGGCGGGCAGTGTATTTCCGTGGAACCAAACCGAAATCACCAGCGACCCAGCCGTTGAAAGGCAAACCCTGGTTGGATGAGATCTTCCAACATCATTTCCTGGCTCATTTATTTCTTTTTTAAAATAATTTTTAGATGTTATTTATTTATTTTTAGAGAGAAGGGAGGGGAGGGAGAAAGAGAGGGAGGGAAACCTTGATGTGTGACAGATACATCCTCTTTACATCCCAAATGGAGACCTGGCCAGCAACCCAGGCATGTGCCTTGTTCGGAATTGAACCAGCGACCTTTAGGTTCCCGGGCCGGCGCTCAGTCCACTGAGCCACACCAGCCAGGGCTCATTTATTTTTTTTAACAGGAGGCCTGGTCACACTTGGTGGGAGGCGCCAGGCCATCCGCAGGCACAAGACACCCGCCACCTCACGCAATCCTCTCTCCAGCCTCAGAGCCGAGACATCCCGGATGAAGGTGTCGAGTCTCAGGGCATTTCCAGCCGGGAGCCCGGCCCAGCCTTCCTGACCCGCAGCCTGGACCTGCTCACCCAGCCGCCAGGCTTCCCGGTTCTCGCTCCCACCCAGCACTAGTGCTCCCACCTCCTTCTGGGCCTCAGTTTCCCCAGCTGAGGGTGGACGAGGGTGATCTCTCTTCCCTCAAGTGAGCCATCTCTCTCCTGCCCCCAAGTCACAGTTTCAACAGTGAAATGAGTGGCCCCACCCCGCCCCCATCACCAGGTGCGCAGAAATGCAGTTAATTCCTGAGCAATTACTTCCATTAACAGGCAGGGATTCACACCCTTCAGCCGGGAGGCTGCCTTCGCCCAAGGGTCAGCCAGGCAAAGGCATGCCCAGACACAGCGGCTTCCAAGTTCCCCTGGGCACTAGCTGCCCCGCACCCCACAGCACCCATGTCCACGCACACCCTCTCCCCGTGCCCGGGCCGGCGGGGGCCTCCCAGTCGTGCACATGTGTGTGCCCCGCACACTCGGCAGATGTCAGCAGCCCACGGCTGATCAGCATTGGTGGTTTTCAGCATGGAGTCAGCCAGGAATGGATGCACCAAATCGTTAACGGTGCTTATTGCAAATCACTTTAATGATGTGCTAACATTTCATCAGATCGCCACCGAGCGCCTCCGATGACACACGCAGCCTGTGAACCCGACTGTGAACCCAACCGTCCGAGCACAAGGAGTCGCCTCCCCGTCCCGGGCTCGCTCTCCTGCTGGGTGAGTTTCTGGGCATGTGTTTTCCATCCCTGGTGGGGCTCTCGTAAACCCTGCACCTCCGTGGAAGGGAGGCTGCGTTCACCGGGCACACCCGTCCTCCGCAAGGCACAGGGTCCGATGGCACGAGAAACAGAGCAGCAGAGGACATAGCACCCCCACTGTCCCCTCCACCCCCCAGCTGAGGGCAGTTGTGCTGGAAGGAAACTCCCACCCACTCGCTCGTGGCCCCGTGCTGAGTGGGCCGCACCCTCACCCCTGCCGCTGATCGAGGGAGGCGTTCGAAACTGGGGTCAAGGCCGGGAGACGCGCTCCCTTAGTCTGCGAGGGGAAGCGGCCGCGCACGAGGGCGGGAGGGCTGGGGCGTGGTGCGAGGTGGAGGGACTCGTGGGGCCGGCACGGAGGGCCTGGGCCGGGGAGCTTCGGCGCTGGGGCTCGCTGCTGCAGGGGACCCCAAAGCTCAGGGCGGGAGCCTCACAGTCCAGCCCGTATCTGAGGACATTAAGCCACTAAAGTGTCATTAAGGCTAATAATTAGGAACAGGGAGTCCAGGTGTGAGCCCTGTACCTGCAGGTGACTGAGGCCGTGGAGGGGCACAGAATGGCAAGAGCACCCATTTCATCGATGTTCCCGCCAGGATACTGTCTGGCCTGGCAGGATGCCCAGGAGAACCTCTCTGTCACACACATGCACACGCACATACCCATGAAAACAGATGCATGTGAGCACACATGAGCGCCCCTGTGCCCGCATGCCAGCACACACGTGTGACCACATGTGCATGTGGGCAAACACAGACACCCCCGCTTGCATGCCCCTGTGCCCACATGCATGCACACACCTGAACACATGCATGTGTGTGTGTGCATGTGGACGTGGAGGCATCCGTGCACGCACAGATGCACACTCACATTCCACACGCACATGCCGGAGCACATGTGCACACAGGCTCAGCCCCCCGTGGCTCACACAGCCACACAGGAAGACCCCACCCCCTGTCCCTCTCGCCGGTGAGGCCCGTGTGGCCTAGCTGCTCCCTTCAGGGGCGTGACTCGGGCAAACGACCATTTTCAAAGGCTGTGTCTGGGCCCCGCCGCTCGGCCCCCACAGCGACCGTCCCGGCACGTCCACGGAGCAGCCCGGGCAGCAGCTGGGCTGCAAACGCCGCCCCGGCGGCGCTCAGAGCCGGCCGGCCGCCCAAGCAGCCCTCCGTGACATGACTCGACCAGACAGGCGCAAGGAACAGGCCCCGCGGTCATGCAAAATGCAGGAGGAGGCCGCGTCCCGGACGCCTGCCGACCAAACGGCGGTGCGGCAGGCAGTGCCTCAGCCGGCCAGCGCAGTGTGACCCAGCCCCTACGCACCCGGAGCCTCAGTGTCGGAGGAAGCTGGGGGTGAGGCATGTCTGTGACCCCACAAACCTTGCAGGGACGTGGGCGACTGGGGGGGCCGCCACGCGGCCTCCCTGAGTCAGCCGGCCCAGCGCGCAGATGGAAACTTCCAGATGAGTCGGTCCGTGGGAAGAGAACAGGCGTTTGCTCGCCGGGCGCAAAGCCTCGGGCGGCCCGGGGATGATTGACCGCGAGTGAAATCGTGCATCCGAAGCTGACGAGTCCTGGGTTGCCCGGCAGATTCCACGTACGGGTCACCTCCCCAGACGGATTAAGCACCACGGTGCCGCTCAGCCCGGCGGGGGTGGGGAGCCCCGGGCTGCGTCCACACAGCTGTGGAGGAAGGGGCCGTGGGGGGCCAGGGCTTCCGTCTGGCTCGGTGAACCCCAACCATCTCTGGAGTTTGTATTTTTTTGCCCTGAAAATGGACACAGTGATGGCATTGCCCCCCAGCCTGGTGGGGGAAGGTGCTCCTGAGGGCCAGAACCCGGGCTCTGCTCTGAGCGGGGGCTGCCACAGCGTCCTGAGCCCTGTCACCACTCAGGTCACACGGAGGCGGAAAGAGGCCACTCAGCCCTGAGCCACACCTGTCACTGCTCATGAGGTTGCACCACTCTGCCCCTCCAGGCCCTGGACACACGGCCCTACAGCTCCACGCTGGGGACCGAAGGCCTCGGCCCCTTCGTGCACGGCAGCATTGTCCTCGTCTGTCCCGAGCCATCTCCCACACTCTCGGGAGCCAGGGTGGCTGGGTGGACCCAGGGCCTCTGCTACACAGAGAGGGTGCGTCGGGGGCTGGCACCCGACAGCCCTTCCCGGTCGGCCCGCCTCCTTTTCCTGGGCCAGATTAACAGAGAAGGACCGTGCAGCTGTGGGTGGGGCCCGGGAACTCCGGGACTCTGCCGTGGGGAGGAGGGCGGATGCCTAATGCGGTCTCCCAGCGCCCACGCATCCTCAGCCCGCAACTCCGTTCCGGTCCAGAGAGACCCGCCCAGGAGCGCGTCGGGGATGAGCACAGAGATGCCCCCCACCCCCGGCAGCGCTCACGCTGGGCCCAGACGGGGCAGCCCTCAGCGGGGGTGGGGGCAGGGAGGGGACGCCTGCACTAGACGTGTGGTGTTCAGCAAAAGTTCTGACGATGCAGAAAGACCAGAAAACGAGACACGTTCCGAAGAGACAAAGCACACATCAGAACCAGACGCAGATATGATCCGCACGCTGAGCCACCTGACGGGGGGTTGGAGTAATGACGGCTTCTGAGTCCAAGGCTGTGATGGGAAAGGGGAGGACGTGCACCGTCAGGTGGAGAGCGCGCGCACACACACACACACACACAGAGGAGCCATTTCCAGCAGGCTGATCACAGGCGCTACCCAGCAGGAAAGAACCCAATGTTAAACTGGAAACCCATAACAGAAACGTCAAAAAAAAATCTAGACACTAAACAACACACTTGCGATAAACAAAGGTGAGAGAGCGTCCAGGGGAATTTACATGTACTTAAAAGTGAGCGTAAATGGAGGTAAAACAGATCGACCGCTGTGGGTGCAGCTGAAGCAGACTTCAGAGGAAAATTCACGAGCCACGCGCCTGCATCACAGAAATGCAAAGGGCCTCAAACCAATCATGTAACCTTCTACTTTAAGAAACCAGAAAAACAAGAGAAAAGTGAACTCAAAGCAAGCAAAAGGAAGGAAATTATGCAGATCAGAGACGAAATTAATGAAATTGAAACAGTAAAAAAAAAGATCCGTAAAACCAGAAGCCAGGTTAGTTTTAGAGAGGGGTAAATTAACAAACCCCTGACACAGATGCCCCAGAAATATGAGGAGACAGAAGTTAGTGATAGAATCGAGAAGAGAGTGGCCGTCACGACGGACCCCACAGACTCTGAAAGGACAGAAAGGGATCCCTCAGGACAGCCTGTGCCCTTGTCCGCCACAGCCGAGGTGAAATGACCATCTGTCGGGACTCACCCAGGAGACATAAGCAATCGGAAGGGCACTGTGTCTACGAAAGAAAACAAGGCTGTTGCTTGAGCAACTTCCAAAAACGAAAACCCCGACCCCGCTGGCTTCACTGAAGAGCCCCGCCCAGCACGTCAGGAGGCAGGGACGTCGGGCCCACGGGGTGTCTCCCAGCGGATGGAGCAGGGAGACACAGCCCGCCTCGTCGTCCGAGGTCGCCAGGGACCAAGCAGCGGCGCGGACAGGAACGGTACGAGAGAAGGGCCACAGACCAATGTTTCTCAGGGACGTGGGTGTGTCATCCTCAACCACGGATTAGCAGATCGAGTCCAGCAACACGTAAACAGTTATGTCTCCTGACCGAGTCTGTCCCGGAGACACGGAGGCGGTTGGGAATTCTTAAATGAACGGTGCACTGCGCCGTATGGATATGTGACCGGTGAGAAGCCACGTGGTGGAGTGAGTGAGGCGAAATTCGAAACCTGTCTGGGAGGAAAGAAAACTCTTGGTGCACTGGAAGGGGGGGGACTTCCTAACTTGGCCAAGAGCGTGACAGCCACCCCAACCCCAGGGCGAGCGTGAACGCCGTCCCCACCACCCTGGGCCACGGCGTTCTCTGGCGCTGGCCTGACTAGGTGGTGGTCAAGGCATGAAAGACGAAATACAAGAATAAGAAAAGGAGAAATAAACTTCTCTCCCTGTGTGGGCAGCGTGGTTTCTGAGTGGACAATCTGCAGAAAAGCCCGGAGCTGACACAGGAACGCAGCAAGGTCACACACAGACCGTGACCAGCCGGCAAAGCCGACCGCATGCCTCTGTGCCAGCGGAGAAGGCTTGCACTTTGAGATAGAAAACAGATACACGAACGGCAGCACCAAAATATGAAGAATTTCGGAATCCATGTTTTAAATGCAGAAATCAAAAAACGCTGATGAAAGAAATCAAACGAGACCCAAATGATCGGAGAGCTCCGTGGCCTGGCAGACTGACGGCGGACGCAGCCCCCACGGAAATCACAACAGGACTTATTTAAAGACATATGCGCGTCGCAAGGAAGTGTGCGTGGAGAGGGAGAGCGGCGCACGGCCGCCGGAGAGCACCCGAGAGCCGCGCCTCGGGCCGCCTGATGCCAAGCCTCGCCACACCGCTGCCGGAATCCGGGAACGTGGTCCCGGGAGGGGCGGCCCCGGGGCCCCCGGGCCCGAACACACAGCCCAGAGACAGACCCACGGACGCACGGTCTCACGGGTTTTGTCGAAGGTGCAGAAGCAGCTGGAGAAAGGGCGGTCCCGACGGCAAACGGTGCTGGAAACTGTGCAATCACGCGACACCGATTAACGGAGCCTGAACTCCCCCCTTCCCGCAAACCAGCTGTGGGAGAAGGGCGCGTCCGTAAGACGTGCAACGCTACGAACGCCTACACGAACACACGGGGACATCCGTGCGATCTTGAACTAGGTCTCACTCCTGGATGGGACACCGCAACGAGAAAATCAGGAAGCTGAACTTCATCAAAATGTGAAACTCCGCTCTGCAATAACACGAACACTAATGATAGTTAAGGAAGCGAAGAAACAGGCCACAGCCCAGAGGAGGGTATGTGCGGATCGCATCTCTGACAGCGCGCTGGACTCAGAGTCCATGCAGCAAAACAAAAAGCTGTCGAAGGTCAAAGGTAAGGAAAAACCCACCTGTTGAAAGAGAGGGGAGACTCAGACCCACAAGTCATCGAACAGGGGTTCAGAAGGCAAGCCGGCACGTTGGAAAGTGCAAGGGGTGAACCCTAGATGCGCCCAGGGCATCTTAGAGTTCTGGAAACTGGGGAGTGGCTTCATTCACGAGAGAGGCGGGGACGTGACAACAGACCGCAGAGCTCACCTGGGCGCGGCCAACAGCCGGGGGCCAGAGCTAGAACCCTTTACGCAACAGAGAAGGTGAAGAGGAGACCGGACTGGAGCCCCCAAAATAAAACAAGCATGGCTGTGTTCACGCCGACGTCGGAAACGGGTATTACTGCGTGGTGGAGGGACTCTCTCGTGGAGGAAGTTCAAAGAGTAGCTCGAGGCGACCGGGAGAGTAGGCCATCTCCGTGAGGACGGGGGAGCAGTCGCTGCTCGGCCAGTGCATGGCGGAGGCTAATGTCAGGGGCGGCGTCTCGGGAGCAGGGGGCGCAGGGGGGTGTTTGTAGAACTCCAGTGAGTTCTTCCGCGATGTCACTAATCACAAAGCAAATGCAGTCACTTTACAGGGGAGGGACCTGGCAGGTGCCACCTTATCCGACTGACACCGCTGGGGCCACCGGCCAGGAAACACACGCGTCGGCCGTGACGTGCCCCCTGAGAAGGGCACAGCTCCTCTGTGCGTTCCTGCCGGGCACGCACGGCCTCAGCCATGGCGTGGGAGAGCTTCGGAAGAGCCCAAGTCGAGAAATACCCCACCAAGTCACTGGCCTGCACTCTTCAAGGCTTGATTAAGGTCCTGAAAGGCCAGGAGAGACTGGGGGACCATCACAGAGGGAGGAGCCTGAGGTGACAGGAAAGCAAAGTAAAAACATTGTACCAAAGCTGGTTTTCTAGGATGGACTGTGGCACTGTGCTCACGCAGGGTGTTAACTTAGGGGAGACGGGGCGAAGGTTTGGGGGGTCTGTGCCATTCTTGCAACTTTCCGTAAATCTCCAGTGACCTGGGGATGAGGAGCGAAAAGAAGACAGTGGTGGCGGCCTGATTTCCAGACAGCCTATACAGCCACAGCCGCCAGATCAGCCTGGCGTCGGCACCAGGACGGACGCACGGGCCAACGGCATGGAGCCGACCGTGACACGTAGAGCCACACAGAGGGCCGGCTGGCTTTCGAGGCAGACGCCAAGGTGACCCACTGAGACGGGGCTGTCCCCGCACGGTGCCGCCCGTGGGCCCCACCCCTTCCTGACGTCCGTGGAGAATCAGCTCCAAATGCCGTACGAGCCCAAGTGCAAAACTAGGAACTTTTAGAAGGAAATAGCCGTGACCTTGGGTCAGTAAAGCTCTCGTAGATATATCGATAAAAACATGACCTGTACTAGAAAAAAAGGTAAGCTTTATGGCATCAAACGTTGTTTAAACCCGCTCTGTAAAAGGTCGTGTTTAGGGAACAAAAGGCCAGCCGAAAACCGGGAGACGTTACCTGCACGCCCCGTTGGCGGTACGGGGCTTGCAGCCGGCGCGTGTAGAGAACTCGCCGAATCCGGTAACAAGCTCGTGAGCGAGCCGTGTGAACGGGCAGGGGCTGGAGCCGAGTCCCACGCGGGAAGCACGCGGGTGGCAAACAAGCGCAGGAAAAATGCGCGGGGTTCCGCGTTAGGAAAGCCCACCCGCACCCGCAGGGAGCGCTGGCTCCGCACCGGTGACGGCAGCGGAATCGCTGTGGGGACCCGCCGAGGCCGAGGGCTGACCAGGGCGGAGAGGGACCGGGACTTTCGTGGTGAGAACGTGGAAACGGTTTAGCAGTGCCTTACACGGCGAAACCTCCACCCCCGAGGGAGGTGGGAGCCCAGCGTGGGCGCTCACCTGCCCCAGTGAGAGGGGGACCCGTCCCCTCCTCCTCTGTGACTGCAGGCAGCAGCTTTGCTCACCTTTGCTCAGAACTGGACGCGAGGTTGCCACGTGGGGACTGGGCTGGCGGCCTCCATCATCCACGCGCAGTGGGAATAGCGCTCCGCAGGCCCACAGGCGGACTGTTAATTCCCAGACCCCCGGCTACACCGCGAGGGGCTGAGCGGAGAGGAGGAAACCAGATCCCACCCATCACTGCATGCTTCGAGGACGTCCTGGAAAAGGCCACCGTGGCGTGGAGGACAGACCTCGAATGCCGTGGGGGAGGGCCGGGGAGGCTCGGACCACAGGGGGCTTTGGGGGCGGGGGGATGGGACCCTCCTGTGTTTTCACGGTGGTCGTTTGTGGGAATTCATTCAACCGCAGGCAAAAACAGAAAGAGCTGATTCTGCTGTGGGCGAAGTTTTAAAACACCGTAGCCTGAGTGTGTGGTTTGGGTGTGTCTCTCGCTCTTGGTCCCCGACACAAGAACGGCCTGTCCCCAGGGGGGCTGCCTCCTCAGCCTGGATCTGGGGAAGAAGGTGGGACAGACATGGGGCCCCTGGGAGGCCGAGGGGCGTGGCCTGCAGCCGGCACTGCCCTGTGGAATGGGCAGGGACACACGCCCGCCCCTCTCCCTCTCGCCGCCCGGTTCTGAGCCCCCGGGGCTGAGCCCAGGGATCTGTGCCTCTCTGACCCACTGCGGGGGCACTGGAGGTTTGGTGTTCCCCGACCCCGCCCTCCTCCTCGGGGTGGGAAGTGCCCCTCTCTCCCTCGCTGGGTAGCCGGCCAACCGTGCCTTGTGACC
This sequence comes from Trachops cirrhosus, assembly GCA_028533065.1. Taxonomy (NCBI): domain Eukaryota; kingdom Metazoa; phylum Chordata; class Mammalia; order Chiroptera; family Phyllostomidae; genus Trachops; species Trachops cirrhosus. The sequence goes on along the minus strand of CM052538.1, from coordinate 1,588,081 downwards.
TGGCCGGGCCAATCAGAAGCCTGCCGGCGTTCTCTATGAAGAACCTGGAAAGGGAGGACGTCTCTCTTTTTGATGGCTTTGAACAGTCCGGGGGGTGACAAGTGTGGTTGGTGGACACACCCTCTGCCACGTGGAAGGGTCCGGGAGAAGGAGGCCCTGAGGAGACAGGGGCGGAGAGGCCCTGGTCCAGTCCCCGGCCTGCTCCTTCCTCTCCCTGCGAGGCAGCCCAGGGCCTGCTCGGTGGGCAGAAACCTGAGGCCGCCGCTAGGAACAGGACTCAGCCACGGTCCCTGTGGCTCGCGCTGCCCCCTGAGCTGCTGAACGTTCCCTAAGTGAGTGATTTCACTCCTGCAGCACCCCAGGGCCCCAGCCTCCTCGTGCCCCTGATGCACTGTCTTCCTGGGGAGACGGGGGCGGAGGGGTGGGGAGGGGCTGGGAGCGCAGGTGAGAAGGAGGAAGGTCCCCAAACCAGGAGCCCTCGGCAAACCTCCGCACACAGGCCTGGCCAGCCCGAGGCCGGGGGTGGCGTGCGTGGAGGACCCCACAGCCCAGACACAGCTGCCGCCTTCCCCAGAGCCCCGCCACGGCCCCCCTGCGCGACCTCATTAATTGGGCCACATCTGGTGATTGCAGATCACTTCCCACTGCCACCTCGCTCTTGAGCCCGCCCCCGCCTTCCTGCCAGAGCCAATCAGAGCTGTGCACCTCGCAGCCCAGTGACCTTCTTCCCCTTCCCACCCCGCCCCCAGCCAAGGCGGCTCTGGCTGCTGCCAGGCCGGCTCCTGCCAGTCTGCTCCCCCTTGGCCCCCGGAGCCACTCCTTGAGTCCGGCCAGGTGCCGGCTCTCCCGCAGGCCGGTCATCACACGTACTCCCCGCGTCCCTCGGCCAGATGCTGGAAGCGCCCTCGGCTCCACACCAGCTCCGTCGCCCAGGGTCCTGAGTGCGGAGCCCCTGCCGCTCTGGGGCTGAAGTCACTCGGGGGCCAACGTGGCTGTCCCCGGAGATGCCCAGGGCCCTGTGGGAGCGGGGCAGGGGCACAGACGCTGCAGTTTGGGGACAGGGCCCAGGGCGCCGGTCCTGCGACGTCGAGGAAGGGAAACGAGCAGGGCAGCCCCGGTTGCACTCTGGACAGCGAGCTCGGCGGCTGCGCCTCGCTGCTGTGAATGCAGGAGGCGTGCAGAGGGGGCGCCAGGGTCTGAGAGCTGAGCCCGGGGGCGAACCAGGGGTGGCAGGCCGGCGTCCTCCATGGAAACCTGCTGGGTGTGGGGGGGCCTTGAGGCAGCCCAGGGGAGCAGCTGGGCGAGCTGGGGCTCCCCGGGAGCTGGCCTGGGCGGCGCCCATCACCGCACAAGCCGGGGGTCCGGGCAGGCTGGGGTGAGGCCCCCCACGGAGCACGGGACAGAGGTCCTGGGTAGAAGGCTCCAGGTGCTTCAGGCAGTGGTGGGGAAGGGCTGAGTCCCCGGGCGTGGACCAAGCACCACGAGGGCCGGTGTGGCTGCCGTGCGGGGAGCAGAAGGAGGCTCGGGAGCTGGGCCCTCGCCTGGACGGACCCCACGGCTGAGCGTGGTGGGGGGTCGGTTTCAGAGAGGACTCCGGCTGCGAGCCGGGCAGATGCCCACCCGCTCTCCCCGCTGAGAGCCCGGGGAGCTGGCGGCCGACAGTGTCCTTGGAGGGCATTTCAGCAAACTTGTTGCTGGCACGGCTGGGGTCCTTCGGGGCCTTGTGACACTTAGCAGGGGAAGCCGGTGTCCCCACGGAGCAATTGAGCACTTCTGAGCACTTCGGAGAGGTGACCCTCCCCCGGAGACCCGGCCCTCCCCTGGCGAGCCCCTGCCCCTCGGTCGGAGGGGAGGGCTCTGGCACTGGGAGTCCGCAGCTGGGACATTACCGCACGGCGCGTGGAGATAATGCGTTCTCAAGGAAGCGGCATCGATCCGCTGGCTGCGAGATCTCCGGGTTCTCAATCCAAGGCCAAAGGCCGGGCTGCTGGGGCCTGGGGGCCGCGCGGACGTGCGCCAGGCTGCACCGGGGTCGGGTGAGGTGGCGCCGATGTCCCAGGTGCCCGGGCAGCAGGACCCGACTCGGGGGCAGCACCAAGGGAGGGGCAGCGTCCACCCTCCTCAGGGACATTCTCCTGCCGTGGCGTTCCCACCCCCCACCGCCCCTGGCTCTGCCTGCGCCCCCCCCACAAAGTGCTGCTGCTGCACAGGGAGGTGGGTCCCCAGGGAGCCACCGTCCCCAGGCGCTGCGACTCCCTGCTGTTTGCCAAAGCGGTCATCAGGCGAGGCAGGCGGGCGGGGGCTGAGGGACACCCCCGCGCTCCGTGCCAGAGAGCAGGGCTTCCCGGGGTGGGGGCAGGGCGGGGCCTGCCTGTCCAGGAGGGGTCACCGGCAAAGTGGACAAGAAGACAGCCAGCTGCGCCCTGGCCAGGTGGGCACAGCGCTGCGTCCCCACATCGTCCACCCTCGGCAGCCATGCTGGGCGGGCCTTCCCCTGCCGATTCATTCAGTTATTTGCTCACTCGTTCTCTCATTCATTCATCATTCGGCACCAGCACGTGCAGCCCCTGGGGATGGATGCAGCCGCGTTGGGACAGCGTGGTCCCTGCCCGCATGGGGCGGCCCGTCCACAGGAGAGAGGGAGGTTCAAGCCCCCGTCCCCGCACAGCCGATGGTCTGCAGTGGACACTCAGCCGATGGGCAGCGTGGGATCTGCAGCCGGGTCTGCGTGGCTCAAGGCCACACTCAGTCCGAGTCTCCGTCCCCTCCTCTATGGCTGCCTCTGTCCGACGTCGTTCCCGGGCCACCGATCACTGCGCCGAGGCCCGTCCGGGGACCTCCGGCCACCTCCTCCGCACCTCCTTCCAGTTGGAAAGCGAGCCTCCTCACGCCTTCCCTGGCATCTTGTCCTGGTCGCAGGCCGCGGCTGAGGACTGGTGACCCTGTGTGTCCCCTGCTCCGGCCTGGTGCTCGGGCTCGGCCCCCAGTTCACACTCTTGCATCTGCCCCGGGGGGCTGTGTCCGTGTGCACCGCCAAGCTGGCTGGGACCCCAGCTCTCCTTCACCCTCACGTCGGGTCACGGGAGGCCACGTGGCGGTGGGGAGACTGAGGCCCGGGAGGGGAAGCGAGGGCCCAGGGCTGAAAGTGGGCAGTGGGGCTGGGTGTGGAACTCCGGCGGGCCCTGGCGGGTCATGGCTTTTTATATAAGACTCCAGTTCTGTGATTCCCGCTTCTTTGTGTCTATTATTCTAAATCGCCACGTATTTAGGGTTATTCATCCAGACAGCCTAGACCCCTGCGGTCTCTGGAGGCCTCCCCGCTCCCTCCCTCCCTCCCTCCTCTCAGCCACGGAGGCCTCCACAGGCTATCACCCTCCCAGCCAGAGCGGGTGACAGCCGATTAATTGTCCACAAAGCACTCAGACACTCTCAGGCGACAAGAGGCATGTCGCCCCAACATTACTTCATTACCGTCCCTCAGAGACGAGGCCATCAGCCAGGGCCTGAAAACAGGGCCGGAGCCAGCCCTGGGGACTGTGGGCAAGTCACTTAACTTCCGTCACACACACATTCCCCCGTCAGAGCAGAGAGCCTGGCTGGGCGCCCCGCCCACTCTGCCCTGAGACTCCCTGCCCCCACTCCGCCTTTGTCTGGGGTGGGGGCTGAGTCACGCCCCTGCCCCCACCGATGCAGGTCCTCCACCCGGCTGCACGGGAGGTCTGAGGCCCCAGACGATGGCGTTTATCTGTCTCGTTGGAGACTGTGCTCGGGCAGCCGCGCTCGCCCCGCCCACAGACCACCCCTGCTGCCCCCGCCTGCCCCCTCCCTCGTTGGGGACGGCCTGAGGCGGACCTGGGGCCCTGGGGCAGGAAGGACTTGCCCCCAGGGGCAGTGGCTTCTGTGGGAGCCGGGCCCCCAACCCCTCAGCACCCAGTCCAAGGCCGGGGCCGAGAGCGAGCCTGCCAGAGGTGGACGCTGTGCGGCCTCCCCTCAGCGTCTTCGCACCCCCGCCCCTGCCTCGCCTCCCGCACCGCCGCCTGCCCCGTCCTCAGGGGAAGCGGAGCACTTACGGCCACTTTTCAGCCCTGGCGTCCAGAGGGGCCTCTCTGCCTTCGTCTCCTGCAGCCCAGAGCGGAAGCTCTCCTGCAGGGTCTTTGGGGAGCCCCCACCTCCCCTCCCTCACTCCTGTAGGGGCTTCTAAGGTCCTCTCCTCTCAGCGTGCAAGGGGACAAGAGCCGGGAGGCCTCCCCTGGCCGTCCAGCAGAGGCCAAGGCCACGGAGCCCTTGGTGTGCCCACCTGCCCCACGAGGGCCACCCCCCGTGCCAGGCCCAAGCTGGATGGTGAGCCAGCTGGACCCCACGGCCCCCGCCCTCCCGACTCGGAGCTCATGACAACAGAGTCGGGACAGACACACAGCAGCGGCGGTGGCCCCAGACTGGGTCCCTGGCTCCCCTCGGCCTGCAAAGTCCCCAGCGCCCAGCACAGGGTGAGGGTTGCCCTGCCCAGTTGAGTGGGCAGTTAGCACGCACCGTCTGGGCCGGGTTCGGGGGTCCTGCCTCGCCCCCATCGGTGGTCCGGGCGCTGAGCCTGCCAGGCATCAGGCGTGTGACCTTTCCCCCCTCTGAGCTGACATGGGGGGGCTGGGCTGCCGGCCCCCTTCTGACAAGGGGAGGGAGTCAGCAGCACATGAGGGGACCCCCCCTCAGCCAAGGCCTCACCAAGGGTGGTGGAAATCCCATAATTGTCCCCATTAAGCCCCTCCCCCCTCCAGCACCAGGCAGGGGTCAATACAAGTCATTTGCTAAATGTGGTGGGAAAGTGGACAGGTCAGGTCACCCTGCCTCAGTCCAGCAGCCCCGGAGGGGGGGGACACTGTGACGGTGGGTCAGCGCCACCGTGGGGGTGTGCACACCCAGGTCACCAGGAACCTTGGTGTGGGGGTGGTCGGGACCTGAAGGGGCCCTGCGGACAGCAGCAGCGGGTGCAGAGGCCCTGAGGCAGGCGGGGCAGCAGGAGGCGGCCCCCTGCGGCCTGCAGCCCTCCCTCCGGCAGCCTCGGGTTCTCCCGGCTACAGACGGCCGCTCCCCACTGGAGGGGGCGGAGGGGTGCTCCTGCCCAGGGACGCTCCGGGCAGCTGGGGAGAGGGGCTTCAGAGTCACCCCGGCACCGTCCTGAGTCTGCCGGGCCCTGGGGGCCGCCCGCGTCCTCACCAGCTCTGCCATCGGGGTGCCCTGCTCCCTCCTTCCAACCCCCGCGGCATCTGGCAGACGAGGACAAGGACGTAGAGCACCGAGACAGAAGGGGCCTGCCTCTGACGGGGCGGCGCAGCTGGGGGGCCTCGGGGCACCCGCCCTCCTGCGTCTGCTCACCGCAGACGGCCTGGCCTGGGGCTGCTGCCCAGAATTGCTTCCTCTCTGCCGGCCGTCCACCCTCACACAAGCCACGGTGACACTGACGGCCTTGTGACCCTGCTCCACCTCCAGCCCCCGTCTCTACTCCCCAGGAAGCGCCTGGACAGCCCCTCTGCTCTGCCCCCTGAGCCCCCTCTCGGTGTCACCACCCCCCCAGCTCCTGCTGCAACCTGGCACCAAGTCCCTGAGACTCCGGCACCCAAACTGCCACCCCAGCAGGCCTTCTTTCCCTCAACTGTAGGGCGCTCTGGGCCCTCAGTTCACCGAGATACAAGGCTCTTCAGACGGGCACTGAGCTCTTGCGCACCGGCGGGTCCCGCCTGCGGCCGGCCCGCCCATACTGCCGACCCAAAGCCCTGGAATGAGTGTTGGGCTGACAGACGGCGGACGGAGCCCGTGGGGCCCCTGAGCGGGGCTCCCCAACCACGGCCCGGCCGGCACAGCCCGTGCTCCTGGGACCCAGCCCGCCCGGCACCTTTGCCCTCTGCCTCTCGTCTGTGAAGTGGAGCCCGTCCTGTCTCCTCTCCGAGGGCCATGGGGACAAGGACATCATCACAGGACGGGGCTGGGTCTGCCCAGTATGTGCCACTGACTCCGGGAACCCTCAGCGCGGGCGTCCCAGCAAACACCGGGGCGGGGCGAGGCGGTGTCAGCAGAAAAACAAAGACGGGAAGGAGGGGTTTGGGAAAAATAAAAAATAAGCATGACCTCACATGTGCCTTTCCAGTCCCCGCTTTGGGCTGTCGTGGTTTTGTGCTGTATTGTGAAATAGCACAACCCCCACACGGAACAGTGGGGCCGCAGAGACTCACGGGGGGCTCCCGCCCCCACCGCCCCCGGGTTCAGCCCTCCCCTGCCCTCCAGGCGCATGGCCACCCAGGCTCCGTCCAGGCCAGGCTCAGAGACCGTGCACATCCCGTTGGCAGGAGGAAGAGGCAGGGCCAGGCCTCAGCCGGCCAAGCAGGCGTCGAGTGCGCGGTTGTGACAAGGCTCCTTCTCCGTGCCGACTCTGCTGGGAGTGGCTCCACCCCGCTGGGTTTGAGGGGAGGAACCGGGCACCGGGCACAGCTGGTGGCAGGTGGGGGAGGAGGTGAGGAGCCCCCTTGGTCTCCAACCCAGAGGCCTCGCTGGGGGGTGCACAGGCCCCCGGGACACCGTGACCAGGAGCCTCAGGTCCAACCCCGGGGGTGAGGACGCAGGCACCAGCCCCTCCCGCAGCCGCCGCCCTCTGCCAAGGGCTAGGAGTCGGCTGGCCACGTGGGACACGGGACTGCACCTGGACTGGCAGTCACCCCGAACCCTGCTCTGAGCCTCACCCTCTCTGCCACCCCTCGGTGACAACGGCTCTTTCTGATCTCCGGGGTGGACGCTGCTCTCCAGGGCACAGTGTGGCAGCGCCCCACCCTGATCTGCCTTCTGCCCAGGCCAGGCCGGGGGAGCCAGGAGGGCACTTGCCAGGGTGACAGCGTAGGTTGTGCACAGCTCAGTCACAAGGGAAGGACAGGGTGGGGTGGCAGGGTGGCAGCTGGCCCGGTGGCCCGTAACCAGCTGGGAACAGTTGGGGCCGCTCCTGTGGCAGCTGGACACGCCTCCTGGCGGGTCCGGGGACACTAATTAAGAGTCGGGTTTCCATCGAAAAGCTTTATTGCCAGGAGGGCTTGTAAATCAATAGACAGGGTTTTTATCGCAGAATGAAAATTAATTATTCAGTGTCGAACATGTTCGCGCTCACTTCACTGCCGATGCGCGGCGGACCTCGGGGCTGGCCGGCGACCCTGGCCGGGACAGGCGCGGAAATGGCCTCCCGGGGCCCTGGGCGCCGAGGGAGACGGCGGCCCAGGAGGGGACATGTTGAGGAGGGGCTGTGCGGCGATTCCAGGCAGCGCTCCGGCCCCCACGGAGCGCACTGGAAGCCCGGTCCGCCCGTCCACCGGGGAGGGGCGCACGTGGCCGGTGCGGCCAGAGCCGGTGGGAGGGGAGGGGTCCCGGTTGGGCCAGCCAGGCAGACACTGAGCTGCCCCGGTCACCTCTCAGCCCCTTGTCCCCATCATCCCCACTGCCCTCGGCAGAGTGGGTTGTCCCATCAGGAGACAGGGGAATAGCGCCTGCTGCTTTGATGCATTATTTTATTAACTCATTTCTGCATCTGCCCGAAATTCGCAGAGCAAGCGGGCAGCAGAGCTGACACGGGCTCCCGGCCAGGCGGGCGGGTGTGGGGAGAGGCCCTGGATGGGGAGGTGAGTGGACTTGGCCTGGAGGAGGGGGCAGGGGCCTGGCCCTGCTAGGAGAAGTGGGGGCCGGTGTCAGACGCGGATGGGGAACTCCGTGGCCCCAGGCCTGCAGTGGCTGGTCCTGAGTGGGACACAGTCTGGGAGTCTCGGGCGGCTAACCCAGAGTGGCCCCCAACCCCCACAGCCTCGCAGGGATGCCCGGCTCCCAGGTCCTCGGATGTGCGCCTCTGCCCCTCACCCCTCGTCTCTCCCTCCGAAGGCTCCTTCCTGGCCCTCCCCCATCTGTCTCCCCTGTGATGTGATGGGGACAGCGGCCGGCACGGCCGAGTCTAGGACCCCCGTGTGTCCCGGGACGAGTCCCAGCGCAGTGTGGCCACAGCAGGCAGGCACTAGAGGGTAGGAGAGGTGGGAGGTCAGCAAGGGCCACGGCAGGGCCGGCCGGAGTGCCCCACAGAGAGTGGACTTCATCTGAAGGCAGGAGAGGAATGCGGTCAATCCGACCTTCAGAAAGGTCACCCTGGACCTGGAGGGGACGGATCGGCGATGGGAATGGAGCAGAGAGGAGCAAAAGGCAGGGTGGCTGTGCGGGGTTAGGGTGCGGCCAGGAGGGCTGCGGGGGCATTGCCACGCCTGCCTACGGGTCACGCGCCTCGTCTGCTGCTGGTCGGGCAGAGGAGGCGGGGAGCGTGAGGGTCAGAGCAGGACGCGGCTGCCCGGAAAAGTGGGGTGCGGGGGGTTGGGCCTGTCTCCTGTTTGTCCCCTGCCCCTGCCAAGGCACTTTATCTTTTTTATTTTTAAAATATTTTATTTACTTATTGTTAGAGGGGAAGGGAGGGAGAAAGAGAGGGAGGGAAACATGGATTGAGAGAGAATCACCGACCGGCTGCTTCTTGTACGCGCCCCCACCTGATATCGAACGGCAACCCTGGCATGTGCCTGACCAAGAATCGAACCAGCGACCTTCTGCTTTGCAGGACGACACCCGGCCCACTGAGCCGCACCGGTCGGGCCACCAGGGCACTTTGAAGTGGGCGAGGCCTCATCTTCTCAGCTGTGAGCCTCCAGCGTCCCGGGGAGAGGGGCGCTCCTGGGGAGAGGGGCGCTGGTCGGCCCCTGCCCATCTGTGGAGCGACCGGGAGAGAGGAGAGCCTCGCAGGGCCGTTTCTCTGCAGTGTCGGTGCGGGGGCTGGGCTGGAACCCCGAACCGTGTGGCCCGTCCCCGTGGCTGGGCAACCCCAGCCTTAGTTTCCTCTTCTTCAAAACGGATCCCAGCCCCCCCTCCCGGGGGGCTGAGGGCACTGCAGAGGCCCAGAGCTGGGAGGGCCGTCGATGTCCGTCTGCCATCCACGGGGCTCTGGGTGCCGTGGTCCCGACTTAAACCTGCTCACTTGAAACTTCCTCCAGCCCCGGCTGCTGTGGCTCAGTGGACTGAGCGCCGGCCTGAGAACCATAAGGTCACCAGTTCGATGCCCGGCCGGGGCACACGCCTGGGTTACAGGCCAGGTCCCCAGTTGGGGGCGTGTGAGAGGCACCAGATCGATGTCTCTCTTACACATCGACGTCTCCCTCCTTCTCTCCCTTCCTTCCCCTCTCTCTAAAGATAAATAAATAAAACCCTAAAAAAAAACTTCCTCCAAAGAGCACAGAGCCTTAGCCACGGGGGGGCTGCCAGGGCTCCCGGTGTCCAGGACACGCCCTGCTCTGTGTCGCCGAGACCCCGTTACCATCAGATATTAATATTTCCAACACCGATCTTTACACCCCTCCCCAGAGGCTGCGCTGATGGAATATTGGTGATCACGCTCAACTAAAAAGAGTATATTGATCTGGGGGAAAAACAGAGGTCACTTTTAAAAAAATAACCCAAACCTATAAAACGCTGAAATCCATAAACCCCCAGTTTCTGGGCTGCAGAGTGACATCCAACCCGCTGTGGTCTCCACAGCCCGGTCAATACAGCTCCATTAAGGGCCACTCGCCGCGCCCCGCCCGCCCCGTCCAGGCCCCCGTGGCTGCCCAGATTAATCTGGGCCTTGTTGTTTTAATTCTGCGTCCATTAGTATCACGTTGCCAGCTGATCGGCTCGGCTATCGATCCCGAGGAAGGCCACGCAGGGGCCCTGTGCCCGGCGAGGTCAGCGGGGGACACGGGACAGCTCTGCGGCCCGAGGGCAGAGTCCATCCTTCAGCACAGAATCTGGCGCCTCGGACACTGGCTGCAGGAGACGGAGGGGGCGCGACGTGAGCTGGGCCACGAGCCCGCAGGCCCTCCCCGGCCGCTCAAGCTCGCCTGCGGGGCCCCACCCGCCCCAGCACGCACCAGGCCGGGGGCAGAGGAGGCCATGTTTGTCCGGCACCTTCTCCCACCAGGTGCCGAGAGGGCCTTCCGGAGAGGGGCCTCGGCCAGACCTCACCGTCCAGCAAGCCCCCCAGGTGATGCTTGTAAAGAAGCCACACACCTCAGGGAGGGCGTGGGGGGCCACGGTGCCTCCCCAGCCATTTCCAGGCAGGATACGGTCAGTGTTGTCCAGGAGGGAGATGGCAGAGCCTGGACCTCAGGCTGGTGAGATGGACCGGCAGGCAGATGGACAGACGGGGGCAAAAACTGCCCCGACAGCCGCCAAGCGGGCAGAACCGGCCGTGAGCCGAGGTGGGGTTAGAGGAGTGACCCCTCCCCCGCACTTCCTCCCCCAAGGGCACCGTCCCAGGAGTGCAGCGCGACGTCAGAGGTCACGAGTGTCCTTCACAAGGGGAACGTTTGTGGGGGCTCCCCTCGTGGGTGCAGCTGGGGACCGGAGGGAGGCCCAGACCCCGGGGCGTGCCCCCACCCCGGGCAGGTGAGCTCAGCTCTCGGGGGCCTCAGTGGACTCGTCTGCCACCTGGAGGCACCCTGCTGAGGCTGTGGGCCTCGGCCCCAGGATCTGACGCCTCACCCCCGGGACCCACACGGCAGGGTCAGACTGGGCTCAGGTGCTGCCCCTCGTCCGGGGCTCCAGCCGGGGGACCCGTAGCGTGCACGCAGGGCCGCAGACGCCGGCCTGGCCGGCCTCGGCTCCACCGTCCCCCAATCCGCCTGAGGGCCCTCGCTGTCTGTGGGCAGGGAATGGATGAGAGGACACAGGCAGGTGTGGCCCCTGGTACCATAAGCAAGGCCATGGCTCACTGGGGTCAGCCCCCAGGTCACGGGGACGAGAGGGTCTTGGAAATGCTGGTGGTCGCACAACATCCTGAATGGCAGTGATGTCACTGGATCACACACTCACAATAGTGAAAAGGCAGATTTTACAGCACACATACGCACACATGCACGCACAGGAGAAAACCCAGATTGCCTGTCGGGTGCCAGGCGCCCAGCGCCCCTGGAGAGGCTGCGGGAAGGGGGCTGTGGATCCGGAGAGAGGCCGGAGCCCGTGGGAGGGAGGTGTGCCTTGGCTGGTGGACAGAGGCCGGGAGACGGAGTGAACGCAGGGAAGGAAGCTGAAGACGGGGTACAGCTGCTCAAATGGGGGGAGGGGTACGCAGGGGGAGGAGGGGCCCGGGGCCGTGGAGAGCCCTGTGCCCTGCCTGCACCCTGCCCCGAAAATCACAGCGGAGCCTGGGCCACGGCGGATTGTCAGCCCGGCCTCGCTCCGAGACGCAAACCTCTGGACTCCGCCGGGTCACCTTCCCGCCCTGCTCTGAGGCACAGCATTCGCGGGTCTTCTTCCGACAGACCGCCTGGCAGCGAGAGCCGCCTCACCCCGCATCACAGACACTTGTCACCGACGGATCAACAAGTCACCCAAGGCTCCCCTGGGGAGCCCTGGGTCCCTTGGCCCCTCTCCCGTTGCAGAACGGAAGAGCGAGGTGGTTGTTGGTGTTGTAGTGGCGAGTGCGGCCGGCTCTCCTTACACGGAGGGCACTGCGGCAGGGGGAAGCCAGCCCGCCCCGCTGCAGGGCCAGCCGCGGGGCCTCTCTTGGCGCCCTGAGATGCGCCGCAGGACAGGGTGACGGCTGCCAGCGGGTCCCCTCCCTTGTCCTGGAGGCTGGAGGCTGGAGGCTGCGGACTGGGGGCATCTGAGCCACAGCAGGGAGGGGTGCAGCTTTGGTGGGGCACCTCAGGCCCACAGGGGAGGGAGACAGGTGTGCCCTGAGGCAGGTGACCCGACCACGTCTGGTCCGTGATCCCGCTGTGCAGGCAGGGTGGGCACACCCCTCCCCAGCTGTCCTAGCTGGTCCAGCATCCCGCCTGGCCCGGCGCTGGCTGCGTCTACACCTGCGATTGCCCACGTGACACTTCCCGTTGGCACCGCCACGGATCTGGCCCCGTGCTCGATGTGGGACAGAGAGCCCCTTACTGAGTTCTGCCCTGTACCACTGGCACCATCCCCTAAGGGGTTGTCAGTCCCATTTTACAGGTGACAAAACCGAGGCCAAAGAGGCACAGTCAGTGTCCCAGCGTGACATCCCCCCCCACCCTGCGTCACCGGTGCAGTGCACCTTCCTCTGCGACAGTGGCAGGAAATGGGGTCCTGATGTCTGTCCTCCTCCCCGGGAGCCCCAAACTCGAGGCCCAGAGCCCAGCCCCGAGGGGAGCCCCCGCCCCTGCCGGCAGCGGCGCTCGGCCGCAGCACCCTGACAAAACAGTCTCCGGAGCGAACGCACCGCCATCAGCAGCCGGCCTCCCATTACCGCCAGATGAGTAACTCCGTTCAGAGGAGCCGTCCGGGGCGCTGCCCTGACAATGGCTGCCGTCAGAGGATGTCCCGGGGCTCAGGGGCGGCGATGCAGCTTGAGGCCCCGTGGGCCTGGCCTCAGAGTTTGCCAGCTCATGCAGAAAACAGAGCGGCGTGGACCGTTTTGCCACTGAAATGCGTGCCTTTTGACCCCAGCTGGAGAGAGAATCCCAGGGCTAGTCTGCACTTGCGCTGGGGGATGTCGCCGATGCCTGGCTCTGAAGCGGGGCCTCCCGGTGGCCCCGGATGGCACACCGGTCATGCCACGGGCTGGAGAATGTGGTCCGCCACTTCAGCCACAGCCCGTGTCCCTGGAGAGCACCCCCCAGGACAATTCTCTTTCCAAATGGGGCGCTCGGCAGAGCTTTCCCTACAGGAAGCAATGTGCTTCCTCTAGACCCCTAGTGAGGACTGTGGACTTGGCTGTGATTTGTTTTTCTCCTCGGCTGCCAGGAAGCTCAGAGGCCAAGAAAAACTTCATGTGGCAGTAATGTTGGTCCTTCACAGCATCACACGTGCGCTCTGTATTGTGGTTTCTATTCGGATTTTATCACATTTGTTTGACGTGCCTCCTGCCGTGAGCCACTTCCAATCCTTTGTTGGAAGCGTAGGGACATCGATAAGATAAATGACAAGGTGGAGTGGTGACAGCTGCTGGCAGGGACAGCGGAGCGGCCATTTGACCTTTGCCTGGGTGAACGACAGGTCTCCTGCGTGGGTCCGACCCTGGTTCTAGACCAGCCTTGGTCACCGTCAGGCAGCACCTGCCCACGGCCTCCGGGCCCTCCCCACCCCCGCGCTGTCTACCGCCCCCTGGTTCACGCTACAGCGACAAGCCTTGGCTTCTCACTCCTGGCCCTGTCAGCGGCTCCACTGTGTCCCGTGATGTCGCTTGTTAGGCAGTGGCCCACGGCTGAGCGGCGGTCACCATAGTGCCATGGGAACTGGGACAAGCCCTGACCTCGGGCGCGGTGGCGGAGCAGGTGCTCCCTGCAAAGGGCTGGGGAGACCCACTGAGGCGCGGGGGACAGGAAGGCCCCCGCACGACCCCCACGTGGCCCTCACTCTGGCAGCAGCGGCCTGAACTCACTCGGACGGTGGGGAAATCAGTGCGCGCCCGGTTCCGGCAAAACTTCGTTTGCACGGCCAGCAGCGGCCGGTTTGTCCCCTGGGCCGCCGTTGGCCGACCCTGGATCTAGCTGAGATTTCCAGGAAAAAACTTTGAACGTGCTGTAACCACAGGACCAGCTCAGACCGGTCCCGTCCTACGTGTAACGAGACCCAGTACCAGCGTTGGAACCTGGGGCACCCTGCTGGGACAGTAACCGTTGGGTACCCTGCACTGCGCCCCCTTCACCCCGCCCGACCCCCGGGTAGGGGAGACGGTGGGCCTGGCAGGTCGACCCGCAGACCGGAACCGATTCTTCTCTCACGAGCTGCCGCCCGGGCCCCGCCGCTAACTGCGCCACCTTCGTTTTCCCCGACCGGGATGGAATGCGGAGGGAGACAGGCGAGCGGAGGGAGACGGGCGAGCGGAGGGGCCGACTTTCCAAGAAAGGCCTAGAGAAAATGCGCAGGAGCCAGGACGTGCTGGGTTTGACAGAAGTGGTTTTATTCTCAGCCTTCCCGTTTTAAAACGTCTGCAGGGACGCGACCGAACCCAGAGTGGGCGGCGGGCCCTCCGTGAAGCATTCGGGAAGGTCTGGGGGGGAACCGGCCCTGTGTCCCCACGGCCCTCCCTCCTCGCAGCAGGTTCTCGGACCCCGGGAGGCTCTCGGGATCTGAGACGGGGAAGAGCCGCTCCTAAAGAAACGCGGGCTGGGTCCGAGCCGTGGGCGTGCAGGTGGCTGCGGAGAAGGACGGACAGCGCTCCAGCAAGGACTGACCGCCTCTTCCCACGAGCAAAGGGCGCTGACCCCCGGGGCGCCTGCCCAGTCACTGGACGCTAGTCTCTCGTGGAGAGGCGGCCCCTGGCTGGCAGTCAGCTCAGCGGTGTGCCAGGAGGACTACTGTGCGCGCCACGCTGCCCAGGGACCTGGCTGGCAACTCCGAGGGCGCCCTGGGAGCGGATGCCCTTCCTGCGGGATTCCAGCGCTGCGGCGGGCGGGAGGGGGGGGTCTCCAGTAACACTGCCTACCCCAGGCTGGTCCCCAAGGAGCAGGGAGGCAGTCCCAGGCCGCAGAGCGATCTGTCCTCTCTGCCCACACAAGCCCCCAGTGGCAGCACCTCTGAGCTGTGTCACTGGCTGTAACCTGATCAGGGACCAGACAAGGACCTGGGGCACCGAGGTGAGACACATCTTAATGAGTGGCTCTTCCGGAGTAGCCAGAGCCTCAGACGTCTCCTAACTACCCTGAGCTGGAAATCCAGCTCCCGCGGTGCACCGCTGCAGGCTGGCACCCGCCGGGGGCAGCACTGTGTGCGCAAGCGCACGGGGTGTGGCTGCGGCCTGCGTCGTTCAGGGATGCAAAGGCCCCTGCCGCAGGCCGGGCCCGATTCAGGATGCGCCCCATCTCTCTGCCCAGGACGCAGCCTTGAGCTCCCATCCCCGGAAGAGGTCACGCAAAGAGGGTGGACCCTGGCTGGGGGTCGGGGCAGCCTGAGTGTCACGTGAACGTCCCAGCAGGAGTAGCTAGCTCTTCAGCCTGCTGGTGAGCGGAGCTGAGCTGTGGTGGGGACAGTCTTGGGGGCCCGGCCCTGGGTCTCTAGGGAGAGCGGCTGGTCCTCAGCTGACCTGGAGTCCCATTTGGTCCTTTGTAACCGGAAGCTGATGCACCGGTGGGAACATTTCAGCTGGGGCTGGGGAGGGGGGAGGCCAGCGAGAAGAAGGGAAACGGGGAGGGGACAACCTGGACCAAGGCCTAACCTTGGGAGCACTTGGACCTTGCTCAGGGAACAGGAAGGGGGACCAGGCCAGCTGGGCCAGGCCCGGACACCGGGGCAGAGCTCAGCTCAGCTCAGCTCACGGCCAGCGGGGCCATGGCGGGGTGGATGATGGAGCATCGCGGCCCTTCCAGGAGACCCTCTGCAGCCTGTGGACGGAGGGTGGCCCCTGCCCCAGGCCGGCTCTAAGGCCCAGCTCTGCCTGCCCGGCCCGTGAGTGTGTGCCAGCCCCTCGCCTCTCTGAGCCTCCACTTCCTCGTCAGCGCCACAGCCACCCCTGCGCCTGCCGCTTGCAAGGGGACACGCGGCTGTGTGGGCAGGCGCCCAGGTGGCTCCGTCGGACGGACATCTCCGGTGGACGGAGGGATTATGGGGAAAGGCCAACGGCCTGATTTCAAGTTAGTGCCGTGAACACCCACACCAACCTCGCCTGCCGTCCTCACACACATTCACGCAGCTAAAGCCTTTGAAGCCAGGTAGGTAGGACATGGGTGACCAGGGGCAGGGAGGAGGCGAGGGGGAGCAGGCAGGGGGAGTGGGGCCTCCGGCTGAGCCTGTTTATCTCCTGAAATACAGAAAGTACGAGAAACAAACGCGACATCATCTCCACCTGGATGGCAGTGCCTGGGTCAAGGGAAGACTCACGGGAAAGTGCGTCCTTGCGCCGTGGTGGTGCGGGGAGCCCTCAGGAAATGGGGTTCCTGTGGGCTGGTTTTCTGGGTGCTGGGCCAGCACGGACCCCCTGCTGACCTGGGTGTCACTCCTGTCTGCCAGGAGCCATGTGCCCCTGGGGTCTGAGGACACATCAGCCATCACGCTGGTCCACTGGGCGACAGAGCTCAGGGGCGATTTTCACGGGGTGGGGGTGTGTGAAGCAGATGAGGCTGGGAGGGAGGCTGGGTCCACGTCTCGGATGGGGATGTTATGGGGGCTGAGCTACCTCAGTGGTGGGAGATGCAGAGTACAGAGCTGGGGGCCACGTGGGTCGGGGCAGCCCCGTCACCCCCTTGATGAGCTGGACCAGGCCTCCCCTTAGGAAGGCCCTCCCCTGGGGACACGGGGGTGGTGAGGACAGTCCCTGGAGGGCCCGGCCCCCGATGACGCCATCTGTGCCCCCCTGGTTGGTCTTGGCAGGACCTCTCGGCTGAGGTCACGCCCCCTGCCCTGTCCAGATGGGCCTGGGCTGACCGCGTCCTGCAGCAGGCGTGGACAATGGCTGCTGTTGACAGCAAGCTGCCCCCGGCCACATTCTCCAGGGACCTAGTGACCCTGAACAGGGGCCGTGAACAGGTCCCTGCTGACTCGGCAAGATGCCCACTCGTTAATGAAGGGCCGCTGGAAAGGGCGCTGACCTTGGTTGGCAACAAGGGAGGCCCCTCCAGCTGATACCAGGTGGCTTTCCCTGGGCCAGGGGCAGGACTGCCGCCCAGGGTGTGGGGAGGAGGCGGGGGTGGCGGAGCCGGGTTTATCCAGACGGCGCCCACTGAAGGTTGGGACCCGAACGCCCCAGCCTGGCTGGCTTCCCCCTCCCGCAGAGGCCAGCGTATCAGCGGGAAAGGGCACGCTTGCCGCAGTGTAAGTGCAGGACCGCGATGCGGAAGGGGCCGCCCCCTCCCTGCCTGCCTGCCACCTTGGGGTCCCGCCCTCCGCCAGTTTCTGCCCTGCCTGTGGGTGCTGACACCTGACTCCGGGAGGAGACCCCGGGCCTGAGGGCTCCTAGGAAGGACCGGACATGGGGGAGAGAAAGGACACAGGATGGGAAAACTGGGGGGCAGAGACGAAGGGCCTGGAGTGGCATGGGGCCGGCGTCCAGCAGCAGGAAAGGCTCCCACCGGCTCCATGCCAGCCCGCCCCATCCACAGGGGGGCATCAGGCCGCAGCTGGCCATCTCGGGTGGGGCCAGGGGGGCATCTCCTGTCCTGGCCACTCAGCCAATGATCTGGTTCCACCCTGTCTCTGCTCCTCAGTTTCAGGGTCTGTGAAATGGGGGCACGGAGGGCCTGCCTGGCCAGGGCGCTGAGCAGTAACTAAGCTGGCACCGCCAAAGAGCTCCCACAAGTTCACCGGGACCAGGCCGCTGCAGCCCCCCACCCCAGCTCTAATCAACCCCTCCTCGGGGCTGCCCATGTGTCTCCAGCCCTGTCACCTACAAAGCCCCTGACAATGAGCTGTAACATTTCCACCTCGAACCCTTGGCACGCTGTACGCAGGGCGCGTGCGTTATCCTTGCGCTTCCTCTTGGCCGGGGCTCCATTGCTCCATTAAACCGAGCTGGTAAGTAAGGAAATGTGATCGGAAAATTAGCTGATGTGCAGGGCGGGCAGGAGCCTCGGCACAGCTGCAGAAAGCAGCGACTCCTGCGTCCTGATTAGCCGCTCGGCCCGCACGAGGTTAAGCGGAAGAAGGTCCAGATTAATCCAGATTGACAATTACAGCCATTTTTTTCCTCCAGCGTCGAGCTTTCTCCTGTGGCTCCCTGCCAGGAGGGTATTGTGTTCCGAGACTAAAATACTTTTCATTTTTTCTACAATTTCCGTTTAAAAAGTTCCAAATGTTCAGCCATATGATCTGAAACTGAACTTCAAGAAAGTCCTACAGGGGTTTTGACGGTGGAGAAAATGTGCGGTCTGCTCCCCCGACCCCAAGCCGAAAGGATACAGTTTCGGGCCTTTCTTCTCCCCAGCCCACCCTCCCCTGCGGCCCGGAGGAGACGGGCTGACCCGATCCCCCCAAGACGGGAAGCCTTCGGTGGGGGGGGGGCCCGCCAAGATCCTCCTGCCTGGGAACCTCACACCAGCCTGTGGGTTTCCAGGGCCCGGGAGTTGGGAAGCCGGGAGACACGGGTGCTGAGCTCTGCCTCCATCTGCTTCCGTCTCCGTGGCCTAAATTAAACTCGGTAAATGGCCGTGCGGAGCCCTTTTCTAGAAGCTCGATGAACCCACTTATCCTCTCAAAACTCCAGGAAGCAAAGCTCCGTTTTCTGCCTTACAGACAGACGGGTAAACTGAGGCCCAGGAGCTTCGTAACTTGTTCGGGCTGCGCAGCAGGCAAACAACGGAGGCCGATCCTGGCTGAGTGACGCGAATTTAGTCATTCGATTGGCCGGTGCCGGCAGGTGTCGGGCTGCCCCAGGACCCCCCCCCCCGCCGTGGCCCCCCAGGCTGGCATGCGCTGACGGTCTTAGATGAGTGTGTGGGGCTTCTTCACTTGAATTCTGTAAAGAGGAAAGACCGGCAGCCCGGAGGGAGCACCTGGGGGTTGTTCTCCATCCTCGGGGCCCCTCCAGGACCGTGGTGGGGAGCGCACGTCTGTGGGTCTAGCCCCGGGACCAGCCCCCCGCCCGGCCAGAATCCAGGTGCGCAGCCACTTCCGGGACCTGGGACAGCATTCCCGGCGCCTCGTTAGCCCCCCACCTGGGAGGTGCGCTGGCCCGGGCAGCGGGAGCAATTTGCACCGACGGCCGTCAATGCGCAGGTGCGGTGGACCTCAAACGCGTCCACATGGTAGATTACACAGGGATTGTGAGGTCTTATCAATCACTAGGTGCCTAACGGTTATCAATTAGTGTCAATTACCGTGCCTCCCTGGGCGCGCCGCCCCGCAGCGGTGCCCGCTGAGTGAACGAGCGAACGGATGGAGCAGTCACCCGCTCCCCACGACGTCTCCGGGGCCCCCGGGGGCCAGCTGGGCCACGTCAGCCTGCCTGCCTCTGCCTCCCCAAGGCCTGGCACCCCCACGGCTCCCTTGGGTGGCCCGTGCCCTGGTTTAGTGCGGTCTGTGCGACAATGTTTGCACAACAATGGACAACCTCAGGCTGGACAGAAGGGACGGTGCCATGGGGCCCTTTGGTCCGATTGTCCTGCAGCTGCTCAGCTGAGCCCAGGAGCCGCGAGAGAGCCCCAGCCGAGCGTGTCCTTGGCCGGTCCCTCCCGGGTTTGAGGTCCTCACCTGCAGACACTCTTCCTGGGAACCTCCCAGGGAAGGCAGAGAAGCGCAGGGAGTTTTCGGGACCTGAACTCCCTTTTGGTCCGAGACCAAAGCCAACACGAGGCGCACAGCTGGCTCGCTGCAGGGTTTTCTCGCGTCCCCTTCACCCCGAGTTCTCTTCTCCCAGGATCTGTGCCCAGGGCACCCCCACAACCAGGAGCTGCTGCTTGGCCAGACTCCCACAGACCCCCCAGGCTCGTCCCCAGCCCAGCCCGGCAGACTCCCCTCTGCTTTCCGCGCAGTCTGAGGCCCGGGACGCTGCTGGCTGGCGGCCCCTCTCCCGTCAAGGCTCCGGGTCACCACTCAGCAGATCATTCAGGCTGAAGCCAGAATCTCCCCCTAAACACCCCACTAATTCAGACCAGGCCCCAGCTGCTGCACAGTGTCTGGGGAGCCGCAAGGAGTCATGGATGCAGTGTGTCAGATGGGGAGCACGTTTGCAGGGCTGGGCCCTCTCAGACCCATGGAATTCCAGGCCCTCGGAGCTGGAGAGCATCTTAAAGGGCGTCCTGTCCAGCCACCCCTGTCTCCCACCACCATGCAGGGCCTGGAGCTCTCCACACAACTGAGAAGAGTTAACATCAACACTCAGCCTCTTACACACCTCCAGGGACGGAGAGCTCACTACCTCACCGAGCACCTTGCTTCTTCCACCAGCAACTCTGTCCTTCCAGAAATGCCGGTGAAGAGGGTGTCTCCCTTTGCAGTCCTCGGCACTGTCCTCAGGGCCACACAGGATGTGTGTGACCCCTCTTCCCTGCCACAGTGCTCCTAGGTTCTGAAGTCTCTCCCCCTAGAACGAGGCCCAGTCCCTGCTCCACAGTCCCAGTCCACAGCATGCTGCGTGTGCTCTTAGCGGTGCCGCTCCTAGGACCAGGTGGTCTACTCACAGGGCTCATCCAAGCCTCCGCAAGGAGCCTCAGGAGGGGTCCACGCCTTCCCATTGCACAGGTCTGCTGACACCGAGGCTCGGAGGGGCACAGCGGTGGACCCAAGGCCACACAGCTGAAGGGGACGGGCCACACCTGCCATCTCCCGAGTCAAAGGGAGAACTGGCTCACGCTCCCTCGCTCAGCCGCCACATGCCAGCATCCCCTCTGCCTGGGATGCGCTCTGGCTGCTGGTCTCTCCTCCACCCAAGAGCAGGGCAGGCCATCAGAAGTGCCAGGGGACCCACGTCCCCACACACCCTGGAGCAGCCCTCGGGCCGAGTGGGCAGGAACTAGCGGGTAAACCCCCAGCCCCGCACCCCCCGCCACAGTTGCCCACAGGAGGCCTGGGTGCGCACCGCTCCCCAGTTCCCTTCACCTGCCTGTCCCCCGCGGTGTTTCCTGTCCGCCCCCTGGGTGAGCGCCTGTCCACCAGTCCTTGTCTCAGCATCTGCTTCTGGGGACCCCAACCTAGACACCAAAGGCCTGAGAGCGACCCCTGTAAGACACCCTGAAGGACCCTTTGAATCTGACCCCCAGCGGGGCACTTTGTGTTTTATGTGTTGTACTGTGATTCTTCGCAAAGCAGGGTGGGGTCTCACTCAACTTCTGGGGTTGAAAAGAAACGGTTCCACAAAGCGTTTGGGGGTGACGGCGAGAACGCAGATGGTGGCAAGGTCGGCCTGGATATCACTGACTCTAGGACCTCCCCTCGAGGTGGCGTTAAATATAAGGATGAACCATCCACGGCAGCGAGAGTGAGCCCTCGGCGCCTGAGTTGCACTTACCACGCCCCGTAGAGTCTAGTGCAGACAGACCTTCCGGGGCCGGGGGCCGGCTGCCCACCCCACGGGGGTGAGACAGGGAAGGGCCTGGGGCAGGGCCCTGCTTCTAGAACCCCCAGGAACCAGTGTTGGAGAACAGGCAGCCGGAGGTGGCTGGGTGGGGGACAGACACACCCATGGGGCCGAGTGGATTTCAGGTTCCGTGTTCTGCTCAGCCAGCCCGCTGAGCTTGCCGAGCCTCGGTGTCCTTGGAGCGAGCATGTGCTCGGAAGTCATGGCGGTGGCCAGGAGCGGGGCAGAAAGGGTGGCCAGGCCTCGGGGCTGAATGAGGAGGGCTTCAGCCCCAGCAGGCCCTGGTGAGGACGGCAAGACTCCGGAGCCCGAGGGGAACTTGGCAGACAGGGGCTGGAACCGAGCAGAATTGACTGCACAGACCGGGTCTGGGGCCACTGCCCTTGTGCAGAAAACAGAGCTCATGGACCAAAGCCACTTCTGCCGCCTTTAACAAGCACCTACTACGCTCGGGGCCCCGCGCCCACTACGCCAGGCCAGGTTCGCTCAGCGGACACCCCCCGGAAGCAGCCACCGTGAAGGATTACGAGGTTGCCTGCAGGAAGCCCCGGCTTTGTCGGGGACCCTCCCCCAGCTGAGAAGGAGAGGCGAAGGAGGAGAGAATGAGCAATTATGTGCTGCGCTGTCTCCAGATGAAAAGCCTCTTTGTGGCCCCTCGGGTTCCTGTTTGGGCTGTCAGCAGCAATTGGGCAGGAACGCTGCTCCGTCTGACCTGTTTTTTCAAGCCAGTAACCTGGGCTGTGGATCATCTCGGGCCAGGCGACCTCGGCCAGCCCGCATCCTCTGCGGCACAGACCCGCCCGCTGAACTTCACCTCCAAACCAGGCAACCGGCTTGCGGGGTGGGGGAGCGCAGGGAAGCCTCCCACTCCCTCATGATATTTTAAGTTCAGGAATGAGGGAGAGGTGAAGTCGAAGTGGCTTTGATCGGATCCTCCCAACACGGATTTCAGTGCTGAATGGTCAATTGTTACTAAATTCTAATTGGTTCTGGGTCACTTCCTTCGAAACGGCGGCTGCGTTCCGTTCATTTTTTCAATTAAATCTTAACAGTTCACATCTGACAAAACTCGAAAATCTTGTCAAAAATTGTTCAGGTTTGTGCACGTAAGAGTGTGCAAGGAGCGGGACGGGGCTGGGACCAGAGGGAGCTTTCAGAGCGAGGAACAATTTAAGGGCTAATTACGAGGATGCTGATGTTATTGTTTCCAGACTCGCCCCTTACACTGCAGAGAATGAGACTTTCTCATCAGCTCACAAAAAAAAAAAAATACTAGGGGGGAAGCCGTCAAAGACCACAAACGCCACCTCGGCCTGAGCGATGATGGTTCTCTGGGTTTAGAAATTCAGGCCTTTTCACTCTCACCCTTCATTGTGTGCAAGTTTTATTTTATCCTCAGATAACGTAACACAGGTCAGCTCGATGCGGGAAAATCCAAGGGCTTTGCGGCATGCCGACACAGGTTCAAGGCCAGCCTCTGCCACCGAAAAGCCGGGTGACATATTTCCTACAGGGGCCTCTGCTCTCAGGGCCTCGGTGTCCCCGTGTGTAAAGTGGGCACAGCATTTGCTAGATCCGGGGTCATACAGGAACACTGGCAGGAAGGAGCCGCCCCAGACCTGGACGCTGACTTCACTGTCACCTGAATTGTAGGATTCTGGTGGCTTGGAGCTTGGTCCCAGCCTATTGTCTATTGTATCAAAAAGCCTCAGATCTTGTCCTGGCTGGTGTGAGTCGGTGCACTGGGCACCCAACTGCGAACCAAAGGGTCACTGGTTCAATTCCCAGTCAGGGCACGTGCCTGGGTTGTGGGCCAGGTCCCAAGTTGGGGTGTGCAAGAGGCAACCACACATGGATGTTTCTCTCCCTGTCTTTCTCCCTCCCTTCCCCCGCTCTAAAAATAAATAAATAACATCTTTTAAAAAAACCTTAAAAAAAAAACAACTTCCGAACTTGTCCTGGCCGGGTGGCTCAGTTGGTTGGGGCGCTGTCCCGTACATCAAAAGGTAGTGGGTTCATCCCTGGTTGGGGTTGCAGGCAAGAGGCAACCAAGGGATGTTTCTCTCTCTCTCTCTCCGTCTCTCTCTCTCTCTCTCTCTCTCTCTCAAAAAATCAGTAAGTATACGTTGGGGCGAGGACTAAAACCCCCTGCAGAGCGGAGCTGGGCAAGGCCTTTCCCACCCCCACGCAGCCAGTCAGCTCTGGAGCCAGGAGAAGCGGAAGCTTTCCCCAGCGCTGTTTCCGGAAGGCAAGGCTTCGGGGCGGCCCCCGGCTGTCGGGGCCCACCGCTGGAGGCCTTTGCCCCGTCCGCCGAGCGCGGTCCCTGGGCCAGCAGCCCGGGCGTCCCCTGGGAACTTGTCACACAGCAGAGTCTCAGGCCCCAGACCTTCCCAGTGGAAATCGGCATGTTAATGAGATCCCAGCTGGTTCTGGGCATGGGGGAGTCCGGGAAGTGCTGGCCTGTGGCATCTCATCAGACTCTGATGGCCTGAAAATGAGAGCGCTGCCCGCTCCCAGCCGGCCCTGCGCCCCTGGGACCTCCTCAGTGGTGTGGCGGAGCCTGCTCTTTGTAGAGAAGGGCGGAGCTTGCTCCGTGTGCGGGGGGCGGGGCCTGTCCCTCCTGCCCGAGGGCAGGGCAGCCTGGAGAGGACCACACAGGGAATCCTTCCTCACCCCGCGGTCCCTGCTGGTCAGCCAGGCCACTCAAACCCTCCCCGTCACTTCTTCTGACCGGCTCCTTAGTCCAGGCCACCCCGTCACCCGTTGCCTTGGGGCCCTGTGCATCCCTCGGCCTTGCCCCTTCCGGGTTCATAGCCGGTTTCCCTCGTCGGGACCCACATCTCTGCGCTGAGGGGTGCCGAGAGGATCAACACCCCTCTAGCGGCTCTTCCCCAGCGCCTGGGGAGTCGGGGTGAGGACGCCCACCCCTCCGCCCTCCGTGGGACGCCCCTGAGGCGTGGGAGCTGACCGCACTCCCACCTAAAGTCTAGCACACCTGTACCTCCTCCCGCTTCCTCCCACCCAGAGCCAGACGGGACACGCCCTCCCACCGGGCTCCCCGTCCCTCCCAGGCTGCTCCTCACAGCCCCCACCAGGGCCGGTTCCACAGCACAAACCCATCCGTGGCTTCCCACTGCCCCAGGAGCAAGTCGGAAGCCTGGCCCTGCCCCCGCCCCACCTATCCCCCCCCCCCCCCCCCGGGGAGCAGCCAGGTGAGCAAGGGCCACGTGAAGACAAAGGGACTGTCCTGGGTGGGCTGGGAACGGCAGGTCACAGCCTCCTAAAAGGGTAGCGGGTTCTGTTCAGGGGCTCCGGGACACGGACCCCTCCCAACCCTGGCAGAGATGCAAGGAGGGCAGGTGTTGCTCCATCTGCAGAGGGGGGACTGAGAGGCGAGGAGGGGAGGTCTTTACCGAGGACCCCGCCAGATCTGGTACTTACTGGACAGAGCAGGCCTACGCCCCCAGAGCTTGGCCGACTTATCACGGGGAAGGACTCCCCAGGACCTGACTGAGGCACCTCAGGCCACTCGAGACCATGACCTTTGCCTGCCAGCTTTCTTAGTCCTGGGGAGTGGGAAGAGGCAAAGGGGAGGGGCGACGCACAGCTGGGGAGAGCTGGGCTGCCCTGGGGAGAGGAGCCGTCCCTGATACTTGGCCTTGACCCCAGGAGGAGAAGGCCGCCCCTGCAGTGCCCGTAGCACTCCGCTGACCCATTACTGAGCGCCGCAGCCAGCCGCCAGGCAATCAGCGCCAGGGCCCAGCTCCCAGCAGCTAATTGCACTAATTGATAGGGTCGGCCATGGTCCTCCCCAACCCTTGCCCTCACCCAGGATGGCTTCACACCGGGGCCCTGGCCTCCGGGCTCTATGTCTCGGGGTTCTCGGGAGCTCTCTTCCCGGAGGCCACGGTCTGGGGACCCCTGTGCCAGCCCTCACCTCTGGCCAGGGCTTCACTCCAGCCCTGACAACTGTCCCTTCGTTCACATCTCTGTACGGCAGGTGGGGGACTGGCCAGGACAAAGATCAGATTTCAGCAGGCCAGAGTCACGGTGCTGTGGGCGCTGTGGGTGGTGACCGCGCCTCCCCCGGCCTCAGGACAGTCGCAGGACGATTGGATGGTTGGAGCGGGGCAGACACGTGATGCACAGGTCCCGGGCCTGCACCCAGAGGAAGAGCTCAGTGAACTGTCCGGGTGCCATCGCGATGGTGATGATGATGGTGATGGTGATGGTGGTGACGGTGGTGATGATGATGGTGGTGGTGATGATGGTGATGGACATAAGGTTGATGGTGATGGTGGTGACAATAATGGTGGTGGTGATGGTGGTAACAATGGTGATGGTGGTGATGATGGTAGGGGTGACGATGATCGTGGTGATGATGGTGATGGTGGTGATGGTGGTGACGATGATGCTGGTGGTGGTAATGATGGTGATGGTGGTGACGATGATGGTGGTGGTTGTGATGGTGGTGATGATGGCGGTGGCGATGGTTGTAATTGTGATGATGGTGGTGGTGATGGGGATGAGGACGACGGCGGCGAAGATGGTAGCAATAGTAAGGGTGACGATGTTTATGCCCTCTTGCCCCCATGGTAAAGGCCACCCAGCGAGCCCCCACTGTGCGGCAGTGAAAGCCTGGGCTCCCGATCCAGCGGCCGGGTGCAAGTCCTGCCTCTGTCCGCCGCCGGCCCACTGCACGGCACGGCTCGGGGCCAGTCCTCCCTGTGCCTGGTGGGGAGAAGAACCAGGTGGCAATGGGGGCGCTGGTCACGTCCGCACTGGGTGTCAGCTCATCCTGTGGCCCCACTGACCTGCCACATCGGCTCAAAACTGGACCCTGCAATTAAAACAAACAAACAAACGCTGTTGAGTCTCACGTGACACCACCCGTCCCAAGAACACCCGACCACAGTGTCCGAGGCCCGAGGCCCCCACTCATGCCATGAGGACCATGAGGGTCCCGGGGACGACGTGGCTCGGGGAAGCCTGTCCGAGGTGGAGTCACATCTGTAGTAGCTGCTCTGTCAGCAGGCGCCACACTCCGCGCACGGCCCTGCTCGGGGAGCCGGGGCAGGACCAAGGCAGCACCGGCCACAGGGGCTGAGCGTGTGGCCCCGTGGTCATCGACGAGGGCCTCTGGGTCACGGATGCGGGAGGTGAGGCTCCCGAGGAGCTGGTGGAACCGGATCCAAACTTGGGACCGTGGGGCTGGCCCCGCCTCTACCCGCTCCTTACCACATCCTGTATGCAGCCAGCACTCTGTAAATGCTTTACCCAGAAATAAAGAAACAGGACTCAGGACAGGAGTGGATCCTGCAGGGGAGGGCGGGGCGGCTGTTGGGGGGCTTGTGCTGAGAGACCGGACGGCCGATCTGACGGGGGCTGCGGAGCCCCTCCGACCCAGGCTTCGTGGTGGCCGGAGCAGGCGCAGCGCAGGCCCCGAAGGGCAGCCAGAGCCCCGGGTCACAGGGCAGATGTGGCCGGTGCGACCGAGGACCTGAGTGGTAAAGTTGCAAGCCGACGCTCCCTCAGTCCTCAGTCACTGGAAGTGGCACGTTACCAGCATGTTCGGCAGAACTCAGCCGTGGGAATGTGCTCCGCGGGCTGTGAGTGCGGCCGCCAGGGTGGCCCTGCTCCCGTGCGGCTGTGCACTTACCAGGACGGGGACGCGGGCACAGACACACCCAGAGAGAGGAGGGATGTCGTGGAGACCCAGGCAGAGGGTGGGGGCGTGGCTGGGGCAGGGGAGCGGCAGGGGCAGGAGGGTCCCCGGCAGCCTCTTCTCTTGGCTCTGCCTATGCCCTGGTTCCGGCCTTTGGGCCCCCAGACCTCGGGAGGGTTGATTTCGGTTGTTCCGGCAGCCCCGGGGAACCCACGCAGCGGCTGTGACCCGGGGTCCGCCTGGAGTCCCCGGCTGAACTCCCACCAGGCCCACCCCTGGCCCAGCCCCACCCCCACACACCCCCCACCTCTCCCCTTCCCCACCTGGCTGCAGCAGGAGGATGGGGCCTCCACGTGGCCCCGAGGCCACACAGCCCCTCTCCTGGAGGCTGTGCGGCATGTGGACCAGCTAGTCCCTTCTGTGGTCCTCAGTGTGTCACTTAACCCTGCGCCCAGCTCCATGAGCCAGACAAGGGTCCTCAGCCCCGGCCCCCTGCCTCATGGGTCCAGTGGGTGAACACACACAGGCTGGGGGTGAAGGGTGTGACCTCTGGGCAAGGCCCAGCTCCTGGGTCCCCGGTCTCTCTGGCCCTCCGTGGCCGGGTCTCCACTGCTCCAGCCTCCCAACCACCACATTCCACCCACATTCCTGGAAGAGACCCCCCCCAGGCCCAGGCACCCAATTCCAGGGGCGAGGGGCGGGCGGTGAGGACATGCTGAGTGTCTGGGGGGTGGGTGAGGGCAGACAGGGCACTCCCCTTCCCAGAGCCTGCACGCAGGGCGGCCCGGGGCGGGGGCTTCGGACGGACCTCTGCACACGTCTGTGCCCGCCGGCCTCCGTCCGCCCCCTGGGACTCGGCCAGTCTGGGGAGGCAGCCCGGGGCCACCCACTGCCTACCCAGCAGAGGCACCGCGCCCTGGCCTCACCTCTCCCAGCCCCGATCCAGGCCCGGAGAGACCCAAGGCCCCGGATGCCGCACAGAGAGGTGGGCGTTTATACTGCTCCCCATCCCTGGGCCTGCTGGACCCATGAAGTAGGAAGCCGACCCCCACTCTCCAGGTCTGAGGGGCCGTCCGTGCTCCTTCCTCACTGGGGCGCACGCCCGGCACTCCGGACGGTGACTCTTCCTGAGGACAGCACTCCCCAGGTACTGGGGGGCCACCCATGGTCCCCCACAGACTCCCCGAGGCCAGGCCAGCAGGTCTGGTCACAGCAGACTAGGCCCTCGAACCCACGTCCTATTGCAAGGGAGCTGTCTTCCGAGGCCTTAGGAGACAGAATGTCTGCATGAAGCTGGTTCTCCGGAGGGGGCCCGGCCCCCCGCCAGGCGCTGAGAGGGGTGACTTCTGCCCCCGTGGCAGCTCTCTCTGGGGCCCTCCCTCCTGGCTCTGGGCTGTGGGCGAGGAGAGTGACAGGCAATCACTACATATCTTCGGTAACAGGCCCTGGGTTAAGCCAACTGAGTGGCGATTTGTACCAAAATAGCAGATGCGCTCACCCCGCAGGGCAGCCGTCCAAGGCGCGGGGCTCCAGGGAAGGAGTGGAACTGGCCAGAGCCGCCTGAGACCCCGCCCTGCGCCCGGGCATTCGCTCCGCTGCGCGCGGTCACAGGGCGGCTGCCCCAGCGCTGGCTACGTCGCCTTCCCGCTGTGCCCTGCGTGCTGGAGAGGCGCTTACACGCCATTGTCTCCTGTGGCCTCCCCCTCCAGGCCCCAGTGCAGCAGGAGCTGGGAGGGGGGGAGTGGCAGCTCAGAGAGGTCAAGGGCCTCGCCCAAAGCCACACAGCACGGGTTCCAGAACTCCCCTGCCCTGCACCACCCTGCCTCATGGGTCGCCACCTTTGTACGGGTGCCCTAGAGCCTTTCCCAGGCCTGGGTGTGGGCCCTGGGCACACCCACCCTGCTGCCTGGGCAGGAGCTGAGGTAGAACCAGGGAGACTGGTCCCTACGGCAGGTCTTTGCAAAGTCCTGATCTTGCTGCTGATTTGGAGCCATGGCACACAACCTTCTCTGTGCAGTGACTCCTAGTTCCTCCCAATCCCCCTCCCCTCTGCTTTAGTCATTAAAACCTCTCCGGAAGACCAGGTGGCTAAAGAGATGAAGGTGGAAGTCAGTGGGAAGGGACTCTTTTAAGGAGCATCTCTAAAAGCTGGGAGGAGGCCACTTAGCTTCTTCCTGAATGGGACAGAGGTATGAGGGCTGGAGCTTCAGCAGCTGCCTTGTGACTAGAGGATAGGATCCGTCTATTAGGATGACAGACAAAAAAAGCAAGAGGGGTCCCTGGGTCCGTGGTGCCTTTGCGGAGACCACACAAGCCCTGGGCTGCCACCTGAGGGCTGTGCTCAGTGCTGTGTCACCCGCAGCCAAACGCAGATGCTAACTGGCCCAGCTTGGAAAGGCCTCTTGTATGAGCCAGGATATTGACTCAGTTTCCTACACAGAAACCAGGTCAGGGTGGCTTACACAAGACACATGAAAATGCAAGCTGGTGGGCGGTCCAGGGGCAGGGCAGCCCTCCCGCACCGGCTCCTCCTGTCTGAAGCTCTGCCTCACTCCAGGTGCCACACCCGTGTCGGACATTACAGCCGTATCGTGGACAGCCGGCAAGTGGAGAGCGGGGTGTGAGGGCCACCCAGCTCCCTTTAGGAAAAGATCTGGGATTGCACAGGGTGCTTCTCCGCACACCCACTGGTCAGCTCACACAGACCAGGTCAGGTGCTGCAAGGAGGCTAGGAAATGTGGTCCGTAGCTGAGTGGCCAGCAGAACCCAGAAGAGTTCACTGGGGAGTGGCAAGAGGGGAGAGTAGGACCCCGCCCCTCTCCCGGCCTAGGGTCAGACATGCCTTCAGCACATCTGTATCCTTTCTTTGGTTTTCCATTCTGCACTCTGACCTTTAACCCCCCTGAGGAGAGCATAGGTGTGCGCCGTGAGCCCGTCTCGGGGCCCCTCCCCCCGGCCGCCCTCCGCTGCCACCGGCAGGACGGTGGGGGAGAAACTGGCCCCACTTCCCTCCCTGCACTGGCTCAGCCTTCGGTGGGGCCTGGGGACCTGGACTGACAAAGACGCACCCCTGCCCTCCAGGGGCCGGCCGTTGGGTGGGGAGGGGCGGGGGGGGGGGCCGGGGGCGGGGCTTGCTGCCCTGCCGTGAGACCAGGCCACACAGGGCCGGGCCTGCTCCCCAGGGGCGGGGCCCAAAACGGAGCCTGCACCTGGGGGACCCTGTGGTTTGAAGGGCCCCCGACTCACAGATGCTGGTCAGTTCACCCACGTCACTCGATGCCGGTGAGGTGCCGGGGCCTCGTGCTGCTTTGTGTGGAGGGACGGGGTGAGGACGCACGGGGAGGCCTGAGCACCGGGGAGGCCACTGCCCGCACCAACTTGGCTCGTGGTTCAGACTCCTCCTAGGCGATGCTGGGGAGGTGTTTGCTAGCTGAGGTCAGCACTTCAGTGAGGGGGACGTGGAGTTAATGCCACAGTGTGGGTGGGCCTCGCCCCATCAGCTGAAGAGCGAAGACGGGAGTCCCACCAGGCGGGAGGGCTGCCGCTCAGGACCCACACGGAAACCTGCCTTCCCAGCGCCCACCGCAGGAGCCAAAACCGTCGCTCGCCATCACAGGTCCAGAAAGTATCCAGCCACGTGCCACGAAAAAGACATTTATTGAAGAAGATACAAGACACACTGTACATAGGACAATGGTGCTTCCGAGTAGGCCTTACATTGGCTCTTTTTTTCCAGAGAGCCCTAATACAATACCTAAGAACAACATGAAGAAAAACATGTGTTACTTCTCCAAACAAGCTTTTAAAAATGGAACATAAGGTAAAAAAATAATAATTCCAGTGTGACCCAGCAAACTTCAAACTCTGAAGACACAGCCGCAGTAAGAAATGCATCTTCGTCCTGAAGTCAATCTATAAATGCAGAAGTGTGGGACAATCTCAGCGAGGAAGGCTACTCCTGACCCGTGAGGGGCCCTGGCCCTCCACCCCCACCCCCCGCCCCAGCAGCTGTGTGGGGTCGGGAGCCAGAACCCTCCGGTAGAACAGAGAGTGCCTGCCCACCAGGCGACCACCCTCCCGGCACCCCTCCGCCTCCCACTGCCCGGAGCTCCGCCCCGGCCCTGTGCCTCCTGCAGCCTGGAGAACCAACATAGGCTGGCCTCTCCGATTTGGATTCAATCCCCACCTAAGTGGCTGCCCAGGCCTCGCCCACGTGGCGTGGCTGCTGTGGGGATTAACCACAATCTCCTCCGCCATTTACTCCACCCCTGTTCATGAAGGACCATGGAGTGGGAGGGGTGGGGGGTCCCGGAACAGCTTGTCAGATGGCAGGGCAGGAATCCTGCCTCCAGGAGCCCCCAGCCTTGTAAGGCAGACAAGAAACAGCAGGGAGCCTCCAGGAAAGTGAGGATGGGTGAGGAAGGGGGTCACCTAGCAGAGCCCCAGTTACCCAGTGAACCCCCACGTGAAGGGGTCCTGACCAGGATAAAGGTGGCTCTCTTTACATGCACCCTCATTAAACGAGGTTTTATGGGGGGCCAGTAGGGAGTTCACTGTGGGGAAATCCTCAATCAGGGGCCGAGTTCCTGCAGCACCCTCGAAAATTCAGAGCGGGCGCTTGGCACACCCATCTGCTCCTGCCAGGGTGTGGAGCGGAGTGGAAAGTGCCCCAGGAGTCACAGAGGAGACTCAGAAGCCTTTGGAAATGGCACCCACAGGGCGATGTGTCCCGCTCCGGATCGGCCCTGGGGCGGGCCTGCGGGCTGCTGCAGAATCTGGCCTCGGAAACCGGAACTCGCGGAGCTGGAAGCGGGAGCGCCCGCAGGCCCTGGCCTCCGCGTCGATGGCACCGCCTCTCTGGGGGAGCAGCAGGCTGGAAAGGGCTTGGGGGACAGATAAATGGCAAGCACAGAGAAAGAAAAGGGGGAAAGGACTGTGAGAGCGAAACTGGGATCCCAGCTCCCTCCCGGCCGGAAGGGCGGTTACGGGAGGACGGCGCTGTAAGTGCGGTGGGGTCTCCGCTCGTCTACCGCGGAGGGAGAAAAGGGCCGCGCGCTGCGTGCCACGTGGCCGCGACCGTCCGCTTCCCGGCCTCCCTCCGGCCCCCCAGGCCGCCAGGAGCAGCAGCAGGCCCGCGACGTTTGGAAACAGAGTCAGGGCAGAGAGGGCGGACAGGGTGGGCAGGGGGTCCTCGGGTCGCAGCTGGGGCGCGGGATTCCCGGGTTTTTTTCTTATTATGGAAATAGAGGACATTTACAATTGTGCACATGAATAGCTCTGGTGAAGTTTAATAAGACGGAGAGGGAAGAGGAGGGTACAGTAGGTCTCTGAAGTCAGCCTCCTAGAAATTTCTGTGAACATTTTCCTTTCCTAAGAAAAAAAAAAGGACTCGGGAGGCCGCTACACGGTCTGCACGTTTGTCCAACTCACCGGCCGAACTGTACTCGCCACGGGGCCTCTCGGCCAAGGTCAATTTTCCACCGCGCTTGAGGGAGGCGGCCCTGCCCCCGGCTACCTGTTACCCGTTGGAGTTCTGCGCTCTTCCGGTGCGGTGTCTCCTCCAAATAAATAAATACGGAGAGAGAACAAACTCGCGTGCGCTCGGGGTTATCTCCGCGTAGTTGGACTTGTGGTGCCTTTTTTTTGGGGGGGGCGGTGGATTTTCTCAGTTTTCTAGAGAAACGAACAGGGAGCGGACAGCGTTTCCACGTGACATCAGACGGGGTGTAGCGGGAAGGCGTCGGGTCCTCCACCGCCTAGGGCCGGCCCGGGGGGTCGCAGCTTCCCCAAGGCCCGGCCGGCGGGCGTCTGCCCTCCGCAGGCCCCGCAGGTCCCCAGGCTGGAGACCCAGGAGGGAGCGCGGGGGCCGGGGGGCTCTGCGAACAGCTGGGCTCTGCTCCGAAGTGATGGGTGACCTGGAGCCGGGCGCCGGGCCGCGTCTCCCGCGGGTAGACTTGGCAGCGGGGACCCCGGGAGCCCTCCCGAGAGCGCGTGGGGGTCTCCCAGCTTCTGTGTCGGTCCACGGTCCTGCCCGGGTCTGAGTCTGGAGGGAGGGGAGAGACTCGGTGTCTCCACTGGGCTCAAGCTTAAACTCTGCATTTTACACCCCGGGGGGCCCAAAGTGCCCGCCGCAGCCCCTCCCCGGACCGAGCCCACCCCTGCCCCCGGGTCGCGCTCCTCTGGAGGCGGCTACGCCGTCAGCGTGGCGCCCAGCCCCGGGTTCCAAGAGCCGAGTCTCTAGGGCCCAGCAGGTCCGGAGAGCGCGGGCCGCAGGCGCGCCGCGGAGGGGCCTGCGTGGCCGGGAGAGGCGGAGGCGGAGGAGGGGTGAGGACCGAGGGTCGGCTTTTAGCGAAAAAGAAGTTGAATCATCAGCTAAACCATTAGGACTAATGCGATGTACACAAGATGCGGGATCAATGCCGGTCCTCCGGGGTGCGGGTGGGGGCGAAGGTGGGGGCAGCAGGGCCGACGCCCCCACCCCCCACCCCGGAAAGCGAGCTCCCGCCCATTTGGGGAAATGGATTTTCGCGATTTAAGAAACAAATTCAAACCAAAGGGAGCGAGGCCCGGATGTGCTGACGCTGCGGTTCGGCGCGGAGGTGCAGCCCCGAGCAGCTCCGGGAAAGGGGCGCGGGCGCGGGCGAGGGCGGGGGCCGCGGAAGGGGCGAGAAGCCCAGGCGGAGACGTGGCGGCAGAACGAACTTGGCCAAAGGCACCGAGCCGTGCGGCGGGGGCTGCGCCTCCCAGGCACCGTGGGCCGGCCCCGCGTCCCAGGAGCTCGGTCGAGCCGCTGTGAGCCGGGAGGAGGCCGGGCCTGTGCCGGACGGACAGAGAGGGCCCTCCTACCCAGGCGGATGCTCGGCAGGGAACGCACCCTGAGCTCGCCGCCTCCGCCTGCTGTCGGGCCTCTTTCCCAGCAGTTGAGAGATGGTGGCCCCATCACTCCGCACACAGCGCGCACAGACCGCACACCAGTCCCCTGGCCGTTAAGGACAGCAAGCTGGGGCTCGGACTGGCTGGGGTCCTGGGGTCCAGTCCTGGGTGTGTCCCTCTGCCAAGCCCTTGGAGAGAACCTGGCTTTCAGGGGGAGTCCCTTGGAAGTCCTGGGGAGGGGGCAGATCGAATGACATCAAGAGGAAGGCGGGCATCCTCACAGACTCGGCTCCCCCTTGGGTCTCCAGCTCCCTTCCCTCCAACACCCGGCGCACCCATGCGGGCTGGGGCCTGCCCTCTGTTCCCAAGGCCACCTTGGCTGGGTTCGGGAGCAGAGGGAAGGGGAGGGAGGTGACTGGCTCCCCGTCTTTGGGCCACACTGGCTGTGCCTGTAAAATGGGTACAGGAGGCGAGCGGAGCTGCAGCTGGACCTTTGCTGGGGAGGTGGCTCAGAGGCTGTCCCCGCCGCCTCTAGTGATGGAGTATGTTTAAGGGGACCCTGTCTGGACAAACGGTTTGAATCACCACGAATCAGAACCTCAGCGTCATTCTGGCCGCCCAGTCTCTCCAGTCCTGCCACCCACACAGGTCCCTGCCGCCCGCAGCGGCCCTCTGGAGCCCCACTAAGGCCACGGTGGGCCCCAGGCATCCTAGCAGGCCTTACACGATTCCCAGGAAGGCACCCCACGGTGCAGGCCCTCAGAGGCAAAGTCTGGGGCACAGGATCGCAGCTGAGACACCCCTGCCTGGGGGAACCCAGGTCGGGAAGGAAAACGTGGGGAGAGGAGCCTCGCGCCAGCCGGCTGGGCTGTGGGGCTGAGCTCTCGTCCTTTACCCGTTGGGAAGACAGCTGGACGCCTCCCTGTCCTCTGGACAGGTGGTGTTTGTGATCTGGTGCTGGACGAGGACCTCGGTCCTCATTCATACCTGGGGACATCACCCCACCCAGGTTGTTGAGGGGATTTGAGACAATTCAAAGAAAGCACCCGATCACCACCCATCTCCAAGGAATAGCTAATGTGGTATTGGTTGGGCTAGGGGCCTCCCCCCACTGGAGGCATGTAAGGCCCTGGGCCAGGATCTGTGTCCACTGCTGGATACTGAACGGGCGCCAGTTTGTGGCTGGGTCCAAGAGGCACAGTCGCCTGTGGCAGGGAGTGGGGACACCCTGGGTGTCCGTGACAGGGGTGGAAGGTTTCTGTGCTGGGGGAGTGGGAGCTTGGGCCCTCGTGGGGGCGGCGGACAGACGGTCCGGCTGTGACCAGGAGGGCTGTTGCCCGCGCGTGCGCGGGCCTGCGGGGATACGGTGCGTGGGGACCCGCAGGTGCACCAAGCGTGATTGTCCCGGCTGAAGTGCCAGTGGGAGCGAGACGGTGCGCGCGAGTGGGGGTGGGGACAGCGGCGTGACAGCACCCCGGACCAGCCACGGCGCCGAGCCGCCCTGGTCCACGCGCCGCGGCCTGTGGGTTGAGAGCTCATCTCGCAGGTCCCGGGGCTGCGGTGGGCGCTGAGAGAGGCACGGAAGGCCGCGTGCGGGGCGGCTCGCCCTGAGCCTGCGCCCTTGTCATTAGGTCGCGCTACCCTCGCCAAGGCTACCTACCCATCCCACTGATGGGCGGTCGGAGCGCAGAGAGGCGAAGTGACTCTCCCCATGCCGCGCCATCTTAACTCCGCGCCCCACGCTTCCGGGAGGGAAGAGTGAAAAGGGGGTGCCCTCCGCACAGGAGGTGCCCGCCGGAGGGCCCCACAGCAGAGCGCCAAGGGGGGCTGCCCCTCCCAAGGCCGAGGCTCCAGGCAGCCGCAGGCTCTCCGCCTTCCTGCCTCAAGCCTCACTCCTCCCTGGCCTTTGGGGTTAATACTGCCTCCTTCCAGAAGCCTTCGGGGACCCCGGTGGGCGCCTCCCCTCTCTCCCGCCCCAGCCCCTGCCCTTAGCTTGAGCTCCGCGCCCTTCTCTGGGTGCCGGCCTGGAGGCCGCGCGGATGCTCGGTGCCGAGCCGGAGCGGAAAAGGGAAGGGCGGGGGGACGCGGAGCGGGAAGGGGCGAGGTGAGAACCGAGGGGCGGGGCGCGAAGGCCGAGCTAGACTCCCAGACGCCTGCGAGACGCCAGGTGAGCCCGGCGGGGGGCGGGGAGGGGGCGCGGGCGCCGGCGGGCAGGGTGGGGGCGGGGCCGGAAGGACGGCCGGGCGGGGGCCGGGCGCTCGGAGGCCGCAGCCGGGAGGCCGGGGAAGGGCAGGGGCGCTGCGCGCGGTCGTCCGCGGGACCCGCGAGCCGCGGAGCAGGCGCCGGTGCCACTTTCTCCCCTTAAGGCTCGGGCAGCCCCGCGGACCGGGGCGTCGTTGCCTTCACCTGCCTCCGGGATCCTCATGCCCGGAGAGGGGACGAGCCCGGTTCCAGGGCCCCAGCGGGGCAGGCGCCGGCTTAGGACGCGAAGTGGCGACGCCGACTCCCCCCAGCCCGACCGCGGCGACGCAGGGAATCGGCGCGCCTAAGTCCAGGAGACGGCTCGGCAGAGAAATAAAACCTTTAAAGGGAGCCCCCGGGCTCCCGAGCCCTCCCGGGCGGGTCCGAAGCGGGGAGGAATCGTGTCGTGGAGAGGGAAATGTGGCGAGGGGGGACCGCGGTCAGCGGGGACGGACGCTGGGGCGGAATGCCGGGCGCGGAAGGAGGAGAGAGAGACCGGGAGGCGGAGACCGACTGGGAGGGCTCTAGGCGAGGAAGGCACCGCGCGGCGGGGCAGGCCGAGCCCGGGGGCACCGCCGAGGTTGCGCGGGTCAGCACCTTCCCGCCAGGCACCATTCCAGGGGGTGGCGAGACCCCGGGGCGACCCGCAAATCCGGGCTGGGGCGCCCCTACCCCAGAGACCCCTCAGCGTACCTCGCCGGCCCCCACCCCAGCCGCCGGCCGTCCCGCCTCGGCCCTAACACCCCCGGAATCTGAGGAGCGGGTCCCCCTTCTCGGGGCTAGGGCGCGCCCCTCGCACCGGTCTTTCTGAATGGAGCCCCAAGCACGGTATCCCCTCCCGGGTCTGCCCTCCAGGGGCCTCGTGCTGCGCGGTGCGTGGGCCACCCAACCCCTCTTCTGCGGGGTCTCGGACGCCGTGGACCCAGGGACGCCGAGAGTGTCCCGGACGCATCGGCAAACCAAAGACACGAACTCCGGGCCAGAGGGGCCGCCGCCGGGCTCAGTCTCCCGAACCCACAGCGGGGTCAGACCGGCTGCACCAGCAGCTGGAGATCCAGGTCCATGCGGGTGACTAGCGCGCGGGCCGGGAGGCGGCGCCAGCTACCGCGCAGTCCCCGTGCGTCCGTGCAGGTCTCCCGGCCTCCCGAGAGGCGATCCCGGGCGCCCGCGGTCGGGGTGGGGGGCCCCAGGGGGCGCTGGGTTCTGTGGGGGAGGCAGGGAAGCTTCGTGGACAAAGAGATCTGAGGTTGAAATGCGCCTGCAGAGACCGAGGGAGCGGAGGGGATGAACCCAAACCTTCCGCAGAGCATTGGGGACAAACACCATCCGCTGCCGGCAAGGCGCACCCTGCAGTCTCTCGTCCATTTTAAAAGCGTTTTTTATTACGGAAGTTTCCAAACGTGAAACGAAGTAGAGGGAGCCTGGAAATCCACCCCCGGGACCCACCCGCATTCAGCGAGCATCAGCTAACTCCAGGCCAATCCACTCCCATCTGAGCGTCTCCTTTTCATTGCTAGGATTTAGTCAATTTGTTTATTTTTGCTGATATGTTCAAGTAAACGCAGACATCATCCCACCAGTAAACACATGTGTGTCTCCAAGTGACGCGAATTTTTTAAAGCTAACAATACAGCTATAAATCACCTCCCAGTAAATCCCAGTCTGGTCTCACTCAGGCGCAGTTGGCTTTTTGATGGCGCAAATGCAGACAACTGACTTCCGTCTCCGCCTGGCTGCAACAGTATACACTGTTACGTTTGCAACTTAGAGGACGAGCCCTGGTCCAGGTCCATGGGGAGACTCCGCAGGCAGCCGGGTCTCCAGACTGGGGAGGGTTCTCGTTTTCTCTTCACGCTTTTGCCCCGAGAGTCCGTCCCAGATTCAGACCCCGATGCTTCGAGGACTGGGCGGCCCTGCTCCCATCCGCCTGCGAGGAGGGGTCTGCGTCTCCCTTTCCTCAGCGGGCAGTGGCGCTGCGCAGCCAGACGACCGGGAGGCGACTCTGGAGGACTTAAAAGGCAGAGGCTGCTGGGGTGTCCGCCCCACAGCCCAGGATGGCTATGGATGTGGCCCAACACAGAGCTGTAAATTTACTTAAAACACTATGCGTTTTTGTGTGTGTGTGAATACGTGTCACAATGTATTTAATGTGTAGCCCAAGACAACTCTTCCAGTGCGGCCCAGAGAGGCCCTAAGGTTGGACACCCCTGGCTAGGCAACGCTCCGGGCTAAGGATTTCCAGAGGTCGGACCCCACTTCCCAGCAGCACCCCTGCCATAGGTGGGCGCCTGCACTGGCCGCCGGTGGGGAGGGCCGCCGAAGGGAGTCATCCAGATGATCCCGACGGGCAGGCGCGGACAACTGGGCACCCTGTGCAGGGCGGGGCCCGGGCACAGGCGGCGGGCCTCCCTAGCAGCAGGTGGAGGGAGGGGGTTCAGGGGCCTGGGTGGGCGGCAGGGAGACTTCTCGGAGTTCCTGCCCAGGAGTCTCTGCCCCACCTGGGCCTCAGTCTCCCTCTCTGAGAGCTGCAGACTGGCCGGAGGGCCATGGAGATG
This sequence comes from Trachops cirrhosus, assembly GCA_028533065.1. Lineage (NCBI taxonomy): Eukaryota > Metazoa > Chordata > Mammalia > Chiroptera > Phyllostomidae > Trachops > Trachops cirrhosus. Next base: position 1,549,734 of record CM052538.1, on the reverse strand, counting down.
CTTGGGAGGCCTGCAGACAGACACGGGAGGAAGAGAAGGCGGCCGGGCGTTCCGGCCCGGCTCCGGGCCCCTTCTGTCTCAGTCAAGGCAGGGCGCCCACCTCCTGGGGAAGCGGGGGCCTGGGCTTTGGGAAAGCGTCTTCCCAGCTTGCGGGGAGGAGGTCAGGGCCGCTGCCGTAACCTTCACCTGGTGAGGAGGCCTGACGGGGGTCAGGCAGTGGGAGGCCCTGAGTGGGCAGAGTACAGGCCGGGGCTCCGGGGTGCGGAGAGAGGATGGGGCAGGGGACTGCCGGCTAGAAGGGCAGATCCCACCACACAGGTCTGTCCCTCACCAGAGCTTTCGATGAGGTGGGCAGGGGAGAGGCCCAGCACTGCCCGCTCTCAGCCCAGGGCCTGAAGTGGTGGGGTTTGGGTGGGGGGCGGGAGGAGCCAGCACCTGGGGATGATGGAGCAGGTCGGTTCTGGGTGCAGCGCGGTGTGAACTGGGCCGTGGGTGGGTGTCAGGTGGCAGCTCCACCTTTCCGCCTGACCCGAGCAGGGGCGGAGCCTGGTGCCCCTTCAGGGGCCCGGTGTCCCGTGGGATTCGCCCTCAGAGGTCCTGAGGGGTGGGGGAGGGGGGCTGCTGCTCCAGCTTCTCCTCCAGGAGGCGCTGGTGAGGACGTGGCTCTGGTAGTGCCCAGCAGGGGACTGAGAGGCCCAGAGGGGCCGGCCCCTCCTCTGGTCCCACGCTCCAGACTAGCCTGGGGTGGGGTGTTGCCCTGGCCGGGCCCAGCTGACCATTTATTTACAGGTCACAGACCCCCAGCCCCAGCCAGGTCTGCGACGGGGAGACTGAGGCGTGGAGAAGAGAAGTCGCCCGAGCAGGGTCACCGGGTGGGGGTGGGGCACGGCTGGGCCTGAGCCGAGCTCGGCAGGCCTGCCCTGGGCGCCTGCTGCACCCACCTGGGCTCAGGGACTCTGCGCCCCGCAGCCCTGGGTGACCCCTGAATTGGGCCTCGCTGAAGGGGCGGCAGGCCGGGGTGGTGGAGACAGGTCCAAGGCACCCGTCCCCTGCCAGGTGCAGATCCAACGAGCCCAGTGATTGACAAGTGATCCAACAGGCAAGAGATTGACGGTGCTGGTTCCCGGGACCCTGCGGTCCGCGTCCTGGTCCCTCTAGGGCCTCCTGAGCTGCCTGTAACCACCGCTTCTCCCTGCCTCTGCTGCTCCTGGTGCGACACCCAGGACGCTGGGCCGTCGTGGGGTGAAGCCGGCCGCCCGGAGCCCAGGTTCCCTTGCTTCCGTGCCTGGGCCGTAGCTCAAGAGACAACGCCTGGCCTTCCGCACCCGGCGACAAACAGCCCCCTCCCCCTCCCCCACGGCGCCTTCCATCCATCCGCCAGGGCAAGCCTGCGTGCTCCTTAGCCGCTCGCCAGCCCAAACTGCCACGGATTCCACGGGAAGACACAATCCACCCCGCATTTGCAGCCACGAAGGTTCTCCTCCCTCTGGCTCGGGGGCTGGTTTCTCTGCTTCCTGCGGGGGGCGGGGGAGGGGGGCTCTGGACGCGGCGCCCACACGCTCCTCGCCCTGCGCGCCCTGCCTCCCAGGTTCGCCTGCCGGAGCTCTGGTCGCTGTGGACCCATCCGCGGCTGAGGGGCCGGCCCGCGGACCTGGGCACCGCACTTGGCTCGGCGCGTGCTGACGTCGCGCTGTGTCGTCTTGGCACTGCCCCCGAACGGGCCACAGTCACGTAAAACGGCCGCACGGCGGGGAGGCTCCCTTTCAGCTCGGCTTTAAAGATCCCATTCGCGGGCCGTCGGGGTCCCGTGACCTCGGCCTTCCCAAGTATCGTCGCCGCTGCAGACACCGGACTGGGGCTGCGCGGAGGCCCGACCCGCTGGCAAAGGGCAGGGAGACGGCAGAAGCCCTGGCAGGACCCACGCCTGCGGGAGGCCTCTCGGGGGGGGGGAGCTGTGTCCGCAGGAGCCCGCTGACTGCGTGGGACCACCACAAAAACGACAGAGCCAGGGTGTGGAGGCCTCGAGTGGGCCTGACGGGGAGCAGAGATGGAGAGATGGGTGGGCACCGCCCCCAGAGTGGCCAGGAGAAGCCCCCTTGGCACCTCACTGACCATGTGCGAAAGACCCTTCTGGATTAAAACGAGTTTCAGCCACTGAGCAGAGCAGTATCGTGGGGCGGCTCCCCGATACCCCCCACCCACCCTCAGGGGGAGCCTCAGCCTGAGAGGGCTGAGGGGAGGCTGAGCTGGGGAGCTGGCAGTCAACTGCACCCACAAGTCCCTCAAGACGCTCACCCCGTCCTGCATCGGGCACTGGGAGCCTGGAGGTGGGGATCTTAGGGCCCGGGGGGCCAGGACCTCCTGGGTCGCCCTCTGCCCCCGATGCCTCCTGGAGCTTTCAGGGGCCTGACCTCAGGGAATCAGGAGGGGACGGGACGGATAGGGGATGATTCCTGGTCAGCAGGCCGAACAGTAGAGGCAGACAGACAGATGAACCAGCTGACCAGCTGCCCGGGGTGGGGGGACCCCTGTGGCACCCCTCTTCCCCTGCTGAGGGCCCAGGGGGTGGCAGGGTGGCGGGGTGCTGTGCATCTCGGCCCCCGAGTGTCTGTTCCGGGCCCGGAGCCCCCACGGAGGTTTTCAGGGGCTCGATTCTGCCCCGGTAGCAGGCTTCCCGCCCGGAGGGCTTCTCTCCAGGCTGGAGAAGCAGGCACAGCCCAGCTTTGCCGGGCGCAGGGCCCCTCCTCCACCCTACCCCCTGCCAGCCCAGGCCGAGGGGGCGGGCGTAAGCTTCCCCTGAGGCCCGCAGACCTGGCCCTGGGCCGGGGCTGTGCCCAACGGCCAAGTCCCCCAGCTCGCCAGCGACTGCAGATGGGGAGGGGGGAGTGGCACTGAAGCCCAAGCTCAGGGTCCCTCACCCGACCTCGCTGGGGTGCCCGTGTTTCCGTTTTGGCCAAAAGAAAAAACCCTTTCGGTTAGAGGTGGCTCGCAGCTCCGGTGCAGGAGGGGACAGTGGACAGGGGGCACCGCACAGTCCTGTGACCGAGCGAGTTTCTGCCTTCACCGGCCTGGCGTCTGTTTCCATGGAGACCTCAAAACTCCTTGCATCCCCTTTCTCCCCAGCTCCCTCCCCTGCCCCACCCCTGGGTGGCTTTGTCCAGCCTCCCAGTCAGGGGGCGGGAGGGGAGGTCTGAGTGCGACCCCCCCAGACCTGAGACCCCCACCAGCCGGCCCACCCGCCCACCTGCCCCGGGCAGCAGGCTCTGTCGTCCGTCAGCATCCGAAAGCGCTCCAGGCGGGAGGAAGGGCGAGCCCATCCGGGCCACCAGAGCAGGGGCCACCCCAGTGACCACAAAGCAGCCGACTGTCCAGAAAACGTCCCTTTTTATTCCATACGCAAATAAGTAGATTCATTAAAAAAAACAAAACAAAACGAAACAAAACCAAGTCTTCACTGATGGAGGCCGCAGCCCGGAGAGGAGCCCCCCTGTGGCCCGTCTTCCGAAGGGACAATCTGAGACATGGCCCCGCCCCGGGGTCACTTCTCTCTCCCCCAGGGGGTCATCTCTGTGCCGGCCCATCCCCGGTGTCAGGGCCAGGAGGCCGATCCCGATCCTCAGGCAGCCTGCCGTCCTGGTCCCTGCGTGGTCCCAGGAAGGGACGTTTGTGCTGGGGTCAGGGGGGCCGGAGTGGGGGCTACCTCCGAAGAACCCCGTGTGGCTGTCTTTGCTGCGGGCTGGCCTGGTGGCAGCTCCCAAGGGGGTGGCTAAACTGACTTCTAGGCTGCGGCCTGTCCCCAAGGTACTCTGTGCGGCATAGCCACTGTCTCTCTGGGACACCCTCTTCCCTGGGGGAGGGGTAATTCCAGCCTTGCAACTGTTTGGGGGGCCACTGTTTGGGAGGCCCGCTGTCCGTGTCGTACCTGTTACATTCTGGGGGAGCTTGGGACAAAGCCTCGCCCACCAGGGCTGAAGCTCTCCTCCCAAGGCCCAGAGGGGGCTGTGAGGGCGCACCAGCCCTCCTGGATGGCCCCTCAAGCCCTGCACCCCGGCACCACCCGACTGCGCGTCCCTCCGCAGAGCTCCCCAGCCGCCGCGGGGAGCGCGCCCAGCGGGTGGGGCTCACACCAGGCCGGGCATCTGCGCCCGCAGAAAGGGCACAGAGGCGGCGGCCGGGAAGGCAGCCAGCGGGTAGGCCAGGGCCCCGGAGAAGCCGAGCAGCGGCGGAGGCGGCGCGGGCGCGGCAGGCGCCAGTGGGAAGGGCAGTGCGGCGGGGGGCCCGGTGGCCGAGGCCGGGGGGCTTTCGTGGTAGAGCACCGGCACGCGCACGAGGCGCTGTGCGCCCGGCGGGGACAGGCTGGCCGCCTCCAGCTCGGCCGCGAGCTGCCGCTTCCACTTGTTGCGGCGGTTCTGGAACCAGATCTTGACCTGCGTCTCGGTGAGCTGCAGGGAGGCCGCCAGGCCGGCGCGCTCGGCGCTGCTCAGGTAGCGCTTCAGATCGAAGGTGGACTCGAGCTGGAAGACCTGGCTGCGCGAGAAGACCGTGCGCGTCTTCTTCTTCCGCCCGCCGCCGACGGCCGCGCCACCACGCGCCTCCCCAGCCGCCGGAGCTTCGGCCAGCTCGGCCGCCTCCTCCGCGCCGGCCGCCGGGCCCCGCGCCGCCAGCTCCGCTGCCTCCCGCAGCACCGCTCCGGGCCCGGGGCCCCGCTGCCAGGCGCCCTCAGCGCGGCCCACGTCTTCGCCGGTCTCCGGTGAGTCCCGGTCGCTGGCTGCAGGAGAGAGAGGGGCACACAGTTGGTTGCGCGGACTGCTCCCCAGACGCAGACACTGAGGCCATCCGCGCCCACCACGCCCCGCGGTCGGCACCGCTACAGTCCGGGCAGTATTCCTGGCACAGCCAAGCCCTCCCCCCGCCCCGGCACCCATAGCGCACCGCCCCGCAGTGGGCGCGTCCGAAGGGGGATGGGAGAGGCAGAGCAGCAGGAGGTCACACCACTGCGCCACATCAGCACGCGGCCATGTACCCACTCGCGAGGCAGAGAAACACACAGAAAGAGAAGACTGACATCCTGTCGCCATTAAAACGCACTAAAACCCACGAAGGCCCGCAGGCCACCTCACAGGAGGCAGATGTCCCTCAGAGAAAGGCACTGTGCGCTGGAACACAGCAGACACCCCCTCGCCCCGCCCCCGTGCCCTCTCGGCCCAGACACAAAAGTTAGTTATGAGCCCCTGTGCCCGCTTCCGGAGCACTCTCCCGAGCAGGCACAGTTCCCGCGTGCACAGAAGCCTTCCCGCAGAAGGAAGACAGGCAACTGCCAACAGCTCCTGAAGAAAGCTCCATGCCCAGGTGGCAGGGGGATGCCCACTCGCCCCGTTTCCCGACCCCCAACCCAACCTGGTCCCAATACGTGCCCAGCAACCGACAGTCCCGCTCACAGGGCACGCGCACCCGTGGGGCTCGGCAGAAACAGGCAGCCTCGAATCCCACCCAAACCCACAAGACCCTGCAGCCTGGGGCTCAGGGTCCAGGAGTCTGCGGGGGCCCTGACCCGGAGCTCCCAACCGGGAGCCCCACCTGCCCTCCCAGAGGTGAGGAGATGCCCTGGGTGGGTGGGCAGGCGGGCGAGGAGGAGATGCTCCCGCCGAAGGCTGTGCAGGACCCGGGGTCCAAGCCTGGCTCCAGGAGGCCCAGGCCTGAGCGCAGGGCCACCTCAGGCCCGTCTGCCCCTCCGTCTGGCCTGGGCCTCCGTGCAAAGGTCCCCGGGGGGGCGGTCCAGCTAGCGTTCCGTGGGGCAGCTCTCAGGAGACGGTGGCCTTGGCAGCGGCGAGTCCCCAGTGTGAGTGTCTGCACTGGGGGGGCGTGTGTGGGGGCCTGGGCTGTATCACCGGATGCCCTGGAGGTGCAAATGTGCCCCCCCACCGCCAACCCTGGCGGCTAAGCCCTCACGGTGCCGGCAGAGGGGTCAGGGTCCAGGCTGGCGCGCCTGCCACCAGATATGGGGAGACTCTGTCCCCCACAACACCCCACACCCCCAGACTCGTAGAGGCTCATGAATTATCGTAAGGTGCCAAGCCGGCGCACCAGCTCTGGTGTAAACCAGAGGGGACCCTACCCCCTAACCCGCTTCGCACGAAATGAGGTGCCCGCTGCCTCTTGGGAGCTGGCGGGGCAGGAGGACTGCAGGCGAGGGGTGAGGAGAGGGGAGGAGTTTCTCCCAACAAGACCCTCTTCAAACACCGCCCCCAGGATGGCCCTACGTTTGATCACTTGGTTTTGGGGGATGCACTGAGGCCTGCCCACATTTACAAGAGGGATGAGAACTTTCAGAGTGTATCCTCTGAGACGGGCGCCCCAAACACACCAGAGAGGCAGTTACCAGAGAGGGCAGAGCTCTCTGCTCACCAACCACCGTGCACGAAGACGTGCCCCAGAGCGGAACGGGCTCCAGAGCAGGAGCCCCAGAACCAGGGGCTGGGGAGCTGGCCGCACCGGGGGCGTGTGCTGGGGTCGGGGGTGGCTGGCAAAGCCTGGGGACCAGGTTCCCGGCCCCGACCCTGGGGAACGCTTGGTCTCCCTCCCAGGTGACTCCCTGCAAAGGGCATGTCCCCAAGGCAGGCAGTGGCCCAGAGGACGGGCGCAGAACTGAGGGGGTTCTGAGGCTGAGAACCCCAGTCCCAGCCCCCCACCCTCAGCAGGGAACAAAGGCAGGAGAGGGGGAGGAGCAGAAAAGGAAGGGAGGGGAGAGACAGGGGCTTCGGATCGGGCTCCCCTCCCACCTGGCACACGGCAGCCACCCCCAGGAGCGGGACTCAGGGGCACAGGCTGGGGAAGACCCTCCCCCCAGTCTGGCCCACAGCAGCGGCTCCCTCTGCCCTGGGCTGGTGTTCCAGCCTCTGACCGCTCACTTTGTCCTTCCTCCCTCTCGTTCTCCTCTCTGCGTCCTTTCTCTCTTCTCTCCCTCACGCGTGAGTTTCTCTTTCTGCTTCTCATTCTTGGCTTTTCTCTCCCAATGTCCCTCCCTCCTCGCCCCCCCGGGGGCCACCGCCCCTGCTCCCTGTCTTTCCCTCTGTCCTCAGTCTCTCCTTCTGGTCTCTCTCTTCAGCTGTCTGCCGTCCGCTCGCCCTAGGTTCCTCTCCGCGGCCCTCCAGCCTCCCCAATACCGGCCGGGCCTGGCAATGGGTGAAACCCAGACTCTGGGTAACTTCCTCCCCGCGGGGGCAGCCTGTCCCCGAGAGTGACCCTCCAAACCCGCCCAACCAGGGTCACTGCTGGGGCCCCACACGACCCACACCCAGCCACACGCAAGAGGAGGGTGACCCAAAAAGAGCGCAGACGAAAGTCCCTGCAAAGTCCCCGGAGCAGACGCGAGGAGAGGGGTCCGAACCCCGCGGTCTGGCCCGCCCATCCACGCGCCCTCACTCACTGTCGGGACTGAGGCCGCCTCCGTAGCCGCCGTGCGCCCGCGGGTACCAGCGCGTTGCACGGCCGCAGCCCAGAGCGTAGGGCGGCCCGGGGCCGGGGGGCGGACGGGGACCCAGGCCCAACGAGCCAGGCCCGAGCAGAGCCCGCGCCCGCGGCTCCCCGCCGGGGCCCGAGCCCGCGCGCAGCTGTCTGCGCCGCTGCAGCCGCCGCCGCCGCGCCTGCTCCGCGTCCTCGTCCTCCGGGTCGTCGTCGTCGTCCTCCTCGTCCTCGCGGCCGCCGCCGCCCTGTGCCGCGCGCCCGGCGCCCTTGGCCTCGGCCGCCAGCAGGTTCTCGATGAGGAAGGAAGAGGCACGGGCCGGCGTGGCGCGCCCGGGCTCCGTCAGCTCGTCCGGCATCGCGGCTGCGGGCCCGTCGGGCTCTGCCGGGCTCCTCGGGGGTCCCGGGCGCCCGGGGCGCGGCCGGTCCCCGTCCCCACTCGGAACAGCGGCGCGCGGCTCCCGGGTGCACTCGCCGGCCGGCCCTGGAGCCGCTGGCCGGAGCGCTGGCGTCGGGCCCCGCGCGGGGCCGGGCCGGGAGCGGGTGCGCGCGGACAGCCGGCCAGACTGCCGCCGGGCTCGCCTTTCACGTCGCCGCTCTGGTCGCCGCCCGGGCCGGCCCCGCGGGGGGCGGGGAGGGAGGGGGAGGAGCCAGCAGGGGCGGGGCGGGCGGGCGGCCAGCGCGGCCGGAGGACGACGCGCGGACCCCGGAGCGGCCGCTGCCCAGAGACGCCGCGGGGTCCGGGAGCGCGGGCGGTCGCGCAGCCGGGGACCCAGGCTGGGAGTCGCGGCGGGTCCGCCCCGCGTGATCCAGTCCCGGGGTCCGCGCCCCCCGCGCCGGGGGGTGGTGTAGGTGGGACCTCGGCTGGGCGGCCGCCCATTGGCTGCCAGTCTCGAGGAGAAACAGGCTGGCCAATCAGCGTGCGGCAAGGGCAGTAATTACCTCGCCACCCGGAGAGCGGTGAGTGCGCGCGCGCGAGGGATGTGTGCGTGTGTGCAAGTGGGTGTGTGTGCAAGTGGGGGCGTGAGCGAAGATCCCCGGGCTCCCACGAAACCGCAAAAGGCTGCACCCCAGTCATTGTTTCAAGACCCCGAAAGTCTCGCAAACTTGCGGCATATTTTCGCGCTCGCACTGACGGAACGTGTTAACGCCAACGTCGCGTCCCGGAACTTTCTGGTTCCCAGGCTCGGTCTCGGAGCGTGTGATGATGCCGCGCCCACCGCTGTCCCGCCTGAGGCCGCGCAGAGTGGCAACCTCTCCCCCCGCCCCCCGGCCCCCCTCCCAGCGGGCCCTGGCCTCAGAAGGGGGCCGGAGATCCCACCCAGCCGCTGCCCCTCCGGGGAGGTCCCGGGGGCCGGCCCCGTCTGTCTCGGAGCCTCCGTTTCCAGGGCTTTGAATCCGTGGGGGGCTGCCCCCCCGTTCCTGCAGCAGGGAGCGCGGGGCAAACGCGTGCCCCTCCCGCGCCGCCACCCTCGGAGCTGCGGGAGTGACCTTTAGAAAGGCCTTCCCGGGATCGAGAGGCAGCCGAGACCCCGGGTCGCAGCCGGGCCGCGCGGGCCGCGCCGGATTCATCCGACGCGGGTATTCGCGCAGGGACCCATCCAGCCGCGCACGGCCAGCCCGGGGCCCCTGTCCACCCGACTGCTGCCGCTTTCCCCGAGGGCGGCTGCAGGCCGGCGCTTCCCAATCCCTTTAATTTCCCCGAACAGCCGCGCCGGAGGGGGCGGTCCTCATCTCCGGAGGGGAACAGGGCGAGGACAGACTACCCCGGGGGGTAAGTGGCTCCGGAGGGCCTGGAATTCGCTCGCTTGGGGCCTGGGGCCCCCTCCGCGCGACGTCCGTAATCCGACGGGAGAGCGCAGCAGTGCGCCGGGTGGCCGAGTGCCCGAGGCTTAGCCTGGGACCCCGCGGGCTGCGGCCGCGGGGACAAAACGGTGCCCCTCCCGGGAGCGACCGTGGCGTGTCTCGAGAGCCAGTCACGCCCGACACCCCTCACCTGCGTGCGTGCTCCGCCCACGGCTGCCCAGTGCCGGCGACCTCGGGTGAGAGGGGGCTTCTCTGCCGCTCAGGACCAGACGCTGGGCCCGTCTCCTCAGTCCCTCACATCCTGCCCCAGGCGGGACAGAGACCTCAGTGGCGCAGACTCGCCGCGTTAACTTCGGCCTGGCAGCAGAGGCGGAGATGGGGCCCTCCATCGATGAGGACACCCGGCTGGGGTCTTGGGAAGAGCTGTGGTACCAGTTCTGCCCCCTGGGGCACCCCAGCCAGAGGGGCCAGACCAAGGGGAGGAGTGAGCTCCTTGATTAGAAAGAGAATTACTGGTTCCTGGCCCATCACCAGCCAATCCCAGGGCTTCTGACAGGTGGGGAAACTGAGGCCAAAGAGGGGCCAGACGCAAGCCTGGCCGTGGGAGGAGTGCCTTCCAGATAACAGCCAGTCTGCCAAGTTGCCCTGGGCGCTCCCACCAGCCGGCCTCCCGCTGACCCACGAGCCTGAGAGGTTGGGGCCACGGCCCCCCACTCATCTGAGCACCTTCGGGTGCTAACTCAGCTCCGGGCTGCTGGTCGTGGGGAGGGGAGGCTCACTTTTCTGGTCCTGTCCCCTCTTTTGTCAGCCATGTCTGTGCCGGGCAGTTGGCAGCTGAGGCTGGATGCAGTGGCAGGGTGGGGGCCGAGGGGGCTGGCAGCGTCTGCCCACTCACTGACCCTGCGGGCCACGGGGGATGGGAGGCCAGGGACTGAGGTGAGCCTAACCCAGCAGCCGGGAGGGGGCCTTCTGGGGGCTGCAGAGGGCGTGTCGTACCTACTGCTGCACCGAGCAATGGGCTGGCGGCCTCCGCGTTGGGTCCCGGCACCTAGGGCCCCTCCAAGCTCCCGACTGTGGTGGTGGCGGGAGCTCGGGACCCAGACAACCGGCAGATGGTCTGCGCTTCGGCACCGGGTCGGTGAGGGAGGCTGAAGTGGCCTCATGGTGCCGGCCCAGGCCTCGCTTCTGCCCCGCGCTGGTCACAGCGCAGCCAGCGTGCAGGTGAGGCGGGGGAGGCTGAGTTCCGACCGGGCGGACCGGGTGCCTGGGCTCCGTCACCGAAGCTTTCCGCGGTCAGAGGATGGAGCGAGGAGGCTGCTCTCAGCGAGCGCCGGGACGCTCTCCAGACGGACCCCACGACTCCGAGCAGGGTTTCTGGCGTTCCCACGCCCAGAGCCCAAGTTTTTGGTCACCTCCGGGCACTGGGCAGGACTCCCCCGGGAAAGTTGTCACCATTGGTGTCTCACTGTCTGCGCGGGAACCCACCCCCAAGCCACAGCCGTCTTGTCCCCCCCCTTCTCTGCCCGCTCTGGGCCTCCCTTCCCCTCCCCACACGCCGCCTCTCCGGGCGCGCTGGCCACCACGGGGTCCCCACTGCTCTTCTGGCCTGGACAGTGGGCAGGGACGGTGCCTCGTCACCTGCATCCCCACAGCCTGGCTCCGGGCTGGTAGCCACAGATGCTCCGCACACCTGAGGGATGGGCCCCGGCCTGTTTTGTTTTGTTTTAATAACTGTTTTTTGGGAAATAATTTCAAAGAACATCCACTTTTAAATTTCGACTTTGTCTTCGTTTCACTTCCCTCCCCTATCATCCCGATGCCACTTGTCCTCACCCCGCTCTTGCCTGGCACTTTACAGAAGCCTCCCCTGCCCCTCATTTCTCCGCCTGAAAGTGGAGCGCGTGTGAGACGTGCCCACCCTGGTAAGTGCAGCAATGGTTTTCTCGACCACTGTGCGTTAAACCCACGGTCACGCCCCTTGTTCCAGCTCCCACACCGCGTCACGCAGTCCCCAGAACCTGCGGGTGTGAGGCGACCCCCGTCAGCACGCTCACCGGGTCTGTGGCCGAGGACAGGGTGGCGCCAGGGCACAGTGGCTGGGCCCCCGCGGACTTGAAGGCAGGGCAGGAGGGCTCGTTTGAAGGCGGGGTGGCTCATGTACTGGGAGCATGCTGGGGGACCCCGACACAGGGCCTCCCCACAGGACACAGCGTGGGGTCCCAGAACACGGGTGTGGGGGGACCTGGCCTGGGGGTCCAGAGCAGCAGTCCGCTCTCCTTTCTCGGCCGGCGGGAGCAGTCACAGTGGCCCCAGGGCTCCAGGGGAGCGGACTTGAACCCGCCGCTCCGAAGGAGGACCGTGCGTGGGGTTGTGGGGCCAGAGAAACCCGGTGCCAGCACGTGGGGAGACAGCCTACGCCCCCCGAGGACTTCAGCCTGCTGCCAGCAAGTCCCCATTGTGGACACGGTTGACGACCAGGCCCACTGTCCCTCCTTGTGGACCCCAGAGCTGTGTGGGTGCAGCCCCCCCAAGGGAACTCCTAGGGGAAGGGTCCCGACAGGCAGACTGAACGTCACTGAGCACTTCAGAAGGACACATCTCAGGTCCCTCCTGTTGTCACCCGCGCCGGGGCCTGACCTGGCTCTCCTCCTCGCCGGGCAGGGGTGTGTGGGTGGGAGGCCAGGCTGCTGTGGGTGCGGCTCTCCCAGCGGGAGCGGAGCAGGGGTGGCAGGGGCCGGGGACCACCGGCCGCCCCAGGTAAGGCAGGCAGGCCTGCGTGCCTGGCACACGCAGGGTTCTTAGTTTGCAGAGCAGTGAGGAGCCACCAAGGCTGTGGGACTGTCCACTGGGGGGAGTGACTGGGTGGAAGCTGGGCCTGGGAGGAGCTGGCTGATGGTGGCCCAGGGGCAGGGTGACAGCCAGGTCTTGCTGTGGCCCAGGAGGTAAGCAGCGCTGCACGCCCCCCCCAGGGGGTGGGAGGGGGGGACACTGCAGGGGAACCTAGCTGGTACCTGGGGCGCCTGGCAGTGTCTGCCCGTCCCCCCTCCCGCCCCCTGTGGGGGTGTGTTAGGGGAGAGCCCCAGGGCCCTGCTCCTGGCTCCCCGATGGTCTGCCCCCCACCTCACAGCCTGTGGGCAGCGTCCTCACAGCCATCCTCAGGTGCTGGCAGGCACCAGCCTCCAGGTCTCAGCTCAGCTGCTGAGCCCACTGCTGCCCCGAGCAGGTCGCGGGCTCTGGGGACCGCAGCTGTAACCCTGGTGTGGGTGGAGTCGAGAGACCCTGCCTGAAAGTCTCAGGTGAAAAAGGGTCGCTTTGAAAAGACCAAAGGCTTGAAGATGGCTTCGGCTGCCTTCCGAGGGTCTGGCCACTTCTTCTGCCTCCGAGGGGAAGTCTCCCCTTTAACACTGGGGGGAGGAGGGCCCTGTTCCTGAGGTGTTAGGGGGTCCTTCCCAGAGCTCCACGACTGGGTGGTGGAGGAGAGGGGAGGAGGCAGCGGAAAGGGAGGAGGAGGGCGGAGGAGGAGGCTTCCTCGGCCTTCCTGGCACACAGAGGGGAGGGGGCAGAGCCCTCAGTTCCCAGCAGGTGACCCCTCCCAGCCAGCGCCACTGGGCCAGCTGCCCGGCGTGAGCTCCCAGGAAGGGCCCCTTCCCATTTACAGCTTAGAGCGGGGAGGGGAAGCTGGGGCAGAGGAGGGGACCACCACCGCCTGTCCCCTCAGTGGAACAGCTCTGACAGAGCCCCCCACCCCCACCCCCACCCCAGCAGGCTCGGTGTCCACCTGGCCGCTCCGGCGCCCGCCCCGGGGTCTCTGAGAGCACCTGGAGCTGGTCTCCGGCCCTGTGCTCATCCCCTCCCAGGGCTTGGTGGCTGTGTGTGTCTTGTCCCTGGGTGGCAAGCACCCATGTGGCCCCAACCCTCCTGCAGGTGCTCAGCAAAACTGAGACTTTGCTAGGGGCTCTCACTGGTGAAGGGTCCCGTCCCTTCTCCGCAGGTAGATTTTTTCCCTCCACATTTTGTGGGGTTTGGGGGAAAGCTTTCAGATATGCACGACACTGGTGGGACTTGGCCAGAGAACACCCCTGACCCAGCAGCTAGGGGCCTCCGTCCGCACGTGGTCTGGCTGGATCGCGTCCGCCCACACCCATCCCTCTGTCTGTCTGTCTGTCTGGGGTTCCCCACCCACCCGGAGGCGTTCAGGGTAATTCGTGAATTTCCATCCCAGCCCTGCCACCGACCAGCAGTGAGACTCGGGGCCTCCCCTCCTCCGGGAACAGGCCCCTGAGCCGGGATGGGGAGACGAGGTCTGTCGGGAGGGAGACCTTTGTCCCGGGAGCTGCTCTGCGGACCGACCCTGCCCGGCGGTGACGTCACGCCCTCTCCCGCCTCCGCGAAGGCCGAGAAGCTGTGGTCACGGGGGCTCAGGGTGCAGGGACGTCTGGTTCCAATAGAAGGAGCACCTGGAGGTGGGAGCAGGTTTGGGTTTCCACAATGGAGCCCAGATTTGTGCTCTGAGTTATCCGAACCACGGGGGACCTTCAGGCAGCTCGGGCTGCCGGTGACCTTGATTGGAAGTGACTGGGGTTGGAGGCGTGAGGCTGGAACAAAGGGCTGGGCGACCAGAGTGCAGGGAGCCTCTTCCCAGGAGCGGCGGGAACCCCGCCGGTCTGGCCGGCTCGGCCCTCCCGGCCTCGGCGCGGATGTCTGTGGCCTAGCGGGCGCGCTTGTACAGCTGGAATGTCTGCCACGGGAACGCCGGTCACCGTAGGAGAAGGCCGGCCCCTTCAACCGCCATCCCACCCCCTCACCCCCCTACCCCCGGCCCCTCGCCCGGGCCCCGCCGCCGCAGGGCTGGCTGCCCGAGGAAGCCCCGCCTCCCCAGCCCTCTTTAGAAGCGGCGGGTCTCAGTGGGGGCGGGGTCTGAGTGGGGCTAGTTCCACAAGCCCCTCCCCCGCCGGGGCTCTGCGGCTCCGACCGCGTGGGTGCCCGCACACCCCGTGAGGACTTCAGCGGAATGGCGACACCCACCAGAGGTCACTCAGCAGGACGTGCGACAGAAAAAATCTGAACCCCCACATGCGACTCAGCAGGGAGCGGGTGTGCTCACACTGCCACCCGTGCAGCTGGGAAAATAGTGGGGTGCTCCGGACAGTAGGGGGTCCTTCGAGGACCAACTGAGGGAAGCAAGCCAGATTGGGTCCAGGATGTGTGTGAAATGTCGGGGGGGGGCACAAAGAGGGGCCGAATCGCCCGGAAGTTCACGTGCGGAAGCCCTGACCGCCAGTCCCTGGAAATGTGACCCCCCTCTGGGAAGAGGGTCTTTGCAGAGGCAGGGAGAGATGAGGTCCCACCAGAGTGGGGGCTCCCATCCTATAGGACGCCTGTCCTTACAGAGGAAGGCCCTGCGAAGAGACGCAGGCCGCGGGGTGGGGGCGCCGAGGGCTGGAGCCCGCTGGCCTCCTGTTTTCTGCAGCCCCTCCCAGGCTCCCGGAACACACCCTCCCCGGCACCTTCACCAACACCTTGATCTCGGACGTCTGGCCTCCAGACTGGGAGACATCCCTTTCTGCTGTTCCGAGCTCCCCACGTGGGGTCCTTTGTTCCGGCAGCAGCCCCTGGACACAGCACAGAGCATGGCACCCCGGTTTGGGGAGGGCAGGACGGCCGGGGGCTGTGAGACACCCACCCCACCCGAAGCACTGGGAGCTGGAGTCAGGGGTGGGACTCCCCTGTTCACTCCTCTGCACAGTGTGAGTTCTGTACCAGGTGCAAATTGATTTTTACACATTAAATGGGAGAAGTGAAAGCTCTCCGAAGTGACACCCCGGGAGAGGGGAACCCTTAAGGTTCTGGCAGAGAGGAGACAGAGGTGGGGGCCCCTGGCCGCCGGCTGCGGAGTGAGGCTGCGGAGAGCCGCAGAGGTGACCGAGGGCCACGGCGGTGCGGAGGGGCTGGAAAGGTGCGGAGGGGCTGGAAAGGTCGGGAGGCATCTAAGGGGGAAAGCCCCCCACTGACCAGCTTGAGGTCCTGGGGCGGCTGCCCCCTTGTGGGAGGCGGCAGCGGGGCTGGGCCGTGCACTCAGGCCCCTGGGCAGACACTGGGCCACTCCGAGCCTGGACGTCCTCGCTGGACAGAGGAATAAGTGGCACCCAGGCAGCCCAAGTGCCCCAGGCCACCGGGAGGCCCACACCATGGGGGGGCGCCCAAGCTGCCGCGCCACCTGCTGGCCCCACTGGCCCCCATGGCTGCAGGAAAGCACTCTCCCTGCGGCACGAGTGCCACATGCTCTGCCCCAGGGCTCGGGGGGACGGGGCGACGAGAGAGGCTGACACAGGCCACCAGAACCGCTCCACCCAAGCCCCCGCAACGGGCCTGCAGGTGCCCCCCCACAGCACGCAGGGCAGGCACCCATGGGGGCTTGTGCACACCGAGGCCCACACCCACACACATGCCCACACGCCCAGTCACCCCCCACGTATACACACACCCACACTCACTTATACACAGCCCCCAGTCCCACACGCTCACTTGCACACCCACGTGCACACAGCAGCACACCCCCGCCCCCACGTCCACACACCCTCGCCGCACTCAGATGGGCGCCCCAGCAGCATTGCACGCCCACGGGGTCCCTGCACTCCTGCGCCGACCCCTTCCGTGTCCACCCACTTACCTATTGCCCCCGAAAGTCCCACATGGGCCACCTGCCGTGTGCGTTCACCTGTGGGCCGGGCTCCCCACGCCGTCTCCCCCGTGCCCAGGTACACAGGGACACACGCAGCCCCGGTGGGGGGTCGCTCTCCCGCCCTCCTCTCCCCCAGCGTGGCCTGGGGCCCGGCACCTGGCTGCGTGCCGGCCACGCACACAAGCTGCCCTCCCACCCCTCTCTTACTGCCGCCGACTGGCCCCCTCTTTCTGATTATGGCACGTAGCCCCAAATCTGCGTCACTTACCAGGACCCACGCCACTGTGTCCTCAGGCGCAGGTTCTCATGTTTCTGACCGATGGGCCCCGCAGCACATGTGTGAATGCACGTGCATGTGTGTGAATGCATGTGTGTGTGTGAATGCACATGCGTGTGCCTGGGTTGTTCACAGACTGCCTTCCCAGCAGGGGGTGTGGGGCCGCCCCCCACCCCTCTGCCAGGAGGTAGCACGGCCCCTTTCATTTTTCATGTCTTGCCAGACTAAGAGTATCAAGTGGCCTCTGTGCAGAGGGCTGCCGGGAGCTGGCAGCCACGTTCCCTTGGCTGCCCGGCTTCCGTGGCCCAGACCCCGCCCCGCCGCGGCTGGGCTGGCAGCCTGGGGTGGGCAGCGGGGAGCACTGCATTTGGATCAGCCCCTCGTGGTCCACGTGATCCACGACTTACGGTCCTCAGCGGCAGCTGAAGTTTGTCATTCGCCAGCCTGTTCTGAGCACCCCGGAGTGAATGGTTTGGCTGCGGCTGCAGGACGAGCTGTCCCGCCATCCGCTGTCCAGTGTCGCAGTGGCGTGGGAAGCAGTTTGCAAGGTGGGTCCTGGTTCTTGGTCCGCGGTGACCCCAGCATCCTAAGCAGACTCACAGCACGAGGACGGGGATTACAGGCGCCAGCTCGAAAGCACTTCGAGGAGATTTGTCCGGATCACTCCGCATCGCGTTCTCAGGACCAGGGCGCGTCCTGGAGCAGCAGCGGCTCGGACCTCAATCTACGGAGGAGCCGGGCTCGGCGGGAATTCCCTGCTTCTCCGGCGAGGGCAGGGGTCGCCGGCTTCTAAGGCTGATCTGCTCCGCAGGTGTGACCCAGCGGAGCGCCGGGCCAGGAAGGGCCCGGGCCGTCCCACCAGCGCCACCGTGGGGACACTTCTGGAACTGACTTGAAGTAGCAACATGCTCTGGGGCACAGACCTAAATTTAGACACGCATCTCGCCCCTGGGTCCCCACACCCCACTCCGTTTCTGTGACAACCAGGGGGCCTTGAACTAAAGACTGGCGTGGTTAGGGGCGCACCATGGGGCGGAACTGGACCGAGGCTTAGAAGTGCCTCGTCCACTGCCCCCAGAGGCTCGTGAGTCGGGACTGTCTCCGGGAGAGGGCCAGCCCTCCCCGCCCCCGAGAAGGCGGGACCAGAGGACATGCGCGCACTGCCCGGGCTGAGCCCTGGCGAGGTGCGTGGCAGGCACTTCGTTCATTCACTCCGCCGTTTGTTCGGCGACCACAGAGGTGAGGCAGCCGAGCAGGGAGCCCGTTCTGGACACGTGGAGCCCGACGGAGGGGGCCGCTCTTGCCTACGTGGGAAGAGGGGGTGGGCAGCGTCCACTTTCCTCGGTCTGATTACACACGGGCGAAGTCTCTGATGCACCCACGTCTCCTTCTGGCCTGTGTGCTCCCGCTCAGCGGGGCAGGAGGAGGGATCCGAGCCCCAAGGAGCGAGGGTGGCCTTCAAAATCTATCAGGGACCATGTGAGTGCCACCTCCGGCCTGAGTTCCCGTCCAGCAGCCTGGAGAGTCCAGGAGAGGCCAGGCCTCCCTCATCCTGCCCCTGGGCCTGTAATTGGGGTGGAGCTCCAGCAGGGGGCAGCGCCCAGCCTGGCTGCCTCCCGAGGACATCCCGGTGGGAATCAGCTCCCTTCCATCCTCTCCCCTGGGTGTGAGGATGCAGTGGCCCCCGCAGCCTGGGTCTGTGGGAAGAACTGTGTCTGAGCACAGACAGGGTGCTCTTACTCTTGAAACAAGAAAGACAGACAGACATCGGAGACCTAAGCTGCTTTCCCACAGGGCCTGCCTAGCCAGGAGTCATTGGCTGGGCCCTGGAGCAGCAGGTTCCTGAACTCCACTCTTTCTCTCTCCCAGGCAAGGGGGGCGTTACTCGTGAAGCGGCGTGGAGAAGGCAGGGAGGGGCTGGGGGAGGCTCTGGACCAGCCAGTGCTGGAGGCTCGGGCTCCCTGAGATTTCAGCCCAGGTAAGAAGACGAGGGCCAGCGGGGGTGGGGGCGGAATCGGCCGGTGCAGACTCTAGTCTGGCTGGGAGGCGCCCGCTCACTCCCCTGGGGGACCGGTGGGTCCAGGCAGGGCAGCGGATGACCTCACGGAATCCTCCATTACAGTGTAAATCCCTGACAGGGGACAGGGGACAGGATAGATCCCAGCCTCCCCTGCGGCTCCCTCTGGGAATGGAGGGAGTTTCCACCTGGGCGGGGGGCAGGGAGGGAGCTCCCGCAGGGACGTGTGGAGGGGCAGGTCTCTCCCCATTCTTCACCGAACGCCCAGGAGCACACCAGGAGGCCGGGGTCTGGGGGAGCGTGCTGGCCCGCGGGGGCCCAGGCTCCCGCAGCATCGCGAGGCCCACCGGGGTCTCGGAAAGCAGCCTGGCCCCGGCCCCAGCCCCGGCCCCTGGCCCCCGCCCCTGCCACCCTTGGGGTCTGCCCTGTGGGAGACACTGACGTCATGAGCCACCAGGTCACTGTCCGATGGTCCCCACAACTGCCGGGACTGCATCTCGTCTCTGGGAACCCAGGTCGGTAAACCGTGTGCCTCTTTAAGCCTCAGTTTTCTCAACAGAAAATGAGCTTGATGACAGCAGGGCCCGGCCAGGTTCTTGTGACAGTGACCTCGGTGCCGGAGGCGCCTTCAGCCCCCACGGGCACCCCGGGAGGTTGCCCCCGTCTGCTGCCCCCTGCAGCTCTGGGGGACTTGAGGCCGCAGGGCGCCTTCAGGACACCGGTCTGACCCGTGTGGCGGAGAGGTAGTTCCCCAGAGCGGGCAGGCCGCCCCTCCCAGCCCCGAAGCAGGGAGGCCAGCCGCCCCTGGGCAGCGAGCCCTCGAACGGAACCCGGGGTGCCAGCCCAGCCCGCAGAACCCAGCGCCCGGCTCTCACGGTGCCAGGCAGCGGCCTCCCCCGCGCCCCCACCGGGATAGACTCAGCCTGGACTCCTTCCCCAGCAATCCCGGCCAAAACCCCGCGCCAGCAAGCAGGTGGGCGCTGGCAGACTCGCAGCCCTGAGCGAAGGCCAGGCAGCGTCCTCACGTTGACCGGGCCAGCTCCTCCCGCCCGGTCCGAGTCCCATCCGGAGAAAGCCCGGCCTGGAAAGGAGCTGGCCCCTCACCCCCCACTCCCCACAAAGGAGGCAGAGGGGGGACTTCGCAGGCAAACCGGCCCTGGGGAGGGGGCAGCAAGGGCCTGTGGGCCGGGCCCTCCCTCTGGGGGCTTCCTGCAGAGTCCAAGCGGAGCCCCACAGAGCAGGTGGACAGGCGGGGAGAGGAGGAATAAACCGGAAACTCAGCCCAGCCGGGGGCCTTCGCTCTCCCAGGGGGGCACCCACTTCCACGGCCTCGCCCCCGGGCCCTGCCCGGCCCCACCCTGCGGGACCACTGCAGTCCTTTAAGTTCCCGGAACTCTCCTGTGCCAGCCCCTCCGGGAGCCCACGCACTGGACAGACACAGCTGGGCGTGGGGGTGGGGGCTAGGTGCCGGCCCCTCTTCACGGGGGTGGCCGTCCGGGCCAGGGGCTCAGACTCACCACAGCTACCCCAACGCCGGCACTTCTGAACCCGGAGCCCAGCCCCGGGCGGAGGGCCAGTGGGGCCTGGGAGTCTGGTCTTCCCCAGCCCGCCCTCCCCGCCGTCCCCCTGGGGCAGCGCCCAGGGCTGTGCCCACAGGCAAAGGTCGGGGCGCCAGGCCCAAGAAGAGCAGCCTCAAGCTTGCTTGGCCTTGAACGTGATGTACCTTTGGGCAAATCCCTCCCCTGGGGGGTTCCCCAATGTCCAGCTGTCCCTTGGATCGGGAGGCATGTTCCAAATGCACGGGGCCGAGGTCACCCTGCCGATACAGGCACCCATGAAAGGTGCTGCCTCCTGTGGGGCGGCGCACCCTCGCCGACCTGACCTTGAACAAGCAGTGCAGTCCAGCTCTCCAGGGGGGACGGCGGGCAGTGGGGGAGGGGAGGGCGGAACTCCACGTGCCCAGGGGGCCGCAGGCCCGCTTCCGACCCCCACCCGGCCGGGCCTGCAGCGCCCGTGCGTTTTGGGCAAGATAAGGTGCCTCCTTCGTGGCCGCCTGGGCTTTTCCGTCCCGGGCTTTGGGTGCGCCCACCAGGGAGACGCCCGTGGCAGCACCCCCGCGCCCGGTGCTCGGGACGGGGGACAGCCAGATGCTTGGGGCTGACGCCAAGCGCTAGTCCTTGGCCCGGGACCCTCCGGTTCTTCCCACAGCGTTCAGTGAGGGGCCGGCAATCTGCTCAGGCGGGGTGGGGGACAAAGCGGTGGGAAGCTCCCGGTGGGACCCGGCGTGGGGCCGAGGCTGCGTGCACAGCGAGGGAATCAGGGCGCGTTGTCCAGAGCCCCCAGTTCCCGGGCGGGGAGACTGAGTCGTAGCGGGGCTGAGGGGTGGCAGTGGGAGCGCAGGCTGGGGCCCGCCTCAGCTCCCCGCGGGCCTGCGGTGGCGACGCCGTCTTTCAAACGCATCCGGGGTGCATCGCGACAGGCGGAGGCTCGGGGCAGAATCGAGAGCGCCAGGTGGCCCCAAGATGTGGGTCCGGGGGAGTCCCAGTCCCCTAGGCGCCTGGAGACAGTGACCCTGCTGAGCCTGTGCTACCCCTGGACCAACTGGAGGTTGCCAGCTGGCGGCCGCTGTCCCCATCTGTCCTTGTCGTGGGCCTACGAGTTAACAGGAACAAGTGTGACCTTAACCACTGACCCCCACACCCTCCGGTCTCTCTCCGCTGCTAACTCAACGCTCAGGTACGCTGGCTTGTCCCCTCCGTTTGAAATCCCGAAACCAGGCCATGTCTCCCTCCCCAGCAGCGCTCACGGCTGGTTCCGAGGGAGCCTCGCCACCCCCTCCCCACGGCCTTTGGTTCCCGGCTGTCCTGTCCTCGGCCTAGTGTCCCGGTCTGACCACCGCCTGGCCAGGCCCCACTCGCCTGCCCATCTGCACTCCCCACTCTGTGCAACCCAGCTCGGCCCGCAGGGAAGACAGCCTCCCCACCGCACCCCTGCAGGCCCCAGCTGGGGCGCCTCCTCGCCCTGAAACCTGGGAACATCGGTCACCCCCACCAGAGTCCCCCCCACACTGCCTGGCTGGTTTAACCTTCCTGCCCAGTCTTGGGCGTCCCTACCCCCAGCTCGAGCTCAGCTAGCCGGGTCAGGGGGACAGTGGTGGCACTGAGTGACAGACCCCAGGCCATGCTTCCCGCTTGTCGCTGAGGCGCAGGGACCCAGTCCAGGCCTGGTAGCCCCTAGGCCTGCAGGCCCCAGCCTCTGGCTGTGACCCTCCCTGGGATCCCAGGCTCCCGCCCCCGCCCCACTGCGCAGCGCGGGCGTCCGCGGCTGCCCAGTCCTGGGGCCAGTGCAAAATGGAAACGGGGTCCCTTGTTCAGGAGTTGAGAAGTGTGTGACTCTCAGCTACAGGAAGAGGGGCCTGGCTGAGCACAGGGCCCTGTCACTGACCATCCGGGTCCCCACAAGCCCACGAAGCCAGTCCTGTGTCCGGTACCCCCCAGAGCTCCCCCCAGGCCTCCCCCAAGCCTCTCCCCTCTGCAGAGCGGTGGGCGCCAGCGGCCTTCCACGCCGTCCACGGGGGCGGGGCCTGGCCGTCCCCGGCGGTCCAGGCTTTGCTGTCCCCCAGGTGGCCTGTAAGACTCAGCAGGGATGTTGAAGGTCTTAGGCTGGGAGAACCCCTCACCCCCCACATTCTCTGGGGGCTGTAGGGGGTGTGGGAGGGGGCGGGCAGGCAGGTGGACTGCACGGAGCCGACCGTGACTTGCGTGGAGCCCAGATCCCCAACCAGAGCCTGTGTCCAGAGCGGGTCTCCCGGGGCCCAGTGTCAGTGCCACCCGCCTCCTGTCTGTCCCTCTCAGTCCCTTCAGCTCCAAGGCCCAGGCCTGCAGTCAGCAGCAAGGGACACCAGGACTCTCCCAGCCGGGACGGAGCTTGCGCCGAATACCCAGCCAGGCGTTCCAAAAACAAAAGCGCTACGTTGCTGTGTTTTCAAACGAGAGCCCTCCGGTTGTGTGACGTGCGGGACTCCGTGGTCGGCCACGCCCCCCCCGCTGGAGCCTCCCCCGCAGACCGCAGGGTCCGGTGCCCACCGGCCTCCAGGGGAGGGGCCCGGGGAGGGCCCGGGACACAGGCCACGGTCCCGGGGGCAGCTCTGCTCTGCGAACCTCACACGGCTCCTCGCTGCACCGCGTGAGGCGATCCCCGCGCACCACCCCCACCCCCACTCGGGAGACCAGGAAGTGGAGGCCCAGAGCATCTGGGTGCCGGGCTGTTGCCGGGGCCCCGCCACGTGGTCCGCACCAGCTGGAGGGGCGCCGGTTGTGCAGGCTGGACACCTGGGACGGGGACCCGCGAGGCCAGCCCTGGGACCCACCTGGGAAACCGGCGCAGGCGTCGCCCCTCCCGGCCTCAGTTTCCCGCCTGTAAGGGGTGGTTGGGTGGGACGCCCAGCTCTCCTCCAGCCTGGGGAGGAGCAGGTGGTGCCGGGCCACCCAACCCTGCAGACCCGAGTCCTTCCGGGAAAGGGCCTCCGCGGGGGTGAGCCTCCCCCACACTTCCAAACCTGCGCTTGGCCTCCAGAGCTCCCCTCAAGGACGAGGATGTGGAAAAGGCCCCTGGATTCGTGGGGTTCCAGGAAGCACCTGGGGGGCTCTGATGGGTGTCTGTCCGTGATGGCGGGGCCCACGGGCCCCTGAGTCCTGGAGTCCGCACTCCATCTCGGCTGCCGAGAGACCTGGGCAAAGCTGAGTGCCCGCTGGCAGCCAGACCCTGACCGGCCTTCCCCGACCCTGCGCTGGGCCCCAGGAGGTTGATGAGACAGGGAACCGGGACGGCCCCTTGACCGCACACCTGGCGTCTGTGAGGGAGGGACGGAAAGTCTTGGGGGTCTATGGAATGAATGAGGCAGCCGCCGGGATAAGCTGCCCCCCACCCCCGCCGCCCTGCAGCTTCACATGAGGAGGTGGACCAGGGTGGGGTGCGAGGGGTGGGGTGCTCCTGCAAACCTGGTGACTGAGAGAGGTCAACCACCTGGGGAGGTGACAGGCTACCCTCCATTCAGTGGCCAGGAAACACAGAGAGGCTAGGAAACTCGCCGAGGACACACAGCAGCAGCAAGAGGTGGGTCTGCGCGCAGGGTGCAGGGCGCCCTCTGCTGCCCAGCCTGGGCACACAGGTGGGAGCGCACCAGCGAATGAGCAGGGAGCTGCCCTGCCAGCCCTGGGGGGCAGGGCAGGAAGCTCACCCCAGAAGACAGCAGTACAGATCTATTTCCCTCAAGGTCTGATCGATTTCACTTCACGAGCTGTGCGTTACGCGGCGCGAGGGGCTCCGGGGGGCAGCGGATTTAAAAGGAGGTTAGTCCGGGAAAGACAGATCAGCGAGGGCCGGGTTCAATGCCGTCACGGGAAAGCACACTCGAGCTGTGAGGAAGGCAACTTGGCACAGCTGTGGGGCCCCCCTCCCAGGGCCCCCGCTTCGGAAGGCGTCTCCAGGA
Source organism: Trachops cirrhosus (assembly GCA_028533065.1). NCBI lineage: Eukaryota > Metazoa > Chordata > Mammalia > Chiroptera > Phyllostomidae > Trachops > Trachops cirrhosus. The sequence goes on along the minus strand of CM052538.1, from coordinate 1,526,000 downwards.
TCGCTGGGTCCCCCATGAGATCACTTCCCATCCCGGATGCAAGCGATGTTACCAGGGAAACCTGGAGGGCCTCGCACCCCCGCCCCGGGAGTCTGGTGTTTTTCAGATGAGCACTTTTGGGGACGGTTCACCAAGCAGTGTGGTGGGGGAGTGGGGGGTGGGCGGGTGTTGGAATCTCAGGCAGTGATTTTCAAGCAGCTCCAGGTTCTCTGCAAAGAGCAGAACACATGTCTCCCTCCCGCTCCCGCCCTCCCTCCACCCGAGCCCTCCCTCCCTTCCTGAGTCGGCACTGCCAGACTGGGCTGTGCCGACGGCCAGTCTACTTCTGGGCATCGAGCAGGGAACAGGCACCCAGGACCCGTCCGCAGGGGACTCGTGACTGTTGATCACTTGCTCGAGTCCCCGGCCACCCCCTTTCTTGCAGCAGCTGAGCCAGGGAGGTGCCAAGATTTGTCCAAGGTCGCCCGGCAAATGGCAGGATCTTCACCTGGCACCAAGCACTGCCCCCCAGGCCCTCACTCCGCTCCCCTCCGCACCCCACTCTGAGCCCCGCAAGCCCACGGCCTTTGCCCGTGCCCCAGGGCCACCACCCCAGGCAGCCAGCTCCTCGCTGGAGTCACCTCCCCATCCTCACTGAGAGCTTGCACCACCTCTGCCCCGGCGTTCTCAGGGCTCCTTAGGCAACATTGGCGCCCCCCCCCCACCGCCGCTCTGTCCCATCAGGATTTCTGTCCCCCTGATCTGTGTCCTTCTCTTCCACTCCCTGGCCCACGCCCTGAGGGCCAACCCAGCTCCCTGCCGGATCCCCTGCCCCAGCCGCCCCGGGCAGGCGCGGAAGACCGGCCCAGTGGCCGAGAAGTGCTTCAGGCACAACGGCACAGTCAGGGTGTGCCCGGTGTACTGTGGGGACCGGAGTCATCAGAGTGGGGTGGCATTCCAGGGTCTCGGGACACGATGGCGGTGAGAAGGTGGGGCCATCCGCGGCCGGCAGCAGGGAGCCCGAGGAAGAGTTCCAGCAGAAGGATGTCCCCCCACCGCCGTCCGCATCAGCTCCAACCGTGGTTTTAATTAGGTCCTGGCGCTTTCCAGCACCGCCTAGGAGCCGAAGTGCTTGCCTCGCGCCTGCTGATCGAACGCGGGAGGGAGCCCGGAGAGAGCCGCATCCACACTGCTGCCCGGGCCCGTCTGGGCCCGAGACTCGCGAGTATTAGCCCCGTGTTGGTCCAGCCCTAACGGCGGCAAACTTTTCCTGGCTGGGGAGCGGCAGTGGCATTTACGAGAAAGTCTCTTCACTGAAGGCAAAGCTGGGCCTGGGTTTCGATTTCATGGGTGTCCTCGGTGGCACTCGAGCGCACATCTGGGTTGTCATCTTTAAATACAAATTGTGCTCCCCCAGCCCCAGAGCTGCTGGCAGCTTTCTCTGCGAGGGTCCTTGAAGCCGGGTGCCCGACTTGGGGTTTTCTGCTCCCCGACAGGTGAGGGATTCCCGAGCCCGTTTCACAGCCATGGAGACTGAGGTCGAGGAAGAGTGGCTGCGGACCCAGCACCCTGCAGCCCGCAGGGGGCGCCCAGGACCTGGACCCCAGTCCCAGCTCCGTCTGCCCTTTCCACTCCTGGCTCGCCGGACGGGGCGGCTAGCTGGGGCCGCTCAGCCCCAGTGGTCCAGGGCTAACCGGCCGCAGACCTAGGGCTGGAGGTTCGTCCTCAGGGAACTGAGCTGCAGAGAAAGGTGTTAGCCAGCCCGGCTTCTGGCACCTGGCCGACGACGGACGCTGTGGCTGCTCCAGGAAAGCATGACATCTCTCCCTGTGCCCTCCGTTCAGAGAAGGGGTGAGGGAGGCGTCTGACCCCGGCCGGGCCTTGCCCTCACCCGCTGGCCTCAGAAAGAGCCGGGGCCGGTGCCAGCGTCCCTGGGTCCTGGCCTCTCCTCCACCTGCTCTCCACTCCTGCCCAGGTGGCCTCTGCTGAGCCCCAGACCCCTGAGGGACAGGGACAGAGCAGGTGTGTGTGATGCTGCTGTCCCCAGCACGGTCCCCAGGAGTTTGGGGGGCCAGGGTGGAGGCTCCTCCAGGGGATGGAGAGCTCAGAGGCGGAGCTCGGAAGCGTCAGGTGCGGGAGAACACCCGAGGCTCCGCTGGCTCCCGACTCCAGACTCCTGGCCCGCGTCTTCTGAGACACGCCCGTCCCACAGAGCTCCCGGGAAAAGGGATCCGTGGCCCCTCAGGTCTGAGAGCTGCCGCCCTGGAGACGCGGCCCACCCTGCAGAGGCAGACTAAGGGCTCCAGAGCCCCCTGCCCAAAGCAGTGTCTCCCTGTCTCAACGTCAAAGGGCAGGCGCCAGGCCCGGCTGTGGCCACGTCAGCCTTGACGCCCGGGGTGGGGGCGCTGCACCGGGAAGCGTCAGCTCAGCTCGCCCAGGGTGACCGGGCTGGGCCATCCGGAAACAAGCGGCCCCAGCAAGAGCCTCTCTGCCGTCCAGTGCTTTCGGGTCAGGCGGGGGCTGGGCTGCAGGCACCGAGCCCGCCCGGGGCCCCGCCCCGCCCCGCCCCACCCAGCCACTCCCCTCAGGCAGAGCAGAGCCAGGGCTGCTGCAGCGTCTGGGGGGAGAGAGGTCTCCGCCTCCCCGTCCCCGCTCCCCGCCTGGTGGGGGCAGATGGATGGGACATAATGCGTGCTGAGTGGGGCAGAGAAGCGCAGTGGCCCGTGAAGAGCCCTTCTCCGCACCTCCTCCCCACCCTCCCTGGAGTTTGCTTTACAAATTAGGGAAGGGCACTGGGTCACGCTGGAGAAGCCAGCTCAGGGCCAGCGCAGCCCCGGGAGGGGAGCGGGACGGGGCTGTGTTCCCGGTGGGCACGGGGTGCCAGCCTCTGAGACCTCATCCGCTTTCACCCCAAATCGGAGGCTGTGGGGGCTGAGGGCTGAGCCGCGGGGGCGTCATTTGTAGGCTCCTGGTAGGCGGGGGTGGGGGTGCGGGCCCATGGGACCCCAGGCCCGGGCTCCTCCCTCCGAAGGGTGGCCGCCTCAAAGCCAGGAGGGTCTAAGGGCTGGCACTCGGGTGCAGACCCCTGTGCTGCGTGGAGGAAATGCCCACCGCGTCGTGCTGCATCCCCCCACCCCCCACCCGGCACTCTGCCTCCATGCCGCGGTTCTGGCCCTCTCCTTCCGGAAGTGTGCTATGTCATCACAGCTGCCTCCTCGGAAGCTTTGACAGACAGACCACTGGGGAGGGACGGGGTGCAGCTCTGAGGCCTGGCCGCAGGAGGAGAGCCAGGCGGCCGCCCTGCGGAGGAGCAGCCACCGCCAGTGAGTGCCGCCCGGAGCCTCTGGCTTCCGCAGGAGGGAAAGGAGCTGGCACCACGGTCCCCGGGGCAGAGCGCACACAGCAGCACCTGCTGAACGTGGCCGTGGGTCCGGGTTACTTCCCGCTCACGTGACCTGGACGCAAAGCACGCGCTGGCGGCCTGACCCCCGCTGCGTAGACTGGGAAACCGAGGCTCAGAGAGGACAAGCGAGCTGCTCGCCGCCACCCAGCGGTGAGAGGCAGGGCTGCAGGTCGGTGGGGGGCCTGTGCCGCCCGCCCCCCCGCCCCGTGACCGCTGTGCTGTCCACGGAAACGTGCGGAGGGCGGACGCAGCGACAGGCTTTGCAGAGACGGTCAAACCTGCCGGTTCTGCAGACTGCTCACCCGTCGCTCACGGAAGGGGCGGCGCATGCACCCGCTGCGTTTCCACCCTTGGCGTCTCCAGGAGGACCCTCCTGGCCCGGACCTGCGAGCTGGCGCATCTCTGGGACCAGGGCAGGGGGTTCACCCGTGCACCACGGTTCTGAAACCCGGAGCTGCCGGGATCAGATCCCTTCTCAGAGCTGTGACCCCACTCCACACCATTTCCTCTGGATCCTGGTCTCCACCTCCCGCTTCCTCCCCAAGGTGCCCCAGGAAGAGAGGGGGGTTGCAGTGGCTGGCCCCGGTCTTGTGGGAGGGGGAGCCCCGTGAGACAGCCCTGCCCCAGGCCGGCTGCCCATCTTGTGCCCACATGGGCTTGGGCGGCTGCCCCGCCCCACATGCTCCATCCCTCTGTCCTCAGGTGGGGTCACGGCGGAGGCCGGTGGGCTCGGAAGCACGTGGGGTCGCTGGAGGGCGGAGTTTGCTTTGTCTGAAAGGAGCTTGGGGCTGGGATCCAAGGCCACCTGCCCCAGCCTGGACACCTGAGGGCCTGATGGCTAATAATTCCCACATCCATCTGTTGCACGCCAGAGACAGAAGACCAGCCCACAGGCCTGAAAGGAGCCTGCTGGACCCGGCAGCAACCTCTCCCTCCTGCCCCCCCACCCCCCACCCCCGGTACAGAAGCCCCTGGGTGCCCTCGGGGCCTCACACCTGGGCTCCGGCTGCAATGCAGTCCAGCCACTGTGGTCTCCAGGCACCTGCTTTCCTTTCCTCCAGCTCCTTCCTCCCCCGACCCTTCCTCCTCCTCTCTTTCCCTCCCCCGAGGTGTCCAGCTGCTGCCTCTCCCCTGTCCCTCTCTGAGGGAGGGCCTGGGCTCTGCCCGTCCCCTGCCTGGAGCGTCCGATCCGGGCTCCGTGCCCCCACGCCCAGCCCTCTGAAAGCCTTCCTTGAGAAACCCAGGACAGTCGCCCCATTGTCACACCTATCGCTTCGCCACGTCTGCAGAGTCCCTCTGGCCCTGACAGGTCCCCTGCACACAGGTTCTGGGGGTGAGGGCCCGGGCACCGTTGGGGGAGGCGCTGCTCAGCGACCACAGCTGAACAAGCAAGTGGCTTCCTAAAGGAGCGGCAGGCGATGACTCGTGGGCCCGGTTCCTCCTCCTCCTCTTCCTCCTCTTCCTCCTCTGCCACCTGGACCCTGGCTGTGCCAGACGGTGAGGAACCCCAGGGGACGGGAGAGGCAGGGAAGAGGTGGCTTCTGTGGGCATCGCCTCCCAGCCCGAGGGGGCTGACCCGGGGCGGGAGGGCCGAGCCTCGGGCCACCAGAGGACACGGTGGGGCTGTGTCCCGCCCGGCGCCCTGCCCTGGGTGCAGGGGCAGGGAGCGGCGGGTGGGAGCTGGGGGTTAGCCCGCTGCAGGCGCCGGCCACAGCCTGTGTGGCGCGGCGGGGAGGCTGAGCAGAGCTCCGGCTGAAACATCCTCAAGCAATTAGGGCCGAGGACTGGCGAGCAGCTGTCCGGCCCCGCCGGCGGCCGGGGGGCAGCAGCTGACGCCGCCCAGGCTCTGCCCGAGGAGGGTCAGCGCGGCCAGCAACACCTGGCGGGACAGGCACTCTGTCGTCGGGCGAGGGTTCAGGACGCACACCCTGGGCCCCCGGCACAGGTGACCCCGGCCAGCCACTCGGCCTGTGATCTCCTCGGGGCTCTGCCCCGCTGGGCATGACGGGTGAGGTCACCTGCCCGGGTCACCCCACAGGGCCGTCACGGCGGGACTGGAACTCACATCCGTTTGTTGTCAAGCCTGCGCCTCCACCCTGCACGGGGCTCCACTCCTCCTCCTCCTCAGAGAAAGCAGCTCGGCACAGGGAAGCCCAGCCCCGGTCCCCCCCACACAGCCGCCTGCAGCGTCCTGGTCCCTCTGCCCAGGAGGCGGCTGCCCACGGCCCGGGGTTCTGGTCTCCTAGGCGGCAGGGTGAGGGGCCGTGGCTCAGAGGGTAGGGCCCCTTCCCGATCCTGGGTGGGCCCCAGCTCCCTGGACGGGATGGGCCAGTCGGGCGGTGACGGTGATGCCCCTCACCGCGTTGACATCCTCCAGTCAAAGCCACCGGCCTGTGAGCAGAGGGCAGCAGGCCTGGCCGCACAGCCGGCCACTGGGCCCAGGGCACGGCGGGCGTCTGACAGGCCGCTGGGGGCGGGGACTGGGGGCCCCGGGCGGTGAGCAGGCGAGGGGCCGCTGGGGAGACAGAGTGGGGGAGCCTGCGGTCACAGAGCCACGAGGACACGCAGACAAAGGCTCCAGCACCTGGAGAGCTAGGCGGGCAGAAACGAGACCCAGAGCCGCCTTCAAAAAGCTGATGAGGCTCCAGCGTGCTGTTTAAACTCTAATTTGCAGAGACAGTTTGGGGCGATTCGATAAAACAAGTGAGAAATCGCAGATTCCCGGTTTGGATTGACATCAAAGGTGCCTTATTGTCAACTTTGAATTTATCTCTTAAGGAACGGGAAAAAAAATCAGATAACATGGCGGGAATGAAATAAAGGCCGACAGCGAAGCCAGGCGGAGCCTTCCCGCACCGAGAGGCGAGCTGCAGCCAGAAAGCGCGCAGGTGGTGCCCGCGGACGGCCGGGTCTTCGGAGGAGGAGGCGGCGGCAGTCTGGGCCGCGGCTCTGGAGCGCCGGCGCGGAGTGATCCGGGTAACCACCGGGAGCGCACCCCGCAGTGCGGGGCACACCGCCGCCTCTGCGCGTAACTAGCCCTGCGCTGCGAGGCTAAAAACAAGTTCCCTAGACCAGTGATTGTCGGAAACAAATTAAAATCCACTCGATAGTGGGAAGCTGGAGTTATCTTTCTAGTCTTTATATGGAAAATGGCGTTGCCATACCGTCATCACATAAAGAGGCAATAAAAGCCGACAGTTTTTATAGTGTAGGAAAAAAACAAATACTATCAGGCAGATAATGAAAATCACGTTATTGTCCTAGATTTTTATTTTTATTTATTTTTGAAAAGATTTTAGTTATTTAGTAGCTCAGTGGATTGATCGCCAGCCTGTGAACCAAAGGGTCTCCGGTTCAGTTCCCAGTGCCCGCACATGCCCGGGTTGAGGGCCAGGTCCCCAGTAGGGGGCGTGCAAGAGTCAACCATGCATTGGTGTTTCTCTCCCTTTCTCCCTCCCTCCCCTCTCTCTAACAATAAATAAATAAAATATTTTTAAAAAGATTTTACTTGTTTAGTTTTGCATCCAAATGCACCTAGGCCAGGCCCACGATTCCTTGTTCCACCTCTGTCCTCACTGTGTTTGTGAGGTGACGTGGCCACAAGCCAGGGAGTGCCAGCAGCCACCAGGAGCTGCAAGAGTCAAGGAACAGGTCCTCCCTGAGAACCCCCAGAGGGAGCACAGGCCCACGGACCCCTGGATTTGGGACTCCGGACTTCCGGAACCGAGACGATGAGTCTGCTTGTCAAAGCTGCCGCAGCGGCCACAGGAAACTAAGACCACGCACCTGTCTGTGCCCACTGCCTGGCCCGCCCTCGGACGTATGCGGCCCTCCTGCCTCAGGGCCTTGGCCCCGGCCGCACACTGGGCCAGGACTGGCTCACCCCCCGCCCTGAAGTCTTTGTGCAGACGCCCATCTGCCGTGATCACCCTCCCCACAGTCCCCGTCCTGCTCCCTCCAGGGCGCTGTCCCTGCCTCCACACCCTGCCGCCTGCCCGCGTGTCGTGGGCCTGCTCTGTGACACCCACCTCGCCCAGGCCTGTCCACGAGGGTGGGCGGTGCCTGGAACGGTTTGCCGTGCTCCGTAAATTCTTGGGAAGTGGGTCCCGTCCCCGCTTGCAGAGGCCCCGGGGGCCCCGGCTGTGTTTCTGGTGTCACCACCTCAAGGTCAGATGCACTCCAGGAGCCACGGCTGCGAAAGGGAGGGGCCCAGAGAGGACCACGGCGCCTGCCAGCGCCCAGAGACTTCAGCTGCAGTCCGGTTCTGGGAGACCCTCAGCCAGGCAGGGACCTCCGGGTCCTGCATCGGGGCACCCGAGCAGGCCTGTGCGTGTCCTTAGGAGGACGTGGCGAGTGGCCACCAGGGGACTTGCAGTGGCCTCAGGCCCCGAGGATCCGAGGTCGGACCTGCCCCCCCGCCGTGTGTGTCCCTGCCCTGGGCCGTGTCCGGACCTCTCCGAGTGCCTGGCCCACCCCTCCTCACCTGGCACTCGGCCTTCCCTCGGCTCAGCTGTGGTGGGGGTCAGAATGGTGAGCCCCAAGACCCAGCAGAGTGCAGGGCAGCCCACGGAAGGTTCTAGTACGTGGCAGTAT
>CM052538.1:1498709-1517525 GCA_028533065.1 Trachops cirrhosus | reverse complement strand
TGAGGTCCCGGAGGTGGGGGGGTGGCAGGCGGTCAGAACCCTTTGTTCGGGTGGGCACCGTGAAGGGAAGCAGCCCCCGGGGAGTGTCCTGAAGGGTGTCCGTGGAGCCAGTGCACACGCAGACCCCACCCCCTGCCATCTGGGCCTGGGCCGGGCTCGGGGGTCACACACACAGAGAAAGCCCAGAGATGAGCTCCAGGGACTGCCGGGGAATGCCACTCACCCTCCTGCACACTGCACTTCCTCGCGTGTGTGCTGAGCCTGGGGACAGGCTGTGTCCCTGCAGATGGGGACTGAGTCTGCGGTCATTTGTCCAAGTCTCACGGCCAAGCCTTCCTTTCCTTGTGACCTTTGGGTCAAAGCTGGCAGGAGCCACATCTGTATATGGGGCCCTCGCTGGCCTCTGCTGGGAAGGGTACATGATTCCATCCATCCATCTATCCATCCATTTATCTCCCCATCTGTTTGTCCACCCATCCATCATCCACCCACCATCCACCCACCATCCATCCATCCATCCACCCCCCACCCACCTTTTCCCAGATTTCATGCCTCGTTCTGCCTCCTGGAAGTGGGGAGCACAGTCCGTTTTGCCTCCAAGGTCGAGCTGGTGCGCCAGGGCCCAGGCACACGGTGACATTCAGGGATGCCAGTGCCATCGCAGCCTTCAGAGGCGTCAGGCTCTCACGGCCACAGCCTGGGCTCCTGACGCCTCTGCGGCCCGGTGCCTGCCTGGCCCAGTCCAACGTGCCCCGCCCACTCAGCTGTGTGCAGCCCTGGCTCAGGGCCGGGCCCTGCTCGCCCCGTCTGGGGTCCCCAGCTACCCCAGGGAGGGACCCAGGCTCAGAGGCTGTGCACCTGCAGGGCCCAGGGCTCAGGCCACACGCAGGTGCTGGGGGAACAGAGGCTGGAGGGAGGGAGGGAGGGAAGGCAGACTCCCAGACAGAGACCAGAACACAAGCGTGCGCGGGCGCACGCACACGACTGGGGACTGCGGGACGCAGTGCGGGGAGAGAGATGAGGCAGTCGAATCCTCCTGGTGGGGGGTGATGCGGCTGCACTGCTCTGCCCCCCCTCCAGCTCCTCAGCGGCACGGATGCCCCCACTCTGACCTGATGAACTAAGGGGACCTGTGGGGTGTGGGGGCTCCGCCCCCAGCAAGCGCTGGGGAGGTTCAGAGCCCTGTCCTCGTCTGTGGCACAATGGCGCCATCTCGTGGCCGCGTCTCAAATGGCAGCTGCGCCCCGCGGGCTAGAAGCAGGGGGTGGGGTTTAGGGCGCTCCCCTTCTAGGAAGCCTTGATTTTCCCGCCTGCCTCACTGCTCCCGCTCCGTCCGGACCCGGGATGATGAAGGGCTCGCCTGTCCCGTGCAGATCCTTACCGAGGGTCCCCCGTCCTGGTGCGGGCACTGTGGAGTTGAGACGCACTGCCCGACACAAGGGGTGCGCGGGCCCCCAGGGAGGGGCTCCTCCAGCCCAGGGGAGCCCGGCTGGCCTCGGCCCTCCCTGTGACGGTGCCGGGAGCCGGGGCACAGGGCACGGAGGCTGCCCCCACCCCCAGGGAAGGGGTCGGAGCCCAGCGGGACTGGGCCGAGCAGCGCCGGCCCTCACACTCGGGAGTCCGGGGAGGGCGTCTCTTCTCCAAGGGGGGCTGGGCGATGTGGTGGGGTTCACGTGGCCCAGTGCCCAGAGCTGACAGGGAGGTCCAGGGGCTGCAGCTCCTCCTGGGACTGGAGTCCTGTTTCTTGGGGGCTTCTGGAGGGGGCGGCCAGGGCTGGGACCCCTCCATTTTGGCGTCTGGATTCTGTCTTTGGGCGGCAGGCTCTGGCCAGGCTCCTGCAGCTTGCCAACTGTCGCCCCACTCAGCTGCAGCGTGGCGCCCGCCGGCGGTGTGACCCGTGAGTCCCTGTCAGTCTCAGGCAGCGCCGCCCTCCCAGGAGTGCCCCCAGGCAGAGACCCCACCACCCTCCTTCTCCAGATGCTCCCCGGGGGTCTCCTCCAGGCTGGCCTCTGCGACACTGCTGCCTCTCCTACCCCACAGGGGCCCACCCCACACCGTCTGGAGCAGCCCAGGCCTCCAAGGGGAGCACAGGGGACTGGTCACCGCCCTCCACCCCACGAGGGCCACAGGGGCCAGGCCAGTAGACGTGCGCTGTGGAGAACCTTGGCGATCTTGAGCAGCCCGGGGGTGGCGGGGCCGGTGTCACACTTTACCAGACTTGGGGGCACTGCCCAGCCCTGGTTTCCTCCGCGGGCACCGCGACGCTTTACGGTTGCTATTCCCAGCTGCGCTTTGTCATCGCCCTTCTGCAGATAAGGGAAACGAGGCCCAGAGAGGTTGAGTTACCTGCCCGAGGTCCCACAGCAAGATCCAAGCCCAGGTTTGTCTCAGTCGGGCCGAGCTCCTTCCTCCGGGACTCCCCTCCTCTCCCCTTCCCTTCTGCTCCCCGCTTTCTTTCTCTGACCCTTCTCTTCTCTTTTTTCTCCCCTCCCGCCCCCGCCCCTCTGGGGTGAAACTGAGTTCCACCCCTGCGGCAAGTGCTCACGGTGGCCGGCAGATGGCAGCACCGCCCCACCTTCCCACGCAGGAGCCCAGACCGGCTCTTTAGGGGTGAAACGAGCAGGAAGCGCCCGGAAGGGGGTCTGGGTCTGCAGATCGAGGGGAAGAACCCCTGGGGGCACTGGGGGTGGGGGTTTGGGGGTGGGGCTGCAGGTGGGGGACTGAGAAGAGAGCCTGCCCCCTTTCCCAGGGCCCATCTGCCCCTGCCCTGCGGACCCCCAGGGCTCAGAGGCTTCACTCCCTCACCTCCCTGAGCCCCAGCCCACACGGGAGCCCCTCCCCCTCACCTTCCCATGGGATCATCCCCAATTTCCCAGTGTCCTGGCCACTCCCCACACCCAACGCCGCTTTCTTCACCTCCCAACGAAACCGTCTGCTCTCAGTGTCCCGTGTCCCTTGGGCCAGCCCCTCCCCGCGGCCCCTCCCCAGCCTCCGGCAGCCTCGTCTGCTCTCGGCGTCTGTGAGTCTGACTGCATTTAGAGCCACGGAGAAGGGAGCGCGTGCGGCGTGGGTCTCTCTGACGGGCATGTCTCGCTCAGCGTGCGTCGTCCGGGCCCCTGCGGTGCGCAAAGACGGGGCTTCCTTCTGGGTGGGGCTGAACGACGTCCGGCAGAGAGGCCACGCCCTCCGTATCCGCTCGCCCGCCCGCCGACGGACGCGGGGGGCGGGCAGAGGACCGGGAGCCTGCTGCTAAGACTGCAGTGAACACGGGGTGCTGATCTCGTCACCTTTGGATAACCCCCAGAAGTGCAACCACTGGGTCACATGGTAGTTCCACTTTTAATTTTTTGAGGGACCTCCAGACGGTTCCCCACGGGGCTGCACCAGTCCGCATTCCCACCAGCAGGGCCCGAGGGCTCCCCTTTCTCCGCAGCCTGGCCGGCACTTACCTTCTGCTTTTTTAAAAAAATTACAACTATTCTCCTTGTGGTTTTCCTTTGCATTCTCCTGATGATTAGTGGCACTGGGCGTCTTTTCACGCGCCTGTGGCCATTCGCGAGTCTGTGTAGAGATGTCCGTGCAAGTCCTTTGCGCATTGTAATCGGGCTATGTCTGCTGGTTTTGGTTTTCTGCTGGCTTGTGTGCGCTCCTCACACACTTTGGAAATCAACCCCTGCTCAGATGCGTGCGTTGCCAAGGTGTCCTTCCGCTTCACACTTTGTCTCCGTTCTGTCGCAGCAGCTTCTTGGCCGGGTGAAGCTCATTCCGTCTGCTGCCCGGTGCTTTGCCGCCACGCCCGTTTCTGTCCTCCGTGGGTCTCGGGTTCCCCTATGGACGCCGAGGGTATCAAGGCCTCACAGACCTGCCCCCGTGGGCAGTTTTCCGGCCCTGTGCAGACTCCGGGCCCCTCGCTCTGTCCCCCTGGTGGCTCTGCCCTCCCGTCACCACCTGCGTCCAGCTGAAGGGCGGAGAGGAGGGCCGGGTGAGGTGGTCCTGCTCCCTCGCTGCCTGGGCCCAGACTCTGCGAGTCTCACTGCCCGCCCCCTCCCTCGGGGCAGAACTTGGTCACGTGGCTGCGTCTCATCGTGGGGGAGGCTGGGGACCCGGGAGGGCAGGGGAAGGGGGATGGTGGCAGGCAGCAGGCCGTCTCTGCGGTGTGTGTAGGGCTGCGGTACAGGTTGAGCGAAATATTGGGGTGGCCGAAAAGTTCACTTGGTGTTTTCCATGTGATGGCTCCAGTAGCACTTACTTGTCTTCAACTTCATTCGAACAATTTGTTAGACTGTATAGTGACAGCTGTCATATCAGCGTGCGTTTAAAAACAACTCACCAAAACGGGTGAGCTTTTGTGCAGCCATTTTAAGATTGAAGATGGAAGAAAATAAGCAACATGTTTGGCGTATTATGCTTTATTATTTCAATAAAGGTAAAAATGCAACTCAAACGCCAGAAAAGACTTGTGCAGCGTGTGGAGAAGGCGCTGTGACGGAGCGAACGTGTCAGAAGTGGTTGCGAAGTTTTGTGCTGGAGATTCCTCGCTGGACGCTGCTCCACGGTCGGGCAGGAGTTGACAGCGATCCAGTCCAGACATGGAGAACAGTCACCATTCTACCACGTGGGAGAGACCCAACACTCTCAGAATGCCCAGATCAGTAAAGTTACAGGTGAAAATGGACAATGTGTCTCTTATTTCCTGGAAGAAAACTGAACGGACTCTTTGGCCCGCCCGATAAATGCGGTGACTTCTGCAGACACATTGGGTCGCGTGAGGCAGGGCCAGCACCGTCACCGGGTGGCAGCTGAATGCGTGTTTGAGTGCCGAGTGAAGGGAGCCTTCCTGTTGGTGCAGGGATGGGTGGATGTGCGGGTGGGTGGGTGGGTGTGTGAGTGGGTGGAGGGAGGAATGGATGGAAGAGTGGCCCAGTGTCCACACACGGTGGCATGGGTTGGCTTCGGAAGCAGTAGCTGGACCTGGGCAATTACCGGGCTGCAGAGTCCGTGAGTGGGGTGGGGGCACCGGGAGGATGAAATATCGTCCTGGCCTGAGGGGGTCCGGGTGACCAGGAGGTGGCGCTGTCCAGCCCGTGCGTGTTCTTGCTGCTGTCTTGCGGGCTGGCCTGGGCCACGCCCCTCGGTCCTCCGCTCCATGGCAGTGGGAGACTGAATGCTGCTCTCACTGGGATCTGGCTGGAGGGGGCCTCAGAGCTGACAGCGGTGGATGGCGCAGCAGGTCCTCCCTCGTCATGCCGAGTGACCGGTGACATGCAGGTTAGACGTGAAAGTGGCCAAGTGCCCTCAGGGCCCAGACATGGTGTGGCGGGCCCAGGAAACTGGAGGTCGAGGGCCATGCGCTGACGGGCTTCCTCCCCGGCGTCAGCCACCCTGTCTCCAGGGGCGAGGTCTTGCACCTGCCTGTCACTCGGGGGGTTCCAGGAGCCTCGGTCTGGGCTGTTCACTGGTGCTGGGTCCCGACAGGACACCCTCATGGGCGCGGCTGCAGCCCCGACGGCGGTGGGGTCGGCACCCAGTGGCACAAGGAGGGGGTGGTGGCCTGTGCCCGAGAGCTGGCGGAGGGCGTGCACCCCCACAATGGGGAGGAAATGAAACACGACAACGTTCCCTGCCCTGAGTGACGGCCAGCAGACCTGGGCCCCGGGGTGCGCAGGTGGGGGTGGGGAAGAGGGCGGGGCCTGTTGCTCCCTCACAGGGACTCAGCTCTGGTGTCCCCTGTGACGAGGGAAGAGCAGGGGCAGGGGGGAAGAAATGCTGCCCGGCAGCGTCCAGCTCTGAGCACCTGCCTGAAGGGGGCGTGAGGGGGCGGGTGACCCGGGTCCAAGCCTGGGATGTGAGACAGGGCCCAGCCCTCCCCATGCAGCCCTGCGCATGGAGGAGGGGTGTGGCTGGGGGACACGCCTGTTCCTGACCAGGTGAGGATCTGAGTCCAAAGCTTCACGAGTGGGAGTTGGACCTGCTTTGTCTGTGGTTTCTGCCCAAGAGGGCGCAGACGGCCATCCGGACCAGAGGCCAGGTGGGGCTCAGGGCAGGGTTGGGGTGGGGCTGCCCCCAGAGGGGGTCAGGACCTGAGGTTCCAGGGCCTGGGAAGGGGACAGAGGACGCAAGGAGCACCCACAGGGCAGGGAGTCGGACGTGGGTGACATTGTATTAATTCTAACCTCCCCCTGGGCCTAGGGATGACTTCCATCAGGGCTCAGACAGGAAGTTCAAGGTCACACCACGGGAAAGTGGCCAGGTGTGGGTTCAGACCTGCTCAGGCTGACCCCTTCCCACACTGCCCATTGCCCCTGGGCCTCGGTTTCCCCACATGTAACGGGAGTTCGGGCCAGACGCTCTCGGCAGCGGGAACAGGCAAGGGCGCAGTTGGCGGGAGAAGGGAATGAAGCTGGTTGCTCGGTGCCCCTCCCACTGGGTGCCCCTCCCACCGGGTGCCGGGGGCTCAGCCAGGCGCCCACAGTGACAGGAGACAAACCAGCACACCCCGAGGCCTCTCCCGCCACCTGCAGGCCCCCAGCCAGCCTCAGGGCGCCAGGAGCCAGCCCCACCTCCGACCCTGCACACCGCCCCGCTGGCTTTCACTGTTCATTTTGTTAGCTCGGCTCCGACGCGGCAGTGCAGACAGCAGCAGGCGCTTCTGCTGCCGCAGCACAGCTGATGGATGGACCAGATGGATGGACGGATGGATGGACCAGAGCCCAGCGTCCGCCTCCCAGTCTGGGCGCCCGCCGGCGTGTCGGGACGGCCGCGCTCCCAGCCCATGTGCGGGACACGGAGAGCCCAGGGTCGGGGCCGCGTTACACTGCTCCTGGAGTGACGCCCTGGGTCCAGCTCCCCCATGGGTCCTCACGGCCCTGGAGTCCCACGAGAGGCCGGACGCCCCCTTTTCTACAGCCAGGACACCTGAAGCCGAACTCGTGCAGGGACCGCCTCGGGGTCACCCATCTCGGCAGGGGCGGGGCCAGGACGGCCGGCCCTGACCTTCCGCCTCTTCCCCAAAGCTTCCCCTGTCGCTAAACGTAGGTCCTGAACCGCTGGCTGCCCTCACCAGCCACAGGCGGGGCACCGGATGGAACCCCTCCCCTCCTGCTACAAAACCATCTCTTGTTTCTGACACACAGAGAAGTACGTTCCTCGCGGAGACTCCCGACAACAGGCAAAGACCACAGGAGGAAGACCACACACATCACGGTGACTCCGCCCAGCGCCCCCTCCCGGCGTCAGCCGAGCGTGCAGCCTGCAGAGTTTGCAGACGCTCCGCGAGGAGGAAGGCCCCGTGTGCGCACGAGACGCGGAAACGGCAGGCAAGAGGCACGCCGGGGTCCTGACCACGCGTTCGTCCTCCGCTGACCTTCAGCGAGCGAGATGCTAACCTGAGCACACCCCCTCGTCGATGTCTGGCACAGCTGTCGTCCCCCGAGGCCTGTGAGGCTGAGAGGAGGGGAGGACGTGAGAGGAGGGGAGGCCTCGCGGACTGGGGCCGCGGCCACGGCGACCAGCGCTCTCGTGACCATCGGGAAGAGGAAAATGGGCTCGCACAGCGACACGACTTCCATTTGTCCACCACGTCACACGGGGTCTTAGGACCGACCCCAGAGGGCTGCAGGGCCGTGACTGGGGAGCAGAGAGGTGGCTCTGGCGGCCTCTGCGTCAGGTAGCTACGGGCATGACAGTACTGCGTAACAAACAGCCCCAAACCTCCAGGTGTAAACGCATGTTCCCCGCGAGTCCGCAGAGCTCGGATGCAGCTGAGAACCGCGCCTTTCTTTCAGTCTCTGCAGCCCCCTTTCACCTGGAACATCCCATCATGTTCTGGCTGATCACAGCCAGTGCGCACTGGATGGAGGCCCCCAGGCGGGGGCGTGGCGGCCCTGCTCTGAAGGCAAAGCCCATCGAGCCCGGTGCTCGGGACTCCCCCAAACCCTCCCCACAGCGAGGTGGCCCGGCACGGAGGACCATCCACAGGAAATTGGCACCTTGGTGTCCACAGGCTGCCGGCCAGCTCCCAAGAAGGAAACTGAATTAAGAAAAAATGCACAGATCTCTCCTCTCTGTGAAATGAGCTCAGGGCTGTCCGACAGCCGACGGAGAGGCTCCTGCTGCCGACAGCCAGACACACACACAAACCAGGGCGACGCGGGGGTGGCCGTGTCCCCTACCGGCCGCCCCACAGCAGCCACGGGGGATGGCCCTAACCACCTTTGAGGCTGCTTATGCAAACGAGCCCTTCTGCTCTAATCTGGCACAGGTGTGCAGTGACGCCTTGATGTCACCCTTTGTGAACTGTCTTCATCCCTTTGTGAATCAAGGGGGAGCTCACGGGCACCCCCATTTTACAGATGAGGACACTGAGCCTCTGGGGGGGTCACCTTCCGGTAGGTGTTACATGTGTGTGCAGCGGGGCCCTGGGCTAGGCTGTCGGAGGTGGGGTGGGGTGGGGAGAAGTGGGGACGGAAGATGAGGTCGAGGGGACCAGCCTGCGGAGGGAAAGGCCAGCAGAGCTGCGCGGTGGGCTCCCCTCCACCACGTGGGAACCGAAGGGCTCAGGGTCCACTGCAGTGTCTTTGGGGCAGCCGTCCCTCCGAGCCCTCCAGGGAGCTGCCCTCAGTCCTCGGGGACCCCACCTGGCCTCCCCTCCCCAGCAGGACAGCTCGCCCTCCGCAGCCCCTACGCCTCCCAGCACGCCTGCGTGGCGAGGCACCGCTGCGCCCCTCCTCCCATCGTCCCATCCCCACCTTTCCGCAAACGCTTTCCCACCAGCGAGTGGGTGGCCGTCCTCTCCCGGGTTCTCACGTTCCGGCAGCAGAGCCTGCACCTTCCCCACAGCCTCCCCGAGCGCATGGAGGCTGTGTGGGGTAGAGTCTGGGGAAAGCAGGGCTCCGGAGCCACGCCCTGTGTGACGTGCATCGGCCCCACTGGTACCAACCGAGGGCCCCGTGCCGGTGGCCAGCCGGGCCTTCCTGGGCCAGCATGTCCTCTTCTGTAAAGGGGGGTGGCAGGGACCAGGGGCCAAGATGGCATCTCAGGAGCATGCAGAGCCGGCCCGAGCGCAGGGGGTTCCAGTGTCTCCAGCAGGTGCCCAGTGGGGGGCGGGGCCGCAGTCGGGGTCCAAGGGTGCAGACGCTGCCTTCCCGCCCTGTCGTCAGGCAGCCGAGCCCTGGTCTCTTCCTCCTCTGATCGGAGAGCTCACCCCCTCACGGGGACCCCATTCACCGCCTCGTCTCAACCGAATCACCTCCCGAGGCCCCAGCTCCACCGACCACCTCCTGGGGCTCGGGCCTCACTCAGCACATGGGTTCTGGGGGCACCAGCATGCCATCCCTGACAGGTAGCGAATGCAGCAGACCACCGTCCCTCTGTCCTCTGCGGGAGGCGGGTGGATGAGAGGCTGAAGCCCCCCGAGGGGCTGTGCCAGCCCCCCACCCCTGACGGCCTCCCTCGCCCGTAAGCACAGTGTCCTCGCCAGCTGTGGGGCCGGCTGGACACCCCAGCCCTCCCAGGCGCCCTCGCATCCGCCACGGATCTTCTCTGAATGCAAGGAGCATGCCCCTTGCAGGACCCTAAGGAGCGGCGAGAAAGCCTGCCTGGCGCTCTGGAAATTCTCCGATGGGTCCAGGACAGTCTGATCCAGTTTAGAACCAATAAGGGCTCCACGCTCCTCCCCTCAGGGAGGCAAACTGGGTCGAGGCCGCCCCCGCACCGGGTCCTCCCCCGCGGTGACGGAGGCGCCTCCCGCCAGGTTTCCTTCCAAGACGATGCGCCGGAGGAGGCCCCTGTGCTTCCTCCCAGGCCCCAGGGGCGCTGGGCACGGCTCTTCCCCAGCCTGCCTGGCGGGCGGGCGGCCCAGTGGGTCCACTCTGCAGACGGCAGCTGGGTCCGCGGAGTCCGCTGAGCGTGATTCCTGCAAACCGGGCCAATTTCTGAGCACCAGGGGAGCGACCAGCTCCCCCAAAAGCACGTCGGAGCAGGGAAAGCAGACGCCCGCCGAGGCGTGCGAGGCCCCGAGTTCTGGCTGCTTGCTCACTTCCGCGGTTGCTCAGGGCTCAGGGACTGCAGGGCGGCCAGCCTCTCGGGGGGCGGGGGGGGCTGGGCCCGCTCAGACCTCTGCTGGTCGCCACAGAGCCGGGCACCGCCCGGAGGGACGCTCGGGGGCTTCCGAACGGACGGCCACCTGTCCTGACCAGTGGGCAGGTGTCCTGAGGAGGAAGGCGGGGCTGGTGCGCACAGCCCTCGTCCCAGCTGGAAGGCCACCGTGTCGGTGGGACTGCCGGCCAGGTGGCTCGTCCTCCCCCGAGAGGGTCTGGACAGGACCGCCCGCCCGTCTCCGGGAGGGGGGGCGCCGGGAGCAGGGGCGGGAGGAGGAGACTCGGCCCTTCCCGCTCCCCCCAAGGACTTAGAAGGACAGAGGAGACCAGAGCAGCCCCCAGGGAGAGGGAGGGCGCCCGTGTGCAGGGGGAGGGCGGCATCGCCCCCTCCCGGGTGCCCTCCCTACCGCCCTCCCCATGCCCGGCTTCCAGAACACGCTTGCCCACCCTCACCCGCACCCTGCTCTCCTCGTCCTCAGCCCGCCTCGGGCCACCTCTGTGCCAGCCAGGACGGGCGCCTCGGCCCCTCCAGCTTCATGTCCTGCCCCTCCTGGCTCAGAAGCTCCACAGAATCCCCAGGCGACCCGTGAGCTGGCAGCGCCCGCTTGGGAGGCCCGGGGGCCTGCACGTCTAACACTCGCCCACGGGTGCCGCTGCTGCGGGTCCGGGAGATGGAAGGGCTGGGTGGGGGCAGGGCCTTGGCAGGCGGGGTCCTCGGGTGGCAGGAGTCCTCTCTGGGATCCTCCACGTGCTTGCTTGTCTGTCTCACCGTCCCCTTTAACAAGCACCCCTGCATCAGGGAGAGGGCCCCCCCACACCGGGGAGAATGCGGGCCTCCTCCCACGTTTCAGGGGCGCAGCAACCCTGAGGCTGTGAGCCGCAACTGCGGGGCGGGCGCCCCAGCTGCCCGGCCCCTGGCACAGCGCTGGTCTTCGCCGAAAGCCCGGGCGGGGTCCAGGCGCAGCCCCTGGCAGCCGGCCTGACCGCTCTGCGGAAGAGCCTCCTGGGGCCAGCGGGGCGGCACCCCACGGGCCGGGCCTGGCCGGGCCTGCCACCGGCTTCCCGAGCAGCCGGCACACAGCGTCCCTCCCCGGTGGCGCGCTGCCCGGCGACTTGGTGTGCCGCGACCTTTGTAGAGCCGAAGAACGGAGAACGGCAGGTGCCCGTGTGCCTGCCGGACTGGGCCACGCAGGGCGCGAGCGTCTCGGCATCGGCCGTGCGGCTGCTGCCTCGGCGGGGCCCCCCTCTGGGCCCCCAGCTGCCCAGGGTCCGGCCCGGCAGTGCTGGATGAGTGAGGCCCCACAGGGAGGGTGAAGTGAAGCACCCCACAGCCCGGACCACGCGGGCGGAGCCACCCTGACCTGCTTTCCGGGAGCCCTCGGGGAGTTCCTCGGCCGCCCAGGGGCACGTTGTACCCCCCCCGCCCCGCGGATGGTGCCCCCAGCCCAGACTCACGCCCTCTGATGGAGCGTCAGCCCCCTGGGGGTGGAAGTCAGCGTCGGGGACCCAGGAGCGAGATCCGAGCTGAGGCAGGCATCAGAGACAGGTTCAAGATGTGCCAGGGAGCCCTGCCCCTGAGGGAGAGCGAGGGCCCTGGGCGCCCCGGCGGTGAGCGGGCGGGGAGAGAAGGAGCCAGCAGCAGGCACGTGAAACGGGGTGAGCCAGGGGGCGGCGGGCAGCGGGCGGCTCCAGAGCCGGGTGGGAGAGCGATGAGGAGGCAGGAGCCGGCAAGCCTGAGCAGGGACCGGACGGGGGTCTTCTTAAAAGGGTGGCCCCTGAGGAGGTCACCTGGAAGGGCAAGACGCTGCAGCCAAGGGTGGAGCTCCAGGAGCAGGGAGCTGAGGGTGCTGAGGGGCCTGTGAGGGAGCTGGCCGGCTCGGGTGTCCCCTCCCCGGACCCCACTGCCCAGCCGATTGCCCCTCCCACCCCTGCACCAGGCTCCCCACCCCGGGCACAGCACTGTCAGAGACGCCTGCCGGGAAGCAGGAGAGGGCCACGGACCCGACCCCTTCCCTGGGCTCCCGGGGCCACCGCAGGCCTGGCCGGGGCAGGGAGGCACCTCAAGGAGGGCCCAGCGGTCCAGTTCTGGTCTCAGGCCCGACTGGACTCGCTGCCTGAGCTCTCCGGGAGGGCTGGCGTCCACGAGGGTCCGAGCCAGGTGGGGGTTCATCAGCTTGAAGGGCCCCAGGGGGTGGAGGTGGGTCTGCACACACACAGGCAGGTGCCTGCGGGTGTGCACGTGTGGGTGTGGTGCGTGAGTGTGCACTACGCGCCTGCGTGCACATGTGTGCGTGTTCCGGGGGCATCAGGTAGAATAATGCTTCCACCGGCCCCCCACCTGCCCCGGTTTTCTGCGAGGAGTAGCGCCCTCGGGGGAGGCCCAGCGTGGCTCTGACCGCAGGGAGTGGGGGCTGTGGAGGCGGTGGGGCGGGCGCTCGGCCAACGGCCATCGGAGACGAGCCTGGGACGCCGGCCCGGGTCCGCAGAGCCGAGACTGAGGGGACCCCAGGGCCCAGGGCGGGGCTGTGGGCATGGGGCCGGGCAGGGGCTCCTCCCCACGGCTGGGGGGCCGACGTGGCGGGTGGGAGTCGGCTGCCGGAGCCTGGTGCCCGTCAGGGGGTTGGCCGGGCTCCCCCGGGTGACAGGGAGCGAGTGAGAGGCGCTGCCCCGAGGACGCCAGCTGCCCCCCTGGGTCGGGCCCCGGGGCCATCGCCGGCCGCAGCAGGAAGGCTGCTCCAGTGCCGCGCAGCTGGGGCTCCGGGGCCCGGCACCGGGGGGCGCCCCACGAGGCGGCTCCGTGCAGGTGTGGGGGCTAATTGCCGCTGTCAGGCAGCTTCCTCACCAGCCTTCGCATCGCTTAAAAATAGCACAGCCTGAGTCACCTGATCTGCCTGCCGCTGTGGCGGGTGGTCCCGGTGCGTCCCTGAGCGTGGGGCGGGTGGCCTGCCCACAGAGGACCCCCGACCCTCACCCCAACCCTCCCCCGGACAGCCGGCCACAGTGGGGGGTCCCCACCTGCTGCCCCTTTCCCGTGGCCTGGGGCCAGCACCAGGGACCAGCTTCTGTCCGCCCCCGCCCGTGGCCCAGCACCGGAGGGGGACGGGCGTGGCCCCAGCTGCCCGGGGGCGCCAGGACGCCCCCCGAGGACCAGCGGGCTGCGTGCCCCTGCGCTTCACACGGCAGCCGCTCTGCACGCCAGGCTCCCGTGTGATGCGGGGCGGGGGTGGCAAGGCAGACCAGTCCAAGGCGGGCGCAGGGTCCCCCTTTCCACCCGCACGATGGCCAAACACCACACAAAACTCGATGCTAGAATGTGAACGTTCCCCCCAAATTCTTGTGTTGAGACCTCACCCCCCAGGGCGACGGTGTGAGGGGTGCTCAGGCCATGAGGGCGGGGCTCCTACGGGTGGGATCAGTGCCCCCACGAGAGAGACCCCACAGAGCTCCCGGCCCCTCCCACCGAGAGGCTGAGCCAGAGGCCCGCAGGCTGCTGCCAGGGAGAGGGTCCCCACCGGAACTGGCCCCCGACGGCGGACTCCCAGTGCCCAGGACCGCGAGCGGTCACTGCCTGCTGTCGGGAACCCCAGCCCGTGGCCTGTGCTCCAGCCGTGGGACGGGTGACCCAGCCGCCACAGACCCCACGTGTAATGACAGCAAAGGCCGCTGGAAGCAGCACAGCTTTTGGGGAGAGCAGTTGGCAAAACGCACTTTAAAACCTCAGCATCGTCGCTCCCATCTCACCCAGCACTCCCACATGTGGGGTTCCACCGGAGAATGCGATCGCAGACGGAGCCGAGTGAGCCACTGGGGCCCCCCGCTCACAAGAGCCCCCCCACCGCAGGGGCAGCGCCGTGCCCCGAGCAGCGGAGAGCACCCCGCCCCCCGGTGCCAGCAGCCCTGCAATGGTTCAGGTGCGCCGACCTGCACCCCGCCTGGCACACAGCGGGCCTCTGCTGCCCACAGCCCCGCTGGCCATCACCCTGTCCCCGTGCACCCAGCGGGGTGTCACCTCCCAGAGGTCAGGGTGCTGGGGCTGTCCCACCACCGAGGGGGTGGGCCGGCAGAGTCTGTCCACGGGGTTCACCCAGACACATCGGGTGCTGCTGTTCTGTGTGGGAGGAGGCCAGAGGACGCACCCTTCCCGTACAGCAGACCTCAGGGGCTCCAGCGGGTCCAGGGACTCGGCCGGGGCAGTCGGGGCCCGAGGGGGTCCGAGAGCCCCCAGGTGCCACGAGGGGCAGCGGGCGGCCGTGGGCTCGGGTCCACAGTCGGGCAGCACCTTGCATGGAGACAGACGGTATTTAAACCCTGAGGGGGGGTGCAGACCTCCCCAGGTCGGGGTTGGGGGCAGAGGGTGTAATCAGAGGGGGTCCGAGGAGACACTGAGGGGGAGCAGAAGACGGGGGGAGCCAGGGACTGCTAGAGCCCCCAACGGGGGCACCTGGGAACCAAGAGAAAGCGTGTTTGGAGGGGTGAGGAGCTGCATCCAGGCAGAGTGAAAGTCGGGCGCCCTGTGGACCAGCTCTGGCCGCCGGCCACACCCACACAGGGACCGCCCAGCACTGCTGCCGGTCGGCCTCCGCAGGCGCCCAGGCCCAGGCCCGCCGCCCAGAGGCAGGGCGGATGCAGGGGGAGCCGGGCTCGCATCTCTCCTCCTCTGTCGGCTGCAGGGGATTCGGTCGATTCTGCCTGACGCACGGGCGCCGGGAGTCGAGGGGGCGGTGAGTGAGCAGGGAGTCCTCCCGGGCAGGTTCCGGGCCTGGCAGTCCCGGTAGATCGCCCCTTCCCCTGCCTCTCCTCCCCCCACCCCCCCACCGTTTGCTCGCCTTGCTATCCCCTTGCAGCACCAGCACGTGCCTGCCCCAGGGCCTTTGCACCGGCCAGCCCCTCCGTTCGGAACTCCCCCGTGATGAGTTCCAAATGACAGGGAGTTATCCTATGACAGTGAGACCAGCCTTCGTGGGTCACACTGTCACTTACCCGTCCTCTGCTCCAGTGACGCTGTATGGGGAAGGACACCAGGGGGAGAATAATCCCCCCCCACACACGTGCTCTGCCGCAGAGTCCCCTCGGCACGCGGCACCCCCGGCACGTGCGCACACACACACACGTGTGGGCCACTGGAGTGGCAGCCGTGTGGGGGCAGGCAGGTGGAGGAGACGCAGCCCCTGGTATGGGCTCAGGACACGCTGTGGACCGGCAGGGCGTCCCGGGGGGTCCCACACCCGATGCCTCGGTGGGTGCTGGGGACTAATGACTTGAGTGACATCTAATTCCACATTTGCAATTTGCACGAAGGATAAGTCTCCAGGGTCCCAAAAGGGTCAGGGAAACTCACTCTCCAGGAGCAGATTCGAGTTAAACGGACAAGCGCGGTCCTCCCAACCCGGAAAACACGGACACGGACGTGCTCCAGGGATGCGGTAAAGCGCCCCCAGAGCCCCGGGGAGGCCACGGTCCTGCCCCTGGCGCGGCACGCGGCCTGCGCCACAGCACCTGAATCCGCTCCGAGCGTCAGCCTCTCGAAACCGCGTGAAACCCACAGGCTTCTCTCCTTAAAAACACGCCCTTTCTCTGTTTCACTGCAGTTCCAAAACGCAACGGAGCCTTCAGCCAGGAGCCCCGGTCGGCACCGTAGACAGTCTCATTTTTCTCGAACTTGCCAGACTCGTTGGTCCCCGGGGGGCAGCTGAGGACGTGAGGGGTCAGTCCGATGAGCCGGTCATCTCCCTGTGCCCGGGACGGAGTGCCCGGCTGGCGCGGTCTCCGCCACAGTGAGGGCTGGTCGCACCGGCAGCGCCAGAGTCTCCTCGGCGTCTCCCACGGCCGCAAACAGCCTGGGGCTGCGGGCTGCTCCCCCAGCTGAAAAACAGCTACCTGAGTGAGGCACTCCAGGGAAACCCACGTTGGAACTGGGGAGCGGTGATTCAAAGCCTGGGAGAGAAAGTATTTTGAATTTTAAAATTATGAAATATGTATTTTATTTCTTTTTTCTCTGGTATTTTTGAGATGGGTGACAGAAAAATCAGTGAATTGTTTAAAACCTAAAATTGTTTTTAAAAATATATCACGTACGTGTGACAAATTGCTTTGCCCCGGGGTTGCATCGGGTTTTGCTTGGGGGGCATTTTCGGAAGCCTGAACCGGAGGGGGGCGTGCCCACTCACTCATTAGCGCCGCCCTGCTGGCCGAGGGAGGGGCCCTGCTCCCAGCACAGCCGCCCGCTCACCTCGGGCCCCTGAAGCCTTGGCGGGGGCCCTGTGTAGGTGGGGGGCCTGTGCAGGTGGGGGCCAGCTGGTCTCCCGGGGCTCCCAGGACAAGCGCCGAAACCGCCCCGGAGCCTGCTCGGTTGGGAAGGATCTGGGGGGCGGCAGTGTGAGCAGCTGCAAGGGCGAGGTTACCTGAAGGTCACATCAACAGAAGCAGAGTGTCTGAGAGCAAGGAGGTGACGGTCCCGCTGTCTCCTGGCTGGGCTGTGGTTGGCCGTGGGTCCCTTTGGCCGATGAGAGTGCATTTGTTAGCGTGACAGGGCCCCTTGGAGGAACTCCCACGAGGACTGGGAGGGACGGAGCCCCCGTGGGGTCACCGAGAGGGAGGCCTCAGGGAACCGGCCGCTGCCGCAGACCTCCGAATGGCCGCAGTCACGGGGTCAGGGTGCGGGCTCCGTGTGGCCCCAAGGGCAGAGCCAGGGCCGAGGGGGGCATTTCAGTTATTAGCTGCGGTGTGACAGAGCACCCCAAAGCTTGCTGGCTCAAAACCCCGGTTTCTCGTGATCTCCCTTGGCTGTGAGGGTGGCGTAGGGTCAGCAGCAAGGCTCGGCAGGCACGCGATTCTGTGAGCAGTTCACGAAATCGTCCATTGCTTCTGCAAGGGGCCCCTCGGGGAGCTCGGCCCGGGGGCCTGCCTCAGGCGGTCCCACCACCTTTAGTCCGCACCCAGACCCAGTCACCGCAGCGGGGACATTCTCCCGTGGCCTCCGGGCCAGGGCCAGCCCAGAGCCCCGCAGGCCGGGGAAGCAAAACTGATTTGTCTCGAGATGAGAGATGCTAGACGCCCGAGCCCCTGGTGCTGAGCCCGAGCCGGGGCTCGCTGGACGAGGAACCTGGAACCCGTCCTAACGAGGCAGCTGCCTGAGCCCCCACGCTGAGCAGGGCAGGCGTCAGGATCAGGGAGCATCTCCCGGCCAGGAGCCCGAAATCCAATTTCCACCCTATCCTGGGGACTAAAAGCTTTCTGTGAACAGCTGCACCAAGTTCACAGATCCAATTAGCCACTGCCGGAGCCACGGGCCAAGGGCGAGGGCACCGGCCAGACCTCTGAGAGTCCGGTGGCCTCCGGCTCTGGGCGGCTCCCGGAGGCAGGAACGGGCCCAGCACCCTCCCCGCTGTGGCCGCCTGTCCTAGCGAGCATCCCGGAGGTCTAACCACCCCACCACCGTCTCCCACACACGCCTCCCCATGGTGCCCCCAGTCCGTCTGCTGCTCCTGGTTGCCACAAGTCACACGGGCTTGTCCACCTGTCCACCCTGGGTTCTGGAGAGCGTTCCTCCCCTCTGTTCTGGGGCTCAGCTACCCACACCCCCACCGCTTGGTTTCTAGAACCTTGCCCTCCCACCCTCCCTCCAGGCTGCAGAGGCCTCTCCCCGGAGGCTGCCAGAGCCCCCACCTGGCTCCTCGGTCCCTGTCCATCCGGCGCAGACGGCCGCTGCTGCTGTGCGGCCCGTCCACGCTTCTCCAAGGCCGGCGCCGCCCCGAGCCTGGGTCCCCTGAGGTAGGGGAGGGCCCTCCGTGGGGTGTGGCCCTGCCTCACAGGATGCAGTCTGGGTCAGAGTGGCTCAGCGGGGCACAGGTGTGGCACACACAGGCGCACGCATCCGCGGTCACACGCTCGGGGAGACGGTCTCGGGGAAAGCAGACGGTGGTCAGCATGCTGAAGGCTCTGAGAAGCCGGGCAGTTCGCGCCGCTGCACCCCGAATTCCTCCGCACCCGGAATTCCTTCGCATCACTGAACGCAGCCCCTCCGCGTGTGTGCCGGCCGCCCGCAGAGGCCGGCCTGTGGGGCGCGGCGGGGAACTCAGGTCCAGACGGCTGTCTGCCCTGGGCGACCCGCCTCGCAAACGGAGGCGGACGCCTCGGCAGATACAGAGTATCGCGCTTTCGAGCAGCGCCCACACGGTGGCTGGGCGCAATGCCAAGGGCTCTGCCCCGCCCCGCCGTGACCGTCCCCGCTGCCCTGCCGAGCAGGCTGTCTCAGGGACGCCGGGCACCGAGGTCAGCTGAGGCCGAGCCAGGCCGAGTAGGGGAGCTGTCCCTGCTCCCCGCTCAAGCTGCAGGGCCGGCCTCCTGGTGCCTATTCCTAGGGTGGGGGCCGGCGCAGGGCCAGTGCTGAGGAGCGAGCTCACGGAGAGCCTGGAGCTGTGTTCCCAAGTGGGACGCGCCCCGTCCACCCTTTCGCTGACCAGAAGAAGCCGTGCTGGACGGTGTGGGGCAGTGCACCTGGGTTCAAGGGCACAGGCAGCCTCGAGGGGATCTGAGCACTGGGCGCCTGGCCCCTCTGGGGCGTAGGGCGCTGTTCCTCCTCCCAGCTGGACAGCTCTGGTGACTCGCCCTCTGCCTCTTCGCCCCAGAAAGGGGCCAGCCCTGGGCACACTCTTCCTCCGTGAGTTCTGCTGTGTGTCCCATTTACACACTCGCTTCCTGTCCAAATGCCCCCCCACCC
>CM052538.1:1443458-1498209 GCA_028533065.1 Trachops cirrhosus | reverse complement strand
CGGGAGTCTTTCCTCTGTCGGTGCCGGACGCTGGGTCGGAAGCCACGCCCGCCACTTAGAACTGAGCGTGTGTCCCTGAGAGCTAGTGTTAGCCCCGCAGGGCCTCACTTCAGGGAGGTCTCGGGGGACCCAGGCTGGGGACAGCACGGGCCTCGACAGGCCGCGCGGCCGGGAGCCCAGCCGCCAGCAGCCTGGGCCCCGTCCCAGGGCCCGGCAAGAACGCCGGCCCAGCAGGGCAGAGAGAAATCGGAGTGGGGAGCTACCTGCACGTGGGACCCTTCCTGGGGCTGCTGACCTGGGAGGGCGTCATGCCCCCTTGGGGGGGCTCTCAGGGGGAAGCAGGCAAGCAGAGAGGGGGGTGCAAGGACACCTGGTCCAGGGCGTCACCCACAGCCGCAGCTTCTAGTCTCAGGCTGCAGGTGCGGCTCACACGGAAACCTTCCTTTCAGCCAGCAGCCAGCTCTGCGCCCCCCGCCCCATGCTCTCCCGGGGTCCTGTGCCCACAGAAGCCGCAGGCGCCCCAGGAAAGTGCATCAGCTCAAACCCCACCCCGCAGCGGCGGGCAGCTCCAGGATGTGGATCTGGGGGCAGCCACTTCCCCCCTGCAGTGGCCTCCTGGGCCCCCAAGTTGGCAGCCCTGCCAAGGGACAGGGAATTGTGGCACCTGCTTCTTCGGGAGGGCTGTCCTTGGCTCACCACGAGGGCAGGAGTCCGGTGCCCCCCACCTGGGAGCATGGGCCCTGGGATGGGGGCTCAAACCCCAGCTTCAGCAGCAACCGTCCCTGAAGGCCCCCATGAGCCCCCTCAGTGCCTGAGGACAGGTTGTGACCAGACAGACACAGGTCTCTGTGCTGCTGGCCTGTGGGAGGCGCTAAAATGCCGCAGCCATTGGAGAGACCTGCTCCGCGAGGTAAAGGGAGGCGCAGAGAGGCGGCAGCAGGATCTGAGCCCCCCGCCGGAGGACAGGCCGCCCCATGCTGGTCCTGCAGGCTCCTGGCATCTGCCCGTGGCCGGCAGGGGTGGGGACCCGCGGGAGTCCGGCCCTCACGCTGCCCTCAGCCGCTGGGCGCCAGGGCGGCCATGCTGTGCCCAGCTTTCCAGGAGTGGAAGGGCCTGTCTTCCGGCTCCCACTCACTGATGGGAGATAAGGGCGCCCGGCTCTTGCTGGAGCCCTGAGAACTGGCTGGTAGTTTTCCATCAATACAGCCGACGACCAACCTTGCAGAAGGCCAGGTCGCGCTGGAAGATCCCTCTCTGGCCAGTGGCACCTTTCCAGAGCCCTCTGGACCAGGCTGGGGAGCCAGCCTCTGCCACCATCTGCGAACCCTGGTGGCCGGCCAGCCAGCCACCTCCACTAAGTGCTTATTGAGCCTCCGAGACTCGCCCTCGCCTTGGACGCGGCACTTCACAGTTCACAGCTCGCCCCCCACCCGCTGCCGCTCCCTGCGGGGTGCGCGCCCGCCCCCCATTTACAGATGGAGACGTTAGCCGGCGCCCGAGGGGCACGTGGGAACATCTTGTACTTTCTGCTCGATCGTGCTGTGAACCTGGAGCGGCTCTAAAATTTGAAGTCTGTTTTAAAATGTCATGTAAATGGAACCACGGAGCACATGGCCTTTCTGAGCGCGGCTCTGTGCGCGTTCGCGATGCTTCCGAGATCCATCCGCCTCGCGGCCTTCGGGGGCGTGTCCTGCTGCGCAGTCGTGCCCTGCTGAGCGGTTCTTCGCGGGGTGAACCTGCCACTGCTCATTTCTCCACTTTCCAGGCGGCGGACCTTGGGGCTCTTTCCAGTTGTTCTGGCTGTCATGCACAAAGGTGTTATTAAAAACAAACGTCCCATGTGGGGCAGGACCACCGAGGGGGCGAGGAGAGGGACCACGGCCCGCGGGTCGTGCGCTTGCCTCGGTCCGGTGCCCTGGGACGCCATCCCTCAGACACTCCATGCTCAGGGACCGAGGAATTCCCGAGCCTCCACCGGTCAGCCCGGGATGTGGGCGTGGCCCTGCCCTGCCCTGCTCCAGCTGCGAGTCCGGGGGGCTGCCTGACAGCTCCAAGCCCCCCACCCCGAAGGGCTGAGAACAGCTGCTGACGGAGCGCGACCGCCCCTGAGGGCTGACCCCATGAGATGGGCAGTTCGAGGGCTACAACTAGGGAAACTGAGGCAGGAGAGGGTGGGAACTGGCTCATGTTAGTCACATGACCATGCACGGTGTCGGGAAATGGACTGGGGTCTGCTGCGGGCAAACTGTGTCCCCAAAGTCCACATGTTGAAGCCCTAATCCTAGAACCGTGTTGGAAAGTCAGGTCTAAGAGACGTGAGTTATAGTAGGGTCACTAGGGGGGTCCTAATCCAATCCGACTGGTGCCCCTGTAAGAAGAGGGGATTAAGACACAGACACTCCTAGAGAAGGACCACACAAGGACCCAGGGGAAGGCGACCATCCCAGCGCCAGAGAGAGAGGCCTTGGGAGGAGCCGCACTGCCCACGCCACGACCTTGGACTTCCAGCCTCCAGGACTGGGAGGAGACACATCTCTGCTGTGTGAGTCCCCCGTCTGAGACACCGCTAGGGCGGCCCAGGACACTGACCCAGCACCAAGCCCGGGCGCGTGGGGCCAGCTGCTCCGTCCACAGGTGAGACTGGGTCCCCAGCCAACGTGCCAGGAGGAGACTTGCCATCAGCTGCACACCCGCCCCCCACCCCCTACCACGCACCCCAGGGTCAGGCACCCGCACACAGCGCACCGCTGTCCCCACTGTCACACTTGCTCGTGTGGTTCTGTGGGTGCTGCCTGCCTCCCAACTCCACGGGGATAGGAGTGCGTGTCTCTCTGCTCCTGACCAGGTGTCAGGTGGGCCGTGGACGCTCAATGGACAGTCTTTAAAGAAATGGTCATCAGTGTGCCTTGTTTTCTCCGTAGTGACAGTAATGACTACAGGAAGGCAGTAACTTCCTGCAGGGTCTCACTGAGGTGTCGTGGCGGGGGCCCCACCCACAACACCCATGCTTGTGTGGCCCCATCTCTGACACCGGGCAACCCCAGCACAGGGCTTTCTCAGGCCTCCCGGACACCCTGGTTGCTGTCCACTCCCCCAGGTCAGCGGCCTGGCATCTGAGTCCCGCTGATATCCCAGCCGGCCCCTCCCAGGGCCTGACCCCTCTGGTCTCCCGGTGGCTGTGGCCCTGGCAGCTTTGTGGGGACAGCCATGGGCTCCGTGCCCCCTCCCCAGACCAGGGCCACACAAACACGTGTTTAAAGAAAGTGAGTGACAAGAGACAGGGCAGATGTGGCTGGCTTTCTGCAAGTCCCGAAAGTTTCCCCGGAAGTTCATCCTGACATCTAGGACTGAACGCTCAGATGAAGAGGCCGCTTTCCTCTTCAGAGACCGGGAAACCCCCAGTAGTCAGGACGGGGCGTGTGAGGCCTGGGTTGTTTTGGGAAGTGGGGGCTCCATCGCCGGAGGTGGGTAAGAGGGAGGGCGTGGGCGGCCCGGGGGTGGGAGACTGCCCAGGGCCGGGATGTGGAGCCCGGGGGTTTCTCCAGCCTGAAGCCTGTTCTACTTACAGCAAACCCCTCGCCCCGCTGCTGTGGCCTCCTGCCCCCAGTGGGGAGGGCACAGGGCACGGCCGGGCAGCCGGCCCTCCAAGCCCCCCATGATCCCGCTGTACTGTTCTGGTTAATGGGGAGCCCGTGGAAGGAGCTGGGAGGGGCGTGGCCTTGACTCTGTTCGTGAGCGGATGGGCAACCTTGGGTATGTGCTCGAGGCTCAGTCTCCCCACCAGAAAATGGGTCCGGTGGTCTATGGGTGCTTTGAGTTTAGCAGCACCCTCCTCCTGAGGGCAGAGAGGAGGGGGCCCCGGGAGTGCTCCCCTGGGAGCACTAACCCCCAGGGGACCCCAGACCTGGGAGGACGGCACGGTCAGCTCTGTTTGACGAAAAGGAGCCCCCGTCACACGGGCTCTGTGCAGTTGCCCGGAGCCGCTCTCCTGCACCCCCGTCTGACCGCAGGCACCCCAAGGGCAGGGCTGAGCCCGTGATGCGTTTACAGCTGGTTCTCCCCACATTCGCTAAGTGCCTACTGTGTGCCAGCCTCCGTGTGGGGCGAGATAAAGCAGGGTAGACGCAAGCCACCCTGAATGAGGCCCTAGGGCAGGGCCGGAGCGCCTGGCTGGACTGGGCTGTTCAGAGCCCCTCGCCCCTCGCCCCTGCCGTGGGGCTGGTCCCGCCACTAGAGAAGAGGGCTGCCAACCTGTTGCCCCGACCGTGTGCCCGAGGCCCCGGAAGTCCCTCACCTCCCCCATGGCCCATGGTTGCTCAGGGGCCTAGTGCTGGGGCCAGGTCTGCCGCCCACCTCGGGGACACGCCCAGGCGAGCTCTCGGACGCCTGCATTTACAGTCGATCCAAGGGTCTCCAGGGTCCACACTGGCCGTGCCCAGAGGCAGTGTGAGGGGAAGGGTGGGCACCATTGCTTCTGCCCACTTTCCAGAGAAGAGAGCTGAGCGCCCAGCCTCAGCAACCCTGCAATCCCACCCGTGCCAGGGGTCAAAGGGGCGCCGTGAGGCTGTTCCTGTCCTCTTAAGGGGCATCGGTGGGCCTGGGCCCTGAGGCGGACAGCCCTGGGTGCTCCCGGGCAGCGCCGGCCGGCCGGCGGTCGGTCCCCGTCCCCTCCGGCACACTTGGAACGCTGCACCGACCCAGTGTCTGCAGGCCACCCTCGGCCGGATGGCTCACCACCTGGGCAGCGAGGACCCGGGAGGTCGCTGGGGGCTGCTGGGGGCTGCCGGGCTCGCCGGCCACCGGGCGACACCCCGCGTCAGACGATTGCGCCGTGTTTTCCTCCTGCTTGTGTCCTTGCGGGAGCGGCCCCAGCAACCCCGTTCTGAGTAACGGCTTCACTGGAGCCAGTTAAAAGAGGACTACCTTGCCTTCAATTCGATTTGCGACGGCAGCACACTCGAGGCAGCGGGTGACTGAATCATTTTCACCTCAAACGTCTCGGCATGTTATGCCCCGGGCGGGGCGGTCTGCGGAAAGCAGCTTCGGTACCGGAACCGTTTCTAGAGAGACCTAAGGGAGACGGAGCCAGCCCCCCGTCCGCGCCGTTTTTAACTCGGCAGCTGAGGCTTTGGAGTCCATGACACCAAACAGAAGGAGGCCACGCAGGGCACGAGTGACTCCCAGGCCGTGTCTGGTCTCGTGGGTGTAACGGTGCATCGTGGGGGGTTGCAGGGGAGACGAGTGCAGAGGCAGGCGAGCAGGACCGACCCACAGCACGGCCAGGCTTCGGGGAGGTCACGTCCACGCCCCAGGCTTTACTTTCTGTCCGTAAAATGAAGCCGATGGACATCGACCATAAGGGCTTGTCCAGGATTCAGGGCAGTGGCTGAGGGACGCGAACAGCCCGGCGGGCAGCCCCGAGGCGGCGCCGCTGCTCCTCATTCCCTCCCTGGAGCTCGGTTTTCTCATCTGTGAAATGGGAGCGTTCACACCCACTCGGCAGAATCTCGAGAAGCAAAGGCAGAGAGCCTGGCCCAAAGCGGGCACGCAGCAGGCCCCTGGCAGACGTGAGATGCTGGGTTCAGTCACATCTGTGTGATCATTGTCCTTCTGATCCCCAACCTGGGACTCTAGTGAAAGGGACAGGGGCCATTGAACAGACTGCCCCCTGACCCCACCGGCACCCCCGCCCCCGGAGCTGTGGGAGGAGCCCAGCCCCGCTCTGAAGGCCGAGAGCCGCTCCTTCTGGTCTGTAGGCGCTGCAGGTCGGTGAAGGGCTGATTAAACAGGGTGTGGGGGGTGGTGGGGGACCCTCCCACCGAGACAGGAGCGGGGGCCCCAGCATCCGGCAGCCTGCCCTGCATGTGCCGTGGAGAATCCCGAGGCCCCGGAGCTGCACAGCTTCTCCCCACGGGGCTGAGAGCCGGGGCGGGTGTCCATGTCAGGCCCCCTGCAGGGGACAAGTGAGCATGCCCCCGGTGGTTCCAGGAGGCCCCCCTGCCTGGCCACCTGGCCAGGATGACAGACATTCCTAGTCTCCCGGTCCCCACCCCGCCCCACGCTGGGCTCCCGTGCTGGGAGGAGGGGAGAGGGCCTGGGCCGGGAAGGGCCGGGAAGGGCAGGGCTGTGGGCCTCAAAGGTTCTCTACAGACAAAGCCGGGTCTGAGTCCTGGGGGGCACTGCGAGGTGCCCGGGTAAGACCCAAAGGCGCCCCTGGCAGGGGGCAAAGCATGCATTAACAAGGCAGGGGTGAGGGCATGGATGGGGAGGGGCACCCGAGGAAGCAGGAGCCCCGTGGGCTTGGCCCACAGCAGGGAGCTGGGGGTCTGCAGTGGCAGCTTTGCAGCCCAAAGGCTTGTTCTGGCACCGGGGTTTGGGGACCGCAGGCAGCAGGGCCGCGTGACCTCAGTCCCCAGGACTGTCATGCCCCACAGCTGTCCTGGCTCCCAACCGGGTCCTGGTCCAGGAAGGGCAGGCCCAGGGGTGAGGGTGGAGTAGATAAGAAAGGGCCCCATCTGGTGCAGCTGGGGGTGGGGGCCGGGCCTGGGGGCTGTGTGAGTGCTCTGGGGTTCTCTGCGGTCCCCAAGGCCCCACTGGAGACAGGCTCCCTGAGTCACAGAGGCCTGGGGAACGCACCCGGCACAGGCCCGGTCGGTGGCCTTTCAGGTGGGCCCAGTGCTGGCCCACAGGACCCGGCGTCTGCAGTCAACTTGCCAGCAGAGTACGGGTGTGGATCCTCTTTCCCTTTTCCCCATCGCTGCCAGGGAGCTCGGGTGCATTTTGTGCTCAGCCACAAGAGCGAACGCCTTTAAACCAGGCTTTTTGGGCCAGTGCTACCCCCCACCCCCGCATGGAGAGCCCCTGTGTCAACACAGTGATCACACTGTCCCCGAGGCTCTTCCTGGGAGCAGCCACAGAGCCTTCGGCAGGAAAGCAGCACATTTTGTGGTCCCCAAGGCTTTCTTTGGGCCCAGGGTTGGCAGCCGACTCTGCTCCCAGGCAGCTCTCAGAGACACCGCAGCGCACCAGCCTGAGTCTCGGGCCTGTCGTGCCCCTGCCCTGCCCTGCCCCGGCCAGCCCAGGAAGGGTGTGCAGACCCCCTGCCCTCCATCCGAGGCCCCCATCGGCGCCCTCCCCCTGCCCCCACAGCTGCGTCCAATGCTCCTCACAGCCCAGCTAGTCCAGTGGAAGCTGGTGATCAGGGCGGAGGGAGCCCAGCGTGCCCTGGGCCCTGGTGACACTCTCACCTGAGCCCTTCCTTCCCTCCCCCTACTCACTTCTCAGCTCCCACCCCGCCCCCACGAGCCCCACCCACATCCACATAATGCCCTTTGGAAGCCCCAGAGCAAGCGGGGGAGGCAGCCCACCGGCACCCAGGGAGAGCCCGGGTTGTCACGCAGCAGCCAGGCGCCCACGGCGTCCCACACCGGCCGTGGGGCCTGCAGCCTTCAGCCTGGCTGCCCCCCCCCCCGCCGCCCCCTGGCATGCGGCAGGGCAGGGGGACGCAGATGGGGGCCGACCGCCACGGGGGTGGGGCTTGGCTCTGCCGCGGGCTGCAGCTGCCCATCCAGACGGAAGACAGGCCCGCCGCTCCGTGTGTTGTGATGTGAGGCTGAGCCGGAGTACTTGAGCCTGCGACGGATGTGATATAAAAACACAGCCGGCTGCCAGCACAGCCGGCACAGCCGGGAAGGCCGGCTCCCTCGCCAGCCAGCGAGTGCCACAGCTAGTGTCTTCTCCGCCCTCGGCCCCGCCCCCGAGCGGGGGGCTGGTCGCGGAGACTGGAGCTGCTTTCCGGGCGGGGTGTGCACCAGGCCGCCTGCTCCGAGGGGGGTTTCTGAATTCCATACTGAGCTGTAACAGGGTATTTTGGATGATCCTTTCCCCCTTCTCTTTCAACTCGGCAATTAAATTAGAACACAGGAATTAATTTAAACAAATGTGTACCCACTTACATCTTCTAAGAGCCGCACTGGCACTGGGCCTGGGCCGGGTCCACATTCAGACCAGTCTGCCCGCTCAGGGTCCGCCTGCCGGATCACCTCTTAGAGGTTTTTTAGAATTCTGCCTGAACCCTCCCGAGCCTGGGCGGGAAGGCGGGCCGTGTCTGAGGCTACTCCAGTGCAAGGCCCCGTGGGCGCTGCACTCACGGGGCACGGGGCTGGGGGCTCAGGGCGGGGGCTGGACACTTCTGGGATCACAGCACCCTCTGCCACTCACACCGGTGCGTCCCGGGCCAGACGGCCAGCTCTGGGCCTCAGTTTCCTGGGCCGCAGGTCGGGGCTGACCGCGAGCACCGTGGAGGAGACGTGAAGGTAGGAGAGGAGGGCGCTGTGTGGATGGATGGGCCGAGGCGGACAGACCCGCCGCACCAACAGCGGGCAGGTGGGCAGACGTCAGGCCCCTGCTTCGGAGGGCGGAGAAGTCCCCCTGCAGGGCGGTCCCCGGAACACGGTGGGAGCAGCCAGTGCTCGGCGTCCCTACTTCGTCCACGCAGACAGCCGGACGCTGCACAAGGCCCGTCCCCCTGCGGCAGTGCAGCAGCGCCGGGTGGGGAGCCAGGTCTGTCTCTGTTTATCCAGCTGAAGAGAAAGCCTCTCCAGGCGGCAATTAGGATGGAGTGGGGAACATCTGCTGGCTGAACGGGGGATTAGGCGCCGGCTGCCGGCTGCAGGCAGCCCCTGCGACAGACAAGCGGCAGCGTGGACGAGTGACTCCTGGGCCAGGGAGGAAGGGAGCGCGGCCGTGCTTCCGCAGGCCGTGCTGGGAGACCCCGTGTTCATCCCCGCGAGCCGGGGGTCCCTGCCCCGCCGCACTGAGGGGGCCCTGCGCTCAGAAGCAACGCCGGTGTCAATGTGCCACCTCAAGACAAGTCACCCCGGGGGACCCCAGTTCGGCTGGCAGGCTGACCAAAGATTGCCAGGCTTCAAACAATGCCCCCCCAGGAGGGGCGTGGAGGCCCGGAGAGGGCCAGCGTTTGCTGAGCTGGCTCAGCCGCCCTGCGGCAGAGCCGGGCCTCCGACACGGGTGCCCCTCCAGGCCCCCACCCGATGGAGACAGGTCAGGGACGTTCTAGTTGGCACGGGCTTGCGGAGCTGGACACGGCCACCCTCCTCCCCAAGGTCTGGGCTTCTCGACCTGTCCCTGAGCTGAAACTCGGCAGGTGTGGAGTGCCCCACGAGTTAGTGTGGACACGGTCTGGGGAGCTCGGCCAGCTGGCCTGTCCTGAGGACCCATAACTTGGGGTGCTGAGGTCTGGCATCATAGAGAGGTTGGGGGTATCCAAGGGACAACCCTGGCACGTGGACCTGGACAGAGGCTCGGGGACTTGAGGATGAAAGGAAGGACCCTGGGTTGACCCCTCCTGACAGACTTGTGGCCACCCCAGGCCAAGGGCAGATGGGTGGCGGTCCAGGACGAGAGTGGAGCTGGCAGGCAGGGGAAGGGCAGGGAGGGGCCGTGAGAAAGCCCAGGCACCCAGGGCCTGGAGGACGGGATGCTCACCAGCAGGGGTCCACAGCGTGCGTCCCTCCAGCGAGAACTCAGCATGCGTGTGTATGTGCAAGTCCCTGCTTGGGGGAAACCGCACCTCCCCCTGCTCCTGTCCCCCTCCCCCAACCATCCCAGCTCTGGGCTCTGTGAAGGGCCAGCCAGCAGAGCCCGGGTGGGGGCAGGCTCCAAGACTTCAGTCTCTCTTCTTCTAGCCACCCTCTTCAAGCCTCAGTGTGGGGTGAGCGCAGACATGGGGGTAGCAGGGTGGGGAGCCGGGGCAAGAGACCGAAACGCAGGGGATAGGAGGGCCGGCAGGCTCCGGCTCCTCCCCAGCAAAGCAGGCTTTACCCCACCCCACCCCCCATGGCTTTCCCGCCTCCTTGTTCAAAACAGCAAAAAATTGGCAAAGGCCTCTGGTCTGTGACAGGGTCTGGAGGCCAGCCTTGGCCTCAGCGCCACCCCAGACCTGCTCTGGACAGGTATCCCTGCTCCCTGGGTCCTCCAAAGCGCCCCGCCCACGACGAGCGGAGGGGAGGCTGGTCCACAGCCACCAGGCAGAACTTCGGCCTAAGATGCTTTTGGCCGCCCCACCTTCTCCCCCTGGGGAGGGGCTGCCAGGCCAGGGCAGGCCCTGGGTGGGACCGTGGGGAACAGGAACAGAGATGAAGAGAGGACAGCCCTCCAGGACCTTAGTTTGGAGTCAATTTGAGAGTTCCTCTAAGCCAGTTACAGCACAAGGATTTTGAGTATATAACTTACACGTTACATTTGGTTTAAATAAGAAAACGACCTCCCCTTTCTCATGCAAGTGGTGGGGGGAGGGTTAGAATCTGGTGATCTGGAGGTCCTCCTTCACCCTGGGGGGAGGTTAGGCAGGGGGAGGGTCTGGAAGCCACCCCCAACCGGCCGCGTAGGTACTAACGGCTGCACCCCACACGTAGATTACAAAGGTTTATTTAGAAAATAGTTTGGTAGTTTGGGCTGTCATTTTTGGCAAACATGTAAATACTTTCAGGAACCAAAGCCCGTCAGCGTCCTCCTTCCTGCCCCCAGCCCGCCGCCCCCTCTAGGTCCTGGGGAGGTCAGCCCTTACTCGCGGAGGTGGATCTGGGGGGCGGTGTGCGCCGCGGGGGCCTCCTCACCCGTTTGGAAGGTCGCAAATGCCGCTGCGGTCTAAGACCTGACCGAACAGCCACACCCGGCAGGGCACCCGGTGGCAATCCGGGCCTGGAGCCCCAGAAGCGGCCCCTCGCTGAGATGGGAAGGCAGAGGCGTCTCCCTTTCTCCTCCCCTCTCCCGGGGGCCCCTCGGGTCTCGGACCCTCGCTCCTGCTCCGCGCCCTGGAGGCCGCGCCATCCCTGGGTCTCCGGGGAATCTAACCCAGGTTCCTCTGGGAGCCACGCCTGCCCGCCCCCTCCTCCCGGAGCGGCCAGGGCCGCCGCGCGAAGCGGCAGGGGGAGGGGCGCCGCCAGTCAATGCCTGAAGCCCCTTCTCCTCCGTCGGAAGAGGATGTGCTTGAAGGAGCGCCGGAAGTCCTGGTTGAAGACGGTGTAGATGACCGGGTTGAGCGAGCTGTTGCAGTAGCCGATCCAGAAGAAGAACTTGAAGAGCGGGTCGGGCACCTGGCAGGCCTCGCGGCAGATGCCGTACAGGCTGTAGCTGAAGAAGAAGGGGAACCAGCAGAGCACGAACACGCCCATGACCACGGCCAGCACGAAGGTGAAGCGCTTCTCGCGCGCCTGAGCCACCTTGCGGCGGCACACACTGCTCCGCGCCCGGCGCCGGCGGGACAGGAAGAACTCGACGGACCGCGAGCTGGCGCGAGACAGGCGCGCGCTGGGGCCCGGGGACCTCGCGGCGGTGAGCGCGCCCGGCTCCGCAGGCCCAGGAGCCAGCGCATCGGCGCCGCCCGCGGCCCCCTCTCCTCCCGCACGCTGCCGCCCGCCCCGCCGCAGCGCACCCCGACGCCGCCGCCTCTCTGCCGCCGCGCTGCTCTCCTCCGGGTCCACGTCGGCGCGCGGGCGGCGCGAGGGCGCGCAGTGCCCGTTCTCGCCAGCGCCCGTCGGCGCCCCCAGCCCGTTCTCTGTGGTTGGGGACGCGCCGTCGGGGCCCGTGGTCGTGTGCTTCTCGCTGAGCGTGCGTGTGCGCAGCTTAGCTACGCGGTAGATGCGCACGTAGACCAGGCCCATGATGAGGCAGGGAGCGAAGAAGGAGCCGATGCAGGAGGAAAGGATGTACCAGGTCTCGTCGTTGAGGCCGCACTGCGGGTAGGCGGCGCCGTCGGGCTTGCGGTAGAGTGAGACCAGCGGTGGGAAGGAGAT
Organism: Trachops cirrhosus; assembly: GCA_028533065.1. Classification (NCBI taxonomy): domain Eukaryota; kingdom Metazoa; phylum Chordata; class Mammalia; order Chiroptera; family Phyllostomidae; genus Trachops; species Trachops cirrhosus. Next base: position 1,486,396 of record CM052538.1, on the reverse strand, counting down.
GACGGCCGAGATGAGCCACACGGCCACAATCGTGGCCTTGACGCGGCGCGGCGTGCGCTTCAGGTTGTACTCGACTGCCTGCGTCACGGACCAGTAGCGGTCCAGGCTGATGGCGCACAGGTGCACGATGGAGGAGGTGCAGAAGAGCACGTCGAGTGCCAGGTACACACCGCACCACACCTGCCCGAAGTACCAGTAGGCCATGAGCTCGTTGGCCAGCGAGAAGGGCATGACCAGTGTGGCCACCAGGATGTCAGCCGACGCCAGCGACACCAGGAAGAGGTTCTGCGGTGCACGCAGCGCTCGGCTGGTCAGCACGGCGATCACCACCAGCACGTTGCCCACCACGGTGAAAACGATGAGGAAGCCCACCACGGCTGCCAGCCCCGCCACCGCACCTGCCGAGTACTGGCCCGGGGGCGGCCCCCAGGCGACCCCCGAGGCGTTGGCAGCCCCGCCGCCGCCCCCCTCGCCGGCGCCGCTTGCGTTGGGGCCCACCACTGCCGCCGCCGCCGCCAGAGCCGCCGCCAGCGCCGGGGACGCCATGGTCCTCCGGCAAGCTACGCGGTCCCGCCTGGAGCCAGGACGCAGCTGCGGCAGCTCGGCAGCCCCCCAGCTTGGGTCGGCGCCCGCATCGCCACCTGCTCCTCGGGCGCGCCCGCCGGGGTCCGAGGCTCCCCGCAGCCGGCCCTCGGCCGTGGTGGCCCGGCGGGCGAGCGGCGCGCCGGAGAGCGTGGCTGCCGGGCTCCCCGCAGCTGCCGCGCGCGTTAGTGCAGAGCAGGAGGCGCCCGGAGCAAACAGCGACGCGGCGGCGGGGGGGGAGGGGGCAGGTCCCAGGGTCCTCGCGTGGCCCCGCCCTCAGCCCCCGCTCACCAGGAGCGCCCCAGCCGCGAGACCACGGCGACGCGGCGCCCGAGCGGGCGGGCCCCAGCGGCTCCGCGGCCCCGGCACCCGGCCGAGGCGCAGGCTGCAGGCGGCAGCCCGGGAGTTCTGCCTCCCATTCGGCCGGCTACGGCCCGGCGCCCCGGAGTGCGGGTCGCCGCTCCTCCGGGCCCCCACGCGCAGCCTCCGGCTCCAACTTTACTTTCCCGGGCAGGGCACAGCCGCGCGTCCTTCTCCAGCCCCTCCTCCTGCTGCTCTCAGCGCGGGCGCCCCCCGCGGTCCATGCTCCGCCGTGCGGGCGCCGCCTCGCTCGCCAAAGCTACGCCGCCGCCGCCTCCTTCTCTCCGCTGCCGCCGCCGCTGTGCGCTCCGCGCGAGTGCAGCCGCCCGGGCTCCGCTTCCAACTTGGGTAGAGTTGCGCAGCAGGGCGGGGCGCGGGCGGGCAGGGGCGGCCTGGCGGGCAGGCCAGCGCCGCCAGCCCGGGGGGAGCGGGCCGGGAGCCGGAGCCCGCGGCCGCCTAGGCGAACCTGCCTGCGCAGCGCCGGGGAGGAGTCGGGGCGATGGGGCGGTGGCGCGGGGCGCGCGCTCTCAGCGAGGGCGCCCTCTCCAGGGCCGTCTGCAGTCTGCGGGACAGGGCTGAGAGCCGGCTGGCCTGCGCGGTGAGCTCCCGGAGCCTGCTCTCAGACAGCAGCATCCTCGCCACCCCCCGGGCACACGCACACGCGGGCGCGCACACTCGCGCGCAGTACCGGCCGGCTGGGGTCCGCGGCCTGATTGGAGAGCCAGCCTCTCGCTGGCCATCCTCTGAGCTCGGAGTCCTGCCGCGTCTCTGGTCAGTGCTCCCAGGCAGAGCCACCTCCGCACCCCTGGCCTTGGTTCCCTGCCTTGCCGGCTTGCATGAATCATGACAGCGGCGACCGTGGAAGCTCCGGGCAGACTCCCAAGCTCTGCACCCATGTTGGCAATTGTTGAAGTTTAATTCTCATGCAGGGTGGGGGGTGTTCAAAACCCCCACTTCTAATACCCCTAACCGAATTGCCCGGATGAGGGGAGTTTTTGCATGGGTGCCTCATTCTTGCCGGCGCAGGGGCGAGTGGTCAGGGTAATGCGCTTCGCCCTGTAGCATGTTCCTGTTCACTGATCCCACAGATGTGCACTGTCACTCCCCTGCCCGAGTCCAGGGCTGGTCCCTGCCCCCAGGCAGCCCGAGGGCTGTGGGAGGCAGACCTTGGGGAGCGGCTGGGGTTCGGGGCTTGACAGTCTGGCTGGGACCAGCGGGAAGAGCTTTCCTCTTCCAGAACCACACCAGGCTGGCGGCTGCCCCCCTTCCTTCTTAGATGGTGGGGTCAGGGGGCGGGGGGGCGGTCATTCCTGGGGCTGGAGCAGAGGTGGGACACTTCTGGCAGGGAGGAAAGGGAGCAACCCCCAACGCCCAAAGATGCCTAGAAACGGGTGGTTTTCGGGCCTCTTCGCAGCGCTCCCCAGGGCCTCAAAGGGCTCAACGCAGGCGCTCAGAGGCCTCAGCGGAGATGCCCGCAGTGGAGCCTTGTATCCACGTTAACCACGTGACACAGAGGAGGCGGGAGCCCAGGCAGGGCCGGTGGAGTCAGGCGTGGCAGGTGGTGGGCCCGATCGAGGGGCTGAACCTCCCCCGCCATTCCCAGGAACTGAGGCGCCGTGCAGGTGAGAGGTGTGTGACCCTGGGAAGGTGGGAGGCCACCATCCTTGTGAAAGGTCCTCCTGCTTCTAGGGGCCTAAAGGTGCCACCGATCAGAGCATCTGGGGGAGTGTTTTGCAGGGAAGACCCGCACACACCTACGTCTTCCCTCCGACGCACGCACTGGCGTCAGCGTGGAGGCGCTGGCCACACCCTGAGATGGGTGTGGTGGATGCCAGCACTGGCTGGGAGTGAGGTTTTCCTGAAGGCTGACTGGAGGAGGGGGCATTTGGAGAATGAAGGGGATTGGGCGGGAGGTGAGAGGCCTTGGGGTCCTGTGCCCTGGGACGGGGGTGGGCTCTGTCTTGGAGGGCAGGGAGCCAGCGGAAGCCGCGGACATCTGGTGTAGGTTGTGGAGAGCTCTCTCCCTCTCCCAGTACCCAGGCAGCCCTGGGGGCCGCCTCCAGACCGCCAGGGTTCTCCTCTGGTGGGGAGCACATTGGGGGCGGGCACGGGAACATGCAGGGTCCGGGTTCCACTTGACACCGCACGTGTTCTCAAGCAGGGAGAGCGTAGCACAAGGAATTGGGGGGGGGGAGGACTTCAAGCAGCGGGGGCCCAAAGGAGATAGGACTTGGCACTGCCCAGGAAGCGGCTACCCAGCCAGGCCAGGCTGGGGGCGTCTGGGGAGCCTGGACATCCTAGGGACCTCTGGCTGGCCTCTGACCTCAGGTCACAGACATGGCACTGCTGGCAGCCTGTCCCTGGCCTGAGCGGGAGGAAGTGCCTCTCCCATAGGTCCGGGGTCCAGGGGCAGGGGAGAGCCGGGCCCCCGGGGGGTTCTTGGAGTAGAGCGGCCCTTGGCTGGGCTTCGGGGCTGCACAGGACGTGGGCTTGCCTGCTGCTCCACAGCCTGGGGACCACAGCTGTCCCCGGGGGAGCCAGGGTGGCCTCTCACCCCAGACGTTGGCACACATCCCTGGTTATCCTGCAACAAGCAGAACGGCATGGCCCGGGACAGACCGCCTGTCCCGAAGGGTCGCTGACGGCCAGGCCCGGGCTTGGCAGGACCTGGAGAAGTAACAGGGTGGGTGCTGCTGGGGGGAGTCGGGCTGCACTGGGGCGGGGGGGGGGTACTGGGGGCATGGGGGAGAGGGAGAGGTACATCTCAGAGGAAATCACTCAGAAGGGGAGCATCTTTGCCCTTCAGCTGCCCCCCCATCCCCGGGACGAATGGGGCCCAGAGGGGTTGGTCTAGCCAGGGCCACACCTGGGGACATTGGGTCCTGGCCCCGCTGCTGAGGGAGGCATTGGGGCTCAGGCCTGCCGGGGTCACCTGGGATGAGGTGCTCTGTGCTCCACAAGGGGCCTCAGCCTGACTCCTTGTACCCATAGCTCTGTGTGTGTGTGCATGCACAGGGTCTACACACCCACATACTCACATGCACATACAATACAGGTGCACATATTTGTGTACACGCATCCATGCATGCGTACTGGGCACTGACATGTGCATGACTCAGCGCCTCACACAAATATGCACGCCCACATCCATGTGCATGCACGCCCAGCAGGTGTGCACACATCTGCACACCATACACTGCACATGTGTGCACAGGCACTTCATGCATGTGCACACACATACCCATGTGTAGGTCCACGCAAGTGTGTGTGGTTGTGTGCACATGCTCTGTGTGTGTGCACAGGTATATCAGTGCATGCATGCACACTCCTACCTGCATGTGTGTCATACACACGTGCACACACACCGCTGCGCACACACATGCACAGGTGCCACTCGCCCTCCCAGGCTGCAGGGAGCGGGTATTTTTGTTGCACCATCTCAGCTGCTCTTCCCGGGTTTCAGGCTGGGTCCTGCCTCGTCCTCTCTGCCTCATTCAGATGGCCCTGTGGCCCCCTCCCTCCAGGCTGTGAGCCCACCTGTCACTGCCTGCATGGCCCCAGGGCCCTGGCACAGGCGGTTCTGCAGGCTAGCAGCCCTCAGCCCATCTCCCCCCCCCGTGGCGACCCCCACCCCACACGTCACGTGAGGCTCCTCCCCAGGAGGCCTCCCTGATCTCCCAGGCTGGGTTCCAGGCCCCTCACTGTCCTGTGCCCTCCGGTGACCATCGGCGCCCAAGTCTGTCTTGGCTGTGGGCTCCTGAGACCGGGCCGCGTCTCCACCCCACCGCCTGGTAGGGGGACTGGCTCACGGCCTCCAGCAGGACCTCAGTGGAAGTGTAGTGGGGAGGCGGGGTCCTGTGGGTGAGGTCACAGCCCCTACGCGTTCCCCATGTCCTCCAGCCTCCTCAGCGGCCCTGGACGCCAGCTCTGTGTTGGGCGCGGGGGGGGGGGGGGGCCCCGAGAGCAGAGGAGCTGTGCCCCTGCCCAGCGGGCTATTCGGGCTCTGCCCAGCAGAGGTCGGGGTTGTTGGCAGTGGGGGCGGCTCCCACTCTGCCCTGACAGCTGTCTGGCAGCAGCAGAAGCTCCTGTCTCCCTGAGCCTCAGTTTTTCCATCTGTACAGTGGGGTGTCGGACAGGCTGGTTCTAAAACCCACGCCAGCTCTGCCCTTGCTGGGCTGCCTACTCCTGCAGGTGGGCGTGTGTCTGTCTGTTGTCCTGCCCTTGGCCGGCGCCCGCAGGGGCAGGTCCTTGGGCCAGGCTGGTGCGGGAACAGCCAAGCCAGCCCGGCTTCCCAACCTCCAGGCTGGGAGGAGCGGTTTTCTCCTTCCAGCTGAGCTGAGGGTTTTCCCCCGTTCATTTGAAATTTTATCTTTACAGATGAGGCAGGGAAAGTGAGGCTTGCTCCTCCCCCTGCCCCTCCCTGAAGGGTTCCAGAACTGCTTTCTCTTGTCAGAACGTGGCCAGGCCTCGCTGGCCCGAGGCCCGGCCCTCCGAGCACCAGCCCGTGGCGGAGCCCACTGCGGTACCGGTGGTGCTGCGGGCTGGCACAGCGGAGTCGTGCGGAGCTGGCGCCGGGCCCTCTGAGAGGGCTGCTTCAGGGACTGTCTTGGATTTGCGATGAGTGCAGCAGGCTAACGTGGTGGATCAGCCCGTGTCGGGGCGCAGCCCGGGGCCTGCTGGGGTCACGCCAGCTCCCCATCATGGGTGTCGCTTGGCCTTCTCACGGCTCCCCTGCCTCCAGCCGGTCCAGGTCTGACCAGGTCCACCATCCAGGGACTGCCGCTGCCCGGACCCCTGAGCCTGGCCCTCTGAGCTCCCTTCGGCCTGGCCTCACCCTGTGGGCAGCCTGTCATCCCTTTGGTTGTTGATTCGGTCCTCAGACGTTCACAGGGCACCTCTGGGTGCCAGCCTCCGTGGGGTTCTAGACAGAAGGAGGGTGTCCCTGCAGTTCTGTGCTGGCCTCTGAGTCACCGTGCAATTGGACCAGTCGCCTACCCTCCCTGAGGCTCGGTGCCTGTGACCCAAGGCATGAGACTCACAGGTTCTCCTGGACACGAGTCTCCTGCAGGCTGGCAGGTGCCACCGGGAGATGACAGCAGAGCCAGGCTGCACCGAGCATCTCAGCACTCCAAGCGGAGCTGGAGATGCAGCTGAAACCCTGCTGGGTCTACCGCCTCCACCGGCTGGGGGGCCGCGGGCAAACGGCCCGACCCCTCCGAGCCTCCCGGCAGCCTCGGAAGGATGGACCGGGCCTGTCCCCCTCAGGTGCCGAGAAGGGCGCCACCTTCGCCTGTCAGCCTGGGGACCCAGCCCGTGGGAGGCAGGCAGGCCTTGGAGGAAGGCTGATGTGAGATTTTTCTTTATATGTCTCTGCACTGTTTAACTTGTTCTGACAGCTAGAGTTACTTTGGCAAATAAAAAATTCTAATAAAAAAGCACTCAGATCTCACCATGGCTGGCAGTTAGCAAGCTCCGGGAAAACAGCTGATATTATTTCTGTTAGAATCACCGTCCGCTTGTATCCCAGCTGGTGGGGTCCACTCTCTCAGTCCCTTCAGGCCCGTCCCAGCCTCGGCTGGCCCACGGGGGCGTGGAGGCACCCACTGCATCCCAGGGTAGAGGGCTCGGATTGTTTCTGCGGCTGAGCACAGGATCCCGGTGCCCCTGTGGGCCGGGCTCCGTGCGGGCCTTATGGACACGGAGAGGCCAGCCTCACGCCTGCTCTTGATGCTGATCTCCTGGAGGGAGGCACCGCCCCACGGGGGCTGGAGCTGGCGTAGGGGAAGTAAGGGGCTTCTGCAAGTGGAGGGGACACTTCCACAGCTAAGCGATTTGCTTCCCAGCAGCTTCTTCCACTTCCTCATGCACTGCCCCCCGTCCCTCCCCCTCAGCCAGGCTGCTCCAGCAGGGCAGCGACCCCGGAGTTGGCACGTGGCCTCCCCCCGGGGCCAGGCCCCAGGCCCTCCACCCAGCGCTCTCCTCTGAAGGGAGCTGCCAGGATGTTCAGCAGATTTGAAAGATTCTTGTTTCATTCTCCCCTCTGGGAGCTGGGTGCTCCGAACATCCCCACTGTGCAGATAGAGAAGGGAACACAGGCAGACACGGCTGCCAGGTCTCCAAGGAATGTTCTGGCGGTTCCCCGCCCTGGCCCGTCCTGCCTCACTGCCCACCTCGGGTGCCTCCAGGGTGACCCATACTAACGAAGAACCCCCAGGGGCCTCTCTGGGCACCCCTAGGCAGGCACGCCCCTCCATGGCCAGAGCTGCTGTGCCCCCCAGCCTGTTGGGACAGCGCTGGTGTGCATCGGCCCCTAACCCCAGTGCCCAGCGCGCTGAAGGAATGAACAGGACCCCCTTAGAAGGCCGTTGGGAAGGCGCTCTCTTCTTGCTTTGCCACGGGGATGGACAGCCCAGACCCGGAGAGCTCCCAGCCCGACTTTCCCCTTGAGCCACGTTCCCTGCGCCCGGCTGAGTCTGTTCGCCGAGCACCATCTATGCGCAGGGCCCGGAAGGGGAGACAGGGACGCAGACCCCTCCCCTGCTGCACCCGGGGGCTGCAGACGCTGGGCTGGGTGCTGCCTACTCTGGGCTCCGGGGAAGCACCGCTGGGCCCCGGTGCCCGTGCGAGGGCAGGTGACCGGGCGGCCTCTGCCTCCTGAGACCTGACCCGCCCTTCCATCATGCCCACCCAGGACCAGGAACATGCCTGGGGGGAGGGCTAAATAAACTAGAGCAACTTCCTGCCCACAGTTTGAGAACCCGGCAGGTGCTTCAGAGCTAGACGGGGTTCAGAGACGTTCTCCTTTCGTTTGGCTTCGGTGTTTTTTCAGATGGGAAAGCGCAGAGGAACCCGGGCCGAGTTTGGGAGGATAAGGCCGGTCACGTTCACCCCGACTCGGAGGCGCTAGTCCCACTTCCCGCGCTGGGCCCGACTCCGAGCGCCCCAGAAGGCAGGCCTGGCCGTCCTCGCCCCGCCTGGAGCTCGGAACGTGTGTCCTGGAACCGGACACCAGGGGTCCCAGGCAGCCAGATCTGCGATGTTTCCTTGTCGAGTTCCCCGCCCCAGAAAGGCTCGGACTTAGACCGGCCATTTGTCACGGGAGGGGCCCAGCGGGCCTGAGGTTTAGGGCTGCGAGTGCATCAGGGTGCAGGCGATGCTGCTGTAACAAGGTGACCCCCACACACAGCAGCTCAGACAGACAGGGGCTGGTTTCCCTCCCATGCAGAAGTCTGCACGGGGCCCACACGGCCACCTGGCAGGGCCGAAGCTGCTGGCGCCTGCCCCCCTTGCGTGGCCATCCCCAGCGGACAGCTCCCACCTCCAGGCCACTACCCTGAAGCCTGGCGTCTGTGCAGTAGGGAGGGACAGGGCCAGGGCACTCTCTTCTGGAAAGTGCACAGGGCCCTCAGGCTGACATCTGATGGGTCAGAACGTGATCACACGCTCACACCTACAGCAAGGCAGGAAGTGTAGTCTGCAGCAGGACGGCCACATGCCAAGATCAGTGTACCCAGGGTTCCCAGGCCAGGACACCGTTGACATTTGGGCGGTACTGCTCTGTGGTGGGGGCTGTCCTGTGAACTGCAGGGTGGGTGTTCAGCAGCATCCCTGGCCCTACCCACTAATGGCCAAGAGCAACCCCCAGGGGGCAGAGTCACTCCTAGCTGGGCACCACCGGGCCCCGTCAAGTGCCCACAGCGCCCAGGGAGGAGGCGGGGCCCGGCAGGGGTGAGGCTGGGGAGCGCGCCCCGCGAGCACGGGGCACCTAGCCAGCTGTCACGCCGGAAGATGGCAGACATCCGGATTTTCTCGTGGGCTATCCTCACTGCTCACAGACGGCACCCAAGCTGCATGCTTGCTACGGGCCGCACGGTCCACGTCCTCATCTCGGAATCACTGAGGGCGACCCCCCGGGAAACAGGGTCTCTGCGGATGCAGTCAAAGTCAGTGGGGTCATGCCAGAGGGCGTGGGCCCTGATTCAAGTGGCCGGTGTCCTTGCAAGGAGAGGAAGAGACAGGCACACGGAGAAGCCATCAGACCCTTACGTCTGGGGGCACTGGGACACAGAGACAGGCCAGACGGACTGGTCTGGTCCCGTCCAGCGCAGCTGAGCCTGCAGGCCCTCAGAGCCTGGGCTGGACAGACGGGACAGGTGCTGGGCAGCAGCCAGGAGCCCCTCTGCCTGGCCGCAGCCTACACGGTGCCCCCGGGTCCTCTCAGATCTTCAGTCTCCTCCTCCCGCAAATGGGACGTCAAACTGGCCTGGGACAGCGAGGGCGTGCACTAACCGGCCACACACGCACGGGCTCCCACAGGTCACACAGCACAGCCAGCACGTGCCACCAGGGCCCCCCCACCTCGCAGCCCCCCGTGTCTCCCCACAGCCCTCTTCCTCCGCGTCCTGAATCCCGGGGTCTCCTCCCGATGTGATGCCCCGTAACCCTGGGCGCTCGGTCCTCAGTTTACCCCTCTGAATGAGTGGTGTGGCCCGGCTTTTCGCGGGCTCTCCGGGCTCTGAAAATTCTAATTGGGTAGGACCCTGCTCAGGCAGGCCGGGATCCTGAGCGATTGTTATGCAAGAACACGGGAGCACAAAGCCACTTCCAGAGACGCGCAGAACAAAAGCAGCAGCCGGCGGCAGCAGGCTCTGGTATTGTGCTCAGAGAAACTATTTTAGAAGGAACCCCTCGTCACCGCAGCGCTAATAGGAATTGCCCTGGGAAACCGAGTTTGGCTCTCACAGAAGGTTCGTATCACAGGACATGCTACAGCTCAATTTCTAGGAAAGAGGCGTCACTACACGCCTCATTCCAGGTATCATTTCAGTTACATCCGAAAAATATATACGTGAGCCCCGCGAGGCAGCGAACACGTCCCACACGCGGAAGGCGCCCCTGCCGGCCACAGAGCCGCCGGCCTCCACCCTGGCCGGCATGAGGTGCGCTGGGGAAGCTGAACCCTCGCCGCTCACCCTGGCAGCCAGCTGGCCTGGCGTCCAGGAGGGGGCGACATCGGGTGGCCCTGCCCCTCCACACCGGTCCCCAGGGCTTGAAGCCTGGGTGGAGACCCAGGAGGAACTGGGTCCCACGCTGCTGGCGTGGGTGTCATCCCCACCCTCCACCCAGAGGGGCTGCCCCAGAGGGGTCTTCCCAGATGGGACCGTGAGCCAACCCACGCCACCTACGGCCATCACCAGCAGGAAGAAGAGCAGACTCGGGCCCAGAACGCAGCTCGTAGTGGTTCGGTGCCTGCCTCTCTCCCCTCTCCTGGAATTCCGACAGCTCTGCTCTCCCCCGATGCCCTCCACACCTCCACACCTTCCTGGGCGGGCCCCCTCTGCACAGAGCACCCTTCCCACCATGACCTTCACAGCCCGCTCTTCCTCATCTGTCAAGATCAGCTCTGCCACCTCCTCCAGGAAGCCCTCCTGGGTCTCCTCAGGACACCCGAGGGCTGTCAAGGCCCTGTCAAGGGGGGAGGATGCTCGTTGTCTCACTCTACTGAGTGCCACTCCTTGCGCTTGGGATGCTCAGGGCAGGGACCCAGGCGTTTCCCCTGCCCCCCAGGCCCAGCACAGGGCTGGGGTGGGGGACAGTCCTTTGTAGTGACTGATGGATCGATGAGAAAGGAGGACAGAAGGAAAGCCCACATCCCTCTGAGTCAGCAGCCTCCGTCTGCCCTTCCTGTGGGTGAGGCAGAGAGGGTGGGCTTTCCACCAGGGCTGGCTCTCACGTGCTTCCAGAACCACCCTGCCCCAGCCACCGCAGGCCCAGGCCTGGCATGTGCTCCCTCCATCGCCAACCGTCACCGGGCGGCGGGGCGGGGGGTGCTTCCTTGTCCCTTGGCTCCGTCCCCCTGCTCCCTGTAACCCCTTCAGGCCCTGTCTGCTTCCTGACCCCGCACCCACCCAGGCTGGGAAAGTTGTTCAGCTAGATCCAACCGGACAGGTGGGAGGTGGCCACTATGGGCCCTTCCAGGCTTCACGGAGACAACGAGGGCCGTCCCCCGCACCCTGACTCGGGGGCCTGACCGTGAACTCCAGTGTAACGAGCCCTGCTCTGCGGGGCTTCTGGGGGCTCAGAGGAGATAGGGATCGGCCGCCCGGGCCCCTCCTCAGACCCTGAGCCTGTGCCGCTCCTTTTCCTCATTGCCTCAGTTTAATTACAAATGCTGCTCGGAACATTCCCTGCTGGAGGACTCTTTCCGAGTGACCGCCTGCTCACCCGTGCGTCCTGGTGGGAGCCCCACGTGGCTTAAGCAGAAAGAGCAGACGCTCGGGCTCCGTGTGCGAGAGGCCAGCACTGCCGGGGCGGCCTGGGTGGGGCAAGGACTGGGGCGCTATCTCCCCATCTGGGCACCACTCACCCGAGCATTTCAGCTCACAGCAGAGCAGCGCCCCACCCCCGCCCCCGGCCAGCGAGCCCCAGGGCCACCTGCCTGCGCCGGACAACCCTCCACCCTGGCCGGACCCTGGGGCTCCCACCTCTCGGTCCCCACGGGGCAGACGGCAGCCCGTGCGTCTGTCTCCAGGCGCAGGGCAGGCCTGGGCCCAGGGCAGCTCCGAGTCTCTGCCTCGCTGCCCGTCCCACCCCCAGGCACGACCATTCCCGGCCGGGTCAGGTGGTGTCTGCGGGCCAGGTCAGGCCGGGGCCTGCTCCAGGGCAGACCGGGGCAGGCCCGCCGCTCCTGCGGACTGGACGCTTCCCTGGGCCGGCCTCACGGTGACTCAGCAGTGGCCAGCGCTTCCCTTCAGACTTCTGACCTTCACGGCCACCACTCGGGGGTGACTGTCCCTGAGCATCACAGGCACATGGCGAGTTCCGGTGTCACCTGGGAGGGGGGCAGAGACCCTGAGACCACCTAGCATGGGAAGCTGGGGAGGTCAAGGAGAAGGTCAGAACGGGACTGGGTGGTGGGCGGCAATGACCCCTTACATAGTGCCCCAGAGGCAGGTGGGGCCGGTGCGGCCCACCCACCCAAACGCACTGGCTGAGGGGGCGGCCGGGGCGGTGGCAGCAGGAGACACCCCTCCTCGGGTGGGACACGCTGGGTGCACTGTGGAATCCAGCCACAGGTGCCAGATCCCTGGGACTCGTGCGCGGGGGCCGGAATCAACGCCAGCATCTCCGGAGTGGCATGCAGTGGGGACCGATGTCAGTGTGTTTCACCCCCACTGCAGGCCCCCAGCCCTGCTCCGAGGTTCCAGGGACAGGCCAGCAGGGCCCGGCGGCCGATCGGGATGCTCCCATCAGCACGCCACGCAGGCCTCGGAAAGCCCGTGCCCTCGTCTGATGAAGCCGTCAGGAGTGGGTCTCCATGGAAACCACCTCCTCGGGTGCTCACACAAATGAATATTTATTCAATTAGCGGGCATGGGCATGGGGGAGGGCTGGCTTCTCGCTGTGACTGTCGTGGGCTCCGTGAAGAGGGGGCGTGGTGTTGGAGGACCCACGGAGGCCTGGACCTTCCACCCTGCGAGACCGTCACCATCGTCACCATCACCATCGCCCTGTTGCAGGGACACATGGAGGCTCGGAGTGGCACAGCCTCCCTGCTGAGAGCCACAGGTGGGGTGTGAGGCCCCAGGGGTGCGAGGGCCACTGCTCTTCCACAGCCCAGCCCCCCGGACGCCCAGTCCAGGGCGGTGCAGCCCACGGCCCTGGACCTACTGCCCCACACGATAGCTGTGTGACCTTCAGCAGTCCCTGGAACTGCCCCGGTCCCTGTGGGTCACCTGTGATTCGGTCTAACTGTGCTGGTACCTGTCTCAGTGGGTCTGGCCACTGTAGCAAAGCCCCATAGGCCGGCAGATTCCAATCTATAGACCTTTAGCGCCCACAGCCCTGGAGGCCGGAAGTCCGAGATCATGAGTCTGAATGTGGAGGCTCACAGCCAGTGCCTGCCCACCGAATCCTCAGATGGAGGGTGAGGAAGCTGGGTGGGTCTCCTTGGTCTGGGCCCCAATCTCACGGATACAGCTGCACACTGGTGACCCCAGGGCCTCCAAAGCCCCCGCCCAACACCATCACACGGGGGCTGGGAGCTCAACCTGTGAACGTGGGGGGTGCAGGCGTTCAGACCACAGCCACGGGCCAGAGCGTGTGGGGCCTGGCCCCCCACCTGGCACACGGAGGGCAGACGAGGAGAGCCAGGCCGGGTGCCAAAGGCCCCGGGACACTTCTGGTGGCTCCTCCCCACCAGCAGGCAGGTGAGGGGCGCATCTGCCTGTGTCACTGCCTACTGGCCGGGCGCCCCGGGGCACCCCACCTGGTGCCCAGGCAGTGGTCAGGGGCTAGGGCCTGGCCCCAGATGCCCCAGTGAGATCCCACCTTCTACCCGCACGGCGCCCACCCACTCGGCCCCTTACCAGCGCGGCCCCGACTACCCGCTGGGGGTCGGAGCTGCGTTGGGGCCCGGCCTGGGCACCCAGGGACCTGCTGCTCCCGGGCGCTGTGCAGAGGTCTCCTGGCCGGCAGCTCGAGCCGGCGGGGTTGCCCCCGTGTTTGTGTTCGCGTCCCAGGGCTGGAAGCGGGTCCCCAGTGGAGCGGCTCCAGGCGAGGAGGTGGCAGGCGCAGGCGGCTCCCTTTCCGGCTGCCCCGTTCCCAGACGAGGGGCGCTCTGCCGTGGACGCCTGTCCGAGGGGCATTCTGAAAGCAGAACAAATGTTGCTCAGCACCTACGAATCTTCCAAAATCCGGGTCTCTGGGGGAAGCAGTCTGGTGCTGGAAGGCACAGGGTCACTGGTGCGTCCCCTTCATGTATTGGGAAGGTGGCTTGGTGGCCCTCTGGACGGGACTGGGGGCCACAGAGGGCAGAGATGGGTCCTGGTTCCGCCACTTCACCTCCCACAGCCTCCATTTTCTCCTCACCTGCCAAGGGGGATGAGGACGCCCCTGGCCACGGCCATGGCCACGGGTGGCACCTCCCTTCCCCACTGCTGTGGCAGGAGGGTGTGTCGCCAGGAAGGGGCGGTCCTCCCCAGTGTCTCCACGCCCACGGCCCTGGGGAGCGGTGGCTCCCGGTCACACTCCTGGCCTCCCTCCTGGCCGGGTCCTGACCCCGGTAGCGGTCACCGCCGCCCCCCACCCCGCACCCTCCAGGCAGGGCTGGCGCCTCAGATCAGCAGCGTCTCCCTCTTCACTCGCGTCTCGCTTTCATCACGAGCCTCGGGACAGAAAACCCGCCACCGAGACAGACAGGTGGTCAGGAAGGGTCCTTTCTGTGCCCTGCAGGGCAGAGCCCCGAACGAAGACCAGGCCTCCTCTCCCGCCGGCGGGGACCCGGGCCGCCACCGGGTCCCCAGCCTTCAGGGCTAGTCCGAAGGCATCTGAGAGCAGGGACAAACCAGGCCACCAAAGTGCGGAACGGGCGACCGCACCGGCGCCACGCCCTCGAACTACGCAGCCCTGTCTCAGGTCGGCTCCATCCGTCCCTGCAGGAGCCAGACCACGCCCGGCAGCAGCACCCAGCTGGCCTTCGCGACCCCATCCCGAGCCCCAGACCTGGCCCGAGTGTCCCCGGTCAATCGGTGAGCCCCTCCGTTCTCCTCCGTTCGTCCCTGAAACGCGGCAGAGTTCGCCCCGCCCCCCACCCCAGTCTCCGTTCTGGGTTGTGTTCGTCATCTCACCCTGCAGACTGAGGGGGGCTGAACCCGAGACCGGCCACAGGCAGTGACGCACCCATGTCGTTCTCCTCCTCACGCACGCGGGAAGCACGCCGCTGGTGGCGTTTCCCACGCAGTGATCACGTGCGGCAGTGACAAATAACGCCGTGCCGAAGAGCCCGTGGGTGTCGATCGGTATCGGGGAGGAGTAGTTTCAAGGTCAACTCCAGGGGGCGGGTCTGCGGGTCACGGGGTAGCGGCGTGCGTGGTTCTGTCAGATGCTGCCCCCCCACCAGGGACACGCCGCTCTGCGCTCCCACCAGCGCCACCTGGGCCTGCGTGTCCCCACGGCCGCAGCCACCGGGCGTGTGCCAAACGCGTTCGTTTCTGCCCGCGGGCGGTGAGCAACGGCATCGCAGGCCGGGCTCCGACCGGCATTTCCCTTCCGGGCGGGCAGGTGGGCGCCTGCGCGTTGGTCCGGGGCCACAGCCCTGACTGGGGGCTGTTTTCCCTCCCGTTTTGCCCGCTTCTTCTACATGTCTGTGTTGTTGATGATCAACTTTCACACGCTCTTTGTGCACTGGAGACCTCCTATCTGTGAAGCGACTTCCCGATTCTCCCACCGAGCCGCCTTTGATCTGCGTCTATTCTCCACCGCAGGTGGCGGGTTTGTCTCCGTTTCCGTCCGCAGACACATTCGCCAGTGTTGCCCCCGCGGAGTCCGGGTGTCCTCCCAGCTGGGAAGCCCACGCTGCGTCTGCTTCCCGTGTCCGTCCGTTTAAGTCTGTGCATTTAGACTGCGCCTCTCTGCGCCTCTTGGGGGTTTGTCCTCGGGCACCGTGTCGGGAGGGGGCCTAAGTCCCTCTCTCCAAACCGTCCCCACGTACTGGTCCCAGCACCCTGATCTCTGAAAGATCCGACTGCCGCAGGGACCGACACGGCCCTTCGCCACGCACTGGGCTGGGCGGCCACGCTGCTCCCCGCTGCTCCCCGCCTGCCGCCCGGTGCTGGGTGGTCGTGGGGCCATCGTCAGCACCCGCCCCTTCGGACATCCGCTGTCAGGGGCAGGGGGGGCGGTCCCCCCCGCCACACACACACACACAGTCCAGCCCTCCAGCTCTCTCTCTGCTGTCCTGGCATGTTTATTTTTCCATACGAACTTTGGTATCAGCTCTAGCTCCATAAAAAAAAAATGTTGTTGGAATTTTTATTAGGATCGTGTTAAATTTGTGCCCTAAGTTAGGAGAACTGACATCTTGCTGGCGTCGGAACGCTCCTAACCTTTCTATTTCGGGACTTTTTGTGCCTCTCCGGCGTGTTTTACAGTCTCTTTCACACAAACCGTGGACGTGTCTCTTTGCCTTCTCTGCCGCAAGCTGGGGAGCCGGGGTTTGGCTGCACGCTGGTCTCCCCCAGCTCCCCCAGATCCCCTCCCCGCCCTGCCCTCTGCCCTCTGCCCTCGTGGCCACTTCGACGGGCCCTTGTCCTCCCGCTTCTCTTCCCGTTAGGCTGCAGGGAGTCCCGGAGAGAAGAGGGTGGCACGAGGGCGTGGTTCACTCCCCGGCTCACTGCAGGCCGGCCCGGGGATGCAGCCTCTCCAGGGCTGCCCCCTCCCGAGGGTCCAGCCCCAGCCTCCTGTCTGGGGTCTGCCCTTGCTCCCTCCATGGTCCTTGAGACCGGGGCCTGGCCAGAAGGGTGTCGTTGAAGACACCCCTTCCTCAAACCCTCGGCCACCTGCCGGGTCTCTGCTGGCCGCACTCGGCCGGCTCCCTCACCTTTTTGGACAGAGCCCCACAGTCTTCCCGTGGGGAGCCCCCTCCTGCTCCCACATTGCATTCCGTTCGGCTCCGAGGCGGCTGGGACGGAGGCTGGCCCCTCGGTGCATGCCGTCCCGGTGGCGGGAGGCCCAGGGGAGGCAAAGGCAGGACAGGGGCCAACGTGGGGCGGGGGTGGGGGGGTTTCCCGGAGCCTCGCACCAGGAAACACTTACGTAAGCGCTGATCTCATCTGAAACCACGTGAGCAGCACCTACGAGAGCACCGGGGGAAGGCCTGCATCCTGTGGCCCAGGCGAGCCGACGCGTAAAAACTTACCATCTCAACCCAAAGAACCGGGTGCCCCCACAGCCTGCATGGGCCTGGAGGTGGGCTCGCCCCCACCACCTCCAGAGAAGCGCCGTGGCCGGCCCACACCCGGACGAGGCCCTATGAGACCTGCAGCAGGGGACCCAGCCCAGCCCATGGGGCTCTGACCCCCAGGACTGGGAGATCACGGAGGGGTGGTTTTGGTGGCTAAGTGGTGCTAACTGGTTTTAGCGGCCACAGGAAACAGCACAGTGACGCCCCTGCCCCCCAGGGAAGCTGTGCCTGGGGGCAGGGCTGTTACCTGAGGCCCAGGTGCTGCGTGGTTGAGACGAAGCTCTGAGTAGGTCTTTTTGCCAAGTTCACAGCGGGGGCTGGGGGTGACCCCACACCGCAGGGCAGGGAGACCCCGGTCCCATCTCTGCCGAAGGAGGCCTTCCTGCCAGGGGCTCCGCGCTGTGCCCCTCGGAGCCTCAGGATTGACGTGGGGCTCCAGGGGCCACCAATCAGAATGCGAGCGGTCTCTCTGCCCCGCTTCACCCACGGGGGGCCCCAAAGGGCTTTGTGTTTGTAGGCCCCCCCAGCACACTGGGGCGCCAGTGTCGGCGGCTCCCCCAACTCCAGACGCCGAACCCTGCGTCCTTGCCGGCAGGCATCTCTCCAGGGGCATAGAAAATGCTTGAGCTGCCAAATTTCCGCCCGAAAATGATACTTTTGAAGCTTTCAGAAAGAGCAAACATCTCACTTTTAAAAAATGTCATTGCCTCTATTTTCATTAGGGAAGGAACTGGGGGTGCAGAAACGTCCTCGGGGAGAAGCCTGCACCTGGGCTCTGGGAGGCAGGTGGGGCGGGGGTGGGGGGCAATCCCTGATGGCTCTGAGTTCCCGAAGCCTCTCCACGGTGGCCACCTGGTGCGGAGCCACCCGGAGCACACCGGGTGCGCACCTGCCGCTCTGACAGCCAGCAGGGGAGCGGGGATGCTGGAGTCAGGAACCCCGTCTTCCCCGGACAGCGCCCCCCAGTGGGAAGCTCTGCCCGTAAGGCCCCACCCAGACCACTCAGGACCCCCCTCCGCCGCTGTTTCCAGGTTGTCACACCATCTCTGCCCAGAGGCCCTATCAAGGCTCACCCCCGGAGGGCAGGTGGGCTCCCTCATGGGACACTCCGAGCGTCTACCGAAGGGGGCCACGGCCCAGGTAAACTCTTTGTAAGAAGCCTCACCTTGTCTAACCTTCCCCACAGCCGGTCAGGGTCTCATGGGAATTTATCCCGAACCAGGGGCCGTGGGGCACAGCCATGAACTCGTCTGGCCTTCAGAACGACCCCTCGAGGCAGGCAGGAGCAGAGGTCCACAGAGGCTCGGAACTTGCCGGAAGACCCACAGCCAGGACGCGTCAGAGCCCCCTGGGTCGCCCGCCCTCTCTGCTGTGCAGTGTGTACGGCGGGGACAGCGTGTTCAGCCTGGGTGTCCTCTTAGGCGAGGCCGGGCCCTGGCAGGGTCTGGGCCGCCCGGCTCCCTCGGCCCGGATGTGGCCGCCCCGCTTGGCCGGCAGCCTGCCCCGTCCCCACCTTCATGCCCACTCACGGGCCGGTACGGGGGAAATCGGTCCTGCTCCAAGGCGGGCGGCCCAGCCTCCAGAAAGCTCCTGTTCTCTGCTTTGAGGCCTCTGTCCTTGGCCGGCCCAGGGGGACACCCCCTCCTGCCTCGGAGACCTGGGTGAGCGCAGCCCGTGCGTGCTGGAGAGGCGCAGGCCAAGCTTCCTTGGGAACGGCCACCGGTCTTCTCGTGACCTCGACGGCACGTGGCCCCAGGTCCCGCACACGGCCCAGTGCCAGGCGCACCCCGCCGGGCGGGCTGCACACGGGCCAGGTTTTGTGTAAGGCGTGTCGGAGCTGGCCGCCGGCTCGGTGGGGACGAGGGGGCGCTCCGTCTCTGCTCAGCGCAGGCCGGAGGAGCCCAGGCTGTCACTCTCTGGATGAGACCAGAGTCCACGCTGAGCGCCGTGGATGAGAACCCCGTGGGGCCGCGTGGCCTTGGGGAGCGCTCTTTCGTGTGTCGTTACTGCTTGGGGAGGAAGGGACGCCCCAGCGGCCGGGTTTGGGGCCCAGGTGGCCGCAGGCACTCTGACCAGAGCCGCCCCTGTCCCCGGCTCTCTGGGGGCTGAGCTGGACTCTGCCTCCCAGGGGGGCCGGGGGTGAGCCTGCAGCAGGGACGCTGCCCCTGTCCCCCGTCCTGGGGCTTCCTGGCGTCCAGGAGCTGAGCAAAGGCGCGTGCTCCTGTCTCAGCGCCCACACGGTGTGGGTTTCAGGGAGAGGCCGCCGCAGATCAGGCCCAACTCTCCCCGACCTTCCGGGACAGCTGCACTTGGGCCAACAGAGGGGGTGGGTTCCGGGGGACAGTTCAGCCAGTCCCCTCTGCCTCGAGGGGGCGGTCGTGGCCTGGGGACAGGGACGGGGACGTGTCGGGAGAACCTCACTCTCAGTCAGAGGTGACAGTGGGATGCTTAGGACTGTGGGGCCTTGGACTTGGCAGCCTGAGCGTGAAGCCTGCCCGTGCCTCGGTTTCCCCTCTCTAACAAAGGAAAGAGAACTCTGCCTGCCTCCCGGGATGAGCCGTGCAGCACTAGTGTGAGACACTGCTGTGCCCCTCACTGGGCCCCTCTGTGTCCCGTCGTCCTTACTGAGGGGCCCTGGAGTCGGGGGTGGACGGCGAGGACTGGGGGAGGACGTGGGTGCTGCCCTGCCGGACAGGCAGCCCCGTCTTCCAGGTCCCCGCGCAGGGGTGCCAGCCAGGGCACGTTTGTGGCACAGTGGGGTTGTGGGGGTGCGCTGTCCGCTGCCACGCAGGGACAGCGTGGGGTCCTGGACATCCGGGAAGGCCTGGTCGGGCTGGCATGGCCATTCCGTCCCCTGGTCCGTGTGGCCTCGGCCCAGGGCCCTTCTCGCTCCGGGCCTCGGTTTCCTTCCTGAACCACACACGTCAGTGCAGGGATGTGGGAGACGGCTCCCCGAGGCGTGAGAAGTGTCCCCTTCCCTTTGACCCCTGCGCCTCGCCACGCAGCCCTGTCGGACGGCGGGACCCAGAGCCGTCATCCTCAGGAAGGACGTCCCCAGGGGGAACGCCAGTGAGCTGGCCCGCCGAGACTCCGACACGTCCTCCGTTTTACTGAAGTGCGCACTGCTCGGCTCGTCCCGCCGCTTTCGCCAACGGCACTTGTCTTCCAGCTCGTTCTTTCAAATAAATCGTTACCTAGAATCTTTTTCGACATGTCTGCCCGCCGTCGCCAGCGGATGAATCCCGAGGTGGCTCGGGAGGGCGTTGTTTTGTCTTGTTTGGGGTGTTCTGCCAGCACCTCGGTGGGAGCCAGGGTGCTCAGCCTTGTACCCGAGTCAGGGGTGAGCGGCTCCCAGGCTCGCAAGGACGAACGAGGGGCGGGGCCATGTACCGCGACGCCCGCCTTTTGCCCAGCGTCCTCTTATTTAGTCCCTGCGGAGCCCGGCAGCGGCGGAGGCTCTTCCCCACTTCATCCATCAGCAAACGCAGGCTCAGAAAAGCGCCTGTCATAGCCACTGTCCCCTCCTCCCTCCCTCCTCTTCCTCCTTCCCCCACCACCTTAGCACCCTTCAGCCCGTCCTGGCCCTGGGAGGTGCCCAGCTTCCCAGAGTGCCAAGGCGGCCGTTTCCTTGGCAACAGGGTCCTTCCGCCTCCCTGGGCAGGACTGGTGTCAACGCCAGAACCTCCTCCTGAGAGCCCCCCTTGGGGGCCGTGGGCGGAATTTCTAGCTGAAGAACTATTCTTTAAAAGCACCCGTGCGGCTGAGTTAAACCTCCTAAAATAATTGCAGTGGAGCAATTACTCCTTCTCAAGGCGTTTGGAGGTGTTGAGATCCAGGCTCGCACTTTCCGTGATCAAAGCGAGTCCCTTTGTGCTGCAGAGCCCAGGGTGGCTCAGTGGCATCCGGGGCCGCTCTGTTCTGTGGGTGCTCCTCCCAGGACTCGGCGGGGGGCCCCAGCCCGCCTGCTGGCTTCCCTCCTCTGCTGACACCCACACCCCGCAGGTGGAGTCAGGGAGCCTAAGGAAGAGAACGCCGGCGAGGGAGGGAGTCAGCACTTTCCCACGCCCAGCAGAGGAAAGGGCAGGTTTGCAAAGCAGGCAGTTCCGCACGTGGCTGCTTCCCAAAGCCGGGCCTGGCGTGTAGGGCGGCTCCCTCAGCTCCGGCCCTCGGGCCAATCCGCCCTGCGCAGCCGGGGCAGCCCGCGAGATTGCTGCGAGACACAAGGCCTCCGGCACCGGCCCTGTTTGGACGTACATGCCCACCACCCTCACCACCCCACCCCACCCCTCTGTCCCTCCTCCTCGCCTTCCCCAGGAAGAAGCTCCCCTGTGCCCACACGTAGGGTCCAGAATGAAGCAAGGCAGCCCTGCCCCCAGGGAGTGCCAGGCTGCAGCCTGGGGGGCGCTCTGACGGGACCAGACACAGGGTTCTGAGCCGCCACCTGGCACCGTCCCGGGGACCCAGGGGACCTTTAGAGAGGAGGCAGGGAGCACATCGGGCCCCTCCCTCCGCCCAGGGCACCGCAGTGAGGCTGGCCCGGTCCCAGGCCTGGCTTTGGCTGCTGGAACGTGGGTGGAAATGACAGCGTGCACACTCTGGGCCTAGGCCCGGAGACGCAGCGCCCGCTTCTGCTGTCCGTCTGGCAGCTCCCAGGTCCACTGCCAGAGGACGCTCTGCTCCTGGAGGAGGGATGCCGGGAGCAGAGCCGAAACGCCCCCCGCGGGGCTGGGCCCGGCGTCGCTCAGCTCAGAGTAGCCAGGCCGGAGCCAACCACAGACTCGTGAGCACCCGAGTCACGACAGTCCTGAGCTGACCGATGCAGGGTGACAGCTGCTCTGGGCCGTGAAGTCCTGCAGAAGCTGGCTGGGTGGGGGCGGCTGCTCCAGGGAGAAGGGAGGATGGGTGCTGGGCCTGAGGCCGGGGCTCTGAGCCCCTCTGGGGTCCTGCACACTCCGCAGGCTGCTCCGCTCTGAGAGGCCCTGGGAGCCGGTCCCTGTACCTGCAGTGCTGGGCGCCCGAGGGCAGGGCGCATCCTCGGGGTCAGCCAAGCAGGAGTGGAAGATGCACCGAGACCAGGAGAGTGCTTTCTCGGGCCCCACGCCCACCCACTCGGCTCTGTTGAGACTTCTCCCTCCGTCTCTTTCCCAAAGTCTCTTCAGAGTGGTTCCCTCCCACAGGAGTGTGGGCTGTTGCCCCAAAGGCCCTAGACCATCCCACCTTCCCTGCCCACATCCCCGACCTGCCTTCGCCCCGGTTCTCCCTCCAGACTCCACCTGATCCTCCTCGAAGCTCCTCTCTCTGGGTCTTTGCCTATGCTGTTCCCTCCACCCAGGCCTTGTCTTCCCTCGGTCCCCTCGGCCTGTGACATCCCCATCCTCGGAACCGGGTTCACAGCCCACTTCCCACAGGACGGGCCTTCACCTGGCCCACCATGGCCCCCCACTCCGAGGGACAGCGTGCCCTCTCTGCCCAAGACCCGGAGCACTGTCTGGCAGAGCCCAGGGCCAGTCCCCAGGGCAGGTGCAGGGCACAGACTCCTGGGCGACACCTCCAGAACACGGCTGGGTTTTTTTAAGTATTTATTTATTTACTTACTTACTTACTTATTTATTTATAGAGGGGAAGAGAAGGAGAAGGAGAGGGAGAGAAACATCAGTGTGTGGTTGCCTCTCGAACGCCCCCTACTTGGGACCTGGCCCACAACCCAGACATGTGCCCTGACTGGGAATCGAACCAGTGACCATTTGGTTCACAGGCTGGCGCTCAATGCACTAAGCCACACCAGCCGGGGCCAGAACATGGGTTTTATATGACCTCCAGATGGGGCCCACCATGAGAAGCAGCGCCCCAGGCGGCCAGAGGGGCCTGTGTCCGACTCACTCCAGGCCTGGCAGGAGCCGGGAGCCCCTAGATGATGACACCAGCCTCGCCACCATCAGGGCCCTGCCCGAGGACGTGGCAGGCTGCCCCCCGTGGAGATGAAGAAAAATGGGCTGCTTCCCCTTAGACGAAACACTCACTTTGGCTCCATCCCTGCACTGATTGGCCTCCCTGTCCTGACAGGGGCGGGGCTCAGAGGCCCAAGGGTGCCCCCGGTCTTGCCAGCCCAGAAGGACACCTCTCCCAGTTCCCTGTCCCCTCAGCCCTGCAGGCTCCCATCCCCGAGGAGCTGACGCAGCCGGGCTTCCTGCCTGGGACCTGCGGGAGCTGAGCCCGGGATGGGGCGGGGCAGGGTGGGCTTATCAGAGAAGGGTCAAGGGTCAAAGGTCAAGTGACAGAAGCCCCCCGCCCCAAGAGCACACAAGGTTCCAGAGTCTAGGTGTAACAGGGTGCAGCCAAGGGGTGCCCCCAACAGGGGTTTGTAATAGGGTCCAAAACTCAAAGTGTCCAGGAAACATTAGGAAAAAATGTATATATATATAGGATGTCCTCACCCCCAAAAGTCTAAGGAGAGGTAGGGGGGTGGGGGGAATGGGACCCAAGGAGCAGGGTCATTGAGAGCTGTTTTGAATAGCAACAGTTTTGCAGATAATCTCAAGAATGGTCATTTAACATATCTATAACCATTAACTGGTTTCATGGATATGTTAAACAGCTGTGGCCATGCTTTGAGGGGGAGGGCGTGACTTCCACCCGTGATGTAACTGGGAGGCAACCCCCCCCACCCCCCGGTTACAGAGCCTGGGTAAGAGCTCGGAGATGATTGGCTCCACACCACGGGGCCACGCCTGCCCGGACTTACTACGGCAGCCCAGGGAAGCTGGAAAAATACGGGAATGCCGGCAGCTGTGGCCAATTGTGGGTGGAGTCGGAAATGGTGCTGCAGAGGAAGATTGGCTCCGGGATTTAAACCCAGGCACGGCAGCCGCAGCCACACGGCGTCTTTTTGGGACCATGCGGCTTGGGCAGAGAAGAACCATGGACTTCTATTTGTTTTCCTGAGATACGGGCAGACTGGGCAGAGGGGGAAAGAAGGACGGTGTGTTTGTGGGTATTCTAAAGCACTTCGGGATCTCAATGAAGACATTAAGTCATTACTCTTAAGTTTGTATAGCTCTTTAAATAAGCAATCCCTTTCCTTTTCACCAGTCTCTGGCATCGAGAGTCGTCTTTCCCTGGCGGGGGGCAAGGTGAACCTAGTCGGGGTGGGGGACCCCGGGAGCACGAGAGTGGGTCCATTTGGTGATAGTATATCGTTCCCGCCACCCCGGGTCTGTTCTGTAACGTCGGCAGGTGGCGTCCCCGGCCTGCGCTTCCCGGGGCCGTGGTGCCAGTCCCTGATCCGGCTCTCTGCTCCCTCTGTGCCCGCTCTGACGCCCGTGGAGGCCCCTCTGCGGGGCATGCGGTTGCTCTATATTCACAGGCACAGATGGAGGCGGCCGCCATTGTACCAGCCATGACTTCAGACTTTCCGACAGAAAATGGAAGTGTCCTGCCCTTTCCAATATGCCACAGCCCTGGGGGAGCAGGACTGCTGCTGGGGCGCCCAGCACTCCCCCTGGGGTGGGTGCCAGCGTCACCCCATTTTAGAGTCCAGGAGATGAGGCTCAGAGAGGGGAGGCCAGGTGCCCAAGGTCACACGGCCTGGGAGCAGCAGCAGCAGCTGGAGATCGGAGACTGGCGGTCAGGCTTCCAGGCAGGCTCCTCCTGCAGCTTCCGTGCTGGCGGCGCTGGTGGCGGTGGGAGGGGCTGCAGACAGCCCTGGGTGTCCCACGGGCTAGCTCAGCTAATTAGCACCAGGGTTAGGAAGTAACAATTATGCGCCTCCTGGGGTGAGGGACTTGGTTGAATAGAAATTCAGGTCAAGACAGCTGGGGACACGCCTGGGCCTCCCTGCTTGGAGGAGCAGGCTTTGCCTCCTCCTTGGAACGTGATTCTGGCTGCTCCCCGGTGTCCCAGGACTAGGCACCCTGACAGTGACCTTCGGTTCTCCCCTACCTGCCAGGGGGCCCACCCCCTGCCCAGAGCCATGGGGAGGGTGCACGGATGTCATGGTCCCACAGAAAGGAGAGGAAACCGAGTCGCCCACCAGCGCCCCTCACTGCCAGCCCCTCTCCGCCACCCTTCCTTACCCTCCTGCACCCCAAAAGTGCAACTACCTTATTTTTCAGACTATAAGACGCACTTCCCCCAAATTTGGGGGGAAATGAGGGTGCATCTTATAGTCCCAATGTAGCTTGCCTGGTTCGCTGGGGGTGTGGGGCGGCAGTGGAGTGGAGTCACAGGTTATTAAATATTTTACCACATATTTTGCTTCAAGAATTTTTTTCCTATTTTCCTCCCCTAAAACCCAGGTGTGTCTTATGGTCCTAAAAATACCATGCACGTTCGAGCCACGGGGGTCAGCCCTGCACACACAGGGCTGCTCCGCAGACGTCTGGGCGCGGAGGGATCCCGAAAGACGGATCCCGAAAGACGGATCCCGAAAGACGGATGCCGAAGGACAGGACCTGGTGAGCACTGCCGCTGACCTGACCTTTGACTTTGCTCCAGAGCGCGTGCGTGGCCTGGTAAGAAGCCTGAAGGTGTTCTGAGGCCCGGGATCTAGGCAGCTCCTGGCGGGAGGGGGTGGGCGTGCGGGGGTCCCGCCTCGTTGGGGCCCAGGGTCCTCCATGGGAGGAGGCCGCGGGGTGCGGGGGTGGGCTGGCTTGCTGGGCCTTCCCTGAGCACAACCCAGCAGGCCCCAGTCCCTTCAGCGTGGGTTGGCCCATTTGTCTCACGGTATGGACAGACGGACGGACGGACATCATTACTTCCACGGAGAAGGGGGGAAACTGAGTCCCAGGAGGAGGAAAGACTCAGCGAGAGCACATCCAGGGCTGGCAGAGCGGACCTGCCGGCCCTTCTTGCCCCGTCCGGGCTCCTGGGCCCCGACAGTCAGGCAGCCCCTCCGCTTGGCGCCCCTGCCCCAGGGCCAGGAGACCCACAGACTCCTGGGGGGGCGGGGCCTGCCCGAGGGGGCCGGTGCAGGGGGCCCGGCTGTGGCAGGGACTGGGAGAATCATCATCATGGCGGCCACAAGAACAATAACTACACCTACGTAGTAAGTGCCTCCCGTGGGCTCCCCCACACTGGGCGGTGGGCGGGGGACACCACAGCATCCTCCACGCAGGAACTACCCCAGGCAGAACCGGAGTAGGACTGATCCGGTCTCCTCAGCTCTCAGCCGCAGGCCTGGTTCAGGCCGCAGCTCCCTGATGCTCAGCCCGTGGCCCAGATTGCCCGAGTCACCACGGCAGCGGCCCGGTGCTGCTCCTCTGCCCCATCCCCGCTGTGGACACCCTCCCCCATCCCACAGGGTGAGGGAGGAAGCAGAGGGTGGGCAGCCTGGGGCTTTGCTCCAGGGAATGGCCGGAGGCGGGCGGACCAGGCCTGGGCTGGGGTGGAGAGGCAAGTGCCGGGAGAAGGCGCAGGGAGGCCAGAGCCCAGGGGCAGTGAGGGCGGGGACCAGGGAGGGAGCCCCTTGAGGGAGGAGGGGCAAGCCTGAAGGCCCCGAATTGGTGAGGAGGCGCCCAGGCCCCTTACGGGCCCAGCAGGGCTCTGACCCAGGTGAGCTGGGCTCAGAAGAGGTGGGGGGGCTCCAGAAATAAAGGCCTTCCCCCCCCAACTGCCCCGGCACCAGCCCGGATGTGCCCGCAGGCCCTTCCCCACCTGGCCCTGGCCCCTTCCTGACACCCCGGGGCAGTCCAACTTGAGCTTCCTGCCTGGTCAGCAGGTTTGCAAACCACAGCTTTCTTCAATTTCTTTGGGGAAAAAAAGGAAAGAATTCTTTTTCTAAATGTTATCCTTCCCCCTGGTGAATCCTGGCTGCAGGGCCTGCCCTGTGGGGAGGCCTGGGAGAGGGGAGGGCCTGGCCAAGTGGCCGGGGAGCTGTGGAGCAGCAGGGGGACAGCTGGGTGGGCCACCCCGTGTGAGCTGCGGGGGCTGAGCCCACTGCGGACGGGGCCTTGGCTGCCGGTGGAGGGGTGGGGTGGGTCCCTGGGGACATGGCCGTCACCCCAGGAAGGGGACCCTGCCGGGGGTAGGCTGGGGAGCAGGGCGCAGGAGCGGAGCACGCTTGGAGCTCAGGAAGTGATCGGACAGCCACCAGCAGGACCGGGGAGGAGGTCTGTCTGAGGTGAGCCATCCCGTGTCATCCAGCACAGTGCCAGTGCCGTGTGGCCGCCACCTCCAGGTCCCGGACAACTTCTTTGCCCCCGAGGAGGCCCCAGGCCTTGTTGTACCTCAATGCACCCCTCCCCCAGACCCTGGCAGCCACTGCCTGCCTCCATGCCAGGATTTGCCGGTTCTGGACACTTCACAGAAATGCAGTCCGGCTGCACATGTGTGTGCGCGCACACACGCGTGTGTAGCCTTTGGTGTCTGGCTCCTGTGAACGTGGTGTTTCTGAGGGTTTCAACATCCATGTTGTGTGTGCCTGCACTTCAATCCTTTTCGGGGCTGAGTAATATTCCACCGTGGGCTGGACCCAGCTGAGCTGGACAGAGTGTCACCTCCTTCCACACCAACCAGAGGGCCTCTGCATCACTGTCCCTTGGGTGCCCCTGCCCTGTGCCACCCCCGGGGAATCTGAGCTGGGGGCAGCGGGATGTGGGGCAGAGAGAAGGTGGGAGATGGCCAGATCTGTGAGGTGGGGACGTGGGGGACGTGGGGACTTCACAGTCACCCACCACTGAGACTGTAGCGAGCACGTGGCCCAAGGCAACAGGGGAACTCCCAGTCTCGCAGCCCGACTCCTCGGGCCATCGGGTGGACGTTGGGGTCTGGAGCTCTGGGGGGGGATACGGCACAGAACTGGGGAGTAGGGTCAGTGGGTCTCCCCAGGAGGAGGCTGAGGGGAAGCCCAAAGCCCAGAGTGAAGGGAGGTTGGAAAGGGGTCACATGGGGTGGTGGGGTCCCAGGAAGAGACAGAGGCCCGGGCAGTGGTCCCCACCAGCTGTCACAGGAAGCTCAGAGACCCTCCGGAGCTTGGGCAGAGTGACCGTTCCCCTCCCAAAGACACGGGACTGTCTGTGCTGGACCGGGACAGCCGGTCACGTCATGCTACCAGTTGCCCACGCACCTCGGGAGGTGAGAGGAGGCCCCTCCCTACCGCGGGCCCACAGCCCCCACGTGACGCCTCCTTCTGGGAGGTTTCTTTTCACCCACTGATGGGATAATTACAGGGAGGAGTGAGAAAAACCAAGCTGGGAGAGCTGCAGATTAGACAGGAGAGCGGCCCACCCCCCACCCCCTCCGGGTTCCTCGGCGCCTCTCCAGCTCCACGAGGGGCCCCACAGTCACCGCTCGGGCGGGCGGCTCCTTCACTCTCCCGCTCCCAAGGAGGCAGGAGAGACCCAGGAGCTTCCCACGCACTGAGGTGCTCCCCACGGGCCTGCTGGGCACACCACCTGGAGGGCGGCAGCTGGGGCCCCCCGTCTCCCCAGGGCTCTGCGGGCGGTTTGATGGACAGCCCGAGGTCTGACCAGAATGTTCTGACAGGGAGCTGCTCCCACCTGTCCACCCTGCTCCAGGGGGCCGCAGGGGGTTTGGGGACAGGGCAGGTTCCAGGGTCAGCGCCTCCCCCGCTCCAGTCCCCGTCACCCCACGATTTTTTCTAAATCAATAGATTTCACTGCTCAGAGCAGTTTCAGGTTTGCTGACACACTGGGCGGGAAGTCTGGAGTTCCCAGCCCCTGCCTCAGTTTCCCGGACCGTCACCGTCGGGCACTGGCGCGGCCCGTCTGTCACGCTGAGGAGCCGAAGCCCACAGTGCACCGCAGGGTCCCCGCTCCGTGGCTCACCTCTGTGGCTTCCGCACACGTCCTCTAGCCAGCATCGTGGCATCGCACGGGGTGGGTCACCGCCCACACCTGCTCCGTGCCGCTTCTCTCTGCCCTCTTCCGTCTTTCGGGGCCCTGGCCACTGGCACAGCCTGACAGGAACTCGAGCCAGGACTCAGGCCCGGGAAGAAGAGAGGGGTGGATCGGAGGGGCAGGACTGAGGGGACAGCTCACCAGCCGAGGAGCCCGGGGCTCCAGGCAGTGCCCGGGGGCCGCAGAGCCAGGCCCAGCGGTGGGGGAAGTCGCATGTAGGGGCCTGGCACCAGCTCTGCACACTCTTGGGGACGGATCTGAGCTTCCTCCGGGACGGTGGGCCAAGGACGCTGCTGGCCCTGGGAGGAGGGCCCGGGACGGGCTGACCCGCGGGGAGTGTGGAGCTGGCCTTCTCCTGAGAGCATTGGGGGTGGCGGGAGAGAGGCACGGGTGGGAGTCGGGCGGGACCACTGCGCCGTAGCAGTGAGGGGTCCAGGCGAGCTGGCGGAGCCCCATCCCACGGCAGCCTGGCCTCCTTTCTGCGAGGGGGCACTGAGGCCCCGATGGAGGAGGCAGTGGGTGGGTCCCAGTGGGCAGGCATCTCCCTCAGCCCAAACGCCAAGTATCCAGGGAGAGTGTGCGCAGCTGGAAGCTGCACCCCGGCCCCTGGGAGGCCCCTGGGTCGTGACCTTAGGTGACCCAGGTCGGCCTGTAGGGTCAACTCTGGAAGCAGACACCACCCTGCCCGTTGGGGCTGTGTTGCCCCAGCCTGTGGCTTTCCATCTCGGGGCTTCCAGGGAGCTGGGTGCCCGTAGCGCGGGAGAGGTGAGGGAAGCAGGCGTGTCCAGCGGGCCCATGCCTAGGGCCACGCTGCGTCCCCCCACCCAGGGGGCCTCTCAGGAGCCCCGGCGGAGGGAGGAGCCGGGGCCCAAGGCTGCAAACGGCAAGGCCTTCCTGGTTCCTTTGGCAACCACAGCAGCACTGGCCCACGTTTTGTAGGACTGTGGGCTCCCGGCAGACCTGGGGGTGGGTGGCGGCGAGGGAGGGAGGGAGGGGGGAGGGAAGCTGAACCTCGACCCACCTGGTCTGGGCTCCCTGGAGGACAGGCCCGGGATTGGAGCGGCTGGTTCTGCCCGGGACTCGCCTCCTTTGTCGTCAGAGGAGGGCTGGGGCCGGACTCTCACAGGTTGGAGGGGGTGACCCCCAAGAATAAAGGGAGCCCTGACCTTGCCCAGGCTCCCCTGCTTCTTCCTCCAGAGCCTGCGGGCACCGGGCTGAAGGAGAAGTCGGGAGCTGACGTAGCCTCTCAGACCCAGCTGGGGCGGCCAGCCGGCGTCCCTGCCTCAGCGGCTGCCAGGCCAAGGACATTGCCCCCCTGCTGCCTGGGGCACACCCGTCGTGTGAGGGACTGCAGAGGGCGGTTGGCTCTGGGGGGGTGGCAGACTATCTGGAACCAGTGCAGGGAGATGACGACAATGCAAATTTTGCACTGAGAAATAGTGAGCTCCCCGTCCGTGAGGGCATCCAAACAGAGGCTGACTTCGGGGAGGTTCCCACAGCACACAGGTGGGCTGAGTCGGACCCCTTCGGGGTTAATCTTGGGTGAATGGGGAGCCCTGGTGGTGCTTCTGGGGTCGAGCCTTTGAAAGGTTCGCTGAAGGAGCCCCAGAGCGGGGTGACTGGGAGACTGCAGCCGGGCAGAGCGGGGGTGACCCCACGCTGAGCCTCCCGGATGCAGGGTCCCTGACGCTGCAGGCCCTGCCGAGGAGAAGGGGCTCCCAGCATGCACACGGACAAGTGTGCCCTCCCCGTGCATACACACAGCCCACCGTGCACCATGCACACATGCCCACGTTCCAGAGCCACTCGTGGGCATCCCTGGCCCCCAAGACGCCCTGAAGGTCAGGGGCTGGAGTGGGGGGCAGAGGTGAGGCTGAGAACAGACACCACCAGCTCTACAGCTTCCGCCCAGGCACTGAGCCAGGACGGGCAGGGAGGGCCGCCGAGGGGCACCAAAGACTGGCAGGTTCTGAGGTTCAAACTGAAATCTGGGGCTTCTGTCCGGCAAACTCTGCCCCACCCACTTAGGCCAACCCCAAGCCAGATTCAATCCGGTGCTGTTCACGCCATTTCGGTTCCATCCAAAGCCAACTCAATAGGAATCCAAGTTGATTTCGGCTCAGCCCAGCTCAGCCCTGACCAACCTGCCTGGTCTTTACGAAGCAGCGCTCCCACGAGGGGCCCGCGTCCCCGCCCCCCACCCCGAGCTGACCGCCACCTGCCTGTCAGTCCGGGCAGCGCACACGCTCTCGCCCACCCACTGTCGCTCTCCGCAGACTGCAAACCAGGAAGGCAAGATGGGGTCACCATCTTCATCACCGTCTTCATCACCTTCGTCGTCTTCTTCACCGTCATCCTCACCTTTGCCGAGCCCTTCACCCTGCAGTCGGGTTTCAGGTCACTTTCCAAGCACGGCCCTTCTGCCCTCACAGCAGCAGAGTTTGGCACCCTCACCCCATTTCACTGCAGAGAAAACTGAGGCCCGGGGAGGGGACACAGGTTGCCTGGCTAGTGGCTGTCACGTCTGGGAGCAGGATGCAGGCTGGCCGCCTCCAGGGCCGTCCGGGACCACTGAGCGCCTGCCTGGCCCCCAGGGGAGCACCTGCTGCGTGAGGTCGGGGCTGCTGTTGGAAGCCGCCCCTGGGGTCCGAGCCCCCAGACTGAAGCCCGGCCCCCTCCCCAGCCCTCTCCCCCAGGAGCACGCTCCCTCCCTCGCTGTCTGCAAGGCCCTGCCCCGCCTCCCCCCAGGGAGAAGGGCTCAGCAGATCCGTGTGGAGTTTGCTGCACTCGGCACCGTTTGGCCTCAGCCTCCCGCTGATTAACCAGCCGCGTGCCCCGGCCTGCCCATCACGCACCTGGCATGCGGACGGCCTTGGAATTGGTTTTTATCAACACCATTAATAATTTCAAAGATCCTAAAGAGGACTCCACTTTCCCCTGCCTCCCTCAGCGGTCGTATAAATCCGCCGTGACTCACTGAGGTTTAGCCGAGACTGGGGCTGTCTTTGCCAGAGCAGCTCCCTCTGTCTGCTTCCGGGGCTGCGGGCTTCCAGGGCCCAGAGCTGCCCGGCAGGACGGGGTGGGGGGTGCCCATGGGGGATGGGGCTGGGGCGGTCTGCTGTTGGGTGCGTGTAGGGCCGCAAGGGTGGAGGGAGGGCTGGCTTGATTTTTTTAATGAAATTATTTTATGATTATACAAATAATCTATGTACTATGGGGAAATACAGAAAATTTCAAAGTAAAAAGAAGGAAACAGCAAGCCCCCAGCCCCCCTCCCACAGAGAAAACTG
This sequence comes from Trachops cirrhosus, assembly GCA_028533065.1. Taxonomy (NCBI): domain Eukaryota; kingdom Metazoa; phylum Chordata; class Mammalia; order Chiroptera; family Phyllostomidae; genus Trachops; species Trachops cirrhosus. Next base: position 1,454,567 of record CM052538.1, on the reverse strand, counting down.
CTGTGAACATTTTGAGGTTGTGTCTTTGGTACTGGGTTTTATTGTAAGTACGGTTTTATATATTATCTTTTGCACTTAACATTTTCCAGTTTATTAAATATTCATTGGAAGCATGATTTTTTAATACCTTTTTATTATGGAATTTTTCAAACCTATACAAGAAGGAAGAGAATTGCATAACAAACCCCCTAGCTTCAAAATTGTCAACATTTTGCCAACCTAATTCCATCTATCGCCAGAACTCCGGGAGGAGTTGGATTGTGTCCCCACAAAGGACACATCCGGGTTCAGAGCCCTGGCACCTGCGAAGGTGGTGGCCGTGTTTGGAAGGAGGGTCCTGGAAGATGGATTCGCTCAGCTGGGATGAGGGTGGGATGGAGCAGAGTGGGCCCTAACCCAGGACGGCTGGGTTCCTCGTGAGAAGAGGCGATGAGGACACCAAGACAGAGCCACAGGCAGAAAAAGCCCACGTGAGGACGAGGCAGAAACCGGAGTGGTCCGGTCAGAAGCCAGGACACGGAGGGTAGCTGACGACCCTGCAGTCAGAGGCGGTCAGGGCGGGACCAGAGCCTCCGCGGGCCCCGCCCCCACCTTGATTTCAGGCTTCCGCCCTCCCCACCGCGAAAGGATACATTTATTTTGTTCCAGCAACTCCATCTGCAGCGCTTTGTGATCCGAGTCGCAGGAAACCGCTACAAACACTTGAAAGCAAATCCTGAACATCAAAAAACATGTTTTTTTTTTAAACTTTTTTTGTTGAATGTATTGGAGTGATGTTGGTGGATAGAATTACACAGGCTTCAGGGGCACAATTTTACAACACGTCGGCTGTACGTTGCGTTGTGTGTTCGCCACCTCAAGCCTTTGCCCCCTCCTCTCCTCTGCTGGTCACCATCCCGCGGTCCCAGTCTAGGGGTTCTGTGGCCGCTTAACCCCTTCACCTTTCCCGCCCAGTCCCACCGCCCCACCCCCGGCAGCTGTCAGTCTGCTCTCCATCTGTGAGTCCGTCTCTGTTTCGTCCGTCAGCTTATTTTGTTCATTAGATTCCACATAGGACTGAGCTGGTACGGTATTTGTCTTTCTCTGACTTGGAAAAGAACGCTTGGTTTTTAATGGCTGCATGACTTTTCATCAGATGTCTGTGTCATGCTAAGAACATAATAAATGCAGGGAAATGTAAAATTATGCACCAAGTTCCAGTTTAACCATATGTCTGTATAAAAAATTTCAGAATAGACCTAAAAAGAAGACAGAAAGGAGACGCATCAGAAATTATTGTTAATGGGGGCTCAAATCTGTCGGATCCTTTCTCTCCATCCAACGAGGTATTTTATCTCATTTCCTGGAACCGACAACCCTGTGGGGTGGGTATTACTGTCCCAACTTATAAACGAAAAAGCTGAAGTTCAGATAAATTAGGTAACTTTCCCAAGGTCACCCCGCTGGTAAGTGGCCAAGTTAAGATTCAAACCACACCAGACGCAGCACTTTCTACGCCCCGCCCCCCAGGGGGCCAGTCTGGGCAGAGGTGGGAGCGGAAAGGCCAGCGCAGGCCCAGCGGACTCTCGTTTCCCTGACGTCTCTCCTCCTGATCGGCCATCCACCCCTCCAGCGTCTTCTCTGTGGGCACACCCTGGACGTGGCATTGCCACTGAACGCACACCTGCAAGGCCTCACACTAAAGCACCCCCACACCCAGTCTCACGTCCTTCCATCTGACACGGCTAATAGCCCCACTCCCCCACCCCCCGCCAAGAACGAGACCACCCTGGACTCACACAACCTACTGTCCGCATCGTCCCTTCACCGGTCTCACCCCTGCCCGCCGACACGTCCCTCGCCACCCAGCCTCGTTTGCACGGTGCACAAGCCCTGCGCCTGCGCACTCGCGTTCGACCCCCTCGGCCTTCTCGGTAACACCCCAGCCCTGGCCCCGTCCAGCTGTCCCCCTCATCCGCACCTGCACTTGATCCAGGAGAAGAGAGAGGCACGAATGACCAGTTTCCTGAGCAGCAGAGGAAAGAGACCTGTAGACGTTAAGCAACAATGAAATGATAAACACAACCCAAGAAGAAGAAAAACGGATTTAAAAATAAGCCGGAGACTCGACAGAGGCTTCAAAAAAGAGAACCGATGACCAGCTAGCACGCGCTTGCAGTGACGTTCAACAGCATCGTCGGCCAAAGAAACGCCGACCAGGGCCGCCGCGAGAGCGCCGCGCACCCCCGGAACGCGAGGGGGCGGGTGCCTGCAGGCTCCGCCGCGTGGGAACCACGCCCCCGGCCGGAGGAATGTGAAACAGTGCGATGGCGTTGGGAAACAGTCTCATGGTTTCTAACGAGGCTGAAACAACGTTACCACGGAATCCAGCACACACGTACACGTAGACTTGAATGCCCAGTTTTTCATCCGTGATAGCCAAAACCTAGACACGACCCAGATGCCTATCCGCAGGGGAATAGTGCCCAGCGTGGCGCATCCACAGCCAGGGCGCCGCTCGGCGGCAAGGGCCACGCCCCGGGCGCAGAGCGGAGGGATTTTCGGAGCACGCTAGGCCACAGCCGCCCGCACGGGAGAGACGCGGAGGTCCGGGCCTCGGCTCCAGGAGGACCGATCTAGCCACAGTGACACCGAGTCTTGTGCTGGAGGGAGACCGACCGACTGGGAGGGGGCCCGGAGAAGCTTCCGGGGTGATGGGAATGCTCCAATCCTTGACCGCGGTGGTGGGGACAAAGGCATCCCCGTTCCCCAAACCCATCCAACTCTAGACTTCAAAGGGGTGAATTTTACTGTATATAACTTACGCCTCAATAATGTTGATAAAATAGTCCTGGATGGTGTGGCTCAGTGGATTGAGCTCTGGTCTGCGAACCAAAGGGTCGCCAGTTCGATTCCTAGTTGGGGCACATGCCTGGGTTGCAGGCCGAGTCCCTAGTACCGGATGTGAGAGACAACCACACGTTGATGTTTCTCTCCCTTTCTCTCTCCCTTCCCCTCTCTCTAAAAATAAATAAAATCTTTTAAAAAATAAAGTTGATAAAATAGACAACAAAAAATTGCAATCTCCCCCCCATCTCATTACTCTGATCTCTGTTTTTGGCCTTAGAAGGGGACGCCCCCTAACGACCGTGTCCTCTCCTTGTTCGTTAGGATTTCCTCTGGTGCTTCTTCGGGACGAGAGCAGGGATTTTGTTCCTTTTGTTCGCTGACCGATGCCCGGAGCCCACGGACCAGGAGCTCAGCAGGCACTCGATAAATTGTTGCTGATTACGCAACGGATACCGGAAGAGCACGTTAGGAGGACTGGACTTGCCAGAACACCAGCCTTCACATAACGCGATAATATTTTAAAAGAATGCATTTCATAAATTTCTAACAAAAGTCTTGTAAAATGCATTGTTGCCTCCATTTAATACAGTAAAAAGTAGATGAAGAATAAAGTGATTTGTTCAAAACTCATCACGTTCATAGCCCAGGCACAGTGAGACACCAAATCTCTTTGATCTGAATCCAAAAGACTGTGTCTAGCTTCCAATTTAATGGGGGGGGAGGGGAGAGTGCCCGTCTCTGCACATAAATCCAAACAGAAATACGGCCTCGAGTCCCTCCACTAGTCCTCAGAGAACGCAGCCTCCGGTTTTAGAGTTTCAGAGGCTATTTCGACATTTTTACGTTATTATATTTCAGGCAGACATGTAATACATATATGTTATGCGTACATGTGTTGTATACATATTACAGTTAGTTTTTGTGTCTGTGCCTTGTGTGAATGCCTCCGACCTGTGCCAAGGCAGGTGTTTTCTGTCCCCAGGCGGTTTGGACCAGGGACAGGCACAGTGACCAGTGGGCGACCCAGCACCCAGGAGGGACCCAGCCACGTGCGGACATTTCGGTGGCGGCAGTGGCAGCGGTGGCGGCCACCATCGACGTGGGAGGTGCTGGGCACCAGCTGCCCGTGTGGGAAGCGATGAGCTGTTTCCCCCCTTCGCAACGAACACCCAGAGATTGCAGGCCAGGCGGTGTGAAGACTTAAATGTGAAAGGCGAAACCCTAACACCCCAGGGGAACCGAGAAGAGCCGTGTTTGGGGCCTCGGGGTGGGTGAGGGTGAGCTCCTACAGGGCTAAGAGCCCACTGACCACGGCCGAGGGGTCGGTCCGCTCAGCTCCACGAGGCAACACATTCAGTTCACGGGGGCCCAGCATATACATTATCCTTATTTTTATTTTATCCATTTATTACTTTTTATTGTGTTCAAGTACAGTTGTCTCCATTCCCCCCCCACCACTCCATTATCCTTTTTTAAAAAATATGTGTGGAAATAGTGACACATAAGTGAAGAGGGACTGACATTTTGAAGCAAAAGGGACTCAAGGGACTATGGTGAAAACGAGACACCAGAAAAAGTGAGAAGGCAACAAACAGAACTCAGCAAAGGGTTGGAGCCAGGAGATGTAAAGGCCCCGGATGGTGGGACTCAGTGGATTGAGCTCAGGCCTGCAAACCAAAGGGTCGCCAGTTCGATTCCCAGTCCGGACACATGCCTGGGTTTTGGGCCAGGTCCCCAGTAGGGGGCATATGAGAGGCAACCACACACTGATGTTTCTCTCCCTTTTTCTCCCTCCCTTCCCCTCTCTCTAAAAATAAATAATTTTTTAAAGATTTTATTTATTTATCTTTAGAGGAGAAGGGAAGGAGAGAGGGAGAGAAATATCAATGTATGGTTGCTTCCTGTGCATTCCCTGCTGGGAACTGGCCTGCAACCCAGGCATATGCCCTGATTGGGAATCGAACCGTGATCTCTTGGTTCACAGGCTCGCACTTAATCCACTAAGCTACACCAGCCAGGGCAAAATAAATAATTTTTTTAAAAAAAGAAGATGTAGAGAAGTCTCACAAACCAACAACAAAATAAAGGTGCCACAACAGAAAAGTGGATAAAGACTGAAACGGGAGAGAGGGAACTCAAGGAGCAGATCAACGCTGACCCTCGTGAGGTGACCCTGTTTGCAAATTGGGAGGGGGTAGCCTCCCCCTCTGACACCTGCAGGTAGCAAAAAGTGAGTCGTCGGGCAATACGGAGGGCTGAGGCTGGGATGAGGGACTCAGACTGTAAATGACAGGCCTCCTGCTCCGGGGAGGAGCGTTTCTACACCCCCACCCAAAACCCCACCCGAAACCCCACCCCTTGAATAGGTGTCTTGTCTTTCCAACAGTCTTTGCCTGGAGCTTCTATGTGCATGCAGCCTCGCACTTGGCCATCACAGAATTTATCACACGGGATCGTCAGATTGGAGGCAGGACCGTGCGGAGGCCAAGTGGCCAGCCCCGATCACAAGTCCAAAGGGGACCTCGCTGCTGGGCAAACGGGCCAGGAGGCACAGGCAGGCAGGTTCCACGTAGGGAGGCGCCTGCAGACACTCCCACCTCTCGGGTATGCTCATTATGTTTCAAGTGGGCCCGGAACACCTGTTCCTTTGTTACCTCCGGGAGCAATCAGCGTAAGTGCGGGCCTTTGAGCCGACCTTGAAAACGGCCCCGCCTCCATCTGGCAGCACCTGACCGCCTCGCCTGGGGGACCTCCATTTTCCCCACGGTGAGGTTGGAAAAGCCCTTACAGCAGTTTAACAGTTGATGCGGGCGCGTGGCCCTGCCTGGGGCGCGGCAGATCCTCGGAAAGCCCGGCCAGGCCCCTGCAGCGGCAGGCGCTGGGCCCAGGGCTCTCCAGCTGCCCCGGTTCTGTGAGTGCCGGGCCGGCCCCCAGCCCCGCCGCCACTTGGAAGATGCGGGAGGCACAGGCACAGAGTGGCAAGGCCCTCCGTGCCACCAGCTCCCTCCGGCGCCCCGCCCCCACCTTGTCTTCTCCCAGAGCTCATCTTCCCCTGCGGCCCCCAGGTTCCTACTCTCACCCCTGCCTTCCCAGCTGCACATGACCAGGGGCGGGGCGCTGTCTGTGAGACCCTCTGTCGCCCAGAGCCTGGCCACGTGGGCCAGCCCGTGCCCCTCGAAGGCGTAAGAGTGAGGAGGGTGCGATGACAGCTCTCCCTGCCTGTGGCGATGAGCGAGGGTGACACCCCAAAGAGGAGCCCCGGAGCACCGCCCCCCAGCGCAGCCTGCAGGGGGCTTTCGGGCTTTCTCCGACCTCACGTGCCGCGGGGATGTTCACGTGGGAGGGACCTGAAAGCTCTTCTAGCCCGGCCCTGGAAAAGGTGGGGGGGTGTGCCTGTCCCCCAGCTGTGGCGGACACGAGCCCGGCTGTGTGTGCCCCCAGCCTGGGGAGACGCAGGCCCGGAGAGGCTGCCTCAGGGGGTCACCGAGGATGCAGGAGAAGATGCAGCTGGAGGGGCAGGAACGGCAGCTCGGAGACGTCAGAGGCAAGGTGGCCCGTGAGGAAATGACAGCAGGTCCCTCAGTGGGGTCCTCTGCAGCACCCGTCACTCAGGGCCCTACAGACAATCACAGAATGACAGTCACATTGCTGTGTAACCACACAGCCCACGGTCACGTAATTACATCATCCCGTGGTCACGTGTCATCACATATTCGAACACCGTGCCGCGTGATTGCAGTGTTACATCATCACACGGTGTGTGATCACGGCAACACATAATCGACCGCCCAGCACGCAATCACATCGCTACCGTCATATGGTCAGATACTGTGTGACCACATAGAAACCGCATCTATAATCCCAGCGTCATATAATCACACACTAGGACCATACTTATGTAACCGCAGATTACATTTTGTGTAGTCACCTGGCTGTATAAACACTGTCGCATTTTCATACAGTCACGTTAAACCAGACTGTATAATGACGCCATTGTACATTCACATCGCTCTATACCTGCGTATCCCGTGACTCCATAAGCACCGGGTGGCATGGTCACGCAGGTGGCGTGGGAAAGGTGGTGGACAAGCAGAGTGCTCCCCAGAGCCCACACACACACCTTCGTGAGTGACCGTGTGTGGCCATCGGAGAAAACGCGGCCTACCAGAAGGGCTGTGTGTGCAGTGGGCCGGGGAAGCGGAGTGTCCCTTGGGGCTGTGCCTGCCCCACCAGAGACGCTCCGGACCCCGGCTCCCACCAGCAGGCAGCCCCCGTCTTTGGGGTGCTCTCCCACCGCCTATGATGGAGAAACCCCCTATCCCCTGCCCCCAGCTGTCCTGCGCCCCCTCCTCCAGGCAGCACCTGCCCACACCGCCCTCTTGCCCTGACCTCACACCCGTCCAGGGAACAGGAGAGGGAAGTTGATTGTCTTGGGGGGTCCCAGGATCCCTGGAGTTACTGACAAAGCCTATGGCTCCTTCCTGGAAAGCTCTCAGCCTTGGGACACCAGCCTTCCCGTGATTCCAGGGCCCCCGGGGCCCTTCACCCTGCAGAGGGCAGCGGTGGCCCCCGGGGCTCCAGCCAGGGGCTGGGAGCTGCCCCCCGCCTACCAGGGGCCTGGGCAGAGCCAGCACTGAGTGACACTCCCTGGGCGTTTGATGCAGACCACGGGGAGGGGTCTCCCACCCATTCTCCACGTCTGTGTCCCTTGGGGGGACCAGCCCCGTGCCTCCTCGGTCCCCAGAGGGGCACGAACTCCACAGCGAACCCGAGCTTCAGTGTCCAGCAGACAGCTGGGCAGCTCCTTTCTCGTCCTTCCGAGCAGAGCAGAGCAGAGCTGTCCTCCGTCTGTCGCCAAAGGCCACTCCCCGCCCACAGGCACTTCCTGCCCACTCACCACCGCACGTGACGGAGATGAGACGCACCGAAGGCGCAGAAACAGCCGCGCCGCCCTGTCCCCGGTGGACTGGCTGCGTTTGCTCCAAATGGCCCAGAAATACGCAGCTTTTCACACCACATCTTGGAGGTCTGTCGAGCTTCAGGGTTTAAGATAATATCCTCCGGTTAACCCTTTCGGGAATGAGGTAGACTCAGAGGACTCTGGCGAGCGTGGCCCCCTCGGGGCCCGCACGCCCCCTCCCCGGCACAAGTGGGGCTGCTCCCCAGGGCCCCCGCTGTGGGCTGCACGCACTGTGTGTGAATTAGTCCCCAGTGTTCCGAATACGTGTCTGCGGGTTCTCGCTGATTTTCCTCCCGATAGTAAAGCTCCGGTGGGCCTGTCTGTTGTGAACTTTTCAGTCAGGACCACAGAACATCAGGATGGTGTCTCACAGTGTTGAATGCTCCTAAACGAGGCGTGTAACTTCCAGGACAGGCTCCTGTTCTGTGGGCGCGACCCCATGCCTGTGGCTGACTCCCCGTGGTGGGGCGCTCAGCCGTCTACAGAGGACCCTGGCCACACACCGTGGGACTCCCGGGTCAGCGTGGCTCCCCGCTCCCACACTGGCAGGCCCCTCAGTGCTGGCCCCTTCCACCCGGGGGGCCATGGCCCACCCGCACTGCCACCCCCTCCCTGACCCCCACCCACAGCCCAGGACTGAACTGGGCCCCACTCCCACTGTGCACAGGTGACTGGTCGGAGGCATCCCCCCGAGGTGCTCCCCACCAGAGCACTGGAGACCCAGGTGGGGGTGGTCACACCTGCCTCTCCTCCTCCCATCCCCCACCCCATCCAATGACCCCTGAGACCCAGGCTCCAGGGGGCAAGGGACAGCTTTTTCGGCCCCAGCTGTGGGGGAGGTCGGTGGGTGGGTCCTCCAGCCTCCAGGGTGCACAGCAGCCACAGCTGGTACCACGGAGCCCGGAGCCACGGGGCGGGGAGTCAGCTATGCAAACTGCAAATGCACCTCGCCCCACTTGTCCCCCGAAAGGCGTGGACAGCAGGCGTCTCCAGCGTCTGAGACAATGATCACCGTGACATCAGCTCTGTCCGGTCACTGGTTTCAGTGGAAAAGTCTGTGCTATTTCGGGGTTGCCTTTACTTGGGCTGCTGTTTCAGACGAGGCTTCCACGTCGTTTCACGGAGACGCCGCGCTCTGTAGCTCGCTCAGGCTTTTGTCAGACGAAACTTGTGAACGTGTCCCCCCGATCCCCTGTGTGGTCCCAGCAATCGGCAGGAGCTGGCACTTCAGGATGCTCAATAAATACTTGGGAATAAATGGGTAAAAATGTACAAATGGGTGGTCTAATGCAATTGCCGCTTTTTTCCTGATTCTTCTCATTTCTGTGATTTGTGGTTTTTCGGGACGAACACCCTTGACTTTCTGAGGTCAGCTGTCCGCGGTTACAGAACAGGAATCTTTTCCTGTAAGATCACGCGCAGTTGGGTTTGTGGGTATTTTGAGTCAGAACTCGCGTCTAGACACGCCGGGCTGGTTGTCATCGGGCTGGTTGCCACGGCCACACACTCAGATACAAACCCGGTTTCCTGAAACCCATCGGGCAGTCTCCCATCTGTCCGTCTGCTCCGGAAAATGTATGCGGCCTCGTTACCATCGGTTGCTTGGAAGTTTAAAGAGCTCGCTGGAAAACCCGCTGGACTCCGAACACGTGGGAAGAGGTAGAGCGGATGGTTCTCGATCTTTCCTCACACATTGAGATTTTCTTCTTCGGATGACTTCGATGACCCGTATTTTCTGAGCAAACAACCATTTCATCAGAATGTTTAGATTATTTGCACATAACCTTTTCATGCCGTTTTTGTGATCCCCTCTCTCTGTGAATTTAGAGCTCATTTTGCCCTCTTCAAACGGGCTGAAGGTTTGTCTGTTTCGGAGTGTGTGTGTGTGTGTGTGTGTGCGTGTGTGCACATGAGTGTGTTCTAGGGTAACGCTCACACATCCAGGCATCACTTTCACTATCAGTTCCATCGACCATTTTTCTCATTTCTTTCTCTTCGTCTTTATTTTGTCCTCACCGTGGCCCTCTGCGTGTCGGCAGCTGCTCGTGGTTGAGATTAGATGTCCCTTGAAACTCTTTCTGTGGGAATTTTAGGGTGGGTTTTTCTGTCCCTGCAAAGACCACCATCGGGCCCTGACCAATGTGGCTCAGTTGGTTGGGCGTCCTTACACGAGGCAAAGGGTTGCCGGTTCAGTTGCTGGTTTGATTCCCGGTCGGGACACAGGAATGCTTTGGGGTTTGGGCCCCAGTTGAGGCGGGCAACCAATCGATGATTCTCTCTCTCATCCATGTTTCTCTCCCTCTGTCCCTCCTTTACCTTCTCCCTAAAAATAAATAAATAATTTTTAAAATCATCATTGGGATTTTGATAGGGACTCCATTGAATCTGTAGACTGGTTTGGGTGGGATTAACATTTCAACGAGGTGAAGTTTCCAATCCATGAACACAGGGTGCGTTTCCACTTATTTATGTATTTTTATTTCAAGTACGTTTTGTTGCTCTCATTTTGCAAGTGTTTCGCCTCCTCCGTTAAGTCGGCTCCTAAGAGTTTTCTTATTCTTGATGCTACCACAGATGGAATGGCTTGTGTAGACTTCTTCTCAGACCGTTCATCGTCAGTGCACGGAAATGCAACTGATTTTTGCGTGTTGACTGTGCACCGCGCCACTGCAGTGAATCCATCTGTTCGTTTTAACAGTTTTTCTTTCTAGACTCTCAAGAGTTTTCTACAAATAAAATCATAGTATCTACAAACGGAGATCATTTTACTTTTTTTCCAATTCTGATGCCTTTTATTTCATTTTCTTGCCTAATGGCTTTGGCTGGAGTTTCTAGTACTGTGTTGAATAGAGATGAGGGAAGCAGACGTCCTAGCCTTATTCCTGATCTTAGAGGAAATGCTTTCAGTCTTCACCACTGAGTATGATGTTTGCTGTAGGTTTTTCTTTTTTAAAATGTTTTATTGATTATGCTATTACAGTTGTCTCATTTTTTTCTCCCCTTTATTCCCCTCTGCCCTGCACTTCCCCTCCCACCTGCATCCCCCCCTTCAGTTTATGTCCATGGGTCATACATATAAGTTCTTCAGATTCTACATTTCCTACACTATTCTTAACCTCCCCCTGTCTATTTTCTACCTACTACTTATGCTTCCTATTCCCTGTTCCTTTCCCCACTCTCTCCTCTCTCCCCCTCCCCACTGATAACCCTCCATGTGATCTCCATTTCTGTGATTCTGTTCCTGTTCTAGTTGTTTGCTTAGTTTGTTTTTGTTTTTGTTTTATTTTAGCTTCAGTTGTTGATAGTTGTAAGTCTGTTGT
>CM052538.1:1409491-1443358 GCA_028533065.1 Trachops cirrhosus | reverse complement strand
GTGTGTGCTTCCTTGGGTCCAACTTCTTTGGGAATCTGAGGTTCCTGGACTTTCTGGAAGTCTATTTCCTTTGCCAGATTGGGGGAGTTCTCCTTCATTATTTGTTCAAATAAGTTTTCAGTTTCTTGCTCTTCCTCTTCTCCTTCTGGCACCCCTATGATTCAGATGTTGGAAAGTTTAAAGTTGTCCTGGAGGTTCCTAAGCATCTCCTCATATTTTTAAATTCTTGTTTCTTCATTCTGTTCTGGTTAAATATTTGTTTCTTCCTTCTGGTCCAAATCGTTGATTTGAGTCCCAGTTTCCTTCCTGTCATTGTTGGTTCCCCATACATTTCCTTTATTTCACTATGCATAGCCTTCACTTTTTCCTCTGTTTTACGACCATACTCAACCAATTCTGTGAGCATCCTGATTACCAGTGTTTTGAACTCTGCATCTGATAGGTTGGCTATCTCTTCATTGCTTAGCTCTATTTTTCTGGAGCTTTGATCTGTTCTTTCATTTGGGTCATTTTTTTTGTCCCAGTGTGCCTATTATGTATTGAGGGGCGGGGCCTTAGGTATTCGCCAGGGCGGGACAACCCATGTGGCTGTGTTGTGTTGCTGTGTGTGGAGAGGAGTCCGAGAGAGAACATTGCCACTTGTTCAGCTCTGAGCCAGCTTTCAGTCACTTCCACAGCTACCCACAAGCCAGTTGGGCCCTCCTGGTGCCAATTCCTGGGTGAGTAGGTTTGTGTACATTCTAGGACCCTGTGGGTCTCTCCAACGAGCTCTCCTGTGAGGCTGGGAGTTTCTCTCACCTCTGCAACCCTCACAAGTTATTTCACTCAGAGGTTTGAGGCTTTATTTCCTGGCACTGGAACCCTGGGTTGTGCAGTCTGTCTCGCTCCCCAGTTGTTCCTCCGGGTTTATCTGCATGTGAATGTGGGACTGCCCACTCCGCCAGCTGCCACCTCACCTGGTCCTACAGCCACCACCTTGCCCTGAGTCCTCTCTGCTTGGCTGCCTGTCTCCACCCCTCCTACCGGTCTGGATGAATGTTTCCTTGGTTGTTGGACTTCCATACAGTCCGATTTTCTGGTAGTTCTTGTTTTTTATTTTTAAATTTGTTGTTGTCCTTCTTTTGGTTGTGCGAGGAGGCAGTGTATCCACCTACACCTCCATCGTGGCTGGGAGTCTGCTGTGGGCTTCTATTACGATAGGCTAGTTTTCTTCCATTCCTAGTGGGTCACGTGTTTCCATCATGAAAAAGTGTTGAATTGTGTCAAATGCTTTCCTTGCATCGGTCGCTGTCATCATGTGGTTCTCCCGCCTTATTCGGTTAACGTGGTGTGGAGGGGGATCGATGTCTGTATGCGGACCCATTCTTGCGTTGCAGGAATGAATCCCGATCGGGCACGGCGTACACGCCTCTCAGTGGGCTGACGAATTCTGTCTGGCAGTGTTTTGCTGGGGATTTTGCCTCGGGGTCATCGGGAAGGTGGTCTGGAGTCGTCTTTCCTTGCAGGACCCGCGTCTGCCTTCACCTCAGAGTAACGCTGGCCTCGTGGAGGGAGTTGGTAAGTGTTGCCTCCTCTTCGATTTTTTGAAAAAGTTTGAGAAGAATTGGTATTAATTCTTTCAGTGTTTGGTAGAATTCATCAGCTGTAGGTCTTTGTTGTTGTTGTTAAGAGATGTTAATTACTGATTCGATCTCCTTAGAGTTGTAGGTGTATTCAGATGTTTTATCTCTGTGTGTTTCGGTCCCGGTAGATTTTGCATTTCCAGAGAGGTGCCCACTTCATCTCGGTTACCAGCCTGTTGGCAGAGGGCTGTGCCCTCTCAAACGTCCTCCAGCCTGGTGGCTGCACCCGGTCACTGTCCTGGCCGGGGCGGAATTAACACCTGATGTCCGACCCCAGAGCCTGCAAAGGCTGAGGTGGGGGTCCTTCCTGCCTCCTCCAGCCCCCCAGGGCGTTCCTGGGCTGTGGCCGCATCACCCCGAATCTGCCCCTCTTCTCTCGGTCTGTCTCCCGTTTCCCTGCCTTTCACCCTTAAAGTTACCCCTGAACTGCCACTGGCTCTGGGAGCCACTCAGATAAGCCCACAGGTCCCCACCTGGAAAATGGGGGTGACAGGGATTCACAGGAACAGCCCAGGGACACACTTGACCCCCAGGAAGTACCCAGTGAACATTCGCTTAAAACAGAGCCAGAAAAACCAAAAACAGGGCCTGCACCAGAGGGGGATCTGCCCGTCCTGCCCGTTTGCTATCAGGTGACTCCTGACGAAGCCCATCACCATGGCAACTACACCCAGTCACTTCCCTGGATGAACTCTGGACCCCTCCCCAGGTCAATCCCTAGAAGTCCCCACCCCGCAGCCCACTCTCCCCGCCAGCCACCCTGTCTCTGTGGTGCAGCCCTGCCTGGACCCCTCCGCCCCGCACCTCTGCCTGGGTCTCCTTCCAGAGAGCCTGGGCCAGTGCCTTTGTTAACCCATTTCACAGCTGGGGAAGTAGAGGCCCAGGGAGGGAGGAGCAGCATCAGGGATGCGGAGGCTGCCTGACCCATGCACAGGCTGTGTGCTGGCCCCGGGCTGCCTTCCCCAGGAGACGGGACCCAGGCCGGCGGCCGCCTCGGGGGCTCCCAGCGCTCGGCCCTGGAGACTCACGCACCAGCACCAAAGGGTTAAGAGGCTGGCAGGCGAGGACGCGGGCAGAGTAGGAAGAAGCACCGAGCTGATGCCCGAGGATCAGGACCATGAAAATTTAATCGTGTGGCTCACTTTGTGCCCGGAGTTGGATGCGCCGAGCCCTTCGCCGCGTTCCGGGCCGCAGGGCTGCGGGCCTGGGGGAGCTTGGAGAGCTCAGCCGGCCCCACCCGATGCCTCACCTGGGCTGCTCGGGCGGCCATGGGCTCTCCTGGCCCCTGGAGCTTCAGGGCATCTGGGGCAGCTTCCCCGCCCCCCACCCAGTGGACCTGGGACTGGCCTGGGGGCTGTGCTCAGCGGCTGCTGCGGGGGTCCGGCTCCCCCGCCTGCTCTCCTCTAAGGGTCGTGCAGGCAGCAGTTGAAGCATACTGTCTGCCAGTGCAGCGGGGACGGTGACAGCTGTGAGTCACTGCGGCTTGCTCTGTCCTCCCCCCACGCACAGTGTCGTGTCTGAGCCTTACAGCCACCTTGTGCCACTTGCGTCATTGCGCCCCTCTCACAGATAAGGAACACTGAGGCTCAGAGTGGCCACCACCGGGGTGTTGACTCACAGCGGACCCCAGCCCTGGCTGGCTCACGACCTTTCTCCTCCTCCGTGCCCTGTCCCGCGTGCACACAGGCACACACGCACATGCACACACATGCTTGCATGCATGTACACACACTCCAGGATGAGCTCAAGGCTCCCACTGCCCACCTCCTCCAGAAAGGTGATCTGGAGCTCCCGGGCTCACCCCTCTCTCCTGCTGGCAGGAAGAGGTTCCTTCTTGCCCCCACCCTCGGGCTGTCTGGGACGTCTGCTCAAGCTGAACCCAGGGGACGGGGGCAGTGGACGGGCCTCGGGTGTGAGCCTGAACAGGCTGGACCCAGCTTCTACCGGGCAGACACGATCCTGAGGGAGCCGGTGCCTGAGTGACTGTGACCGTGACCGTGGACTCAGAGCTCAGAGCTGCGTGTGGGAGAACCGGACGCCAGGGCCCTGAGGGCCCTCTGCTCACTCAGATTGGCGGAGAGACTGGCGCCCAAGGGCAGAGCGAGGTGGGTCCGTTTGTGTCGGTTTCAATGACGGCAGCGATGTGCACGCCCGGGCCATTCGGGCCCCCCTCGGGTTTCCGGCATTCGTGAACTGTGGGTCTGCGCTCGCTCTCCTGTCTCAGGGACAGGGTGCCTCCGGGACGCCGAGTCAACGGGCCCGTCCCGAGAAAGCAGAGCCATCGAGCACAGGGAGGGGATGGCTGCGGACCTGCCCCACGTCCCCAAGGCCACGGCGCCCCAGCCCACGGCCCGAAAGGCTGCATCCACCAGTTCCCGCAGCCCATCGCAGGATGACAGGATAGGGGTCAGGGACCCGGGGAAGCAGAGGCAGAGACACACCTCGGGTGTGTTGGGTGGCAGTGGGAGAGCTGCGGGCCAGCAGTGTGCGGGCCGAGCTCGGGCTCCACAGGAGAACGGGCCAGGCCGGCGCCTGAGGCTGCAGGGTGAGGGGCACGCCAGGTCCCCGGTACATCACGGTCACCCTGGCTGTCCCCAGGGAGGAGTCAGGCAGAGCGGGGCTGCGGGAACTCTGGGCGTGAGCCCAGGACCGTGGCTCCACGGCTCCGGCAGGCCGGACGGGGACAGGGGCGGGAGGGCGGCAAATCCGTCAGAGAAGCCAACGCCAGCTGCCCTGTGACTGGCATTCCCGCTGGGGACGCTGCCGTCCGTGCTCCGTCCTCCCGGCGAGGTGCTCACAGCCAGAGGACGCGGCTGGTCGCTGGATCCTGCGGTTCCAACCGGATGCTCGGGAGAACCTGTTGGGTGTGTTGGGGAATCGGTGTTTCAGACCCGGGGAAGTTGGGTCTGCACACCATCTTCTGGTTTGTCAGTGGCGTGAGCCACGGGTAAGCATTTAGAATAATGTTGGCTGTTGTGTGTCTTCAAGGGTTGTTTGCCGCTGCAGACTCCGAAGTGCGGTGGGTGCGAGCCCCGTCTCCTAGGTCCTGGTCCTGGGACCCTAAGCCTCTGTCCCCTGGACCAGCCCCTGGGAGCCCAGCCCTGCATCTGCTCCTGCTCAGCCTCTGGGTCCAGCCCCGACGTCTCGTCAAAGCTCCCCGAGGGCGGGGACAGCCCAGCGCAGAGCTGGGGTGCAGAGAAAAGCAGGGTGGGTGGGTGCTGCCGGCCTCAGTGAACCCCGCAGGGGGCACGTTTCAAATGTGGCCCGTGACACAGGATGGGGGAGGAGAGGGCCTTCCCTGCAAAGAACAGTGCGCCCTGCCATGAGCTGGCAGGCCTCCCCGACCCCGGTTCCCTTCCCCGCCCCCACCCCCAGGGAGCACACCTGGGGGATCCCTGGACCCCACCCTGGGCCCCACCGAGGCCACCAGGCTGATGGGTCCAACAGAAGCTGCCCCGGACAAACCCCCACGGTGTCACCCACTGAATGAGCCAGGGGGTTGGCCCCTTGGCCCCCTCCTCTGCCTCAGTTTCCTCGACTGCAAGGTGGGGAGGCAGCAGCCTCCGTCTGACGGGCGCCAGCACCCCGCGCATGGAGCGCCCGGCGAACACCAGCCATCACCACGACGTGCGTCTGCTGTCGGGGGCTCGCGGGCAGCGTGGGGGACCGCTTCCTGCTGCAGCTAAACGTTAATATTTTCGTGGGAGAGCAGGCTTTTTATTTTTATTGGGGAAGAGATTTGACCCTCAGTCTTTTGGAAAAGCTCGTGAAAGCAGAGAATGTCTCCTTTTTAAAGAGAATATTGTGCCCCGAATCAAAACGGTGTCAAATTATCTTAACGGCTGTTACATAAACTGCATGCTAGTCATCTTCTCCAAGTGCCTGTCTGAAGGGGGGGCTTTCTCCAGCTCGCACGGCCCTGAAATGGACTGAAATGCGTTTTCACACCAAGAAAACCCACAGTCGGGCCCAGCACCAGGCGTCACTCCGAAATCCTGTCATCGCGAGGACGATGTCCATCGCAACACCTGTGCCCCGGTTTGAAGGTTGTCCCCACTCACCTTTGTCGGGGTGACCATCCGGAGCTGGCAGATGAGTCCCGTGAAGGACGAAACCCCTCACACGCGGCCTGCAGGTGACCAGCCCCCTGGCCAGGGCCCTGCCAGAGAATCGTCCGGAACCTGACCCCCGCTGGTCCAGCGCTGTCTCATGGGTCGCCAGCAACTTGGCTTTGCAGATGGAGAGTTTCGCAGTGGGCCGGGGTTTCGCGGGCCTTGTTTTGAATTCAGCCTCCGGAGGATAGGCAAAGACAGCCACGTCTGGTGAGGCGGCCGGCAGTGGCCTTCACTCGCATTTTGGCCAGAAGAGTGAAGCCCAGTCTGGCCACGCCCCTCTCACCGTGGCACCAGTCTGGTCCCGCACGGCCGCGCCAGCTGCCAGGAAGCTGGACGAGGAAGTGCCCCCGCCCAGGCCCACGAGATGGATGGGGCTCAGATGACTGCAGGGTGGGTGGTGACCTCCCAGGTCACTGGAGGTCAAGGGAGCAAGCTCCTGGGAGGTGACCTCTGTCTGCCTTTCCTTCCCCACCTCTCTGCTCCCAAACCTCGGGGTGCCCAGGCTTCCCGCACTGGGCAGCTGGGCTCAGCCAGGGCACCCTTGCTGCTGGGCACCCCACCTGCCTCTGTTGGTCCCACCCACCCTGGCCGCCTGCTCCCCATTCCAGACCTCAGCTCAGGCACCCCCTTTCTGAGAAGGGTCCTCCACGCAGGGTCCAGAGCATCCCCAGTCACTCGAAGTGGGAGGCCAGCCACCTGCCTGGAGCCTTCCGGGACCGCCGTGGCTCTCCCGTGTGGGCAGTGCCACAGGCCTCGACCGGCATCCGCCCTTTCCAGGGTCCTGGACATGCAGCTCTGCCGCCAGCCCGGGGTCCCGCTGCCGCTGAGCCCGCTCCCGGCCTCCTTGCTCAGCCTGTTGCTCCTCCTCCTCACCTGGGAAGGTGTCTCCTGTCCCTTCTGTCACCTGTGCAAAGCAGGCCCAGGCTCTCTCCTGGGGGAGGCAGTGGGCAGAGCCGGGACAGGGCCTGCCCATGGGCCCCAGGACGCTGAGCAGCCGGCCCACTGCCCTACCTGGGACAGGGGCGTCCGTGGGGAGACAGCCAGTGGGGGCTTCGTGGGCTCTGACACGAGGAACACAGTGCAGACAAGGACAGACACAGCACACAGACACCCTCATCACCACACACGCAGCACACACACACCCTCATCACCACACACGCAGACGCACACACACCGATGCAGACAGACCCTCATACAGACACACACACTGCTCGCTCCCTCTCCCTCCCAACCTGTGGGAGGCCCCCCGGACTCCCAGGTGGCCCTGGGGAACCGCAGGGTCCTCGTCAGGGGGAGGCAGGGGGCCAGAGTCGCAGAGAATGCCCTGCGATGAGGGTGGCCGAGGGGAGAGCGATGAGGACGGAGATGGGGTCAGCAGTGCCCTCAGCAAGCTGGAAAGGGGAGGAAAGGGGTCCCCCTGCCAGGCCCTCCCCAGGGAAGCAGCCTGCCAGACCTGACTCCGGCCGGTGAGACTGAGTTTGGACTCGGAGCCCCAGAGCATGAGAGAGCAAAGGAGGCGGGACTTGGACACCAGCGCTGCCATGCAAGGATAGTCCCCCGATGACCTCGAAGGTCCCTCAGTGACAAGCAGGCGGGCGGCGTGGACGGCGTGGACTCCTGGACAAAGGGCAGGATGGACGGAGCAAGACGGTGTGGGGTTTCATCACACTGCTCGGAAAGACACACAATGTAAAACTTTTTAGTGGTTTCTTTCTGGAATTTTCCAGTTAATCTTTTGACTGTGGGTACCTAGTGCTTGTGTGTGCATGTGTGCATGCATGCGTGTGTATTCGTGTACATGTGCGCTGGCATACTACTTGTGTGCATGAACATGTGTGCATGCCATCTCTGTGTTGCACGCACAAGTCTGTGTGTGTGCATGGTCATGTAGTGTGTGTGTGCTTGTGCTGCCATGCGATGTGCACACAAGTCTCTATGTGTGTGCCTGTGTGTGTTGTGCCTGCATGGATTTGTTTGCATGCCCACGTGTACATGTACCTGTGGCCCATGTGCACACATGTGCAGGTGCGTGTCCGCACACATACCTGTGTGTGCATGTCCGTTCATGCATGTGTGCACTTGCCCGTGCACACACGTGTGCATTCACACGTGTGTGCTTAATTGTGTGCACACATGCACACCCCGTGTGTGTGCCCATGTGTGTACGTGCATGTACGTGTGTGGGCCTGCCGGTATGTATTGGGGGTCAGTGGGGAAGCGCTCTAGAAACATAGGGCCTGACCCCCCAGCAGGCCGGCAGCCCCAGTGCGGGTCCACTCGGGCGCCCCCGTGCCCAGCACCGCATCACCGTTCAGGAATCCGTGATGCACGGCCCCCCGGAGGGTGCCAGGGCCCACGTGCTTGGTGGTGAAACCCAATCGAGAGCATATTATTTTTAACAACTTTGGAGAGACATCTGGAGAGGCTCAGGATGAGTCGCCACGCCGATGTCAGAGATCCCGGTGTGAGGGCCGGCGCCCGCCCCAGCAGGGTGGGGGCGGGGCACTTAGGGGCAAGGGCTTGGTCCTCAGCGTCCCCTCTGAGGAAGAAGCGTGAGCTGGCTCTCCCCAGAGGGTCGAGGGCTCCGTGTGTCACGAACTTGGGCGAGTCGTATTTTGCTGACACCAGAGAAAGTGCTCTGGTGGGTGAGCCACAGCAGGAAGCCTGGACGGTGGGACCCGGGTCAGGGGAGGGGTGGGGTCCCTCCCACTTGGCCATCTCCTGGACAGGGGGGAGGGTGGGCCCCTTCCTGCTGAGAGCTGACTTCCTGCCCAGGGTCGGAGCCTGGCTGGGTGGGTGAGACCCCCCTCGGGGCCTCGCTTTGCCTATCTGTGCAATGGGGCGGTGGTAGTGCCGTCCTCATGGGGTCGCTGAGGGGGTCAGCTGGGAGGACGGAGGGGGTCAGCTGGGAGGACGGAGGAGCTCGGAGACATCAGGTGTCCCCACCGAGCACATGTGAGGAGCAGGGGTGAGAGATGGGGGCTGCCCAGCACCCCGGAGCCAGACATCCACACCCCGTAGGAGGCAGAGCCCTGGCCCCAGAGACTGAGTCTCTCCTCTCGGAGCTCGAGCAGCCTACTTATCCTGACAGGACGCCCGGAGCCGAGAGTATTATACAACGTTTGGCCACACTAAGTGCCAGCGGCTCCTCGGCGGCTCCTCGCGGAGTCCTGGCCTCCCACTTCTTTCCTTTGGGCTGCGGGGGGAGGGGGGAGAGATGGCTCCATGGACTCGCATTTTTTCCCTTTTTTGGAACGAATGAAGAGGAAACAGGTCATCAGACGAAGGTTGGACCCATCATCCTGGGGACCGACACCCGAGTCAGACCGGGAGCTGGGCCTGGGCGGGCTGGGCGGCCTCCCCGCGGCACTCACCAGCCCCGCCGGCCAGCCCGGCGCACGCGGGACGGCTGGGTAAAGGACGGAACACGTGACTGGCTGGGTTCCGGAGGCGGGGCCTCCTGCCCCTGCGGAGACGTGGTCTGACAGCGCCTCCGTCGGGGGGTTTCTGCGGAAGGGTGGCCGTTCTAACGGACACACGGCGTCCTCGGTAAAGTCACACCGCGTCCCGGAAACAGGCTGCGCACAGGACTGACGGCCCCAGGGCCCTCTGTGCCCGCTCTCTCCGCCCCCGGGGGCCGTGTCCCCGTTCACGGGAGAGGTGGAGCCTGAAGATTTCAGGGGGGGTGGAGGGGAGAGAGGAGACACACCCCCATTCCTTAACAAGATCCGAAGTCCCTGAACGGCAGGGTGGCCGAGCAGGCCAGGGCCAGAGGGGGCGCACGACGCGCCCAGCAGTCAGTACACCCGAAACGGCGCCTGCGGTGTAGTGGGGCGTGTGGGATACGGATGGAAGGGCTCATCGAGGAGCCGCCCCCCGTGGGATCGGTCCCGGCCCTGTCCTCTGCTCTGCTGCACCTTCACCGAGCACCCCCACGCCGCCCCGGCTCTGCTCTCTCCCAGTGAGAACCTGGAAGGGAGACGAGAGAATGGGGGAAGGACGGACGGGTGGACGAGGAATGATGGAAGGCAGACGGGCAGATGGGTGGATGGATGGATAGTTGGTAGGTGGGCGGGTGGATGGATTGAAAGAATGGGGGATGGATGGGTGGACAGGTGGATGAGGGAGTGATGGAAGGTGGATGGGCAGATAGGTGAATGGATGGATGTGTTGGTAGGTAGATGGATGAATAGGTGGAGGGATGTGGACAGATGGATGGATAGGTGGATGAGTGAATGAATAGATGGATGGATGGATATGTTGGTGGGTGAGTGGATGGATGAGGAGGTGGATGGATGGATATGTTGGTGGGTGAGTGGATGGATCAGGAGGTGGATGGATGGATGGATGGATAAGGAGGTGGATGGATGGATGGATGGATAAGGAGGTGGATGGATGGATGAGGAGGTGGATGAGGAGGTGGCGGGACGGACAGGGAGGAGCAGAGAACGGGCCTGGGGCCAGTGCAGCAGGGGAGGCACTGCTCTGGGCCATGAGCGCAGCGTTGGTGCCTTCTTCCCTTTCCCACCCTGGACCCCTCCCTCGCCTCAGCCAGGCCCAGCCTGGGAGGAAGGGACGCCCCGCCTGCAAAGACAAACGTCGCCATCCACAGAGGCTCCTGCCATTCCGCAGCCACTGGGGCGGACGCTGGGACTGGGAGCAGCTCAGGCCCCAGGATGCACCCTGCAGAGGCTGGGGGGTCGCTGCCATCACCCTCCTCATTCCCCCCACCTCGAGCACAGCCTGCGTCAAGTCAGGCCTGGTCAGCAGTACGTCTGGGAGAGGACGGCCAGCGGCCTCGGGGCGGCTTGAGTCTCGCTGGACTCAGGGTTTCAGAAGCGGCTCTGACCTCCCCCAGCCAGGTCTGAATGCGCTGCAGGGGGAGGCGGGGGTGGCATGGGGTGGTGGCTCTGAGAGCAGCCGGTGACCAGGCCCTCAGGCAGCCCCACCTGTAAGCCAGAGCGCTGGCAGCCTCATTAGGCTGAGCGGCCCCCTGGGGACAGCACACTGCTCCTTTCTCCTTGTCCCCGAGTGCACTCCCCCGGGAGACCTGTCTCCACGCATAACTGCAGTGTTGAGCCCTGGGTCCAGCTGCCCACACAGGACAGTGACCAGGGGCCTAGCTGCAGCCACCCCGCATCGTGGGACCTGCCCCCGCTGGGCCCGATTCCGTCCCGTGTGCCTATGAGGGGCCCTCGGGGCCGCTGGCCCTGACACAGCACGTCCCGGCTTGGCATCCCGTGCAGGGCGCTCCCAGCACCTGGGAGACCGAACCCCCCTCAGCCTGGCCCTTGGGCCCCTCCCTCCTCACCGTGCTCATGGGCTGGGGTCCCCCACTCCTCACCCCCAGCATCGAGCTCCTTCCAGCGGCTCCTTCTCCGATCCCGCCGGCCAGGCCCACCAGCCCCTCAGGTGCGAGGCACAGCCCCTGGAGCCGAGGGGGTGGGGGTGGGGGTGGGGACAACAGTCTGTGCTGCTGCATGGGCGGGGATCCCAGGGGACGCCGGGGGAGCCCCCGTTTCCCTCTGGGCCTCGGTTTCCCCATCATGGGCAGGGATCCCAGGGGACGCCGGGGGAGCCTCCATGTCCCTCTGGGCCTCGGTTTCCCCATCGGCAAGCTGCAGGGCCGGGGCTCGCGCCCTCTTGGAGAGCCTCCTCTCGGGGTTCATTCATTCGTTCAACCCGGGGGCCCGCTCCCTGGAAAGCCCCCGTGAAGCCGGAACCACCCAGGCCGCTGCCCGGTCTCCGTAAGCCAGGTCCACAGCGTGACCTGCTGCTGCTCCTCGTGCCGGAGGTCCCTTCTCGTCCCCGGTGCCGGTGCCGTCCTACGGATGAGAGATCTGGAGACAGGCCCCTGCCGCCCGCCCGCTGCCTGGGGGGCCCGCCCTCACTCTGACCTCGCCGGGCCCTCCCCTGCTGTTTGTAAGGCGTCTCCCACCTCAGCTCACGACTTGGAGACGTCACTCCGTCACTCCGCACAGTCATTTTGCAAAAGCCATTAGGCTGGAGTAGGCTGGAGTGTGCCGGGAGGGCTCTACCACCTGTTTACTCAAAGCCGTCCTCTCTTCCTGCCCCCCACCCGTCACCCTCCAGCAGGGCTAACATAGGAGTGCCAGACACCGGCACCCCCAACCCCCACAGGCCCAGAGCCACTCAAGCCAGGAACTATATTTAACCAAGAGTGATGACTCCCTCCCTCAGGAATGTGCCTGCATCCCTCGGCCGCCCACGGGCTCCTCCCCCTCACTGCCCCAGGGGGATGGGGTCCAGGGACCTCAAGCCCAGGGAGGGTCCCCAAGGCCACCCGATGAGCGCCCTGGGTGGCCATGACAAAGGGCCACACACCAGAGGGACTTAAAACAGCAGAGATGCGTTGTCTCTGGGCCCCAGAGGCCAGAAGCCCAACACTGAGCAGCAGGCAGCGTGTCCTCTTGCTGAAGTCGCTAGGACTAGCATCCTTCCTGCCTCTCCCAGCTCCCGGTGCCCTGCTTCCCGGGCCAGTGGCCGCCTCTCGGGGGCTCCGCCTCTGTCCCTACACGGCCTCTCCTGATCCGTGTCTTCTCTCCTTGATCCGTGTCCTTGTCAGGACGCCGTCGCTGGGCTGGGAGCCCTCACCTGCAGCTGTTCCCCTTAATTCACCTGCATAGAATCTTTCCAAACAGCGCCCTAGTTACAGGTGCCAGAGCTGGAGTGGGACGTAATTTGGGGACCACTATTCAACCCATGACCCCACCTGAGGCTCACCTATCACCCAAAGGCAAGAACTTCCCCAGCAACAAAGCGCAGTCAGACTCCTCTTGAATGCTCCCAAAGATGGGGGTCTCACTATCTCACTTTTGAGGAACAGCACCCCTTCCCTCTCAATTACCCCAGGCTCCCCCGGGCTCCTCTGGATGCCACAACACCTCAGTTACCCTCCTTCCTCTCTGGGCCCCCTGTGCCCTGGCAGGTGGGGGTGGTGCGGAGACTCCAGGTGAGAGGAGGCACAAGACTCCCCCTAAAGAGAGAGGGAGGACAGCTGGGGGACGCAGGTTGCACAGAAGACACTCCCATGCTCCTGGCGGGTGGAGCAGGGTCCAGAAGAAGGACTGGGGTTGTGGAGAACCCGAGGCCGTTCCAGGGGACTTAAGTCCATGGAAAAGGCACCCGGACCCGCACAGGTTCTAGCGAACCTTGTACACGGGGCTAAAGTGGCGTCCAGCCTGCAGCGCCCCTGCCGCCCAAAGCAGGAGAAACCAGGGCCACCAGTGAGGTCCCAGAGAGGGATCCGGAACCCTGTGCCTGGCCAGGGAGCTGTGTCCATTCCGGGAGGTCACAGAAAGACCTCGGACCAAGCAAAGGCAGGTTCCCTCTCTCTCATTTCTTTGGAAACTCGTGTGAAAATGAACTGATTGGTGACACCGTGTGAAATTGTCCTTTTGGGGGTCAGGATCCATGTGGTTCACCTGACACCGGACTTGAACTTCAGACTCACTGTCTCTCCATGTCGGACGAGTCCTTCCTTCCATTCCCGGTGCTGGGTCCCCCAACTGCTGAGCTACCGGCAGGCTGGGCCTCACACCAGGAGCCACAGCCAAACAAAACACTTTGTTATTCCCTTTGAAGAAAAAAAAATAGCTTCCCGAGCCACGTGATGGCCATTG
The DNA here is from genome assembly GCA_028533065.1 of Trachops cirrhosus. Classification (NCBI taxonomy): domain Eukaryota; kingdom Metazoa; phylum Chordata; class Mammalia; order Chiroptera; family Phyllostomidae; genus Trachops; species Trachops cirrhosus. The sequence goes on along the minus strand of CM052538.1, from coordinate 1,429,978 downwards.
TCGTCTCCAGGTCCTTGAGTAAGGACTTTCTGGAGGGTTACAGGTATGCAAGGAGGTCTCCCAGAACCTGGGATTGTCTGCTGCAGGGCGGGCCCCTTGTGGGACAGGCTCCCCCACCAGGTCAGTGCTCCAGGAACCCTCTGTGTCAGTGTACCAGCTGGCGTTGTTGTGAGAGGCTGCGTTTGGCTTCAGTGAATTTTTTTTTTGAAGACTCATCGTGTTCGTCCATTTCACGAAGGGTGTTTATGGGCGCACCCTCCCACCCCGTGATGAGTGTTCAGCAGTTTTTGACAAAAAAAATGCCATGACCCCTGGGCTCCGCCCTCCCTGTTCACCCGATCACACCCTGAGCGACTTTTTTTTTGTTTCCGGGGCTGGAAAAAGTCTCAAAGGGAAACGTTTTGCCAATGTGGAAGAAGCGAAACAAAAAACGGCAGAAGCACGAAAAGGCACCAAAATCAGTGGGTTCAGACACTGTTTTCAGCAGTGGAACAAGGCTCTCCGTGGGTGCATTGCATCCAGTGGAGAGCCCTTCGAAGGTGACTGGAGTTTAAGCAGGTAAGAATAAAGACACACTTGTTCACGAATAAACTCCGGTTTGGGGAGGGTTGTCCCTAGTAACTGACGTGTAATCACACCGGTCACGGGGCTGTTTCCCCACCACAAGGCCAATGAGGCCCCGGCCGGGCGGCTCGGGCGGCTGGAGCGCCATCCGTACCCCAGCGTCCGTGTGTTCGGTCCCCGCTCGGGGCACACTCCTAGACTGCAGGTTCGATCCCCAGTCGGGTCACGCATGGGAGGCAGCCGATGGATGTTTCTCTCTGTCTCTCCACCCCTTCTCTCTCTAAAATCAATGAACATACCCTCGGGGTTAAAAAAGAAAGAAAAAGGCCGAGGAGCCTGCTGGTGACAAGTCACAGCCGTCATCAAATTCTGCCCCTTGTCCTCTCTTCTGTCCCTTCTCAAAATGCCCCTGGTCACCACAGGCAGGACGGTCTCGGTGGCACAACACTGGGCACAAGAAGAATAGAGGCTGTCCTGAAACGCACCACGGTCTGCGGGGCCCTTCCGGGGGGAGAACCTCAGCCCCGTTTCGCCTCCTTTCCTATAACCTGTGGTGCTTTCTGAGCGTTCAGTGGAGCCTCGGCCTTGTCCTAACGGGGCGCGTATTTTGGACGCTGGTTTCACAGCCCTGCACGCAGCGCGGACGGGCAGGAGGCTGCGCCCGGCCCCCGGAGCAGGCCCAGCGGAGCCCGACCCCCCGCAGGGACAGAGTGCCCCCCGGGGCTTCAGTGCACCCCCAGAGTCCCCGGGTCAGGCCGCGGTGGGACCTCAGCGGGGACCACTTTCTTGCTTAGTTTCTTCTACTGCCCTGTCCTGTTGTCCTTGCTCCCCCTTGTTCTGGGAGCACCCCCCATAAGTCACGCGGGGCTGGTGTCACCGCCATGGGGCTGCGTGAGAACCAGGAAATGAGGAGGCCGGGCGTCACGAGACTCCGGGCCAGGCTGAGTTCAGGGCACAGTGTCACCCGAGCGTCACACCAGCGTCTGATTTGTTCCAAAGGGCCACTACGCATGTGACATTGTCCCAGGCTTCCGCACCCCCGCCCTGCTGGCCCAGGGCGGCCCAAGGCGGTGACGGAGGCCCCCTCGCAGGGAGGGAGCAACTCGCTCCTCAGTGCGCCAAAGCTGTTTTCTAGAAAGCCGCCTCGCGTGTTAACAGAAGTCCAGCCCGGCGGGCTGTGGAGGAAACGGGCCCCCTGGGGAAACGAGCCCCTTCTGAGGGAGGCAGGGCTGGGACCCTCAGCTCCGTGGGACCGGCCCAGCGGGCGCTCTGCGTGGGGGCGGCGGGCCACGTGGACAGGCTGGGCCTCCGCCCCCAGACGCCGGCCCCATACAGTCTGTCTGAATTCGGTTTTGCATTTTACAAATATTTTCAGCAAATGTGCAGTTCGGAGGAGAGCTGAAAGTCCTGGTAAAAAGAGACCCGGAGTTGCCGCAGGAACGAAAGGACAGGTTTTTAAATAGAAACCAGCGAGAAAACGACAGCCGTCGCGCGTTTGACGGGTGATTCAGCCGCCCGGGCGCGGCGAGGCGTGAGTCACGCCGGGCGGAGGGGCTGCGCCGTCGGGACCCCGAGGGGCCTGCCGGGCGCTTCCTTGCGCCCAGAGAGTGTGCAGTAACCTGGAGGGAGCGGGGGTCCTGTGAAGTCAAAGGCCGGCCAGGGGCAGGGGCTGTGGAGGACCCCCAGGCCCCCGCGCCAGACTCACACACCCCCAACAGCAGGCCCCGGGGCACCGGCGGCCCGGGAGGGGTGTGGGACGGGCGGGCACGGCTGCACCGCCCGAGCTTCAGGGCACACCGACATTCGTTCATTTGCTCACTCATTCATTCATTCATTCATTCACCCGTGAGCCAGGCGCTGCGCTGGGCTCTGGGACCCGGCAGGGCCCCCCGGTCTCAGGGAGGTGGGTCTGAGGTCTAGATGCCCCCGCTCGCTCCTTGTGGGGAGAAACGTTCCAAACTCTCGGCCCAAAGCCCGGTGACCTCCGGCCCGTGGAGGCCTCGCAGAAGCTCCCGGTGATCCCAGCCCCGGTGAGCTGGCTGTTCTCCACCTGGGGCTTCAGGAAATGCTTCCCGGGACTCCGCCTGGGAGGGAGGCGTGCCCCCATCTCCACGCAGGGAAGCCCCGAGGCCCCTGCACCCTGCACTGGCCCAGACCCGGGGAACCCTGCTCCTCAGCTTGGGCGAGGACCCTGCTGAGGGTGAGCGGGGACCATGGGCGATGAGCTCTGAAGGGACAGTCTCGGGCGGCACAGACGAGGAGCAGGGCCGATCCCCCAGACACGGGAGACCGGCCAGCTCTGCCCAGGCCGACCCCGGGCAAGGGTCCTGGGGTTGCCACCACCGAGTCCCACGCGCCGGGGCTCACAGCAGGTTCGGGCTCTCCCACAGACCCTGGGACGCCAGGCATCCGCAGTCGGCTGCCCAGGGCCGGTCCAGCTCCTGGCGGCCCCACGCTCCTGGGCTCCGCCTGCCTTCCCAGGGCCCCCACCCCTGTGCGTCTGTGCCTCCTTGTCTCTCTTACAAGGACGCTTATCGTCGGATTCGGGGCCCATCAGGGACGATCTCACCTCCAGTCCCGAATTCAATCCTATCTGCAAACATCCTTTTTCCAAGGAGGGTTGCACTCATACGTCCCAGGACTCAGATGTGAACCCACCTTTGGGGACGACCACTCAACGCCTCCCCGGCCCCCCAGGCCTCCTCTGCAGGCAGCCGAGCTCCCCGACACCCACAGCTCGGAGGGTCCTCCCGGGAAGCCCACCCGAGTGTCCCCTGAAGGACGGTCCCTGGGCCCCTGGGGAGCACTCAGCCCATCTTAGCTGTTACAGTTAACCTTGGCTGGACCCAGGGGACAAGGGTCTGAAGGTGTTGCAGAGTTTCTGGAACAAAATATCACACCAGCAGTCACCCAGAGATTGGCAGGCGCCCAGCGGGCCGAGGTGCCAGCACCCGAGAGCCCATTGTGGGGAGAGCCAGCCCCCCTACGGGAGGCTCGCGGCTGACCCCTCCCAGGGTGCCACCCGAAAGCCAAGCCTGAAGGAGGAGTTTCCAGGGGACGTGTGTTTCAGGGAGTGAGGGGTCCCAGAGAGGTCTCCGTGGCTGTGAGTGACCTCCAGGAGGGAAGACGGCAGGCGTCCGAGGGAGCAACCAGGGACCAGGGCCCCCTGCCTCCTGGGAGAGTAAAGGAACTTGAACTTCATCCTAAGAGCAGCAGGAAGTGAGATGTCACCATTTTAAGCAGAGAAGCAACAGGGTCCGCTGGGGGCGGGGTGGGGGCAGGGGGAAGGCAGCGGAGACGGGCTGTGAGGGCTCTAGCTACGGCCACTGCTGCAGGCCACGCGGGAGACCGAGCTGGCTGGGACCAGGAGGGCGGTGGCAGGGGCTGGGGGACACAGAGCGAAGGGAGTGGCTTCCTGGCTCGTGTGTGAGAAGCGTCGACAGCGGAGCTGACGAACTGTGTGCCCCAGACCCAGTGCAAGGAAAGCCACAGGGAGAGTCTGAAGTGGGGCCAGGAGGGGACCCAGGACCGGGGCCCAGAGACGGGCACCCCAGACTGTGGGGGGTGGTCTGTGGGTCTGTCTCAGGAGCCTGGGTGAGGGACTGGAGGTGGGGGCGGTGAGAGGTGGGCAAACCCAAGAGAAGTGGGAGAAACAGAGGGAGAGAAGGTGTTTCCGGAAGGAGGTGGGTGAGTGCCACAGGGCTGAACGGAGCCAGGAGTGGGGAGGCAGCCGCGTGTCTGTCCCCCAGGATTTCTGGTTCAGAGAGGGGGTTGGCCGCTCCCTGCCTCACCCCCTCCGGTCCAGAGAGGCTGCTTGGCCCCCTGGAGCAGACCCCCCGGGGGCTGACATGCCGAGCCACCCGGGCCCCAGCCCCGCCGTGATGGTGTCCCAGGGACGCGGCCCCGGAAGCCCGGGCAGGGCCCAGCCAGCTTCCAGACGCCCGGCAACCTGAATTGGCTTGGTGCCGACGTGGTGCCGCAGAAGCCTCCAGCCGGAGGGACGGAGACAGGAGCCCGCAGGATGCTGTCTCTGAGTCACAAGGAGCTGTGAGCAGGACACAGCCCGAGACGTCTGCAAAGGGACAACTCAGGGCAAGACGTGTCCTTGGGGAGACGTGTCCTCGGGGAGACGAGTCCTTGGGGATCAGCCGGGCTCGGAGCCGGGCTGCACCCGCAGCCCCTCCACCTCCCTCACAACTGGTTTGCTGGGCGTTCTGCAAGGTTTAAAAACTCAAGCAAAACTTGGGAGAAGATGCCACATGGGAAGCAAAACAGAGACAAAGAGGAGGCAAGCCCAGCCCTGGCCCGCTGAGGAGTTGCGGAAAGTTCCAGAGAGCCGACAAATGAGGGAAGGAGGTGCTGAAGCGGGACTTACAGGAGCGCTTCCCAGAGCCGGGCCCAGTGCCCGGAGCCGCCGCTGAGTCCCCGCCGAGGAGGGCGCCGGCTGCGGCTCCTGGGCTGACATTTTCGCAGGCCAGAGATAGATGCTTCCAGACAGGAGAACCCAAAACTGTCACCGTGAAGGACAGGAATGTGACAGCGCCCGTCGGGAGCAAGATGGAACAGGACAAGTTAAAAAGCACAGCCTTCAAAATACAGAGAGTGAGCCTCAGCTTGGCCGAAGGGCGCCTCGAGTGTGACAGCCACTCGCAGGCTCCTGGCGATGCCGCCTGGGGCTGCCCTGAGGCGCGCAGGCTGGACAGAGAGCCGTCCCCAGAGGTGCTCAGACTGGGCAGAGAGCAGGCGGGAGGGCCCGGGAGGAGACCCCGGCTGCCCCCGGCCCCGGCTGGAGCAGGCAGATGGGGCCAGGAGGGCGCCCGGGGAACGGGGTCCCGGGGACCTAGGCCTTTGACGCATCCTGCGGAGAGGCATTTGCAACGTCTGCTGGGGTATTTCTAGGAAGAAGCGGAACAGGTGCTGGGATGGCCAGTTTTATGGGGCGGCTGGCCGGGCTGGGCCCCAGGGTGTCTACCCAGCGCTCGTCCGGTGTGGCTGCTCAGACCCTGGGTGGGCACATCTCACAGAGACCGACAGGACACTCTGAGGAAGGAGGTGACCCTCGACAGTGCAGTGGGCCTCGTCCCCCCTGTCCAAGGCCTGCGGTGCCAATCCTGAGGCTTCCTGGAGGAAGAAGGACTCCAGGTCTGGGCCACGGTGCCCGCTCCGTCGGGATCCCCGGCCCACAGGCCAGCTTGCTACTTCCGGGGTTGCCGCACTAGCCCCCACCAGCTCTCAAGCCGATGCTTTGACACAGACCCCTTAGCGCGCATATTACCGTGTTACCCCTGCACACACGTCTGTACACACGTGACACACCGGAGCCGCTGGTCCTTTTCACTGGGGAGCGCTGACTGGCTGCACGGCCACAGAGTCAGCAAATGAAAAACGGACCATTAACTCCAAGGCAAACAGAACCCACGTGGGACTGGAATGGATCGTAGACACATGACAGCGGCTGGCCTGTCCTGGGTCCCCTGTGCCAAGCGTCTTCACGACAACCCCACCGGGTGGGCACTGGCGTCCAGTTATATAGGTCACACGGGGGGAAACGGAGGCACAGAGAGGTCCAGTAACCTGCCCCCTGCCACACAGCAGCCGGTGACAGAGGCAGGATTCAAGCCCAGGCAGCCTGACCACGGAGCCCCAATCCAGCCACAGCCAGGAGATGCGACCCCAAAGCCCGGTGTGAGGCCTTGAAAGGACGGGGGGCGGGTGTGTCTAAGACAGCTAAACCTCGACGCTCAATAGGACGCCCGACAACGCCCCACCCGTCACCCCAAAGACGAAGGAATAAGCGCGCCCTGCGGAGAGGCCGGCCTCTGACCCCCGCCCCGCTGACTGCGTCCCGGAGAAGCCAGCACGAGTGGGCGACTCGGGAACCGCCAGCCGAGCTGCATCCCCGGGGCGGGGACGAAGGGTCCGCTCTGTCCGTTGGGCCGCGGCTGGTCGCGACGTTCGGTTGTCCGTCTACCTGCGCCAGCGACTCACAGGCGAGCTTCCACACCTCCGGTTTCAACTCTGGGTGCCGTATTTCGTCCAGTGGCGTTTTCCGTTTTCCCTTCACCGGTGTGGAAGTTCTGTCTCACGGCGCACCCCACGAACGGACCCCGCCGTGCTGAGCTGCCCCTCGTGCCCCACCCCCCGCGAGCGCTCAGCCCTGAGACCTGCTGCCTGACAGTGACTCGCCCGCCCCAGGCCCCTTCGGTCAGCGGTCAGCATCCGCTGTCCCGTCCCTCTATCCCTCTAGTCGCGCCCCATCTGGGCCCGTGCACACAAAACCCTCAGGAGCCCCATGCTGCCGCTGCTGGCGTCTCCTGATCCACGCGGCGGGCTCTGACTTCCTGCGGGAGAGTTAGGACGCGTGTCCCTCCCGTAGTTACTGATGGCAGATTTCCACCCACCAGCTTTCTAGTTCCTTCCCCTCCTCCGCCTTCTCCCGGAGTCCGGGGCAGGCTCCGACCACATCACCCGCCGTGCCGGGCGGCGGACGGGCTGCGCTGGCCCGCGCTGAAGCCGGTCCGCTCCCAGGTCGGCCCCCAGCTGTCCGTGTCTGTGATCGCTGTGGTGATGACAGCGAGTCAGCGCCCCAACACCATGCGTCCCTGGATTCTGTCTGGAGGCTTTTGCTGTTTTCCCATTGTCCCTGCTACTCCATCACAGCCAGAAGTGGAAATCCCTGTTAATTCCTTTTTGTCAGCTTCTCTGGCTTGTCACTGCGGACTTCCAAAGGGACCCCCGCCCTCTGCGAAGGGTTGGAGCCAGAAGATGTAAAGGCCCTGGCTGGTGTGGCTCAGTGGATTGAATGCGGGCCTGCAAACCAAAGGGTCGCCGGTTCGATTCCCAGTCAGGACACAAGCCTGGGTTTCGGGCCAGGTCCCCAGGAGGGGGCGCATGAGAGGCAACCACACGTGGCTCTTTCTCTCCCTCTCTTTCTCCCTCCCTTCCCCTCTCTCTGAAAGTAAATAAATAAAATAAAGAGAGAGATGATAAACAACACGGAAGAGTGTACAATGACAAGATGAGGAAAGGCACAGACTGAAATCAATGGCATAAATGCACATCTGTCAACAGTGGGATCTAAAAAACAAGCTGAGGGAACAAGGAGAACAGAGACAGAGTCGTGGATACAGAGAGTGTTTGATGATCGCTACATGGGAGGCGTGTGGGGGATGGGTGAGGAGGTGGGGGACCGAGAAGTACAGACAGGTGGTCAGGGTGCAGCCACGGGCAGTAAGGTGCAGCACAGGAAATGGAGCGGCCAGAGGGCCCACCCGCAGGACCCCTGGACGTGAACGATGGCGGGGGCATGGCCTGAGGGGTGGGGGGCGCTGGGTGGAGGGAGGCACGGGGGGAAACTGGGACAACTGTAATAGCATAGTCAATACAGTGTAATTTAAAAAATAAAATAAAATAAAGAGAGCTGGGACAGGAGCGTTAATATTGCAAAGTTGAATTTATAGCAAGAAACTCTCCGTGTGAACACAGGGGATCGCTTTGTATCATTCAAATATGCAAATCAAGTGGAGAAAGACAACCAGCATTTGCGAGCGAAGACATGAACAAACACCAAAAAGACGGAAAGAAAGAAAGAAAGAAAATTAAATTATTGTCAGTCCAAGGAGAAGGGATTCGGCCCCCTCTAAGGACCAGGTACACCGGACTGGCCGGGCGGGTGGGCGAGGGTGGGGGTGGGGGACGTTCTGCAGGAGCCACCGGGGCGCTGCGGAGGGCACAGAGCTTCTCCAGACGCAGAGGAACCTCGATAAATATTTAAAACACAAGATTTATACTGCTCTCATTTTCTTAGCATTATGCACTGAAGCTACAAATAATAAAATGTAAGCAAAAATACCAGCCACTTAGAAATGTAAAAAGTTTTGGAGCGAGCAGGACATAAAATGTTGCATTGTGGGTAATAAAATAAACATGGGGACCCCGGCGAAGACCCGGCAGCCGAGCCGGCACGAACTTCGGCAGCGGCCCACGGCTACAGCGGCTAATGCGGTCGTGAGAGTGGGACGAAAGAAACACGCTTGGCTTTTGGCGCCGGAGTTTGGGGAAATACTTCTGGTTTGAGTGGGTGTTGGCCCGTGGCCCTTAACACAGACACCCCCCAGCCTGCTGTGGAGACGAGGTGGGCTCTCACCCCGCCGCGCACCCTCCCGGAAGCTGGGTCTGGACGGCCCCTTGGCTGTCCCCGCCCCCACAGCAGGGGCCTCCGCCTGGGCACCCTGTGTCACTCCGCCACGAGGCCCGGCCTTTTGGGGCGACCGTCACACTCCCCCTTCCAAGCCACCTCACATCCTCCTCTCCGTGTTCCCCTGCAATCCAGGACCCCTGCTCCCAGCTGTGATGGGGGAGCCACCCCTCCCCCCAGGGCAAGAGGCAGGCAGCAGGCTGGGGCACCGGAGTGGGCGTCCCTGGGCTGGGGGAGGCCGGACCTCAGCTCCGGGACCTGCACGACCCCTGGGGCTGAGCTGGGTGCGCCCCGAGGGTCCGGCCTGAGGCCCAGCTTTCAGGCCAAGTGCACAAAAGCTGGAGCCAGGCTCCCCTCCCCACCCCTCCCACCCCCTCCCCGTCCTCACGACTGGGAGATCCACAGCCCTCGGTCGCCCCCGCCCTGGTCCACGCACCAAGACCCAGGTACGATTTCCCAGTTCTGTGGCCTGGGCTGGCCCGGCCAGCGTCGCTGCCCTTGGCAGTGATTCCAGAACAGCCGGGCATTTGCAAGCCTGTGCAGAGAACCTCATTTCAAAGGCCGCCGTTCCGAGCAGCGGGACCCCAGAGGAAGCAGCGGGCGTTGACTCGGACCTTCCACGCAAGGGGGCTGCGACACTGGGCTTCCCTCCACTCTGGTTCCCACCGGAGTCCCTGCTTCCAGACTCGAAACTCAGAGTGGGGGGCGGAGCCAGCGCTCTGCCTGAAGGTATCTTGGGGCCGACTCCTGACCTTGGGGCCTGCCCCTGACCTTGGGACCTGCCCCTGACTGAAAAAGCAGACAGGGCCAAGACCAGTAGGCCAGGCCCGGGGCAGCCTGCAATTCCTTGTTAACTTCCACAGCCCCCGGGGAGCTCCAGGCAGTGAGATGTGCCACGAGGACGAGGACGTCCCCACTGAGCATTTCGGGACAGGCGGTGGCCCCGACGGGCGGGCTGCCTGCAGCGGAAGATGGCGCTGGGCCGGCTGAGGTCGGGCACGGCCTGCGTCCGTCAGCCGCGGCGGCCCAACAAGCACCCGCGCCTCTCCGGGCACCAGCTCTCTCCTCCTCTGACCGAACGGGCTCGGCCGGGAGGCGGGCCTGGGGCCGGCTGTGCACCTCCTGCTTCCGGCCCTCTGTGGCCAGCACATGTTGCTCGTCACGGTGACGATGGCAGAGGCCTGGAGGGAGAGAGAGGGAGCCAAGGCCTCTTCCCGCCGAGGCCCTGAAGTCATTCCCAGGTCTGCCCCCGGTTTGTGCCGGTCACCGGCCTGAGCCCCCTCCCCCGCCCCAGCGTCCCTGACAAGGATTCCGCTTCCAGTGAGAAAGACAGTCTCCTGGCAAAGGCCTTGGACTCAGGGCAGAGTGAAGGACTCGGGCCAAGCCAGCCATCTGCCACACCCGCCTGGGAAGCTTGGACTTGATCCTGGAGCGATAAGGAGCCATCAGCAAGTGGCAGGTGACAAGGGGGGAACAGGGGCTGCTGCGGTCCCTCCGTCAGGGGACAGGGGAGGGTGAGGGGTGACAGAGACGTTGAGGAGGCAGCGGGGTGCCGCGGGCAGACAGGCAGCGACCTGCGCAGTGGCGGCCCGGCGTCTGTGCCGATGGACCGGGTCCTCCTCGCTCCTCTGTGCCCAGCGAGGTCGCAGCCTCTGCCGCAGCCTCCCCGCCCGGCGAGCACCTCGCCATTGGTGTGCGGGCCTGGCTGCCCGCTCTGCCGCCCTGGCCCCGCTGGCCCTCCCTCCCCACGGCAGCTGCCTTCTCCAGTGCGGGCCGGATCCCGCCTTGACGCGGCCAGCAGCCCGCCCATGGCTCTCCACTGCCCTCTGACCAAGACTGGACGTCTGGCTGCTGGCCTGGAAAGTCTGCCTCCCTGCCCCAGACCCCCACCCCCATGACCCAGGCTCTGGGGACGCCCATGGGGCTCCCCTCAAGGAATCAGCCTGGGAGACCTGGGTTCGAAGCTCAGCAAGTCACCCTCCTGGGTTCGCTCTGTGCCGAGTCTTACATTCCTGCGTACCTTCCTTGTCTCCGCAACACCTGCGGAGGGCTGGGCTGTTCAGGGCAGGAAGCAGCAGGACCCACTGGGGCAGAGACGAAAAGAGTCGAGAGGAGGGTCAGACAGAGACCATGGAGGAAAACAGGGTGCAGGCGAGAGTGAGGGGGCACGGAGGCGGCCGCAGCAACCCCACTGCGGAGTGGGCAGGCCTGGCTGGGGACGTGGCCAGTGGGTGGCACTGAAGGCAGGATGGAGGGAGCCACAGGGACGTGGGGAACCACACACTGGGCAGCACGTGCAAAGGCCCCGATCCCCCAGAGGAGAGTCCCCATCTGCGCAGCTCCCAGCACCAGCCAGTGGCCCGCCCAGGAAGCAGCCGAACTGCTGGAGCCTGATCTGATGCACTCCAGTGCTTGACAGCTTCCATTTCTGCTTGCTCACTCACTCACTCACTCACTCATTCACTCACTCATTCATTCATTCACTCACTCACTCACTAATTCACTCACTCATTCATTCACTCACTCATTCACTCACTCACTCACTAATTCACTCACTCGTTCATTCATTCACTCACTCATTCACACACTTATTCATTCACTCATTCATTCACTTACTCATTAACTCTCTCACTCACTCACTCATTCACTCACCCACTCACTCCCTCACTCACTCATTTACTCTCACCTACTCATTCACTCACTCGCTCACCCACTCATTCATTCACTCACTCACTCATTCCCTCACTCACTCACTCCTTCACCCATTTATTCAACAAGTCCAGCTGAGCCCCACTCACTCGCAGGCCCAAGCTGGGGACACTGAAATGTGTCAGGCCTGTCCCCAGGCTGAGGAGGCCCGTGGACACAGACATGGGCAACCACGAGGGAGGTGCAGGAAGGGCTGAGCCCCAGGACACCTCCCCTGGGCAGGCAGTCCAGGGCACTGCCGTCCTCGGGGCTGGGCTCCACTCCCCACGCTCGGCCAGGAGTCTCAGGGGCACTGGAGACCCTGAGGGCTCCTGCCAGCTCTGCCACCCCCATCCCACCTTGTGGGCCGGGCTGGGAAAGAGGCTGTCACCTGCCAGTGACCCAGAGGGATGGCTCTCGGCCGGCCTGCCTGCCCACCCCAGCCGGCACCCGACACTCTGCTGACCGCTGAGCTCCGACAAGCCGGCAGACGGGCGCAGGGTGGGAGCCGGCCAGGCCCTCGGCAGACGGAGGCAGGCGGGGCGGGGCTTGGTCGGGCCAGACCTCGTGCGGGGGCTCCGGGCTTGGTGTCTGGAAGCCAAGGCACGTTGGGGCTCGGGCCCATGCCGGGGCGGGGGGATTCGGACGGGGGCCGTTCTGGCCTCGGCCCAACTGCGTGGACGAGAGCGGCCGAGGAGCCAAGAGGGGCTGGAGGCGCGTTCGCTGGGGCCGAAGCAAGGCCCTGGACATGGCAGAAGCTTGAGCCGCAGGGAGACCGCCCCCGCAGAGGGGCTGCTGCTGGCTGACTTGCGCCGCAGAAGTTCACCTGTCTAGTCGTCACCGGGGCCTTGGAACGCGACTATTTTTGAAGACCGGCTGTTTAAAGAGGTGATGAAGGTAAAACGGGGTCTGAGGGTGTCCTTCTAGGAAGAAGAGATTAGGACACAGACACGCAGGGGGTGGGCCGCGTGAGGACACGACATGGAGAGAAAGTGGCCATCTACACGCCAAGGAGAGAGGCCCTGCCGACACCTTGACCTTGGACTTCCGGCCTCCAGGACAGGGAGGAGGCGAGTCTGCTGTTTACGTCCCTGTCTCCAGTCCTGTGCTGTGGTGGCCCAAGCCGTCCAGAGAGGGTGGCAGGCGGAGCTCGGTCCTGCCTGGCCCGCCAGCTCCTGGCTGCATGGGCTCAGGAGTGGGCAGCGAGGTCCCTGAGCCGATGGCCACCCCCAGCACTCGATCCTTAGGTGTCTTCTAAAGTAGAGTCAGGCATCTGTCGTTCGTGCTGTGGCCGAGGCCCACAGAGGAGGCTTTGAGCCCTGAGCGGCCGGAGAAGAGAGCTCCTGGCTCCTGCCCACCGCCGACCCCTCGGGGGCACAGCCGAGCCCTCGGCCAGGACGATGGACCTGCTGCTTCACCGAGAGGAGCCTGGGCCCCAGACCCAGGTGGGACGACCCCGCGCGCCCTGGGAACCCTCCACCCCCCCGCCAGAGGTGCCCGGGGGCCAGCCCTGCAGGCGAGGAGGGCTTCCCAGGGGCCAGGACCGATGACCGGTGATGTTCGGGGGCTCCCAAAGCCTCTAAAATCGAGCCCGTTCTCCAAACTTCAACCTCAGCCCACTCCGGCCCCCGGGAGTTGGGGACCTGCAGAGAACCTGGGCAGCCTGCCCTCACACCCAGTTCGGTCCCTCTGGGGACCTGGGGACCTGGGGACCAGCAGTGGGGAGGAGGGACCTGAGGGAGGCAGTGGGTCCTTGTACAGCGGGTGGCCTCGGGGTGCCTATGGGGAGCAACCGATCAATGTTTCTCTCTCTCCCCCACCCCCCGCCCCACTTCTCTCTCTGTCTGAAAAGCAATGAAAAAATGTCCTCGGGTGAGAATTAAAATACGAAAAGCAGCAGCAGCAGCTCCCCGCAGCCCTGCTGACTGGCACCACCCCGTGGTCACAGGCCGCCGCCAGTCCGTGTCCGCCCACGGGAGCTCTAAGGGCGATACCAGCCTGGGGCCTCCCGCAAGGGCGTGGCCTCTCCTGCGATTTCACTGCTCAGACGTTGCAGCTCAGCAGACTGGGCCCAAGGAGGTTAGTGCCTGCGTCACAGCCCCCAAGGGATGGAGCGGGATTTGGACCCGGGTGTCCCTGGCTTGTAAGCACAGCTCTCACCCACTGCACCAGCTCGCCCCCCGACCCTCCACGACACTGGCTCCTTCTCCGAGGCATGCCCTCCCAAGTGTAGGGCAGGTGGGTCCCCTCCTCCAGGAAGCCTTCCCTGAATCCTCATCTCCCACCAGCCTGTGGGGGTAGAGGCCCCGTCTCTGGCAGAAGTGCTTCCAATGCCAGACACCCTGTGGTTGGCTCACTCGGCCCACCCGGAGCAGAGGCCTGTGCCTCCCCAGGCCCTCACACCATCCCCCAGCCCTCTGCTACATTTCTCCCGGTCTGACCAATTTCCATCCTTGGGCGGCGATGAGTAAGCCTTCAGTACCTTCAGCCAAGATCTTTTTATTTGCTCTGTTTGTTGGGGCTGTTTTTGCCCTTTTAAAGTAAAAATAGTTTATTTTTAACATTTCGAAGTTGTTATTTTCTTTCTGAGATAGTGCAAAAACAAAAAAATTAAATTAAAAACACGCCTGTTTCTTTTCTTGGCCCAGCACGTGTGTGATGCGCCCTGCTCACTGGACACCCTGCCGCTGTCCAGCCCCCCCCCCACTGGAGCTCCTGCTGGATTCTCACTGGGGGGACGCTCAGCACGGAGGAGGCCTGGGAGGGAAGGAAACGTGACCATTCGCCTCTTGGGGACAAAGCGAAGCTGCAAAGGGGCCTCTAGGGCCCCTCCCCAGCAAGAACCAGGCGTCTCTGAGCTCAGCAAGGCCCGAGGCCCGCACAGCCCAGAGCAGGACAGCCTCTTCCGCCCCCCACCCCCACAGGCCCTTCCAGGGCCTGGGGTCGGCACCTCCAGGCCAGCACAGGCAGCCCCCTCCCTGCCCTTAGGAAGGTCAAGGGCAGAGGTGGAGACTGAGAGACCAGGGTGGGAGCTGAGGGATAGGGCCACAAAGAGGGGTCTGGAAGGCTTCCTGGGGGAGGTGGCCCCTGAGCTGGGCTCTGTAGGAAGAGCAGTTCAGCAGCTAAGTAGGGACAGGGAGGACACGCAGGAGAGGGCCAGCCCCGGAGGCACCCGAGATGGTCATGGGCAGTAATGACCGGCCAGCCAGACCAGACTGCCACCAGGACCCACTGGTCCCGCCCACCCCTTTATTTACTTCTCCAGTGGGCGATCACTGCCCTCCTTCCGTGTGCCCCGCCCTAGGCCAGGACCTGAGGGCGCAGGCGAGGGCTGGATGAGGCTCCAGGAGAGTCTGGCTGCTCCCAGGCCAAGAAGGGAAAGGGGCGAGGAAAGAGAAGGTGACAGAGAGCCCTGTGACTCCGGCGTCCTGAATCCCGACTCCGGCACAGGAACCCCGGGCCCTCCTCGGAACCCCAGCGGCCACGGCGCCTGAACACGGAGACAGGGTGTGTCCCGACCCGAGCGGCCTGCTCTCAGGCACGTCCTCCCTAGGCACGCCGAGTGCCGGGCCATGGCAGGGTGGTGGGCGGCAGCACAGACCCCGACCCTCCCCCTGGGGGGAGCAAGGACCCTGGAGGGCGGGATGCTGGGCGGGGGCTGCGCTGCCAAACGCGCCGTCAGAAGGGCGGTGGGCTGCCGCCGGTGCAGGAGGGGCCGTGCTTTCGGCAGAGACGCCCCCCCAGGGCCAGCCCACTCTGTTCTGTCCCTCCTGACCTGTCCCCTCTGGGCCCGAGGGGACCCTAGGCCGTGTCCCTCCCCGTCGTTATGGAAGAGCCGCCCAGGGCAGAGTGGCTGGACCACCCGCACACACCCGGCCCTGGGCTGCAAAGACAGTGGGCGTGAGAGTGTAAACCATGACCTGCGGCAGGAGCTGGACCCCAGGGGGCACTAAGTGGCCAGGGGCCAAGTCTCCCTGGGGCGACCATCACTCCTGTCCTCTGGCCAGGCCACCGCTCTACCCCTCTAACTAGTCCTCCTTCTCCCCACATTCCACCTGGGGACAGTCCCCACCTGCCGAGAGGGGAGGAGCCCCGAGGGCCTCCTGCTGGGGTCCCCATCAGCAGACTGGGGAGCTGGGCCCCACGCACACCCACACGTGAGCACATACACTCACGTGCACGCACACACACACGGACTTCGTAGATCCTGGACGTCCACGCCACAGCCCCGTGGAAAGTGTGGGAGTCAGTGGCACCATCTGCACCTCCGCGGTTTCCTGGGCAACCCCTCCCTCCTCACTCCCGGTGGGCGAGGCTCTTCCGCTTCCTGTGACCTCCGAGGAGCAGCCCCCTGAGGGTGGATGAACTGGTCTCGGAGGGGTGCTCAGCGCAGCGCTGGGTCAGCGGGTTCTGGCCTCTCTACAAACTGCTTGCACTGAACTTGCTCTGACCCCAAACTGCTGCTCCACCTCCTGGAAGCCGTGCCCTGACCGACCCTCAGCCTCTTGGGTCAGCAGGGCCACAGCCGCAGCTGTCTAACAGGCTGGGCCAGCTCATGGGGGCGGGGGGTGGGGGGCGGTGGCCAGCCCCCGTGGTCCGTCTGCAGGAGCGGGTCCCGTGACCCAGCTGTGGTGGCAGTGGCCGCTCTGTCAACACGGCAGCGGGTGGGGCAGGGGGCACAGCGGAGGCTGGTGCTGGACCACGCTAGGGACGCCGTTGCAGGAGCGAGGGGATGGATGGGGGCTGGGGAGAGCGCGGGGCCCCACAGCCACGCTGTGTGCCGAGGCCCACCCTGCAGGCTCCGCCGCAGGGACAAGGCTGAACAGCTCCAAGTTCAGAGGCCCGGTAGTCACCAGGGGAAAGAGAAAAGCGCCGCGCGGCAACCAGCAAAGGATGGGAGAGCTCCGTGAGACGGAGGGAGGGAAGTAGAACCGACCGCACTGAGTCAGGACCGCGGAGGGGTCTCGGGACCTGGAGGAGGGGCCTCCCAGGACCCCCCAGGGCACGGAGCAGGGGCGCCTGTGGAGAGCGAGAGAACGGCGGTGGTGGTGGTCCGGGGTAGGGAGGCTCAAATTCTCGGAGTCGGCACACACGTCTGTGGCACGGCCCCCACTGAAACACCAGCCCGTTTCCCTGGACAAGCTGATTCAACAGTTCACGTGGAAGACACGCCGCGGTGGGATGGGGGGCGGGGGGCGGGGCGGGCACTCACCGCAGATGTGCTGAGTCCCACGTGCTGGGGCGTTTCCTGCGCTGCAGTGGGGGGACCTTTCGGTGAAGGACGGGGGAACTGCCAGATAAACCTCAGACCCGCACCGGCGGGGAGAGACGTCACCCGACAGGACCGCTGCGCGGGCAGGGCGCTGACCGGGGTCTGCCGGCCTCTCGGCAGGAGAGCTGGGGTCGTTTCACGGCTTGTGGTTGTGTTTCGTTTTGTTTTTTAGTTTTTTGTTTTTATTTCTGTTTTTCTTTAAATAATTTTTTAGGGTTCTTTTTTTCATTTTTCTTAGGTGTTTAGATTTTTTTAGATTGGGGCTTTTGGGGGGGTTGTTTGCTTTTTTTTTTTTTAACAGAGAGAAAAAGCAAGCCGAGCGCAAGTCTGGAAGGAACAGGGGTGGGGCCGTGGGGCGGGGTTCCCTGCTGGTTGGGGCGGGAGGAAGGTCTGGGCACATTGCAGGCCAGGTCCCCAGTAGGGGGCACAAGAGGCAACCACACATTGATGTTTCTCTCCCTTTCTTCCCCCCTTCCCTTCTCTCTAAAAATAAATAGATACAATCTTTTTTAAAAAAGAAAAAGAAAAGACTGAGACCTGAAGAATCGGGAAAACTCGATGCACGACCAGGGGGACCACATTCGACGGAAACGCACCCAGAGCCGCTACGGGCAGCAGACGAGCCCCCGGAGCCGCCGCTGCCGAGGCCCAGGACTCAGACGCGCAGACGGCCTTGGGGGCGGGCGAGCGGGCGGGGAGTCCCGGCAGGGGGGCTGTCCTGAGAGGGCAGCGTGGGACAGCCACACCGAAGAGCTTGGGCGTCTGGAATGAACGCATCCAGCTGAGCTTCACAGCAGGCGAAGGAGTTGGTGTCCCCAACAGCACGTGACAGGAGGTACTCAGTCTAAAAGAAGAGGGGAGGAGGGGTCGGAAGGCAGAGGTCCAGGGAAGTAATACTAAGGGGGCGAACACGGGGGCTCATCTGTGTTGGACCCATTGTTGGGGCCCCAGAAAGAGAGGAGAGGCCGTAGCAGGAAAAAAACATAAATCGGAAGAAATAACAGCAAAAAATTTTCCAAATATGATGAAAAATATCAACCCACAGATCCAAGGCGTTCAGCAAACCCAGAGCAGGACACGCAGGCACACACACACACACACACACACACACACACGGAAATACACAGGAAAACACACCCCCCAACGCACTTTACAATCAAAGGCTGGAAACCAGAGATAAAAATAAAATCTTAAATGCAGCCACAAGGAAATAAGAACATTCCATGTAGAAGAAGAAATAAGAAATACTTGTAGCTTCTCTTCAGAAACATTCTGCTATGATTTGAATGTTTGCGCGCCCCCAAAATTCATGGTGACCTTCACCCCCAAAGAGGATGATATTAGGAGGTGGGCCTTTGGGGGTGATGGGGTCACAAGAGTGGGGCCCCCATGGTGGGACCAGCCCCTCAACCAACCATGCTGGCTGGCGTCCTGAGCTTGGACCTTAGGAAATCCTCCAAAAAGCACTTTAAAGAGAGATAATGAGGTCAGTTGAGGAGATATAATGGAATAATGAAAAGTACCCCTATCGAATCAAAGAAGGCGACGGGGTGGGGGGCTCAGAGGATGCGCAGAGCTAACACAGCCTCAGGAGCTCGCCTCCCAATGTGCAGTGGGTGAAGCGTGGCAGCCCACGGAACAGAACGTGGCCTCACTCACAGGAAACCCTCCTTCCCTCGGGAGGGACTCACCCCTCACTTCCAAGGGCAGGAGAATCTGGGAGGCAGAGCGAGGAGGGAATCCCGGAAGAGCCGGCCAGCTCAGGGCGCTGCCCAAGACCACTCGCCCGGCCCTTTAGACGTCAGTAGCTCGCAGCAAGAGTGACGGAACCACCGTTCCATCGGAAACTTTTCATCGGGACAGGGCTCTTTAATCTAGAGCAGAATTTAAAGGTTCTAAAGAGACAAGTGATACGGAAGGTAGGACTCAGTGAGACCTCGGTTCGCTCCGACAGCTACAGAGGGGCCGGGGCACACTCCGGACACTGAGCCTGGACGGGGTGTTAGCTGACACTTGAGAAGCGATTGTTCATTTTCTCAGGTGTGGCCAAGCCACCTGGTCCTCTCGGAAACGTCCCCATTTGTAACAGACGCAAGTCGAAAGACGAAGGATACAGTGTCACAGTGTCTGCAGCTCACACAGACACACCGGGCCAGACCTTCGAGGAGGAACGGAGAGAGGGACCATGCGGGGCCCTGCGGTCGGGACGGCCGGCCCCGGTGGGGAGCCAGGCGCTCGTTGCGCCCCTCCACCTTCTTATTCTTCCGTGCTGAAAATTTTCTAATTAAGCAAATCCCCGCGGCGATCCACAGATCAGACTGCCGGAGCCTCCGCCATCTGGTGCGCAGGCACGCGCCCAGGGTCGGGAGGAGGGGCTGATCGGGGCCTGCGTGACGGGCACTGAGCACCCCGTGCCACGACGGACTCGGCGGGCGCTTATCGATCCAGCCCAGCACCGCGCCCCCGTCCATCTGCCGTCGCGCCTGTGTGGCTGCCCACCGGGTCTCCGAGAGGCTGACTCCACCCACCGTGCGCACTGCGTGCTCCCACCGCGCCGGCTGGTTGGAGGACGGCCCACGTGATCTGAGCCGGCCTGCTCACCCCAGAGCCTGTGTGTGTGAGACCGTGGAGCCCCAGGAGGTGCTGACAGAGACCTCAGGAGCAGAGGGGGAGCCAGGCCCGGGACAGGCCAACCCCGCAGAAGCAGCACACAGGGGCCAAGGACTGGGTCCTCGGTGACACCTGGAACCGCTGGAGCATGCCACACCTGAAGCTGCCCCCGCCATGGTCTGCTGTAGAAGCTGATGCAGTCACTGAAGTTGCCTCTCTCTTGCTTGCAACCAAAAGCGTTCTTAATGCTATGCAGTCTGTAGGTCCCCACTCACAGCCTTAAATCGCCGTGCGAACGACGTTCACACACGAGCCCGAGTCTGAACTGTGTGAGCCTGAAGTCTGTGTCTTGCTTCCCAGAACTCAGGAGCGCAGACCCGACAAACGAGGAGAGGGAAGCGCTGCTGCAGGCGGGCGCCCAACAGCGCGGAGCGGTCCGCTCCGATGGCAAGCACGCACGTATGCACGCACGCGGGCTCTCCACACAAGAGGGAGCCCGGGCGCCCACCCCGGTGCAGGACAGGGGTGACGCAAACGGAAACCGCAACGAGCGCGCGGCACACCCGCCAGGCTGGCGAACGGTCCAACCGGATAATATCAGGTGCTGACACGGATGCAAAACACCTAGAATGCACCCGGGACCGGCCAACTCAGCACACACCGCTCTCGTGTGGTGCGCAGGTGAGTGGATGGTGGGGTGCGTGAGCAGGTCTGTAACTGGGCAGGTAGAAGTCTGTGAGTGTGGGGTAGGCAGGCAGTGGCAGGGCAAGTGGGTGAGTGTGGGGAGGATAGTGCGTGGGTGGGTAGCAGGTAAATGGAATATGGATGGAGGAGAGGCAGAGAGATGAGTGGGGATGGGTGTGTGGTGTGTTAAGGGGTAGGGGCTAGATGAGGAGATAGGTGGATGAGGCAGCGGATCGGTGGGAAAGTGGGTGGGTACGTGATAGTGGGATATATGGGAGAAGTGCTAAGTTAGTTTCATGGGCATGTGAATAAATGAATAGGTGAATACAGGGCTCATTGCCAGATGGACAGATGGATGGATGGATGGGGTGGATGGATGATGAATGGGTGGGTGGATGGATGGATGGGTGGATGGGTGGATGGGCAGGTGGATAGATGGGTGGATAGATGGATGGGTGGGTGGATGGGTGGG
>CM052538.1:1380335-1408991 GCA_028533065.1 Trachops cirrhosus | reverse complement strand
AGGGGTGGGTGGGTGGATGGCTGGGTGGATGGATGGAGGGGTGGGTGGGTGGATGGATGGTGGATGGATGGATTGATGGAGGATGAATGGAGGATGGATGGATGGTGGATGGAGGATGGATGGAGGATGGTGGATGGATGGATGGATGGAGGATGGAGGGGTGGGTGGGTGGATGGCTGGGTGGGTGGATGGAGGAGTGGGTGGGTGGATAAGTACACGGATGGACAGGTGGGTGGTGCAGCGGCAGAGGTGAGTCTTGGGTGCAGACGACAGCACCCCCCTGAGAGCTCTCTCGGAGGCCCGAGTGCCAGCTCTTCCACACACTTGCCTTCTGACTCAGAGTGATCGTCCGCCCCCTCTGGGCTCAGTTTCCTCGTCGGGCCTGTGAGTGGGATGGAGCTGATTCGCTGTGCCTGCTCCAGTCCTCCAGCCCACACCCAGGTACCTGGAAGTCAGGGCCCAGGACACAGCCCTCCCCACAGAGAGCCGGGGCCAGCAGCCTCGGGCCACCGGTGCTCTGGGGACCAGCCCAGATGGGGAGAGCACTCCGCCCACTGGTGGTTGCCATGGGAAACCCTACGCTGCTTCCTTTCTCCTGGGCTGATTAAGGAAAGAGGCTCACCAAGTGACAGCGCGTCAGTGGGCCTCGCCTGCGGCCAGCGCCGACTTACCCCTGACATTTCCCAAGAGCCGGCCAACCTTTCCTGCCACAAACAGACGGACGTGGGTCCCTGGAGGCTGTCTGGCCAGCACAGGGCCCTGTCTCACGGGAGCTGGGGGCCCAGGGGACACGAAGGGGGAGGGGTGATGACAGCAACCAGACAAGGGCAGACTTGTGCGGGACCAACGAGGAGTGGAGGGAGGTGGGGCTCCAGGGAGCACTGGGAGGCTGGTGCAGGGGGAGCTCGGGCTGTCCCAGCCCACAGCCCACGAGGGCCCTGGAAGAGTAGGAGTCGAAGCCGTGGGACCACCTGGCAGGCAGGTCGGAGCCAGGGCACAGTGACGTCTACCCATTGTCACCCAGCTCTGGGTTTCTGCGACTCTGATGCTCCCTCAGGATTCCCGGGCTCTGGGCCTTTCTGATTGGGAATCAGAGAGTTAAGCAGCCCTGCCTCGTCCAGGCACAAGGCGACTTCCGCTGCGGCGATCAGGGAGGGCAGCCTGGTGGAGGTGCCCATCAATCAGGGGGCTGCGGGGGAGCGTTGCAGGCAGAGGGAGCGTCACTCGCAGAGGACTGCGGCCGGCCAGCAGAGGTGCCAGTGTCCTGAGACAGCCCGGCTGGGGCCTGGGCTCAGAGGCCTCGTCCTGTGCATGGAGGGTCCTGGGCGGGCCTCCAGTGGCCACGGGGGCAGAGGGCAGACCACACAGGCGGTCTGCGCCCCTCCTGCAGCAGCAGGTGGTGGGTGGGCGCCTTGCTGCCCTAGGCAGGCACACTCAGCCCTTGGCCCCCTGCACGCTGCCTGGCCCTGAGGGGCTGGGGTTGCCGCTCACGGGGGCCCAGGGGGCCCGCAGGTCCCGCCCCTGGAGGGAAGGTTCTGTCATGATTAAGCCCGTTCATGGTAGGATCCTGCCCCGCGCTGAATCCGCCCTGAGCAGTGAGGAAACCGTCACCCTCTCTCTGCGTCTCGGTTCTCAGTCAGACCAAACGCAGCGAGGACGGGCAAGCAGAGTTCTTCCTACACCTGTCGGTCATTGGCTGGCTACCCTGCAGGCCCTGTCCCCGAGAGGTGTGGGCAACAGGACAGGGGGACGCCGACACTGGGAAGGGCCCAGCAGTCCACAGCCAGCTGGTGGGCTGCAGAGCCCGCCCCCCACCCCAAGGACCCTTAGGAGGGAGCGGTCTGCCCCGCTCCTCCCCAGCCAGAGCGTGAGTCGCCCGCTCGGGAGGGAGGCAGCAGGACCCGGTCAGTGAGTGTGAGTGCCGTCTGCCAGCCGCACCCGAGGGCGGGTGCGGTCAGGGGAATAAACCTCACACTGGCGCATCCGCGGGAAGCTGACGAACATTCTGCTGAGATGCTCCCGGAAGACTCCCCTGGACCCCCAGCCTTTAAACCCCCCACGAGGGCCCTGAGCAGCGTGGCTCCGAGGCTTGGGCGTCGGCCGTGCCGCAAAGCCAAGGGTCCCCTGTTCGATACCTGGGTTTCAAGTTCAGCTTCCAGTTGGGGCTCCTGGGAGAGGCGGCTGGTGGGTGTTTCTCTCCCTCTCTTTCTCTCTCCCTCCCCCTCTTTCTAACAATAAATAAATAAAGCCCAAAAAAGAAAGCCTTCAAGAAGAAGGACCCAGCTCTCCCTCCCCCACCTTCCTCCCCTTCCCCCTCTTCCTCTAGCCCCACAGGCTCGCAGGGCCTCCTAAACTCGAAGGGCCCCCACAGGATTTGCCACTGGGGAGCAGTGGGTGGCGGCTGCTCATTTCAGGCTCGCCCCCCGGAACCTGGCCCCCAGGGCCCCCTTTACCCCTGACTGTCCAGTGAGCGGTCAGCGGCCGCACCTGAGCTCGCTCCTTTCCCCTAATAACGTTTCTGGGAGCCTGGGCCGCCCGCCCCGGCTCTCTCCTGCTGCCTCTCCTCAGCCCTCGAGTCACCGTCCCCAGCTGTCATAAGCGTGCTCTCAAAGTCCCCCGGACTCACGTTGTGAAATCTTTCCTGCACGCAGTCAGGGCCCCCACGCCACCGGCCGGGCCGGCTGGGACGGCCACAGAGGGCTCTGCGGTCACCTCCCACGTCCCTCCTGGCCCTGCACCGTCAGGTCACAATGCCGAAGCAAAGGCAGGTCGGGGAAACCACTTCAGACTGGCCAGTGGGGACAATTCCAGCAGGCTCTGGGGCCCAGGGGCTGTCCCTCGCAGTCTGGCACCTGGCCTGGGTGATGCTGGCTTGAGACACGTAGGCGTGGTATGTGACAGGCGGTGCACACTGTGGACTCTGGACGGCCGGGGAGATGTGACCACGTGGGCCATCGGCATAGCCTTATGGCTAAAGGATGCCGAGTGGACAGATACGGAGCCTAAGAAGACGCAGGACAGGGAGTTGCCGGGAGGGGGTGGGGGCGGGGAGGACAAGCTTGGGGCCTTTGCTCCCCTGCCCGACCGCAGGCGCTCTCCTGCACCCAAGGCACGCTCACACGGTAGCGTGTTGAAAACTGGAACGCGTGTGACCCCGTCGACAGGCGCAGAGAGAGCATTCCGCAAGACCCGATTTCTGTTCTCGAGAAAACGGCGTGGCTGTTCGGGGAAAGCAGGGAACGCAGGGGATCTGATGAGAGGCTCTGCCCAACACCTCGGGCAGTCACCCGAGTAACGGGGCAGTGCTGAGAGCTCGCCCGGGGAGGCCAGCCAGGGGACCGCGGTGCCCGGCTGGCTTTCCACCGCAAGTCCGGCTGGAGGCGGCTGGGAGCCGGCGAGTCTGGGGGGAAACAGCGCCGTCGCTACTCACAGGTCACAGGGCTGCGTGCGGGAGGGCCTGAGAGTCGACAGAGAAACCACGGCCCTGAGCAGGGAATTTAGCTCAGTTGCTGGATTCAAAATTTGTGGGCAAGATTCAGCTCTAATTCTGTGTGAGCGGCTACGTGGGGAAAATAAGCTTTCCTAAATAGACATTATTTCCAGTATCCACAGCCTGGGAATAATGCACAAGATCACTGCAAGAAAAACCGGAGAACGTTATCGGAGACACTGAGGAAGGTCCAAAGCAGTGGAGAGCCATCTGCGGGCCAGGGGACCGCAGCTTCTCCCCAAGTGCATTTCTGCTTTCCAGGGTGATTCACGGAGCCAGAGAGACGCCTGCGCAGACCCCAGCCCGGTCCTTGGGTGTGGGGAGCAGCACCAGCGATACGCCGTCCGTCCGGTCCAGACAGTATAAAGTCTATAAACCAAAGGGGGGGCGCTCCTGTCAGCCGCGACGGCTGCCAGTCAGCCGCGACGCTTTGGTTCAAGAAGGAAACCGCCTCTTGCCAGCAGGGCAGCCAAGACACTTATCAAAAGACCCAGGAGGGTGAGTGCACCATCCTCAAGGTGCACCAGGGGCAGGCTCCAGACCACTGCTGGGACCGCCGAGCTCACACCCCAGAGGGCTGCCCCATGCCACGCCGATCTCCCTTGGCGACGGCCGCCGGAGGCTCTGCCCTGCTGGACTGAGGACTCCGTCTGCCCTGCTGCCCACCTAGCTCCGGAGACCCTTCCTTGCAAGACGCTGAGGACTCCCTTGCCCACCGTGCTGTCTCCCAGACCTGCAGACTGAGACTCTGGGACTCGGGTTCCTGATCCCCCATGGATTGCTCTGTGTGTGTGTGTGTGTGTGTGTGTGTGTGTGATTCCCCTTAGATTGTCAGTGTGAGCAGGACACTGTGTGTGATGATCTGCTCTGAGTGAAGCTGCATTCAACGAAAGCTGAGTGAAGAGCACAGTCACCACCGTGTGTGACTCTCGTCTGTCCCTCGGTGCCGGGCTGCTCCGCAGACAGCAGTTGCCCAGCCGACTCACAGGAAAGGGTCTCACGAACCTGCGCTTGTGACGGTGGATGTAAGATGCAGATTCCAAGGCACAAGTGGGAAGACAGATTCAGTTCAGCACGTACTGACAGTGCTTGAGGGCCTCGGAATGGAGCGCGCCAGGATGCCTGGTGCGGCTTCCCTGCCGGCCAGGGAGACGTGCAGGGAGCCTTGGGCAGAAGAAGCAGGTTCCCAGATGCCCGTGGCCCATGCATCTGCTCCCGGGCATCCCAAGGTTAGAGTCACACAAAAGGCACCTGATTGCAGGTCCCTCTGGGGGAGGCTGGAGCACGGAGGAGGAGGACTCATGCAAAACGTCAACTTCTAAAAAGTGCACTTCCAGGAACTACTACTGTTCTGCACCCAGTTTCAGGCTGGTGGAGGTTTCGTGTTGGTATTGCTGAGCAGGAGTCTACAACGGACAAGTTAATCGCCCTGCGCAGAGGTGAGGTGCCCAGTGATGAGCTGAGTCCCGGAGTGAAGAGCTTCCGGGTCGGCCAGCGCAGCAGGCCCCGGGGAACGCCAGGGCCCGGGAGCAGAGGAATGCAGGGGAGGGCCCTCACGTATCCATCCCCTCCACTGCACACCATGGGAGGAAGGAGGGACGCCTGAGTCTGCAGAAACATTGCGGGGAGCTGTCTGGAGTCTGGGAAAACGGTTCAGAGCTGCCTGGTCTCCCCCCGCGCCCAGCCCCTTCACCCGCCGAATCTCTCTCCTGGGCCCGCTCTGGTGCGCTCCTCCCGACGACAAGGCTTGTCCGTGTTGTTGCGTGTAGCAGTAGCTCGTGTGTGGCTTTTTCCTTTTTGCTGATTAGTGTTCCTTTAGATGCCTGCACTATGGTTTATCCGTTTTCCTGGTGCCGGGCTCAGGGCTGCTCCCTGTTTCTGCGACCTGCGAAGCCACCGGAACCGCGCTCGCGCGTCCTTCTCCAGGCGCGTGTTTTCACTCCTCCTGGGAGACGTGGCAGTTCCATTGCCGGATCCATAGAACTGGACCCATTGGGTTGGATCATCAAGTGGTTGTTTCATTGTATGAGAAACTGACAAAGAGTTTTGCAAAGTGGTTAACCACTTTCGACTCCCACCGGAAATGGCGGAGGGTTTCGGTTGCTTCACATTCTTTCCAACACTTGACGGAGTGGGTCTATTTCATTCTGGCCACCCCGCTGGGCGGGAAGCCGTGTGCTGAATGTCAGAGATGGCGCCTGAGCCTCCTCGCAGGCTTCTTCATTTTAGCGTGAAGGTGCTCGGCCTTCCGCCTGGCGTCTGCTGTGAGTTGTGCATTGCGTGTGGATGCCCCTCACCCAGCTGCGAAAGTGCCCTCCACTGCTCGGTGGCTGTGTGACTTTATCACCCACAGGGTCGGACTTGCCAAGTGCTGCCGCTACACCCGCCTAGGCCACTGCGAGTCGTGTTCTCCTTTATCCTGCTACTGAAGAGACTGACACTGACTCACCATCAAATATGAAGCCAAAGTTAATCATATAGTTACGAGGGGTGGACCCAAGAAAAACCGGACTTTATTTATAAAAAACAATTGTGTATTTATTCAAAAATTGTGTATTTATTCTCACATGTTTAAACTTCAGTCACCTTCAAAGTGTTCTCCATTTGATGCAACACACCTATCAAGACGTTTTCCCCACCACTCAGAACAGTTTTTGAATGTATTGGTTTTGATGCCTTTCAGTGCTTCTGCTGTTTTCCGTTTCACTTCTTCCATATCAGCAAAACGTTTCCCTTAGACAAGGTTTTCCTTTTGGGGGAAACAAAAAAAACGTTGTGCAGAGTGAGATCGGGTGAATAGGGAGGGCGGGGCATGGGGTCATGCCATTTGGGGTCAAAAATTGCTGAACACTCAGCACAATGTGGGCAGGTGTGCTCCTAAATCCCCCATCATGAAATGGGCAAACACATTGAAAGTCTTCAAAAAAAATTTTCACTGAAGCAGAATGCAGCCTCTGACAACAACACCAGCTGGCATACTGACACAGGTGGGTTCCTAGAACACTCTCTTAAGAGGGGAAGCCTATACTACAAGGGTCCCACCCTCCAGAAGATAATTCCAGTTTGCAGGGTCCCCCTTCATACACAGTGCTGGATTTGATTTGCTAATATTTTGTTAACGATTTTTTTAAATCCTTGTCCAAGGATATGCTTACGGATTTTTTTTTTTTTTTGAGAGAGAAACATTGGTGTGAGAGAAAAGCATTGATTTGTTGCCTCCCATACCTGCCCCAGCCCGGGATGGAACCTAGGCACGTGCCCTGACCAGGGGTCGAACCCGCAGCCTTTTTGTACAGCGGAAGCTGCTCCAACCCACTGAGCCTCCCCTTTTCTTCCTCTGTCAAGTTAAGGAGGGGTCTGGGTGGCTCCTAGGTGCCTGACAGCAACGACGTGCACGCTGGAGTGCCAAGCAGGGGCCACCTCCCCCAAACCTATAAGGACAAGGAAGATTCAACATCAGATGACGCAGGAACAGTCTCAGGCTCAGAAAGACACGGTCCCGACTTCCGAATTACAATTTCTAGGAAGGAGAAAGGACTGGCCCTGTGGTCGTCTGGTCTCCAGCGTCTCGGCGAACCTGACCCCTCTCGGCCCGAAACCCTGGCAACCCTGAAATCTATTCCTGCAGCCCTAGCGCAATCGGTTGCCTCAGGCGCGAGAGTCACGAGGCCGCGGCGTGGTTGCCTAGGAAACGCCCACGTGCCTCCGCGAGGCTTCCCGGGCCTCGTAGTCTATCCGCGGCCTCGTCTAGGCCAGTGGCGTGTGAGAGAACTACAACTCCCAGGAGGCGGCGCGGCGGGGGAGGGGTGGGGCGGGGCTTGGCGGGACGTCTGGACCTGAGTGCGGGGTCTTCTTCTGGACGGAGAAGATGGCGTCTCAGGCAGCAGTACCCCGGCTGCGCTGGCTCCTGGCGCTGCCGCTACTGCTGCTCCCGCTCCTGTTGGTGCTCGGACCCCGGCAGGTGGCGGGCCACGGCGGCAAATACTCGCGTGAGCAGAACGAGCCCGAGCGGCCCCCGAAGCGCGAGCCCGGGGGCGAGTTCCGCATGGAGAAGTTGAACCAGCTGTGGGGGAAGGCCCAGCGGGTGAGCGGCCGGGCCCGGCGGCGCTGCCGGCCGGGTGGGGCTGTGGTCCTCCGGAAGCTGCGTGTGTCCCCTGCCCCTGCCCTAGCACTTCCGTCTTGACTCCCCGTGAAGTTCTGCAGTTCCTCTTCGGTGCATACGAGCGCTCGTGGGGCCTGGACGCCTTCGGGGTGTTGCGAGAACCCGGATCCTCAGGGTTGGGGAGAAGCCCTGCGAGGGGCCTCGCCCTCTTAGCTCAGGGTCACGTGCTGATGGGGTGGCAGAGCGCCCGAGAGCAAGGTTCTGGGAGCTGCGAGCTCGTGTCGAGGGCTCTTGTCGTCATTCGCTGATTCAAAGTGTTGAAGCGCTTGTGCTCCAAGGCGGGGGCCCAGACGGGGAGGGAGGCTGTGTGTGACCGCCCCTGTGTCCCTGTGTGCCTCCTGAGGCCGGTCCCCTTACCTGGGGCACCAGGAGGGACCGTGGAGGGCGGGCCAGGGTGGGTTTCACTTGCATACCTGGCGGTGCGTGGGACGTGGTCGTCCTGAGAGAGCCTCCCCTGAGCGCCCGGGGCTCTCAGGCCCCACCAGGGGCGGGTGTCGCGCCGAGGCTGCATACTGCCAGACCTCCAGGGACTACTCCGCCAGAGAGAGACCAGCCAGAGACCCGAGCTGTGGCCCATTCCGAGCAGTTTTTTTAACTGCCTTGTTGCATATTTAACGCACGTATCCAGATGGGTTTGAAATGGAGTATACTCACTTGTCGCGTCGCCACCATCTGTGCCACAAATATACCCCGTAGTGCTGGCCTGGCAGTCATCGGTGATATACTCCACTCTTAATGTTGGACACGTCCCGCTATGCGTTTGGCTTCTACTAACTCGTTCTTTTCACGGGAGGTCTTGACGGGTAACTAATGTGAAGAGATATTGAAATAATCCAGGGGGGAGGGTACCAGGTGTTCCCATGGGACCTGGAGCAGGGCTCTGAGGAGTGGGGGCTGGTGGTCCCTCCCTGAGCCACACAGGTGCTAGCTCCAGCTCACACGTGGGTTGTCCGTAGCCACCCTCGACCCCGGGACCTGCTTGAGAATTGCGGGTCCTTGGCGCAGGCGACAGCTCTGCAGTCACACTGCTGGACCTCACAGAGCTTTTTAACATGCTGACGTCACCAGGTGGGCCAGTGCGCAGCCCCGCCCCCTGCAGCCGCCCGTTTCCGAGCCCTGGTCTGGCTGTCCGTGGTGCACGTCTGCGCACGTCCGCTTCACAAACAGGGCCCGGCTCCCGGCTTGCGCCGCGCGCAGCCTGCAGCGACGCACCTGCAAGTGGCGTTGGGACACACGCTTCTGGTGTGGGGACACTTCAGTGTGGCTTTAGAAGTCAGCCATTGAACTAGAGAATCCCAAAGCACGTTTTTCTTCTTGTGGGTTTTTAATAAACATTTAGATGCCTTCCTGTTTCCAGTTAGCGCCATCTGTGTCAGTGGCTGCAACGCTGTACCTTGAGCATTTCATGTAACTGGCGGGTAAGGATTTTGAGGGTGGGAGTAGGAACAGAAGGACAGGAAATCTGAGGGGGTCGGGTTTCACACGTCTATTCAGACTCAGAAATCACAACTGTTTCCTTCCGCGCTCAGAACCAGCACAAACCGGAATGCAGGTTTAGCGGGAACCCAGCGCCTCATCCCCTGGGGTCGGAGGCTGGGAAGAGAGAACCTGCCCAGTGCAGGGGCCCTTCCCTGCGGTTCCTTCTGGGACCACCCAGCGCACTCCTTTCCTCTCGACCAGCACCGTCCCCTCGCCCCAGGGAGCAGGCCTGGCCCGCTGGCAGTGGTGGAGCGGCAGTCGGAGGGTCCAGGTCCTCGAAGAAGCAGAGACAGTGCAAGCGTCCGACTAGGGGCCGATGAGGGGTGGAGACAGGAAGCCTGAGGTTACACTGCTTTCCTTATAAAGGACCCTAGGAGTCTGCGTTCATCTCCACCGTGCCCAGTACCGCAAACTTGGCCCCGCGCCCAGTGACCTCTGGCTCCGGAGGCCGCGGGCACGCTGTCCAGCTGTGCCCTCCGGCTGGCGAGGCCTGGTGTGCAGCCAGCCAGGGCGTCTTCCCTCCCCCGCCGGCAGGGGCGCTCGTGCCTCCAGCCCACAGTGGCCCTGAGAGCCGGCCCCTCCCGCAGGACAGCGGGCACTTGGGCGCCCCGCACACCCAGCCCCGGGTCTGTCGTTGGGGGTCCTTAGCGAGTTCCAGAGGGGGGTGTCAGTCAGGCATGTGAACTCATTGATATTTAAAGCCGCCAGTTTTCTGGAACAGGCGAGAACCGTCAGGTATCTTTGCCGCTGGGAGAGGTGGCGTGGCCCCAAACCAGGCGGGGGCCTCAGGACCGGGCAGGGGTGCGGCTCTCGGGAACTGGGGTCCTGCCCAGCCCCTCCTCAGCTGGCGCCTGCGCACAAGGAAAGCTTCCCAGCCAGTGAGCCATGGTGGCGCTTTTTATTTTTAAGACGTTTCTCATCAATTCGGTCTTCTGTCCTCTTTAACGATAGTCACGGTCTCGCAGTACGAGAGCCGGTTTCCTCACCAGGGCCCACGTCCTGGCCCCTGCATCCTCCCACCCGCTGGCCCAGGTGCCCCGTGACCGTCCCCAGGTTCCAGGGCGGGAAGGGGGACTTCCTGTTGCCTTCCCCTCCTGTGCGCACAGGCCCAGGCCACTGAGAGCAGGTGGCTCCCTGGGGACACGCGGTGCTGCGGACGGTCCTCGCCCAGCGGGGCCGGGGTCCCTCCAGGCTCTCCTGCTGGGACGTGCGCGGGACGTGGAAGGGCTGGGGCCCCGACTCCGTGCTCTGCCCGGCTGCCAGGGTCTCCCGGCCTCCCTGTCCCTGGGGTCAGCGTCTCCCAGCCGGTGTCGTCGGTCCGTTGCGCGGCCAGTTGTCGCATGTCCCCTGCCCTTGTCCCACAGCTGCAGCTGTCCCCCGTGGAGCTGTCCGAGCTCCATGCGGATCTGAAGATACAGGAAAGGGATGAGTTCGCCTGGAAGAAGCTGAAGGTTGAAGGCCTAGATGAAGACGGGGAGAAGGAAGCACAGCTGATACGAAACCTCAACGGTACCTTCTGTCCCCGCTTCGTCCGAGGGCTGGGGCCAGCTGGCAGGAACGGGTGCAGAGCGAGGGGAGCCTGGGCCAGTTTCTAGGGAGGACGGGACTGGGGGCTCGGAGAGGCCTCACAATGTCCTGGGTGCTGGACTCTGCCGCCCGGGAGGCCCGGGCACACCCACTCCCACCTGAGCAGGGAGAGGGTGGGGCCCTGGGAGTGGGCCTGAGCTGCGGGCGCCCGCCCCGCCTGCTGTTAGGGACCACAGCGGGCGCTGCACCCCACATGGCCGAGAAGCCGCTCCAGGCGGTCCCCACGTTGACCGGGGAGTAGCAGGCTGATGGGCCTTCTTCCTTCCCGGTCCTGCGGACTTTCATTGGAAGTTGCTGACAGCAGAGTTTCTCCTTTAGAAAACCTTCGTCCAGCAAGGGGTGGGCTGGACACAAGAAGGCCCCCAGCCACCCCTGCCGCCCTGAGCTCTGTGCCCCCCCCCCCACTAGACACGGGCTGAGGAGTCTGGTTTTGAGAGTCTGAGATTGGTCTGCACACGACCCACTGGAACGACTCCCGTCCCAGCCGGGCCTGCTCGCGGTGGGGGCCCGGGGCAGCCACTGCTGTGGGGCGGGGCCCTGAGCTGCTGCCCCCTCGGGGAGCGTGCGGCCCGAGGCTCGTTTCATCCTGCTGGGTCCTGAGTGTCACGAGAAACCCCGGGTGGGAGGAGGGGACCTGCAGGCAGGGGGACAGACCCGGCGGGCGACCCTGGCCCCACCGTGACCGCCAGCCCCTCTCTCCTAGTCATCCTGGCCAAGTACGGCCTGGACGGCAGGAAGGATGCCCGGGCGCTCAGCAGCAACTCCCTCAACGACGGGACCGGGCAGGACAGCCTGGAGGACCCCCGGCTGGAGAAGCTGTGGCACAAGGTACCCCGACGCTTCCTGCAGACCCCGAGACGCGTGCCCTCGTGTTGAGAGCTGGGGGCCACCTCTCTGCTCTGGCCTGTCTCGAGCTGGCCCAGCCGGCCAGGAGCTGTCAGGCATGGGGCAGGGGAGCTGCCCGGCAGCCGTGCACAGGGGGCGCGGCTGGACTCCGTGTCTGCTCCGGGGCGTGGGGGCCTGCAGGGGGCCCATGACTCTGAGAGGTGCCCTCCCCCGGGGGTGCACGCCGCTGCTGGGGCTGCAGAGCCAGGCGGTGGGGGGCTCTCGCCTCGCTGCCTGCCGTCCACCAGCTCCTGTCCGAGATGCTCTGTCGGGGCCAGGTCGCGAGGGGTCAGGAGTTGGGACTCTCACACCAGCCCGTCGTCCTCAGTCTCGGGGCGCCGGGGAGGTGGGGGTGCCCGAGGTGCCTGCAGCGGGCTCACTCGGCCACTCTCCTCGCAGGCGCAGACCTCTGGGAAATTCTCTAGGGAGGAGCTGGACAAGCTCTGGCGGGAGTTCCAGCACCACAGAGAGAAAGTTCGGGAGTATGACGTCCTGCTGGAGGCCCTGAGCAGGACAGAAGGTGCCTCCCGCCCACCTCCCCCAGGGCGGCTCTGGCTCCAGAGGGGGCTGTGGGCGGGGATGCATTGCTGGGGCCTCGCCTGCCCACCCCTTTTTCGGGGGGGCGGGTTGCTCCGTGCAGGACCCCACCCGTCAGGGTGCCCTCGGCAGGCCCAGGGTGTGTTAGTCAGACAGGGTTCTGCTTCAGGACGTGGCGTGCCACCGGCCACTGCTCCCACGGACGCCTCGTTCTGGCCGTGTGACCGTTGATGGCACCGCTGTCTGGTCTCAGGACCCACCCCAATCACGGGCTCTGACCCTCAGAAAGTTGGCAGGCACCCAGCGGGGCCGGGGTGGGCGCAGTGGGGGGGGCCTCGGGCTCTTGGTGCGCTGACATCCTAAAAGGGGCCGTGTGGGAGCAAGGGTTCTCGGGTCTGCCCCTCTCGAAGGAAGGGACTGGGAGAGGGACCGTTTAGTGACCTTGGAGCCTGTAGAAGGAGAGACACTGCAGCCAGACAGGAGAGGACGTGCAACCCCGGGTGACGCAGGGCTGGCTCGGTGGCGGGTGCCCTAGGCCCTCGTCAGGCACTGCTTCCGCCCCCTGCAGAGCTCCGGGAGAACGCCATCAGCCCGTCTGACCTGAGCCGCGGGCCGGAGGAGGCGGTGCTGCGCAGCAGGCACGCGGAGCTCAGAGACCGGCTGCGGGGCATCAACCAGGGCTACGACCGCCTGCGGAGGGTCAGCCACCAGGGCTACGGCACCGAGGCCGGTGAGCGCGGGCGCGGCGCCCCGGGCTGCTCTCCGGCTCTGCTCTCCAGTGTCGAGTAGCCAGGTTTTCAGCCCCCCGCGCCCCTCACAGCTGTCACATCCCCTCGGCCCTCGTATCTGTCAGCTGGTTACACTGGTCACAGCTCCACGTGTGGTGGCTCGTCTGCACCAGTGCGTCCTTCTCAAGTTCCCAGCCCACTGCTCACCCAGGACCCTGCTGCAGGCGGCCTGGGAGGGGGGCGGTGTTCCGGGAGCCCCACCTCCCGGCAGGTCCTGTGAGCTGCGGACTGAGAGCCCACGGGGAGAGTGCCCCTTTGCTTCCCAAGGACGCCCACGTACGCGTGGGGACACACACCGACGTGTCTGCGCACGCTCACCCATACAGCTCTGGCGGCCAGGCGGGAGGCGCGGCCCGGGCCGCAGGAGGCCCCGCGGGTCTGAGGCCGCCCCTCCCTCCGCCAGAGTTCGAGGAGCCCCGGGTGCTGGACCTGTGGGACCTGGCCCGTGCCGCCAACTTCACGGAGAAGGAGCTGGAGGCCTTGCGGGTAAGGACGGCGCCTGCCGGTGGGAGTTTATGCTGCCGCGGGAGGTGCTGTCGCTTCTTTCCCTTAGAGCGGACAGCAGGTCACGGGACCTTCTCGCCCGTGCATCCCTCCCTCTCGTCTGTTTGGCGGGCCTGCCGGGCAGGGGCTTTGGGCGGTGGGAGCCCGTTGGGAACTCAGTCGCTTACAACGCCCGGCCAGGAGGAGCTGAAGCACTTCGAGGTGAAGATCGAGAAGCACAACCACTACCAGAAGCAGCTGGAGATCTCGCACCAGAAGCTGAAGCACGTGGAGCGGCTCGGCGACCAGGAGCACGTCAGCCGCAACAAGGAGCGCTACGCCCTGCTGGAGGAGAAGACCAAGGAGCTGGGCTACAAGGTGGGTGCCCCCGCCCCCCGGATGCGGCCTGCGGCTTCAGGCCACGCCCCAGTCCCCCGGCCGCCTGTGTGCCTGACTTCCGGGTCTGAGCCTCGGTTTCCCCTGTGCAGGGGCGGGGCCTCAGGCACGCAGCCTTACTCCCACGTGGCCACTGCGCGGGCTGCCCTGGAGGGGACGGGAGAGAGGGAGGGCGGGTGGGCGGGCAGGGCTGGAGCCGGCAGTCCTGACCCTGGAAATGGGTGGCGGGTCAGTGGTTCCCAACGTCCTCCGCTGCGGAGTATCTCCAGAGCGCACGCAGGCCACTGCGCCTTGTGGACTGCCCCGTGCTTGGAGGGGGACCCGCTGAAGGCCGGAGCAGGCGGCCCCAGGCCAGCCGCCGCCTCGTGCTCTGCGGGGGTCACGCCGCCCTCCCGTGGGTCCACTGGTCAGGGCATGTGGGACGGGCACCGTCCAAGTGCCGAGGGGTGAGGGGCCTTTATCCAAAGAGCCTCCGGTGCGGGTTTGGCGGAGAGGACCCAGGGTGCACAGAGGGGCAGGGGTGGCACAGGGCGTCCCCAGGGGCCCGGTGAACTGGCCTCTGCGGGGCGTGGGGCTGCGGCTGGGGGGTGGGCAGAGGGGCAGCCTCTCCAGCCTCTGGAGCCGCAGGGATGAGTCCCCACGAGAACACACGGCCGTGCGGACCGCGCCTGCTCTTGGTTGAGTGTGAGGGAGAAGCCGAGTGCCACGGCGCCTGCGCAGTCGACTTTAAAATGGTCGTCGAAACGCGGGGGTTTGCGGGGCAGGGTTCAGGTGGCACAGGCAGATGGCGGTGTGAGTGAGCAGGAGCTTCGCCTGGTGGGAAAGCACGCGTGTGGGCCAGGGAGTGTGCGCAGACAGACCCTCACTCCAGGGGCAGGCGCCCCCCGCCGGCAGGTTCCGGGAGGAGTAGGCAGGAGCTGCCGGGGGTGCCAGGCCGCGTTAGTGACTGTGATGTGATGGTTTATGGGCGGCAGAGCCGAGCAGTGACCCCGTGTGGCCGGGACCCGGGTCCGGGCCGGCCGTCTGTCTCTCCAGGTGAAGAAGCACCTGCAGGACCTGTCCAGCCGGATCTCCAGAGCGCGCCACAACGAGCTCTGACGCCCGGCCGGGGCCGCGCTGCCGGGGCGTCTGCGTGCCCGGGACCGAGGGAGGCTGCGCCGGCTCCCCCGCTGAGGGCCGCCCCTGCGGCAGGAGCGCGGGTCCTGGCAGTGGGCGGACTGGTGTCCTCCGGCCGCAGCAGCGCGGTTTGCGCCCAGAACGTGCCACTGCAGGTGTCGCATAACCCTGAAGTCCTGAGCATTCTCCACGTTTAATTCCCATCGTCAGCGACCCAATGCCTCCCTCGTCTCGTCCAGTCTCTGCCTCGTCCTGTCTCTGTGGCTGGCCCTCGGAGCCCACGGCAACGTGATCCCAGGTGTGGTCAGTGGCTCTGGGTCCTGGCTCTTCTGGAGGGCCCCCTGCCTCCCCCGACCCCTGGCGGGCTCAGCGCTCAGGCCAGCTCAGTGGGCTTTTCCCTGCCCACCCCCGTCTCAAGGAGCCTGCAAGTTCCCATCTGACGGGAGTGCCGGCCATCACCCAGGACGGGGCTGTGTCCGCACAGTAGCTGGCCTGGGGTGGCTGACACAGCTCCCGGCTTTGTACCTGGAGGGGCCTGACCCATCTGGGCCAAGGGCTACCTGCTGGGGCTTGTGTGCTGGGGTGCCGTGAGGGGGGGGCGGGGGCAGGGGCCTGATCCGGGTCTCGGCACAGACCTGGGCCTCTACTGACCTCCAGGTTTGGGTGGGCTGCGAGTTCGTTTCCCCTGCTCGGCCCCGCGCCTCCCCCCCCCCCCCACACACACACACACACACTCCTCCTGGAGACTTTCCTCTTTCTGACACTGGACGGGCCCGGGGCCCTGGTGGGAGGGCGCGGGAGCACACAGGTGCGGGCACGGGGTCTCTGCCGCGAGTCTCGGAGCGGGGAGCCTGTTCTCTCCCCACAGACCGGCTCCTCGGAGGCCTGTGCGTCTCCACGTACGTCTTGGAATCAGCTGCCGCTCTCGGACAGGAAAGCCCCCTGGGTTTCCTCCAGGCTGCCCTGGACGGGCCGGCCCCCTTGCAGAGCCCACCGCCCGGCAGCCCTGGGGCTCCACGCCTCGAGGTCGGCGTGTCGGCCCCCTCCCTCCGGGAGCCCGGGCACCGTGTGCGGCTGTGGGTGGCGGACTTCCTTCTGTCTCTGGTTCGTCTCCTGCGGGGCCCTCATGCCCTGTCCCCTCGGGTCCCCCCTCGGTGGTCCAGCCTCGCCAGCAGCATGATGCCCCCCCCCCCACCGAGACGGGGAACAGTGGGGTGGGCACGGCCCGCGTCTGCCACCGTCCTGTCTCGAGTCCCCTCAGCCGCAGCCAGCTCTACAGGTGGCCTCGCGCAGGCCTGCGATCTCCCTTGTGCTCAGTCTTTGGGTTAAGAACGCAGATTTAAAAATAGATATGGGCTGTTTAGAACTTCTGATTCTTGTGTATTTTTTTTAAAGAATTTCTCCATTTTTTTAAAGATTTTATTTATTTTTTAGAGAGGGGAAGGGAGGGAGAAGGAGGGAGAGAGAGAGAGAGACATCAATGTGTGGTTGCCTCTCATGTGGTCCCCACTGGGGACCTGACCCACGACCCAGGCATGGGCCCTGACTGGGAATCGAACCTGCGATGCTTTGGTTTGCAGCCCGCGCTCAATCCACTGAGCTACGCCAGCCAGGGCTGATTCTTGTGTCTTTATTTTAAAGGTAATACTTACAAAGGAATTTCACTTTTGTCAAAACAGTGGGCATGGAGTTGACACTGTGCCCTCCCTGAGGTCTGTGACCTGACAGTGACACCTCTTTCCCGAGGTGCTAAGGTGGTAGCGGGGGTGTCTGGGCCCCCCACCCGAGGGGTCCTGGCACACTGCAGCCCTGGGCCAGGGCGCGCTGGCCACACCTTGCTCCCCGCTTGCCGCTTAAAAGGAGAGCCCCGTACCTTCGAATCGTGTCCAGGGCCCGGGCAGAGCCTTCCCAGCCCTGGACCTCGCTTGTTTGCTGGCACAGCCCCGGGGCCCTCCCACCGCACCCCAGGGCTCAGGGCTGAGCCTGCTGCCGTGCCGCCCCCTTGACCCCCCCAGTTCAGAAGGTGGTGCAGGCGAGGGAGGCTGGCGTCTGGGAGACGGACAGCTGAGGAGGGAACACGGAGTGTCAGCCACCTGCGCTCCCCGGGGGCAGCTCCTCAGCCTCACTGGTGGGCTGGGGCGGGGGGGAAGGGAGGGGTGGGCTGTGGTGGGAGCTCTGGCTCACCTCACACGAGACAAGGACTGGAGGACCTGCCTGAGCTGCCCCCTCATGTGCGGGCCTCGGGAGAAATGGCAAGAAGCCCCCCGCCCGCCCCGCCGAATTCAGCATCCTGGCCCTCTCTGGCTCTCAAAGTCACAGGAGGGCTACTCAGCTGCCCAAAAGCCGTCGGGAGGAGATGCGGGAGCCCTTTCCCCGACCCTCCAGCGCGGGGCTAAGCTGGCCCTTGTACCCACAGCCGTGGTGAGACGGGCAGACTGTCCCGGGGCCGCCGTGCAGGAAGCCTGCGGCTGGTCCTTGCGGGGAGCAGGGCCACGTTACAAACAACACTGACAGTTCAGAACGGTTCACGTGACCCACAGACGTGTCTGGGGAGCAGCGTGGTCAGTAAGGGCATGTGTGGGCTGCATGGCAGGCTGCCCGCGTCCAGGGCTTGGCAGGGCAGGGCGACAGCTGGAGACCCCGGCCCCGCGGCTGCAGGATGCTCCGCTGCCTGCGGCTCGGGTTCCCGTGTCCATTGGGCGCCGCCACCTCGGGGAGGGGAGGGCAGTGCACACCCCAGGGCCACACTGCTGCCCAACCGGAGGGGGCAGCCCCGGGCGCCGGGGACCAGCCGTGCCCCCCCCTCCTGCGGCCCGGAGGCTGTGAGCCACGGAGCCGGGCCCCTGCGGGCCCTTGGAGGCTGCCTCCCTGGCCCGTCGCCCCCGCTTGGCCGTGCAGCTGCCCACCGTGGGAGCGAGGGGCTCAGCGAGGGGCTCCCTTCCTCCTGGACTCCAGCTCGGCCAGCCGCTCCTCCCGAGCCTGTGCGTGCTGCGTCCCCGCCCTGTGGGCCGCCGCAGTGGCCGCACGGTCGATCTGGGCGTAGCGGGCGGTGCCGGCCCCTGAAAGCAGCCCCAGGTGAGCGGGCCCGAGTGACCCCGGGGAGCCCACTCCTCCGCAGAGGCCTCGACCTGCGCGGGGGGCTGGGGGTGCGCCCGTGCCACCCGCCCAGCGGGACCCGAGGGGAGGCCCCGCGTGGGGCCGTGGCCCCCGAGGTGCCCACCCCCGTAGGCTGTGGGGGGACCTACCTCGGACACCCGCGCTGGCCTCCGGGAGCCCCAGGCCCAGGTAGTGCAGCTGTGCCCGGGGGGAGGGGCTGGCGGGGATGTTCGCATAGGTGGGCGCCTCACTGACGGGCCTCTCGGGCCCCAGGGCTCCTGTGGGGATGGGGCTGTGAGTCTCCAGGGGTGGCTGGGAGCCCTGCTGACCCCCAGGACGCGCAGCAAGCGCCCCCCGCCTGCTCTCGCCTCCACGTCTGCAGGGCCTTGGGGGCTGCCTCCGTTTTCCTGGGCTGCCTCTGTCTGTCCTGAGACACGGCCCCCCCCACCGAGCGTACACCTCCCCCTCTGCTGTGGGTGACCCCCGGGGCCCACACTCCCGCCTTCAGCCCTGCTGCTGCCTGCCACCCTGCTGGCCACTTTCTCAGCGGGTCCCCAGCATCCTGCCCCTCCCAGGCAGGACACCCCCACCCTGTCCACACCCCGCCCTCCCTGCCACTGTGCTGGGTCCCTCCACCTGCTTCGGGTTTCGGGGACCCCTGCCCTGAGTGCAGGGCCACACTCATCACAGTGCTGCCCCCTTCTGTGTTCCCCGGCAGGCACGTCAAGTCCCTCCCCTGTCCCAGGAACCGCTCGGTGGGGTTCAGGGTGGGCCCCCCGCAGCAGGCTCCTGCCAACCCCTGGCTGGGGGCAGGACCCGCCCAAAGGGGACCAGGCACCAGTCCCAGCAGCGCCCCTCCTGCCCTCGGGGCCTCCTGGGAGCCTGCGGCCTGCAACCCTCTCCGGTACGGCGTTCCTGGCTGGGCTGTCGCCCTGGCCGCTGTGACCCCCACCTCCCTACCCCGTGTCTGTGCTGGAGCTGGTTCCAAAGCCAAGCCTACCTGAAGGCGCTGGGAGCCCAAGGGGTGAGGCCGCTGCTCCCTAGACCAGAGAGAGCTGGGTCAGCCGTCCATCCATCCG
This sequence comes from Trachops cirrhosus, assembly GCA_028533065.1. Taxonomy (NCBI): domain Eukaryota; kingdom Metazoa; phylum Chordata; class Mammalia; order Chiroptera; family Phyllostomidae; genus Trachops; species Trachops cirrhosus. Next base: position 1,389,893 of record CM052538.1, on the reverse strand, counting down.
TCCCCACCTCAGCCCCCACACCAGCTGAGGGCCAGGACACGGACCCGGAGAGCAGCACAGGGCGGGGCCAGGTCAGCTGCAGGGAGAGCAGCCCAGGCCCCGCACTGTGTGCCCAGCACTCACGCCTGTCCCTGAGCCCTGCCCTGCCGGACTGACCGACCCATCTGGGGGAGGAGTCTGGGATGAGCCCCACCCCCCACCCCGTCCGCCCAGCCTGTGCTCTAAGGGGTTTTCCGGCTGGAAGCTGGGCCACCTGCTGCGCTGGGACAGGTGAGGCTATGGTGAGCACTCCACGAGCAGCAGAGTGGCCTGATCAGGGGTATCTCTCCCAGGTGCTGAGAGAGCCTGGGGAGGCAGTGGCCTCAGAGCTGGGGACGCTGATGCCAGCGATTGGGATGGAGAGAGGGACAGTGGCCCGTGGCCGGCACCTACACTGACCCCAAGGCCTCCGTCTCCCAAACCCCACAGGAGCTGGGTTTCGTGGCTGGACTGGGGGCTGGAACCAGGGTGTGAAAGCCCGATCTGCTTTCCAGGAGGGCGCAGGCACTGCCGGACTCGGGACGAGCGCCCCGCCCGGGTCCTGGACCAGGCTCCTGAGCAAGGGACTGCTCATACCCATCATCTTGTGTGAGGGGCCCCGTGTGTTCTGGGGCCGTGGCCACCCAGGACAAGAGGCCGACGCCCTCCGGAAGCCAGGCCCTTGCACACTGGCCCCCAGCCCGGAGTTCTCACGGGCTCCCCCTGCCCTGAGCCCCCACCCCCACCCCACAGAGGGCACCTGCTTCCAGGATCAGCCCCGCAGGTGCGGGACACCACAGGTGTGGTGGAAATGAGCAGATGCAAGGCTGCTGTGTCTCCCTCCCTGGGGGCAGGACTGGGGCAGGGCCAGGCAGGGCCCTGGAGGCAGGACTTGCGAACCGGTGGGGAGCGTCTGGCCGCTCAGGCTACCCCCAAACCCCGGCACTTGGCAGGGGGCTTCGGGGCACCTGAAGGACCCCTCACACTGGAGGCCGAGGCCTCTAGGAGCCCCCACAGGGCTGCAGTGGCCACTCCCATGGAGGGCCCCTCCCTCCCCTGGTTGAGGCTTGGTGGTCCACAGCCAGGCCCCGCCCACCAGGCCCTGAGGGCCGACTCCTGCCGCGGACTGAGGGTGGGAGGCTCTGGCCATCCGGCTCCAGACTTGCCTGAGTCCACCCTCCCACCTCAGCCCCCAGATGGCCAGTCCCTCGAGTCCCAGCCGGCTGCCTCGACCAAATTCACCCTTGTGGGGCAGGGCGAGCGGAAGGTGTAGCTCCGCCCTCCATGGCGTCATAGGGCGGGGCAAGTCACTCAGCTCAGCTGGTTCTGGTGGGCGGAACGCCTGCCCCTTCCCCCTCTCCCAGCCCTCCAGGGTCACCACCCCCACCCCGCCCCAGATCGCAGCCCTGTCTGTTCCCTCTGAGGCTGGCCAGACCCCTCGGGGTGGAGGTGTGATGGCCGTGTGTGTGTGACACTGACTCACAGGCCTCCGTGGGGCACTGACTTGTGTCACCTCGGTAGACCCTCCCCGCGGGCCCATCTGCGGGAGAGGAAACTGAGGCTCAGACTGGGGGCGTGACTTGCTAGGGTCACCCGGCCGGCAGGCGGGCCCCGTACGGCCCCCAAGCCTGCCTTTCCCACCCGCAGTGAGGCAGGGCTCACCCAGAGGGCCGCAGGCAGGGCCACAGGACGGGGCCCGGCCCCCAGGACGTGCAGGGAAGACTGAGGGGTCCCTGGAGCCCCGCCACCTGCGGGGCGGACAGCAGAGAGGGCCGCCTGGCTCCGAGCCAGCACCCTCACGGGCCCACAGAGCAAGTGTCCACCTCCCCTGGACACTGGAAGCCACCTGCCTGAGCCCCAGGGGCCACCGAGGACCTCACCGTGGTCTCCAGTAAACACTCAGGAACACGCCACGCGTGCGCTCATCACACAGACCACACCTGCGTGCATGCACTGGACACGCCGCACAGCACGCATGCGCGCGCGCACACACACATGCACGTACTCAAGGTCGTGAGCGCGCACCAGCCCTGGGCTTTCTACAGCCCACCGCTGTCGTCGCCCCACACGCCGAGGCTTTAGGCTGACCGGCCGGCCAGGCGCAGCCTCGCGTGGGACATCGGTCTCATCCCTCAGGGAGGGCCGGGGCAGGGGGGGCCACACGGAAAAGAACAAGATGATAAGAAAAGAACGTTTTATTTCCGGTGTAAGGATTTATTACAAACGGTCAGATCTTAACGGTGTAAAAACCACAAACGCCTTCAGCCAGCAGTGAAGGGACGAAGCGGGACAGTGACAGGCGAGCCGCTCGCCCCGCCGGGGCTGGTTCCAGAGCGCGGGGCAAAGCCACCCAGAGTCCAGAGCCGACGGACACCGGCCACGCTGCTCACGCCGCCTCTGAGGCCGCAGCACGAACGCGCAGCACCAGGCCCCTCCGCTGCACTCCATGCAGGCGAGCAGGCAGGCCGCGGAGGGCGCTGGCGGGGGCCCTGGGGGCCACGGCGGTGCCTGGGGCCCCGCAGGTGCGAAGGGGCAGCCCCGAGCTGCAGCCGGGCGCCCTCTGCTTCTGACCCCCAGCCTTCTAGCCCTTTTGCAGCTGGGTCTCCTGCCTCACCGGCCACTCAGAAGGCAATCTCAGCCCCTCCCAGGAAAAGGCTGGGTGGGCTAAGCCAGGGGTGGGGGGGGCAGTCCCCGGGTCACGAGACCCACCCCCACAAGTCCCTGGGCCTCCTGAGCCTCAGTTTCCTCCCCACAGGACCGGCCGCCGGTGGGTGTGGGTCGAGGAGGACGGAGGGACAAGCAGCCCCCCATCCTACACACAGGGCCGCACAGGGTGGTCCGTCTTGGCTCAAAGTCCCCGGGACGTGGGCGAGTGGAGCTGCTGCGGAGGGACTTAAGGTCTAGGGGCGGCCAGGCTGCTGGTGGCGAGAGCGGGACCCGGGCTGAGAGGGAAGGGCCGCCAGGGGGGCCAGCGCCCACCTGCGCCCGGCACCTGATCCTGGGCCGGGGGCTCCGCAGACCCGCCTGCCTGCCCAGAGCCGCCACTCAACAGAAGGCGCTTCCAGCTGCACCCAAGTCCGTCCCCCTGCACCCGATCCTGCGGGTCCACTGGCAGCCCCAGCGCCCTCCCTGCAGGCTCCACTCCCCGGAGAGCGGAGGGCTGGCTCTCAGGGGACATCCCGCCGCCACGCCCCATTAAGCCGCACTGTTGCCGGTGTCACCAAATGCCAAAAGAACGCCCCTCTGCAGGGCTGGCGCCCCTTCTCGCCTGTAAGGAGAGCACGCCTGCCCTCAGGGAAGGGGGTTTACCTTGAGCCCTCCGCAGGCCGGGCACGTGGAAAAGAAGGCTGGGGGGGGCCCCGTGTGGGGGTCGCCTGCTTCCGAGGGCGCTCGGGCGGCCTCGATGCCTGGGGCCTCCGCCTCCTGTCCCCGCCGCCTCGCACCCGAGGGACAGCCCGTGGGCGTCTGGCCGCCGGGGTCCCCAGCTGCACTGCCGTCGGGGCCGCCCTGGGCAGTGGGGGTCTGGTCTCTGGGGGCCGGGCGCAGACTGCGGGGCGTGTCGTAATGGGGCCGCAGGGCGCTGGGCACCTGGTACTCCGCTGTCCCGGGCGGGCAGGCGCACAGGCTGGGCTCGGGCACCCCCGCCGCCGGTGGCAGGCTGAGCAGCGAGCCGGCCTCGTCGCCGCCGCGCCACACGTCCAGGCTGCTCCCGGCGCAGGACGAGAAGCTGCCCGAGTAGGAGGAGTGGCTGCCCGTGGCGATGCCGCTGTCCGAGGAGCTCTGGCGGCCCACCTCCTGCAGCTGCCGCGGCCTCGGCGGCTTCGGAGGCGGCCTCGAGGCACCCAGCATGGCCTCCCCCGGGGCCTGGGCCGCCGCCAGCCCGGGCCCCTCCTGCGACGTGCTGGCTGAGGACGAGGACTGCTCTGGCCATGCGGCGAGCCGACTGCTGGCGCTGACATCCGAGTGGCTGGCTTCCGACGAGGAGCTGGACAGGCTGCGGTCGTCCCCTGGGGTGGACGGGCGGCGCTGAGCTGCGGGGGGCCCAGGGCTGGGGAGGGCTTGGTCGGGGCTGACACCCAGTGCATCTCCTGGCTCCATGCCCCCCACCCCGAACTGCACCCCGGGCCTTTGTGTCTGGGCACCCATGGGGGGGCCCACTCGGGCGGTGGCCTTGCCCAGTGGGTGGGAAGACCCCCGCCCCTCCTGCCCCGCCCAGGCCAGCACCCAGTGTCCCTGGCTTCGCCCGTCCGGAACACACGAGTAAGCAAGCTGGAGAGGACTGAGTGAATGAATGCCTGCAGGGGGGCCCCCCCCCAAAGCCCGGCCCCCACCGCCCGCCAGGCCCCACCTCCGCTGCCGGGCCGGCCGAGGTGGGAGAGGAGGCTGAGCCGCTTCTCCAGCTGCAGCGCTTCCAGGGCTTCCTGGGCCACGCGCTCCTCTGCGGCGGCGGGTCCCCCGGGGCTGGGGTCTGCAGCAGAGAGGAATCACAAGAGGCAGCCCCGGCCCCCTCCTGGCAGCCCCTCAGCCACGGCCCCTGTGCTGCCCGGGACGTCATGGCGAGCCCAGCACTGTAGGGCCAGCCCGGTGTGTCCCCAACCCACGGCATGGCCACAGGTAACCACCCCGGCCCAGGAGCCCACTGTCTGCACCCTGCACCCAAGCCACACTGGGTTGCAAGGAGGGACAGCGCCAGCAGAGGGCGCTGCCACACCAGTCAGCAGCGCTGGCCTGGAGGCTCGCGCCCAGGCGCTGGAAGACAGCACCCGGCCACAAGCAGGGAAGGGGACAAGGTGGGGCACACTCCCAGCAGCCCCTGTCCCACCCCAGCCCACAGTCCCTGTGACCTCAGGCTCGCCCCCCACGCTGTCTGGGGGCCAGGGCTGCTCAGAAAGTCTGCAGGAGCCTTGCCCGGGGCTGGGGTCTCTGGCTGACCCCCAGCCGGCTGCCTGCTTCTGATTGGCACAACTGTCCCCACCAGAAGTGGTGGCCTGGGTGTCCCAACAGCTCAGGCCTGTGGAGGAAGGCCGACGTCCCCAGGAGCCCAGCTCTGGGCAGACGCTCCCCACGCACCTGGGAGAACCGGCCGCAGCCCAAAGGGGCCCTTGGTCGGGGAGATGCCTCGGACGATGCAGTCGAACAGGAAGCTGATCTGCTCGCCCTCCGCCGAGGACAGGAAGAAGACCCCGGCCCCTGCAGGGGACGGCCCGTCAGCCTGGCCCGAGCGCAGGCGCCGGGGGCTCCCCGCAGCCCCTCCCACCTCCGAGCTCACTGAGGGCCAGGGAGCAGGGCGGCCCGGAGCGGGCCCACCCTCCCGGGAGGGTGGCCGGGAGACCGTCCCCCCCGTGGGGGCCCCACACCCCCGTGCCATGCCCAGGGCTGTCAACGGTGCTGACTATGGTGCCGGTGAGACAGCAGCCAGGACGCCTGCCCTGCAAAGACGCGGCCACCTTGCTGACCAGCCAGTGCCCCCCCCAGTGTTTCCGGGTGGGAAACTGGAGCCCCGGGGTCGGGGTGCAAGCGGAGGTGGCACCCTGGGACTCCCTCCCAGCAGAGGAAGGGGCTCGGGCGGCGGGCGCCTGGGGCCTGCACGCGGAGGGGTGCCAGGGCAGAGGGCAGGCCGGGTGAGTCGGCGGGACGCCCCACCGCCCTGCCGCTGGGCCCGCGGCCCCGCCAGGGTGAATGAAATCCCTCACCGCGAGTGAATGGGGACACCAGGCCACGTGGGTTTGGACCGGCGGAGTGGCCTCACCACCCAGGAATGCCTTCGGCTCCTGCCCTCGGCCTGCTGCCCAAAGAAAGGCACATGCCCTCCAGGGGCGGTCCCCACGCGCCTCGAGGGACTGGAAGCTCCACTCCAGAGCCTCTGCTGACATCCAGGTCTCCACCCTCGCAGGTCCGGGGGCCGGCTCCCCCACCACCCCGATAACGCCACTGTGCCCCTCGGTGGCACCCCAGATGCGAGGGCAGTGCACACCCTTTGGTGGTTGGAGCTTCATCCATGCAACACCCCCAAAACGGTGACCCAACTGCTACAGAGATGAAGAAACTGAGGCCCAGAGAAGGGCCGAGACGTGGGCTTGAGCTGGGACCCCCGCCAGGGACCCCCAAGAGGCCTGGCAGGTGGCCCTCCTAGCCAGGGCGCGCTGGCAGAGTACCGCCCCCCCTCGGCCGGACAGCAGGCCAGGGGAAGGCCCGTCACGCGGGCCACCGCCCCACGCGCAGCCGCTGCCCCACCCGCCCTCACAGGACCGGGCCTCTAATCCCCAGCTCCCAGGCACCTGGCAGAGGCCTGGGCACAAGCAGTCCCCCGACTATAAAAAACCACATTACGAGGGGACTGGAGCCGGCGGCATTCCACCGGGGCGTCTGCTGAGCGTCACGCTCCTGAAGATGTGGCGGTTGGTGAAGCCTGGGGACATGGCCACAGCCCCCACCCCAGCTGGCAGCGGCTCCCGGGGAGGGCACCGGGCTCAGAGGGCCGGACTGCCTGAGCCTCATGATGGGGCGACCCAGGACACGGCTCCCTGACCTCTTGCCGGCCCTCCGTGGGTTCGCACCTCACGCTGCCCTCGGGCTCCATGGGTGGGTCACTCCTGAGCCACGGAAGCTGCTGGAAGTGGGAGCAGCCTGAGGGGCAGGGCTTTCCCGTGCAAACGAGGCCGGGCCCTCCAGCAGCCGTGCTGGGGCACGGTGACACCCACCCCTGGGGTCCTGGGAGAATGGGGCTTCGCTCCCGGGACCGAGCTCCTCAGATCTGGAGAAGAGATGAGGCCCCCATTCGGCCTGGCATGTCCAGAGAGTCCCTCACGGGCCCACAGTGCAGGGGACAGTGTGGGGGCCCCTTGGGCTGCGTCTGCTGGGGAGGACAGATGCCCCAGAGGACAGGAGGCTTGCGGGAGCAGGGGGCAGCCTGCATCACCCCGGCTGGGACTGCCCTCTCCCCTGTGCCACCAGGTCCCTGCAGACCACGGCTCCACCGCACTGAGACGGGCAAGTCTGGGTGTCTCTCTGCCTCATTCTCCTGGTCTGTAAAATGGGGGTGATGCACAGAGCTCGTGGGGCTGGCACAGGCACCCCGAACCCCAATAACGTGGGACCCCCACAGGGCTTGTCCTGTCCTGTCTCTCCCTGGCTGGTGCCCTGTGCAACTTCAGTTCCCAGGCCACCTCCCTGGACACTCGGTCCCAGCCCCAGAGCGCAGACCTCAGAGCGCAGGCGTGAAACCAACCCCCACCGTCAGGAAGGGCCGAGAGGCCCTTTCGCCTGGGCTTTTCGCAGCTTCCTGCTCCTCAACCTCCGCTCAGCCTCCCCCACCCGCCCGGGTTCCTGCACCCACCTGGAGCAGCCTTCTCTCTCCGCCAGCCCCGCTCGCCAGCCGCCTCCAGGCCTCCGAGGACTGAAGGCCTCGTGCCCCAGCCCTGAGCTGGGGCCCGGCCCAGAGAAGCCACCGAGCACTTCCTTCCCCTCCCCCGAGTTCCTGGGTCAGGGCTGAAGCCGAGCCGAGACCACCAGCGTGGGGACTATAGCGTCTAGAAGAGGCGCCAGGGGGCTCCTCACAGCGGGACAGGCAGTGCACTCCAAGCACAGAGCGAGCCAGGCTCTCCCCGGGGCTTCACCCTGTGCTCACTTCAAAGCCCATCCAGCCGCGGCTGGTGTGGCTCACTGGGCTGAACGCCAGCCTTCCAACCAAAGGGCTTGGGGTTTGATTCCCAGTCAGGGCACATGCCTGGGTTGTAGACCAGGTCGGGCCCCCAGCAGGGGGCGCGCAAGAGGCAACTACGCATTGATGTCTCTTTCCTCTTTCTCCTACCCTTCCCCTCTCTCTAAAATCTTAAAAAAAAAAAAAAAAAAAAAAAATCCGGTGTCTGCGCGGGCTGCACACGGCTGGAAAAAGCCAGAAGTTGAACTAGTTGAACTTAGCGGCCTCGGAGGAGAACTACACAGCGGGGCCTATCGCGTAACCCATGGGGCAGACAAAGCAGGTATCCAAGGAAGTGGGTGCCCTGCACCGGGGCGCAGGCCGGCGCCACAGGCGCCACAGCCCAGGGCTCAAGTGCATTGGCTCCGCCCAGAGGCATGAGGCAGGGCGGAGGCCCAGGAGCCGGGCAGACCCGGTGCATCGCGACCGCAGGGAGAGCGCGCAGCCCCTGCGCTAAGTCCTTGCCCTCTTGGCCCCCACTGGAGGCCGCCGCAGTAGGGGAGGCTGGGTCGAGGTTGCGGGCAGCTCAGCCTTCATCTCCACGTCGCGCGAGGGCGGGGCGATGACCCCAGACTGCCGGGGGTCCTCAGCGGAACAGAGACGGGGCACACACGGCTAGGCCCAGGGCGCGGCTCCCACCCGGCCCCACCTGCGTCAGCTCGGCTGTGTGCGCATCTCGAATGCAGAGCAGCGGGCGGCGGCGGTGGCTGCGGCTGAACAGCGCCCCCGCCCGGCCGGCGCAACCGGCCCGTGCGCTTCCGCAGCCCGATGGCGGCTCCCGCGGGCGGCCCGGCCTCACGCCCTGTCGGAGCTCGCCTCCTCCCGCCCTCCAGCCCTGAGTGTGGGGGGCTCACAGGCCAGGACCCGGGGGCCCACGGGAGTCCTTCCGCCCACGCACGTGGACACGTTTCAACGGACGTCCTCACATATACGTTTATTCTTTTTTTTTTTCATGAAACCGGAGCTCAGGAGGCTCTGATGCCCGCCCGGTGCCCCCGACGCAGGGCCCCGATTGTGACTAGAAGCCTCACTCGGAGACCCCGGGGGCCTTCCGCACGGCTTCCTGCCGGGGTTCCACCCCCCGCCCTCCCCTTGCTGAGAGCCTCCCACCCCCAGGGGGAGCACCGGGGTCTGCACTCCCACCCAGCTCCCGTTGTGAGAGCTCCCACGCCGCGCCCCTGGGCGCCAGCAAAGTGGTGCGCCGGGGCCGAGGTCGCGCAGGGACGCGGGAGCACCTGTGCCCGGGGTTCCCGCGGCCACGTACTTACAGTACCCACACCTGGTCCCGCCTTCAAAGATGAACCCGTTGGGCACGGCCCCGTAGCGCCGGAGGTCGGACAGCTTCCACTGGCCCGAGACCACCGGAGGGACGTCTCGGGCCACGACGAGGATGTCGTTGCAGAGGTGGAGGGTGGCAGGGCCGCTCTCCAGCTTGGTGCCTGGGGCCACCGTCACGTGGAACCTGTGCACTGAGAGGCAGGGCGAGGCAGCCCCGTCACTGGGCATCGGCGGGAGGGGAGGACACGGGGCCACCCAGGCCCCGGGGCTGCTCTAGCTGCACCCGTGCTTCAAGGGCGGGCTGGTGGGCAGAGGGGCTGCCCGGGCCACGCCTCCCCCCTTCCCCTGCAGCAGCTGGATGAGACCCGGGCGAGCCCTGGTGACCGATGGCGACAACAGCCCGCACGGGGTCCCTGCACACAGAGCGCCTCCTCTCAGAAACGGCCACCGTGGCAGCTGCGTGGCCCGGTCTCACAGATGGGGAAACTGAGGCTCGGGAAGGCCCAGCTCACAGCCCAGCCTGGCTACAGGGGCGCGCCGGAAACCATGGGTGCCCTACCCCC
>CM052538.1:1364661-1379835 GCA_028533065.1 Trachops cirrhosus | reverse complement strand
GGCCTGCCCCTTGGGGACCATTTACCACTTCCCTAGTGGCCCTGGCCTAAGGACAAGGTCACAGACAGGACCTCAGGAGGAGTTGGGGGGCCGTACTAGCCTGGGGTGGGTGTCAGGGCAAGATGAGGCCGGGGACCTCAGGGGGCACCCAGCTCCTGGGGCAGAGGGTGGGGGGTTCTCTCATGGAGACAGCCCCCCCCACACTGCTCTCCACTGGCCACAGCCCGCCCCAGAGGCCCACCAGAGCCCTCGTGGGGCCCTGGGACGCTGCCCTGGCCCCCCGGCCCCAAGCCACAGAGACCCTCGTTTCAGCAGCAGACGGTGTACCCCTCCCACCAAAAGCCCTGGCAAGGGGACAGGCAGTTCAGTGTCCTCAGGCAGAGGGAGCTGGCTGGGGAGAGTGGACGAGGAGGGCTGAGGGAGTGGCGGGGCAGGCGTCTGGGGGCAGCTCTGGGGGCCCAGGTGCTGAACAGCTTTTGAGGGGCTGGCCGGGAGTGGATTGAACAGGGGCAGGGCGCAGGGAGCCCTGGGTGTCCCTGTGACCAGTAGGGGCTCCCCCAGGTCCCCCAGCACAGAACCTGGGCCCTGCACCCCCAGACCTCAGCCTCCAGCACCTGGAGCCCCAGCCTCTGCCCTCTCCTCTCCCAGGTCAAACCTGCTCCCCGCCCGCAGCCTCAGGACCTTCCCCGCACTGTGCGGTGTCTGCCAGGCGCTCCGTGTGTCCGGGCGTGCGGGGGCCCTGGGCACCGGGGGCTTGCCCAATGAGAGGCTCAAGCCCGGCGGCTGGCAGACTCCCGACTTGGGCCGAGGGGCTGCGGGCAGAGGTTGCGGGCCCCGGGGTGCATCTGGGCGTTGAGGACCCCTCCCACGCGCAGTTACAGTGCCAGGCAGCTGGGTGGCGGTGCCTGCCCTGGGCGCCTGCAGGGCTGCGGGCAGCCAGGTGACAGCGTCTCTCTTCTCCCTGTGACAGGAGGCGGGGCCCACAGCAGCCGAGGCCTCCCCGTCAGCACCATCATCGACGTGGACCTGGTCACCGGCTCAGCACCCGGGCCGGGCCGCAGGCTCCCGGGGGTGTTGGCCGGCCCCCGGAGGCCGGCAGCCGGCAGGCCCCGGGCGTCAGAGCTCCCGGGCCGGAGCCCTGTGCCGGGCAGGCCCGCCAAGCCCAAGGCCAGCCCACACCACGCTACCTTTGTCTGAGGCCCCGCCAGCAGACCCCTTGTGCCTCCCGACCCCGCACCTGAGTTGCCCACCTGGACATGTGTACGAAGGCCCGTGACCTCGGGGGGCAGCCCGAGCCTGTCTTCAGGGCCTGGGAGCCAAATCGGGAGAGGGCGGGGACATGGTCACAGACGGGGCTGGCTCAGGGGGCTCTTCCGCCCGCCCCCCACTGCCCTGGCACCCGGCCTCCCCTCAATAAAGTGTCTCGAAGGACCGGAGTGTGGACCTCCTGCTGGGAGCTGGGGTCCCAGGCCCTGTCCTCGGGGAGGCCTGGTTCCCGTGTTGCGGGAGGAGACCAGGAAGTGGCTGCAGGTCAGGTCCTGGTCTTGTCCACTTCACACCACCCCTGCAGGTCAGCCTGGCTGTCCTGTCCAGGGCACAGTGGGGACCCTGCAGGCGGCCAGGGCTCGCTTGGAGGGGTCACCTGAGTGGACACCTGACTGTGGAGAAGGCCTGGGAGAGGGGTCGGGGCCGTGGTCACAGGAGGGGCCTCGGAGGAGTAGGGCCATGCGGAGCCGGGTCAAAGCCGACAGAGATGGCGCCGTCAACCCAGGTGGCCTTGGGGCAACCCCAGCAGGGACAGCGCAGCGCGGAGGGCCCCGCCCGCCTTCCCCCTCTGAGTTGGGGGGAGGGTGGTCCTCAGTTTGTCAGAGGCCTGAGAGCGCCAGGGGGCTGTGGGGCTGCTCTGGGTGCTCCCAGGGGGCCCGGGGAGGTGTCCGGATGAAGAGGGGCGGCACCCACTGCGCCTCCCCAGTCTGGGCCAGGAGGGAGGGAGGACAGTGCCCCGCCCACCCCAGTTCACAGACGGGTCGCAGGCGCTCGTGACTGGGTGGGATCCCAAGCCAGGGCTTGGTGGCCCTTGGTGGCCCCTGGGTACCCAGCCAGGGCTCTGCTGGGGACCAGAGAGGGAGTCCAGGAGAGATGGGGAGGGGACACCCCTGAGTCAGGGAAGACTGAGGGGTGGCTCTAGTCCTGCCTCACCACCCGCCACCACCACCACCACACCGTGCTTCCTGGGCTGCCCCAGGCTGCTCCTGGGAGTGGCAGCAGAGGCCCCATCCGGCCCCTGTTCACGGAGCGACACCCCGCCCGAGGCGCCGGGCCTCCTCTCTGCCCGGCCTCCCACGGGTCACAGGCCAGCACCCCCCTCCAGGCCGGGGCCTAGGAGGGGCTCAGCCCAGTTCACACGTGGACCGGGGGTCCAGACCCCAGCCTGCTGTGTTGCCCTGGAAGACTTTGAGGGGCGGCTTCGGCGGAGACCCAAGGGCGTTGTCAGGTGGCTGAGCCCAGAGCGGGCGGCTGGGCCCTCCGGGCCGGGCGGGCTGAGCAGGCCGCAGACACGGGGACCTGCGGCGGACGAGGGGGCAGCCAGGTTAATCATTTGCAGGCGGCCTTGACCCCGGCTGCCCCGGCCGCTCTGCTCCTGACTCCTGCGGCCCCTCACGCCAACACGGGAGGAGCCATGGGGCGCTGGGCCTGGGCCCCCAGCCCCTGCCCCCCACCCGCACTGCCCCTGCTGCTGCTGCTGCTGCTGCTGGGGCCCCCTGGGGCCCAGCCCCGGGCCAACAGGGTGAGCACGGCTCCCATCGCCCCGCGGCCTGGGCCTTCCTCGTGGGGGTCCAGGGCTGAGGCCTCGCAGGGCGTGGGGTGGGCGAGGGGCGGGCGAGGGGCCCAGCTCGGTGAAAGCTGGCCTGTGGGGTGAGGTAGATGTGCTGGGCTGGCCCAGTGTGGGGGGGCCTGGGGGTCCAACTTACTGGGCCCCCACTGCGGGGGAACGGCCTGCCCCTCTCCAGCCTCGGTGGAGTCTCAGTGTTGGAGGTGGACGGGGTGGGGCCTCTGAGGGCCTCACAGCTGCCCCAGCCCCAGGGTGACCCCTGGGGGTGGGGTGCCCTGCCCCGCAGACCCCAAGCCAGCTCTGTCTGACCCCTTGGGCTCGGCGGGAGGCGGGTGGCACAGGCCCAGTGGGGGCCTCCGGTGTTTGGTGTCCCTGGGTTGCCACTCCGAGACTTGAGGGCCCAGTTATGAGTCTGAGGCCCGGGGCTGTGCCAGCCCCCCCACGGGGCTGGGGCACAAGGGGGCCAGTCCCACACTGATGCTGTCCCAGCTCTCTCGGCTCCTCCTAGAACCACACGGAGCCCCAAGAACCTGAGGCCACAGTGACCTCTGGGAGCCCCACGATTCCTGTGACCTCAGTGGCCCCTGTGACCTCACCGGTGGGCACTCCAGAGGCAGAGGATCCCCGTGGTGGGGGGCTCACCTCCCCACCCGGCGTGGCTCCCTCCAGCAGCAGCCCTGGGGGCCCAGGTCGGTCAGGGGGACTTCCTGGAGGAGGAGGCAGGCTGCACCTGGGCGGGTGGGGTGGTGGTAGGAGGAGCCGTGCGGGGGGGGGGCTGGTGTGGGAGCCCCATGATGCCGGCCGCCTCCCCAGCAGTGCTCACCGAGGACGGGCAGCCCTGCCGGTTCCCCTTCCGCCATGGCGGCCGCCTGCTCCATTCCTGCACTTCGGAGGGAAGCGCCCACAGGAAGTGGTGGGTCCCGGCCGGGCCAGGCCTCCCCTCCTCCCAAGGGGTCCCGGGCCCCCTCCACCCTCCTTCTCCAGAGGGACCGGGCCCTCTTCGGGTGGAGCTAGCAAGTAAATGAGTGAATGGGGCCAAGAGAGCTGGCCGGGCCCTCATGTCACGGCACACACCACCCACAGGTGTGCCACGACTCACAACTACGACCGTGACCGGGCCTGGGGCTACTGCGCACAGGCCTCCGAGCCCCGGGAGGGCCCAGGTGGGTGGCTGGGGTTTGGGAGGCCTGAGCCCAGGCTAGGTGGGGGCGGGGCCTGGGCAGGGGATGAGCTTGGGGCATCAAGGTCCACGTGCTGGTGGGGGTGGGGGCCACGGGGACAGAGCTGACCGGGGAGAGGGCCCTGCCTGCCGGGCAGGAGGGGTACAGGGGTTGAGCCCACAGTAGGCCTGGGGGCTGGGAGGGGTGGCACGGGAGCCCTCAGCCCCAGGGACCCAGGAGTTTGGAGCGAGGGTCCCTCGAAGGCAGGACCCTGCCCTCTCTGGGGGCCACGGGGTTGCTTTGGCCATTGCTGAGACCAAGACCCACCTGCCCAGGGTCCGAGTGTTGAGTGGGGCTGGGGGGGCTGCACCTCTCCTGGGGCACCGTACCCCCAGGACCTCCACAAGGGCATCCTGAAGGCAGCAGCCCGGACAGAGGGAAGCAGCGAGGGGCACAGAGCCAGGGGGCAGACTGGCCGCGCTCTTAGACCCTCCCCCCACCCTCCTGCATGTCCGAAGCTGCTCCGGACCCCTGTGCCTCCAGCCCCTGCCTCAATGGCGGCTCCTGCACCCGCACCCAGGACCCCAAGGCCTACCACTGCACCTGCACCCGGGCCTTCGCCGGCCCAGACTGCGGCACTGGTGAGCGGGCCCGAGGGTGGGGCGGGGGCAGGTCCTGGGAGGGCGGGGCCCTGCGGGGGGGCAGTGGTGTGCAGAGAGCAGGGACTCACCGCGTGGCCCCCCAGAGAAATGCTTCGACGAGACCCGCCACGAGTACCTGGAGGCGGGCGATCGCTGGGCCCGGGTGCACCAGGGCCGCGTGGAGCAGTGCAAATGTGTGGGGGGCCGCACCCAGTGTGAGGACACACGCCACACAGGTACACCCAGCAGTGGGGGGTGGAGTGTCCAGAGCCTTCCCTTGGGTGACCCCGTCCATCCCCGGTTCCCACCCCGGGGAAGGGACTCACCGGGGGTCACCCAGCCATGGACACCTGACCCCAGCCCCTCTCCCGGCCTCTTGAGGCCTGAGGCCTAGCTTCTGAGCCCTCCCCGCAGCCTGCCTGAGCAGCCCGTGTCTGAACGGGGGCACCTGCCACCTGATCGTGGCCACCGGGACCACCGTTTGTGCCTGTCCCCCGGGCCACGCTGGGAGGCTCTGCGACATCGGTAAGCCTCAGAATTTGGAGGCTGGCCTCCCGGCCCGGGGGTGGGTGGGTGCAGCCTCACGCCCAGGCTCACGGCCCACCGCCGCCCACAGTGCCCGCCCATCGCTGCTTCACGGGGAATGGCACCGAGTACCGCGGCGTGGCCAGCACAGCGGCCTCTGGCCTCAGCTGCCTGGCCTGGAACTCCGACCTGCTCTACCAGGAGCTGCACGTGGACTCGGTGGCCAGCGCGGCCCTGCTTGGCCTCGGCCCGCACGCCTACTGCCGGTCAGTGCTGGCCCGGTCCGCCTGAGGTCACCTCGCCCAGGGCGTCCAGGGTCTGTCCCGGGGGGAGGCCCCAGGCCACCCTGTCCACGGCCAGAGAGACCAGAAGGCTGCTCCAGGTGGGGGTGGGGGGGTGTAGGGCCCCCACCCTGCTGGGCATCCGCCTTCCCTCCCCTGTCTCCCTGCCCGAGGGGCAGCGTGACGCCTGCCTGGCCCCTCTCCCCGCACCCCAGGAACCCCGATGAGGACGAGCAGCCCTGGTGCTACGTGGTGCGGGAGCACGCGCTCTCCTGGGAGTACTGCCGCCTGGCGTCCTGCGGTGCGGAGGCTTGTGCGGGCGGGCGGGCGGCCCCATGCCCACACCTGGCCTCCGCTCTCTGGAGGACCACTCCCCATCTGAGGAGGGGCAGACTGAGGCTCCTGGGGCAGGGCTGGTCCAAGGCCACGCAGCTCGTTGGTGCAGGGGTCAGAGCAGGCGGCTGGTCACCAGGTCCTCTGGGTGGCTCTTGCCCACCTGAACCATGCAGGGAAGGCCGACAAAGAGGACAGTGTGTCCGTGGGGCAAATACTGCGGTGGGAGGCCCAGCAGGCGGCCCTGGAGTCAGACGCTGGGGGTGGCAGCTCTGTGAGGCCACCTCCCACTCCGGGCCCTGCCCCCAGGGCTCCCTGACCACCCTGGGCTTGGCTCTGGGCCCCGAGGCTGCTGGGAGGGACACGGACGCCCGAGTCCTCCGCCTACAGCTGAGGAAACTGAGGCTTGAGCCAGTCCTGTGCGCAGGAGACCAGAGCAGGGCCGGAGCCCCGGGCCCTGCTCCGGAGGAGCTGCCTGGGTGGGGAGGTGGCCGCTGGGCCAGAGGCAGCTGATCCGCCGGGGGCCTGAGGACGGCAGAGGGCGGGCGCGGCCGGGCGCGTGTGACCGGTGACGTGTGCCTCCAGAGTCCCTCACCAGAGCCCCACACTCACCCACCCTGAACCTGCTGACCGTGCCTGAGGCCGCCCCCGCCGGTCGCCAGGCCTGCGGCAGGCGGCACAAGAAGAGAAGCTTCCTCCGGCCTCGCATCATCGGGGGCTCGTCCTCGCTGCCCGGCTCCCACCCCTGGCTGGCCGCCATCTACATCGGGGACGGCTTCTGTGCGGGGAGCCTGGTCCACACCTGCTGGGTAGTGTCTGCCGCCCACTGCTTCTCCCACAGGTGAGCGGCTGGGGCCCTGGGGTGCCTGACCCCCGACCTCCCTCAGACAACCCCTGTGTCCACCCTGCACCGTCTGCACCTGCGTCCTCCACCCAGCTGGTTCGCCCACCATCCACGCGTCCACATCTTTCCACTGTCCTCCCCTCACCCGCCTGCCCACCTGTGTCTACCTGACAGCACTCACTGCCCTCACATTGCCCCACCTACCCGGGTAAACGCCCTCCTTTGGTGCCTCTGTTCCCCACTCCATGTCGCCCCTCTGACTCGGGTGGGAGGGGGCGCTCAGCCAGGTGCTGGACTAGGAGGCTGCAGAGACCCATCCCTCTTAAGTCCCAGCCCCAGGCTCTCCGCTGTCAGAGCGGAGCTAGCCTGCGCTTGCGCAGGAGGGGTGATGGGCGGGGCCATTCTCTGCTCGGTGCACCCGGGCCCCGCCCCCTTTCCAGGCGGCACGGGACTCCGAGGCCCCTCCAACCGAGACTCCTGCAGCCGCTGGGGTGGGGACTAGGCTTAGCTCGGAGTGCTGGGGCCTGAGGGTTCCGGTGGGAGAGGGCGGGCCTGACAGTGGCGGCTCAGGGGTCGGGGCTGGGGAAGGCTGGGGGTGGGTGGCAATGAGCCCCCCGCGGTCATCCCAGGGCCGCGCGTGGGGGTGGGGCAGTGGGCGTGAGGCCTGCGGTTACCACTGCGTTCCCTCAGCCGGCTCTCCGCCGGCCTGTGAAATGGGACCCCTGCGTTCTCCCCAGCGTGGAACTGGGGGGTTAAGGAGCTGGGGGAGGGGAGCAGGCATCCGCTCCCACATCCAGGGAGGGGTTGCAGGGGGCCAAGCCTGTCGGGGATCACAGGTCTGGGCCAGGCAGGGCTGGCTGACGGAACAGGACAGATGTGGGCAGGAAGGGAGGGCCAGCTCAGACCCCTGGCCCTGTGGGAAGCCTCACGGGGGGCCTGCTCCTTAGCGATAGGACAGGTAGACCTGGGGACCCCCCTCGGCCCTCAGGGGAGTCTCCAGCCAGCAGCCTGCCCTGAGAGGCCACCCGTGGAGCCCCCAGCTCCGGCCCTGCCCAGGAGGCAGGAGGGCAGAGCCCAAGTGGGAGAGAGGGCCCCGCCCCGCCCCAGACAGCAGATGGGAAAACGGAGCGACTGGTAGGGGATGGAGGGGCTGGTCTGGGGGCCTGGACCTGTGCCCTGCAGTAGCCCGGCACAGGGTCCCCCTCCTGGGCTGTCTGTGGGCTGCTTGGCCCCGTGGGGGCAGAGCCAACCTCAGGGGCGGAGCAGAGGGCCGGAGTCCTGCTGCCACCAGCCCCCCACCCCGCACAGCCCCCCCAGGGAAAGTGTCTCGGTGGTCCTGGGCCAACACTTCTTCAACCTCACGACGGATGTGACACAGACATTTCACATCGAGAAGTACATCCCGTACCCGCTGTACTCCGTGTTCAACCCCAGCGACCATGACCTCGGTGAGTCTGGGCTCAGGCCACTTGGGGGCGCTGCAGGGCCAGCGGCGCACTCCCTGCTCCCGCGGCGGGGGGGTGGGGGGGTGGGGGGGTGGGGGGAGGGGCGCGGAGGATCCCGGGAGAGTCCTCAAATAGGGGAGTGTGAGGAGGGGTGGACAGGAGGGACAGAGAGGAGGAGGGCGGAGGGCAGGGAGAGGTCCAGCGGGGGGAAGCCCTGGGCAGCCAGCATTTTGGGGCCTGGGCGGGCCTTCCTGCTCCCTCTTGGGTGTCCCAGGCTGTAGCCCCTTGCCCCGCCGAGCTGCACCCCAGGGTCACTCAGGGTCATGCTCTATCCATCTGGAGCCCCCCACCCCAGGCTTACCTCTGGCCTCTCCCCGACCCAGTCCTGATCCGGCTGAAGAAGAAGGGGGACCGCTGCGCCGTGCGCTCCCAATTCGTCCAGCCCATCTGCCTGCCCGAGCCCAGCAGCCCCTTCCCTGCCGGACACAAGTGCCAGATTGCAGGCTGGGGCCACCAGGACGAGAGTGAGTGGCGCTGGGGCCAGCGGGCCAGCGTGGGGGCCGGGAGCGGTGGGGGCCTGCCCCCCCTGACGGCGGCGTCCCTGCCCGCAGATGGGAGCGGGTACTCCAGCTACCTGCGGGAGGCGCTGGTGCCCCTGGTGGCCGACCACAAGTGCAGCAGCCCCGAGGTGTACGGGGCGGACATCAGCCCCAACATGCTGTGCGCCGGCTACTTCGACTGCAAGTCTGACGCCTGCCAGGTGAGCCCCGCCTCAGACGCGCCCCTGTGGGAGGGGCCGACCCACGGGGCCGGCAGGGGGCGCCCGCCACCCTGTCCCCCACCACCGCCGGGAGACCCCGGGAGGGGCCGGGTCACAGACCCTGACCTGTCCCAGCCGTCCCTCCAAGGGCAGCTGTCTGTGTGTCCCCGGAAGCCAAGCCTTCCCCCTTGGTCGTCCCGTGAGCGCCGTCTGCCGGTCGGTCCCCGCAGCTCACACTGTAGAGCACTGCTAGAGAGACCTCGTTCTGTTCGGGTGGCGGGGGCGGCGGGGAGGGACGGCTGCTCCTCCCGGGTCACACAGCGCAGGAGTGGGGAGGGAGCAGGCTGGGTGGGGGCTTGGCACTGGCCCCTTGGGGGAAGTCCAGGGTAGCTTCCTGGAGGAGGGGCCGTCTGCACGTGTCCTGAGGGGTGAATAGGAGTTCGCCGGGAGGTGCGGAGGGTGTGCCCGGTGGGCGTGTGCCAGAGCACAGGGACCGCACGGGGCCAGGCCGGTGGGCAGTGGGCCAGCGGGCCAGAGGAGCGCACTGCTGGCGTGGAGGGAGCCTGGGCAGGGCTTTAGGGCCCGGATGACAGGTCAGGCCCTGTCACACCAGCCGGCCACGGGAGGACGTCCTGCCTGTGAGGCCCGGGGGAAGTGGCCCACGTGCCTGCTTGGAAATAAATATCTTTGCCATCTGTCCCCACGCTGGCAGGAAGCCCTCCCAGGGGCCCAGGGGAGCCTCGGAGGCGCCTCCGGGGGCATTCTCGCGCTGGGGTGAGGGAGGCCAGGGCGGGAGCACGTGGGGGGCTATTTCCAGGGTGCGGGCGAGCTGAGCCCCGGTCCCCCGGCGGCCCGGCACTGACAGGCAGCTCCGCACAGGGGGACTCCGGCGGGCCCCTGGCCTGCGAGAAGAACGGGGTGGCTTACCTGTACGGCATCATCAGCTGGGGTGACGGCTGCGGGCAGCTCAACAAGCCTGGCGTCTACACCCGCGTGGCCAACTACGTGGACTGGATCAAGGACCGGATTCGGCCCCCCAAGCGGCCTGCGGGTCCCTCCTGAGCGCCCTGGGGTGGGGGGGGGCGCGCCGTCTCCCCGCCGTTCCCTGCCTGCTGGCAATAAAGATGTTCCGGAGCACGCAGCCCACCCTGCCTGTCCTGCTGCCCCGGCCGGGCCTTCCCTCCCAGGCCCGACTGGGCCCACGCACACCGCCCTGGACGTGAGCCCCCGTGAGCCTTCTGCCCCGACTGCCGGGGGTCTGTTCACGGGGTGACCCACAGTGGTAGCGCGTCTGGGGTTCCAGCCTTCCTTGCCTTCCTGCGCGAGCTGTGCTGAGTCAGAGTGTGAGCGGGGTGTCTTCCGTTTGTCCCCTCAGATTTAGCGCCCCCCGGAGGCGGAGCTCACCGCCGCGTCTGTTTTCTCCTGTGCCCACTGGGTTCTCATGGGGCCCACAGGAGCCGGGAGGGGGAGCCCCTCAGCGTCTGTGGTTGAAGTCCCCGGTCTGCGGGGCTTCTGTCAGCGGCCGAGCTACCAGGCATGCAGACCCCTTCCCTGCAGGCGCCGCACCTCCCCAGACGGGACCAGCTCTGCTCGGGGGCTCAGCGGCCCGCCCCCGAGCCCTCTGGTGTAGAGGAGGTGCCCACTCCTGTGGTCTCGCAGCCCACGGCTGCAGAGTCCCCGGGCAGGGCGGGGGCGGGGGCGGGGTCAGCCTGCGAGGGCCTGCCCTTTGACACCTGCTTTGTTATCTTTGCAAGCTTTTCAGACTTACTGTCTGTTCAGGGCTTTGCACTCACGTTTCCGAGTGAGGCTGGCCTGTCGCTCTCCTTCCTGAAGTGTGCGGAGGGCTGTCACCATGGCCACCCCCCAGCAGGGGCTCGGGAGTGTGTCCTCCCCCACCGGGCGCTGGCACGGGTCCCTCCACAGGATGACACTTCCCCCCTGACGGATGTCTGAGTCCTCACGGACCTGGGCGAGGGCCCCGGTTCTTCCCGAGCCCGTGACAGGAGGTGACGCCTTCAGGAATCTATCTGAACTGTCACACTTCCGTGACGATCCAAGGCCTCTGCTACCCTCTGCTCGCGTCTGGAGGGCGTCCCGCTGCCTCCCAGCCTCCGCCGCCGAGGCCGGGCCGAGGGCCGGCTGCAGATGTCCTTGTTCTGAACATGGCCTTCTCCCGCCGGCGATGTTGCCGGTGTTTGTCTTTGTGGTGCCGTGTGCCACTGGGTGCGTGGGCTCCTCCCCGCTCTCTCAGCCCGCGGTCTGGGTGCTGGTCCTGCTCAGCACAGGTGTTCTCAGGTGCCCTTCCTGTGGGGACGCGGGGCCCCGTCGTCCAACCCCGGGCAGTCCGTGTCAGCACGCTTTTCCTGTGTCGCAGATGACCCCAGAACTCGGGGGCATTCAACCACAGCCGCGTATGTAGCTCATAGTGGGGGGTCGGTAACCTGAACTTGGGCTGGGCCGGCTCCTTCATGCGCCAGGCTGGTCAGGGGGCCCTAGGCCGTCCGGTGCCTGGGGGCCGGCTGGCCGTTGGCTGGGGCCTCGGGGGGACTGGCGAGCCTGCCCCGGCTTCTCCGTACGGCAGAGGCGGGCTCGGAAAGATCGAGTGCCCCTGCACATCTGCAGAGCTGGATGCCGAAGCAGCGAGACTCCACCTGTCACCTTGAACCGAGGTGTCCCGGCGAGGTTCAAGGGCTGCAGGTGCTCGGAGGGGGTGTCTGCGGCTGTCTCCCGAGGAGCCTGCCGCACCCGGTCCCGGTCAGCGCAGGCCACCAGGCATTCATGCCTCTCCGTTCCCGAGGCCGCAGTCCAAGGTGGAGGAGCCCTCGGGTTGGTTTCCAGTCAGAGGCTCACAGAGGGCGCCTTCCCGCTGTGTCCCCCGTGGCCTTTCCCTGCTGCCTGTCCCCCTACTAGGGGGGCCACAGTCCCGTGGGGTTAGGGCTCTGCCCTTTGACCCCAAGTAGCCTTAATCACCTCAAAGACCCCTCTCCATACGCAGTCACATGGGGGTCACTTTCAATGTCTGAAGTTTGGAGGGGACACCGTGTGGCTGGGTGTCCATCCACCGTGGGTGGACACGGACGGGGCGCGGTCCTAGGCGTGTCAGGCAGCACGTGCTTTCCCCCAGCCGTCCTGCGTGCCTGGAACTGCGGGCTGGGCAGCTCGCCCGGCCCCAGCTGGCCTCTCGTGCAGCTCCAGGCATTCTGGGAGACCCTCCTCCGGGCCCCCGGCGGTGCTGGCAGGCTGGGGGCGGAAGCTGAGCTTCCCGTGCATGTGGGAGGTGAGTGGCAGGTGCCGTGTCTGGCGCCAGGTCCTGCAGCTGCGGGGTGACAGCGTCCTGTGGCCTTGAGTCTGGCGGTGGTGACAGTGTCCCTTGGCCATGCAGTCGGCCAGTGGAGCAGCTGTGACCCACCGCTTCTCGGGAGGCGGCAGCCACGCCCCCAGCTGTGGCGTCCAGCCGTGCAGTGATGTAGGGCTGACCTTCTTCCAGCAAAGTCCTTCCTGCGTCAGTGGCCAGAGTGTGTTTCTACTGCTTGCAACCAGCACCTCTGGCTCTAAGGGTTCGGGAGACCACCGTAGCTCCGGCTGCTACGCCAAAGGACCAAGGAGGGACAGGGCAGCCAAACAACAGACACTCGTCCCTCACAGCCCCGGGGGCCAGAGTCAGGGGTCGGGGTCTGGGGGGGTTCTCTCCCAGGTGTGCCGATGGCCACCTCCGTGCCGCGTCCTCACACGTCCCTACTCAAAAGGTCCCTGATCCCGTCATGGGGGCTCCGCCCTCATGGTCTGACCACCTCCCAAAGGCCCCGCCTCCTGACCCCATCACACGCAGGGTTGGGTTTCAACATGTGCATGGTGGGGGGGCCAGCACTGGGCCTAGAGCAGGAGCCAAGGAGCAGCGGGCAGGAGCTCACCCGGCGTCTGCAGCGGGAGCCAGGCAGGAAGCCCTCCCTGCCTTTCAGCAGCCCTGGTGGCCGTGGGCGGTGGGGGGAGCTATCCCTCCCCACTGTAGCCCACCTTTTCCCAGGCCAGTGCGGGAGAAGGCGCAGCTGCCGGGCGTGGCGGGAGCCTGGGTCAGGGCCAGCTCTCAGGAATGCACCGTTCCCCTGGCAGGGACGGCCAGGCACCCGGCGCCTGGGCGGTGGATATGGGGGGCGTGCTGGAGGCCACGGCCCCCAGCTGCCACCCAGCCTCGTGCCGGCTGTCCCGGGCCAGCCCTTGGGGCCTGCACGTGTGGGCAGCATGAATGCGCCTCTGTGGCTGGGCAGCCGCTCTGGGGAGGCAGCTGGGGGCTACACAGGTGACGCGGGGCGCAGGGGACAGAGCTGCTTCCTGGCTGGGCGTGACCCTGCTCTGCATTAGGCCCCGGCAGAACATCCCAAGTCATCAGAATCAAGCTTGTGGCCCACCAGGGACCTGCCCTCTCCGATCCCGCAGAGACAGTGGGCAGGGGAGCGGGTGGACCTGGCTGTCTGCCTCCAGCACGGTGGCTGCTGAGCTGGGACCCCGCCTCACGGCTCCCGCACCGGCCCGGGCTCGGCCAGTGCCGACCCGCCCCGGCGGTGAGAGCTGACACCTGTGGCTCTGAGTGCCACTCCCCTCCTCGGCGAGTGGCAGGACGCAGCCCCGAGGGTCTGGACGGTGTGAAAACCCACACACGTGCCCCAGGAGCGGCAGGCTTCCTGCCTGCGGGTTTGGGCGAACAGCACACTTGATCTCCTCCCTCTTCTCCCCGCCAGAACGTAGGCCCCCTTGCCTCTCCCGGCTTTTCTGGGGTGCTGCCCCCACTCTGCTCCATCTACCTACTTGGATGCTCCCGGCGACTTAGAGATGGGGGCTGATGGACGGTCCGGGTGTAGCCCTGCGAGGTCCCCAGACCCCCTGGGGTCCCGGAGAACCAGGACATCTGAGCTGGAGCTGCAGCGCGGAGGGGAAACCCAGATGCTGAGAGCCCCCACCTGCACCCCACTGTGAAGGGGCCGCCCCGTGGGTCTCTCAGAGCGCACAGCTCCTCGGGGCCATTGCTGCCCAGGGCGCAGGGTCCAGCTTCAGGGGGACAGTGCCCAGCTGGGCTGGAGGAGGCCAGACACGGGCCTCGGGGCGCTGTGTGTGCGGTGAGTGAGTCCTGGTCCCAGCAAACCGCAGCCCACACGGTGGGGTGGGAGGGGGGGCAAGCTGCAGAAGCAGGACCCTACCGCCCTCCATCACCCTGCCTGGGCGGTCTGGCGGTGGGGGGGGGGTGAAGAGGAGGGCTGGGAGCAGAGTCCTCCCAAAGTCAGTCTGTTGTTGGGGTGTCTGGTGACAGCCCTGGGTGGTGGGGGGTGGGGGGGCAGGTGCGGGAGGGTGAGGCCAGGTTGGTCGGAGACAAACGTTAAAACTGGAGAGGTCGACACCGGAGCAAAGCTTTCTGTTGGGCTGTTTGTTTCGCCGGTGGAAGAGAAGCAGAAGCCCGGCGCGGCGGAGCGGGCCCTGGGCCCCGCCCTCCCCGGCTGCGGCTGGCGCCGGAGGGGCTCCGTGGACGGCGGACGGTCCGGGACGCCGGCTGCGCGCGCGGCGGCAGCGGGAAGCGCACCCACCTCGCGGGACGCCCCGCCCGCGGCCCGCCCTCGCTGGCCCAGCCCAGGGCCCTCCCGGAGCTATTTTGAAAGTGACCCTGGGCTGGGCGGCCGCGGGGCGGCGGGCAGAGGCGCGGCGGGCGCGCGGGAACCATGACAGAAGATGACCGAGGCGGCGCTGGTGGAAGGCCAGGTCAAGCTGCGGGACGGCAAGAAGGTGGGGGCGCGCGGCGGGCGCGGGGCGGGCGCGGGGCGCGGGCGGCCGCTCACGGCCCCTCTGTCCCCGCAGTGGAAGAGTAGGTGGCTGGTGCTGCGCAAGCCGTCGCCGGTGGCAGGTGAGCGGGACGCGGGCCGGAGCCGGGCCGGGTGCGGGACGCGGGGGAGCGGGCGCGGGTGGCCTCCTGCGCGCCGGCCGGAGTGCGGCCAGCGCGCCCGAAATAGCCGGCGGCGCCGGGGCTGTAACCGGAGAGCGGTCGGGCCTCGGCCTCCGACTGCCGGGACGCCGAGACCCTCCCGCAGGCCGGGCGCAGGGCTGTCGTCCTGGACCGAGGCCTGGGGCGGGAACCCCCTTTGCAGAAGGACAGGCCGCGGCCGGAGGGGCGCGAGCGCAGGAGCCTGGCCCGCCCCCGATCCGGCGCAGAGGCCGGAAAGTTACCCCCAGTGCTCCTGGGGTGTTGAGCGCGCCGGGACTCACTCCTGGAGTGAGCACTGGACGCAGCGGTGCTGGCAGTGCGTGGGGGGAGGGCGGCTGCCCTGCCACCTTCTCCAGCTGGAGCAGAGACCTGGCTCTCTGCGGAGGG
>CM052538.1:1300575-1364161 GCA_028533065.1 Trachops cirrhosus | reverse complement strand
GCTGTGCCCCCAAGACTGAGGTGTGACAGCGATAACTGCAAAATTTAAAAACTTAAATGCCGGGAGAACCAAACCAGTGGGCAGCACTGAAGAAAGCGCACCCAGACTGAAACAGAGCCACGGAATCCGTGTCTTCCACGAGGGCTCTCGAGTCATCTCCCGTCATGAAGAGAAGGGGGCGCCCTCGCCACCCCTCTGAGCACCCTACGCGCCCGTCCCCGCGCGGGCAGGCCTGGCCCGCAAAACCTGAGAGGGAGGGGCAGAGGCCAGCGAGCAGGCGGGGGGCACGCCCTCCTCGGCCCCAGGACAGAGACACAGCACCAGGGAGTCCCCAGACCTGCGGGGCGTGGGCGGAGGTCGGCCTGCCAGCACGGCCTTGAGGCCTGCAGCTGCCCCGCGAACCGGTGTGCGCCCCGCCTGTCCCCGTGTGCCCACTGCTGGTGGTGCCCTGTGGCTGGTGCGCGATGAGCCATCTGGGCTGGTCGTGGGCAGGAGTCCAGCCCAGTAGTTAACCGCTCCAGCTCCAGTCCAACCATTTCAAAGGCATCTTACAGGTGACCAGGGACCAGAAGGGGGAGGGGCTAGTCGGGGTGGGGGTCTGGGAAGACCTGCAGAGCCCTGATGGGGCAGAGGGGATGCTCCCCTTCAGATGAAGCCCCCCCAGACACGCTGACAACAGGGGGCAGAGGCCATGCCCACAACCCCAGAGGAGGGACCCCCAGCCGGGGGACTGTGCGGGGGGGCCCAGGCACAGACCCGCCATCTAGGGGACGGGGGCCTCTGGGGCCAGCAGAGCCGAACCAGACACTGGACCACGTCGGGCCCATGTACTGCCTGGAAGCCGCTTCCTCCTAACGGCTCAGACAGCATTCGACATGGAAAGAACAGGCCAGAGAGCGATCCAACGACTTCAGTGCTACAGAAAAGGCGCAAGAAAGGCCCCAGGAAGCCCTGCGGGGCTGGAGGGGGGGCGGGGGGGCACGCCACTTCTCCCACGAGGCTCACGAACCCCCCCGTGCTGCGCGCTGCGCTCTCGCGACAGGCTGCCACCAGGGCCGGCCTGGGGGAGGCTCCGGTGTGGAGCGTGGAGCGGGGCGCCAGGTGCAGAGCACCACGGGCAGGCAGCAGGCGGCAGGGCGGGGCCGGGCAGGGCCTCAGGCCCACAGAAGCCCGGGAGACGTCCCTCCGGCGTACAGAACCCCGACCCGCAGGAGTTCCCCACACGGCCTGCATTCCCCACGCTCAGGACGCAAAGTAGCCGCGCCCGCGGGCCTCGGAGGGCAGCCGCGTCCCAGGCCCACCGTCTTTCCTCAAAGGGCTGGCGGTGCCGGAGCCGCTGGACCCGCACCCCGCCCCGCCCCGCCCCGCCCCCCACCCCGCTTCCAGCCCCTCCCCCGGGCCGGCACCGCCCTCTGAGAGCCGATCTTCCTACCCGGTGAGCAACTGAGCAACCCGATCCCACCTTGCTCTCTCCCTGCCTCCCTGCTCCCTCCTTAAGTTCCCTCCGATCTCCGAAGGCACAAAAGACGCGGCAAACCTCTCCCCAGCCTCTGTGGTCTCGCTCCCGGGCCTCTGCCATCGGCTTGGCTCAAATAAACGCTTATAAAAATTCTTCACAGGTCTGGACGTTCTGTGCGTCCACAGCACGTAAGAAACACTCCCGTGTACACGCACACTCACACACACACTCTCTCTTGCTCTGGGACGGGGCCGGCTCTGAGTCTGCCGTCCGTCCAGCAACCGGGGCATCGAGGGGCTGAACACCGCGATGCTGATGCTCGTGGTCAACACAGAACAACGCGTGTCCTGAGACGTGTCACGAGAAGGGACGAGACCAGCTTCGTGTGCAGCCCCTGGGGAAAAACCCCACGGGGAACGCTGGAGAAACGGCTCGGAGCGGGCGGCGAGGCGGGGCCGGCCCTGTGTGGCGCCCCACACGCCCCGCCCTGGTCCTCGGCGGGCACGCCGGAGACGCACGTCACGGGACAGGACGGCCGGGTCCCTCGGCCAGTGGTCAGGCGCCGCTGGAGAGCCGTCCGAAACACAGGCGCTCGGTCCCGTCTAACACGCTGGAGTCAGCCCCACTGGACCAGAGGCTTCAACGTGAAAATGGAATTGGGAAGACACGAGAATAAAACACAGGGCCGGGTTCTGAAGGATCTGAGTGAGGAGCCAGAGGACACAAGTCCAGAGCCGTAAATGACCACGGGGGCCCACGGACAACAGGGCGGTGGTCACCGCAGGGGGAGGGGAGGGTCCAAGGGTGCGGCGTGGTGACGACGGCCAGGAACACTGAGCGGCGCATCTGGAAGTTGCTAAGAGAACAGATCTTAAAAGTCCCCGTCCTGAGAAAAACATCTCTGTGGCTGTGAGGTGACAGATGTCCACCAGCCTTCCTGTGGGGACCACTCCAGGACAGACCCAGACACCAGGTCACCATTCGCACCTGACACCAACACAGCGCCGTGTGTCAGCGGCACATCAGTGAGAGTGCAATAAGCGAGAGAAAACTCGGTGTGTAAAAGCACTGTGGGAAATACACGTAACGTGTTACACAGGCGAAGGGCTGGTTTTCTTGGTATTTCACAGGAACCTTAAGTCAGCAAGAAAAAGATCAAGTTTTTAAAAAGTGGAGGGGAAGCATGGACAGTTGGGGAGCAGGGGCTTGAGACGGCCCCGCCCCCGAGGGGCTGCCCAGACCCTGCCCAGCCCCTGCCCAGTGAGCCGCTCCTGCCTGCTGACAGCCGACAGCCGACAGCCGGTGCCCACACCACGGTGGGCAGGACCTCAGCAAAGGTGCCTTTTACGTGGGTAAACAAGGGGATCTCCCAAAACGAAAAGCCGTGTCAGCACTGACACGTTCAGCGTCCCCACCGTCACGAGGCAATAAAGGCTGAACTGGGAGCCGAGGGACGAGCAGAAGCTGACGACCTCAGGCGGCAGGCCCAGCCTTCCAGCACGGGACCAGCGTGTGCAAAGGCCCTGCGGCAGAGGGAAGAGGCCCGGCTTAGCGAGGGCAGGAGAGGTGTGGGCCTGGCCCTGGGGGACAGCGACAACCAGGGGCCTGTCGAGAAGAGACCTTCCTTCCTTGCAGGCCCCTCCGGCTGGAGAGGAGGGCAGCCCCGAGCTCTGTCCCCACAGGCCGGTCAGACCCTGGCCCGGGGAGGCAGAGAGGGAGATGGGGCAGCGGCTCCCCATCCAGGGTGGCGGAGCCTCCAGCCCTCAGGTGCAAGGTGCGTGGGTTCCGACCGCACGACGAGCAGGGTGGGCAGGGCCACAGGGGACAGCCGGTCCGCTCTGCCGAGGAGCGCTCGCCCACGCCGGGCCCCGCTGTCGCCGGGCCCAGGGAGCATCCCGCTCCCCCTCCGGGAACAGACCGCATGCTGTCCCGTCTCTGACTGAAACGCCCGGACGCCTGCTTTCCGGCCTCTGCTCGAGCACCAGGGGAGCTCACCGAGGGGACAGCGGGCACAGCGACCCGGAGCGCGAGGCCGTGACTCTGGCCAGGGCCCCTGGGACGGGCACGGCCGCTGCCCAGAGCCTGCCAGGGCAGACTCCTCTCCCTCCGTGGAGCTCCAAGTCAAGTCCTTGACAGCACGGCCTGGCAGAAGCTGTGGAGAGCCACGTGGTGGGCGCACAGCCCCCCGGAGAGAGGTTCAGGCAGGAGCCGCCCACGTGGGCTACACAATCCCAGCACCTTCCCTGTGTCCTCGATACACACACAGGGTCCCTTGTCTTGGGCTCGCTCTGGACCTGTTCTCGACACATGGAAAGTGGTGCACGTTTATGAAGGATGAACTTGAACTTGAAGTACCTTCTGATGCCAGGACACCCACCTAACTCCGAGGCCGGGAGACAGGTGACCCACGCGCCCCCCACTGCTCGACTCCCCGTCGGTGTCGGGCGTGCAGGAAAGCCGTGCTCGCTGTCTGACTGAAGCAGGCCCCGCTGCCCTGGCGGGGCCGTGCCCACCCCCCACCCCCCCGCCGACAGCTGCAGAGGACACTTCCTGGTTTCTGTCGTCACTGCCGTGGACCCTTTTCTCTCCCAGTTGACCAGTCAAAAAACGCTTTCCTGGTGAGAAAGCTGTGAAGCCGGTGTCGGATCTGCTGAAAAACGGAAGAGCCGCCCCTCCAGGCCGGCCGGCACGCGGTGGGCCGCCTGTCGCAGATCCTGAGCCGCAGTGCCAAGGGCTCCGGATCATTCTGTAACTCAGGCGTCGCCGCGCGGTCCCACCGACCACCTCACCCAGACCACAGCCTGGGACCAGGCACGGGCAACGCTGACAACGCTGACAGCCCGGCCCGGGCGCCTCCTGGGGCCGCGGGGCCCCGCACACGTACCTGACGGCCGCACAAGCCGGCCTGCCCCCGCCAACCACACGGCGCACACACCACGAGGGACTTTACCTGGGTGGAGCTGATAAGAGCCACTGTGATGCCATTTAACCAAATACTTCCAACCATTCACCGCAAACCACCCCTCCGAATCCATACCAGGGTCAGCCGGCACGGCCCCCGGGGCGCCGGGCAAAGGCTCGGGCCCCGCACAGAGACATGCTCCTTAGCTCGCTCCCCAAGGAGGCGGACGAGCGCGTTCCCAGGCCGGGCGGCACGGGCGGACAAAGGCGACTCTCCCGCAGGCTCCGGAGAGGAGACCAATGGTGTGCTGAGCACAGAGCGCCTCGGAAGGCGCATGCATAATTTACAGGGACCTTTAGCCTGCTGCTGCGACGGAGCTGAATTATTTAGGCCGCGAGCGCCACCGCACAAGCTGTGCTCAGAGGCACCGGTGCCCAGGACGAGCGCGGGCCGGCCTCCGCCGCGCGGCTCTGCCTCGGTGACTGGGTGTGTTAGACTAGCAACAGCAAGGGGGGGAAGAAACACTTGTGGCCTTCCATACTAATTACGAGGGCTGTAAACTCTTATCTCCCCACGTGCCTTCAGCCTAAACTCCTTTCCATCTCAGACTCATAAAACGCGCCTTTTTCATCAGCGTGGTCGCCAGGAGCCGTGCGGCGTCAGGACGGAGGATTAGGCACCAGGCGAGGAAAGCCACTGGGACCTCTCGTGCGCTGGGAGGGGCGTTTCTGAGTGAAAGCGCAGGATGCGTGTGGCGAGCTCCCGAAGGCGTTACAGAGTGGTGCGGTCTCGGACGGCCACCACGCACAACCACGGCCACCACGCACAACCACGGCGACCGCGCACCACCACCGCCGCCGGCTGGCAGCTCTTATAGAAAGGGGTCACGTCAACCTCAACATTCTCCGAGAAAGCGACTGCAGACAAGGGTCTGCAGACGGAGCGTGGCCTCCGTCAGCCCTGCCCTCCCGGCCCCGTCCTTCCCGACCTGAGGTTCCGCCTCGGCGGCCGCTCCACACCGAGGCACAGAGTGTGGGGGCGGCTGCCGCAGAGTCGGCTCCGGCCCTGTCTGGCGCCAGCCCTCTGTGCCTCTGTCCCCTCGTTGCCGTGAGGACCAGGAACCACACCTGGCAGGGCCGGCGCTCAGCCAGGCAGAACACCAGCACGGCTGAACAAACCGGGGACGGTCGGGTGCCGTGGGACAGCGCCTCCCCTCGCACCAGAACGCCGCCCTGCTACCCGTTCAGGCAGCTTTCCACCTGGGGGCACTTCAGCCCTGCAGGAAGGCTGGGAACAGACCCAGGCGCCCCCACGCCCCTGCTAGCCAGAGCGCCGGCTGTCGGCATGCCGCTGCTGGCGGTGCCAGACTCCCTCTCTCCGCCTCACCCCCCTCCCTATCCTTCCTCCTGACACATGCACACGCGTGCGCACACACTCAGTCACGTTCTCACACGCGTGCACACACACTCACACACATGACTTTCTCCGAAGGCCTGGAATCCCCGTGGAGGCACCACGGCCCGTGGCCCCCGAAGAGCACGGACTTGTCCCTCGCCACCACAGCACGGCTATGGACATGGGACACAGCGGGGCCCGTGCCCCGGCCACATCAGCAATGTCCTTCCCAGCTGCCCTCCCCCGTCCAGGACTGAAATCAGGGCCACCAGCTCGTCAGGTCTCTTTCGGAGCCTCTCCTTCTCGCCGCAGTCCCTACAAGTGTCCCTCTGCCCCCTAACGAGAAAGCGCAGGCACACGGGTGCCCGAGCCTCTGCGATCTCTCACAGTGCGCCCCCAAGGTGAGGGTGACCGTCCTGGGGCGGTCACACTGGGTTCAGACACAGACAGATGGGACTGACCTTCAGCCAGCGCAGCCTCAGGCCCTACCGGTAATTAGGCCCCACAGCCCCCCTCAGAACGGAGCCTGGAAACGAGTGCCTGGACCGATCAGCCCCTTTTACAAACCATGCTGTCGAGGTGCGAACCCCCTCTGACCCCTGAGGTCGGCGGTGGCAGTTCTGGGCCTTCCTCGCGCTCCGTGGAGAGGCCGTGCCCCCGCCACTCCGGCCTCCGGCTGGGCCCACAGCCCTGCGGGGGAGGCCAAGTGCCCACTCC
The DNA here is from genome assembly GCA_028533065.1 of Trachops cirrhosus. Classification (NCBI taxonomy): domain Eukaryota; kingdom Metazoa; phylum Chordata; class Mammalia; order Chiroptera; family Phyllostomidae; genus Trachops; species Trachops cirrhosus. The sequence goes on along the minus strand of CM052538.1, from coordinate 1,357,688 downwards.
TTGGGCAGCCCCAAACGTGCACCGTCCCCTGAGGCCACACAGGGGCAGCCCGACGGGGCGCGTGTGCTCCTGAGAGGGAATGCGGGCAGACAGGGACGCCGAGGGAGCTCCTGAGGCCCCGCCAGCGGGCAGAACAGTGCCGCGAGGGGCCGCGTGGGACGTGGAGACCGGCGGAGACCTGTGAAGCCCGTCCCGTCCCCTGGCCGTTCAGGGCTCCAGGCGCAGGTGGTCACCCCCCGACCACCAGAGGCCTGCAGACTAGAGGGGGCGCCGGACAGAGACACAGCGTGCGTTTCTAAGACCGGCCCTCGTCACCTTAGCTCACCACGTGGGCCGCCACGGAAAAGCACACCTCACTCACGGAGCAGTGTCTGCGGGGTGGGGGGGCGCTTCCTCTCAACAAACATCTCCCCTGCGGAGTGCGGAGTGCAGAGTGCGGAGTCCGGAGTGCGGAGTGCGGAGTGCGGAGTGGGGAGGAGGGGCCGCTCACGCCCCGACACCCGACACAGGACGCCCTCCTGGAGGAAAGCAGCGTTTACCGGAACGTAAAGTGCGTGGGAAACAGCTCCGCGTGGGGCCCAGGGAGAGAGCTGGGGCTTAGACTCAGAGGGGACGAGGGAGAGACCCCGAGACTGGAGGTGGAAGACAGGGGTCCTCCCCAGAGTCTGGGCGCCGCGTGCCACCTTGTTCTCGGGGTGCCTGGCCGGGGGTAAGGAGCGCGAGGCTGACAGCCGGGCCTGGGGAGCCTGCGCGGCCCTGCGGCTGTGCTCCAGCTGCTGGAGCAGCGGCCTGGGGACGGGGCGGCTGGACCGAGCCTGCTCTCCTCCCGGCGCTGCCACCAAACGTTCTACTAAAACCCAGACACACTGCACGCCACAGGTCCCGGGTGAGCGTGGTGGGCATGTGGACAAGGACCACGGACCCTCCTTTCCCCACCCCCACTGCAGGCTGGGGGTGGGGCGTGGAAAATGTGGTACTAATGTCACGAAGGCAACCAGAGACGTGGGCACAGTCTCATACCACAGCTTCAAACAAGGCTTCGACAGGTCTCCACCTGGCCGGGCGGAGCCTCGGAGCCCGCCACGTCCTGAACGTGCCCACAGAGGCGGTGCGCCCTGGCCTCCTCAGTCAGCCCGCTTCTTCATGGTGTGAGCGAAGTTGTTTCAACCAGCTGCCCTGGGACGAATCAAGTCTGCACACAATGCAGTAAGGTGTGTGTCCGGGTGTCACCTCATCTCACCCGTTGTCACTGATAGGCACCCAGCAGCTCAGTGAGAGGTCCACCGGGGACTCACCGGGAGGCCACGTGGAGAAGCAACCACGGAAGGAGACGCCGGGCTGCAAGCACTGGGGTGGGTGAGGCCTCTTCCGGAGCCCGGCCCGGCTGAGAGGACCCACAGCCCTTGGGCGGTCTCGAGACATCCGACCTTTCTGCGGCCAAGGACACTCTCTGTCAGCAGGGGTGCTGACCTGTGCGACGCCCTGGGGTGACAGCCCCGCCAGCTGCCTGCACCAGTGCCTCTGTTCCCTAGCAACGTGCCCTAGCAACAGGGGCAGAGTCCGCCTCTGAGTGTAACTCTGCCGCCTCCCCCCGAAACAGAATAGGCAGGATAATGAGAAAGCCTGGTGGGTCCAGCCCCAGCCGGCACTGAACACCTCAGCTCAGGCAGGAAGGACATGGGCTCAGCGCTATGGTCTCTCTGGGTTTGAGAACATCGGTGCAGAAAGCACAGTGACCAGGGCCATGGGGACTGCTGACACCCGTGGACAGGAGGATGAACAGACGCGTGAATGGGTAGAGGGATGGATAGTGGATGATGGACGGATGAGGAGGGACGGATGACGGATGGATGGGTGGATGGTGGATGGTGGATGGATTCCTCCTGTTCTGTGAGAGAAAGAGGGAATGCAGAGCTGACTAACAAACTGAGGACAAAATCAATACTGTTACAGACCCAATAAAAAGTAAAAAAGAGGCAAAATACATCTGAAAATCAAATTAATTGATACAGCAAAAAGATTTCTACAACCAAACCACCTTTCGAGCCTAATGGGAACGGACTGACTTTCTCGGAGAAGCAGAGACATGAGGGACGGGGCGCCCAGGGCCCCTGGACGCTGCCGGTCACAGCGAGCGAAGAGCCGAGACAGGGACAGTGGGGAGGCCGGGCGGCGCCTGCTCTCGCCCACTCACTGCAGATGCAGCCGAGGCCCGGGCCCGCGCCGGCGCCGGAGCTGCACCCTGCGCTGGTGGGAGGCAGTCGGGGGCTGCTCCCAGAGCGCCAGGAAGGGGGAGACGTGGGAACGAGCTGACGGAGCCACAGGGGCTGCAGGACTCGGAGCAGTGGGGACGCGGCCTGAGCAATGCGACCCGCAGCGACGAGACGCTGAGTCCGCTGGCGTGGCTGCAACCACGGCCCTGCCCGCCTGCCCTGTGTAAACACCGGGCAAGGGGCACCTACTTCTGGGCTATTGTTGATTTTTTAAAGACCATTTTCTGTCTTACTTTTTCTTATAACTTGAGTTATTTATAATGCAAAACTATCATTTTACCGAGGAAGATCGTTCTCCCCAAACGGGACATGCGTAAGGTCAGGCGGACACCAAAGACTGGAGCCCCGCCCCGAGGCGCCACCCCCCTCCGGGAGCTGCGCTCCGGCTGTCACAGCCTCCCGCCTGCAGAGGGGCGCAGTCTATCGCCCCCTGCTCTGGCCCCTTCTGCCGAGCATGTCCCCGGGGCCCGCCATCGCCACCGAAGGGGCCGCGGCAGTGCTGTCGTGTCCCACCGCCCAGTGCACCGGGTCGTCCCTCCGCCCTCCTGTGGAGGGCCACTGTGGACCTGCCCACCAGGGCCCACTGTCAGGTGCTGGGCACGGGGCTGCACACGGCATATGCCACCGGGGGGCGCTGTGGGCTCCGAGGTCCTCCCCACTGGCCTCATCCAGCCCTGGGCCTCCTCAGAAAGTGCCAGAGGCTGCAGGGCTGAACAGCTTAGTGGTGACCCCTAACTCACCGAGGCAGGAACAAAAAGCCAAATAACCAGATTAAAGTGGGCAGAGGACCTAAGTATACATTTTTTTCAAAGAAGACATACAAATGGCCAAGAGATTCACAAAAAGATGCTCAACATCACTGATCTCCAGGAAATGCGAGTGAAAACCCCAGTGAGCTGTCGCCTTGCGCCTGTCGGGAGGGCCATCCTCAACAGACCAACGCACAGCCAGTGCTGGCGGGGACGGGAGGACGGGGACCCTCGTGCACTGCTGGTGGGAGTGCGGACTGCTGCAGCCACTCTGGAAGACAGGGTGGGTTTCCTCAGAATATTAAAACAAGCCCTGTCTGGTGTGGCTCAGTGGCTGGTGTGGCTCAGTGGACTGAGTGCCGGCCTGTGAACCAAAGTGTCGCTGGCTCAGTTCCTGGTCAGGGCACACCCCTGGGTTGTGGGCCAGGTCCCCAGTGGGGGCGTGTGAGAGGCAACCAATTGATCTCTCTCTTACACATTGATGTTTCCTACCCTGTCTTCCCTTCTCTCTAAAAATAAGTACAATTTAAAAAAATTAAAACAAAGCTGCCACATGACCCGGCAATTCCACTCCTGGGTATTCATCCAAAGGAGCTGAAGTCAGGGCCTCAAAGACACCTGCGTCCCCAGGGTCACTGCAGGCTCACGACAGTCAAGATGGAGACGAGCGTCCCAGGGGAGACGCGGGGACAACGGAACCGGGATGTGTGTTCCAAACATTCTCCCTCTTAAGGAAGAACGACCCTGGATGCACCCGCAGGACATGGTGCTGGAGGAAGCCGGTCCGCGCAGAGTCCAGCGCTGCATGACTCCCCCCGAGGAACCCGCAGGAGCCGCCGCAGCGCCAGAGGACGCCCGGCCGGCCCCAGAGCTCGGGCGCTCAGGGGGCGGCACTGGCCACGGTGCCAAGGCTCGGTCAGAAGACCAGCGAGTTTCAGGGGCCTGCGGTCCAGCGGGGCGGCCACGGTTAACGATGATGTGCTGTATACTCGGCACTGCCTAAGACCGCAGATCTTAAGGGCTCTCACTACAACACACAAAAACCAGCAACAGCGAAGAACCACAGGTCGCAGCCGCGTGCGGTGCCCGACGGTCAGCTTGGCGTGGCGATCGCCCTCAGTGGCTGCTTCTATCAAGGCCCCGCCCCTCACGCCTTCACCGCACACAGTTCCGTCAGTCCCTTACGCCACGGTAAGGTGGGAAAAGTTCGAATGGATGGCTTTTAAAAGAAAAGAGAGAACTCTCGTGCAGGAAGTCATTGCTGAAAGCGGGGGCGAGGTTGCTGACAGCAGGGGCGAGGTGGGAGCCACAAGGCGGGCCGCCCCGAGCCTGGCCACGCCCCTCGACCCCGACCCCAGCCTCCGCCCCGCCCTCCGACGCCGTCCTCCACGCGGCCGTTTCGTGCTGTGAGCTCAGTCATTCTGAACGGTCAGCTTAGAGCGACACGGTCAGCTGTCCCCCACTCTGCCACCCCATCAAGTAGCCCTCAGCTGCTGGCACGGCCCCTCAGCGACCGGTCACAAGGGGTGAGTCTCCCCACTTCCGCGCTCCCGGGACTGAGTGGGAGTGGGCGCGGCCCGAGTTCACGAAGCCACGGTCGGTGTCCCCGAGGATGAAAGCCGGTGTGGCCGCACGGGCTCTGGCGGGTCAGGGCTCCTCGGCCGCCACACGACGAGGAGCGTCACCACGCCGCCGCACCCCCCCCACCGTGGCTTCCCAACCTGCCAGCCCCGCCCCGACGGCCTACCGCTGGGTTTCAGCCGAGCTCCGCGAGAAAAGGGGCGACCGAAAGCGGCGGGGGAGGGGGGGAGCTTCAAAATCAAAGCCCATCTCCGTTCAGAAACAAGAATTAAAGAAGGCTCATCTCCTCTCTCAGACATTCTGATTTCAAAAACTCCAAGCTTCTGTGTCAAAACAACAATCAGAAATATCACAAACCAGTGCTTGTTAGTTTATGGCACGCGGTTCACAGCCCACTTCAAAGCGGGGTGTCCCAGCTGAGAAGAGGTGAGTGATGCACACTGCGGGGGAGACAGGGCGCAGGCCCAGCTGCCCGGACGCGGGCTGCCGCCTGGGAGAGGCCGGCCACGCCCGAGCGGAGGAGCGCCCGCCGGCCGGCCAGCACCCGCCAGACACTTCTGCCTCCGCGTTTCCCCAGCCGCGCACTGCCAAGCTGTCCGCTCCTCTGTCGGGGGTCTCTCCGAAAAAGAAGCCCTTTGCCCCAGCCCGGTCTCCGTCCCACGCTCTGGCGGAGGTCGGCGCACCTGCAAACGCCGCAGTACAGCCGTGCTTTCCACGACGCCTCTGCGCCGTCTGCCGCGCGGGGTGCCCTGCGCCGCCCTGTGGGTGTCCCTTCTAGTGAGCAGGGGAGCAAACAAAACCCATGATGCGGGAAAAAGTTTAGACAACGGGCCTTGTGGCATCCTTGGAAGGAAATGAAGCCGGGGTGACACTCGGAACAAGGGCTGGCGGTCAGCACAGGCTTATCTGAGGGGCTGCCACAGGCCGGGGGGCAGCACGCTGGTGGCAGGACAATGCTGAGCGAGGCCACCGGACAGCCCGTGTGCCTAAGGGGCCCTGGGGGACCGGAGAGGGGGGACAGTGCCCAGCGGGGAAAAGGAAGCGTGGACACAACCCTGTGGCCCCTGGGGGCAGGCAGAGTGGGGCGGGGCCAGGGGCCAGGGGCGGGGCCAGGGGCCAGGGGCGGGGAGCAGCGTGTGTAGAGGCAGGAGTTCCGGAGGGAGCGGGGAGACGCTGCGGCTGACAGGGGCTGGGCTGCGGAAAGGTCACGAACACAGTCGAGGACATGGACGTGCCCGGGAGACTCTGGGACAAGCACGCGTGGAGGTGCTGCGTGGAGGTGTCCCAGAGCCAGGAGCCAGGCTGACTGCTCCACGCTCACAGCCTGACGGGTGCCAGTGGATGGGGTGTCTGGCACCCCGAGTTCTCCACTTCAGAAGTCAGACCCAGAGATGGCCGAAAGCACTGGGCCTGTGAGGCTGTGTGAGCTGGAGGGAGGGGGTCCTGGCAAAGCTTCTCAGTGCTGAGTGAAGAACGAAAGAGAAATGAAACGAGACCAGTTTTGGTACAGCTCCCCAGGACGAGGGGCCTTGGGCTCCGCCCCCCCACAGGGGAGGGTCTCACCTACGCCCCGCCCCCCTCCGCCACCTTCCACTTCGCCGCTGCAGCGCAGTGGTCCTGCGCCCACACATCTGAGTCTCTCCCCACAACGCAGGTCTGGACGTTTTCAAGCCTCTCTCTAATGCTGGGATGTTCTGCCTTTCCTTGAGACCGGACCTGCCTCCCTGGGCCTCAGCACAGCCTGGCTGGCCCGAGGACCGCAGCCCCGCCCCTGAGGGAGGCTGTCTTCTTCTGGGAGAGAGAAAACACCAAGTGCCGAAGGAGGCGGCAAAAGCGGCCTTGGACGACGCCCTGCAAGCGCGGCGGCAGCACCGAGCACGGGCAGCGTGTCACCCACCGGGAGAGACCCAGGACCCCCAGGGACAAGGCCCACCAGACACAGTGCTCCAGAGGGAACCGCTCGCTCGCTCACCATGGGAGTGAGGCTGGAAGGCGGGCCCACCCCACTCTCCCAGGGGCCCGAGGCCCCGCAGGGAGCCGCAGCGCCTTCCCGCAGCCCAGGCGAGCCTGGCCGTCCTGGCCCGCAGGACACAGACACCCCCAGGGGCAGCATCCTGAGTTCTGAGTTTCTGCCCAGATCTTCTGGACACGCTGCTGCCCTCTGCTGGGGAGGGTGGCCGGGACGGGGTCCCCTCTGCCCTGCTGAGGTGTCCCCAGGAAGCAGGGTCAGGAACCTGAGGGGCTCTCGGGGACGACGGGGCGGGAAGCGAGAGCACACGAGCCTGGGCAGCCAGCAGGGGCCCCTCCGCTGCTCTGTGCGCAGCAGCCCCCGCTCGGGTCTCCACGGCCCTGCGCGATCGGCCTCTCGGCCTCAGTGTCGGCACCGGAGAAGACGGCAGAAAGTCATCCAGGCGTCCCAGAACTAACATGCAAGTTGCGTGCGAGCGCCGTACTTCTCACTTACAACCCGTGAAGAGACTGAGGGCGGAAATGGGAGCGGAGGAGGACAGACTGAAAGGCGCCGAGCTGCCCAGCGCCGGCCGGAAACTCAGGGCGCTCCCGCAGCAGGGGCCTCCCCCTCCCCCCACCCCCACCCTGCACCGAGGGGTTCCCGGTTGGAAGTGGGGAGAGAAGGCGGGACCAGAGGGGTGGAAAGCTCCCACTGAGGGGAACCACGGCCACCAGCCAGGGCACCACTTAGATGTCCTTAGAAAGGACATCAGGCCTGTGAGCCAGCTTTTAGAAAAGTACAAAATGGCTTATAACTACACTCCCTAAGGTTCTCACATCTACTGCTGACAGAAGAGAACTTCAGAGATGAATAAGGCTTAGTGTTTATGATTCAACTGAACATGTTAAATAAACTTCTCAAATTGCTGAGTTTCCTGCAGAAATGAGACCGCCGCCAGCAGAGAGCCCTGGGAACGGGTGGGAGGGAGAAGCAGGGACCGACTCTCGTAAAACCGCTCCCTTTCATCCTGGACCTGGGACGTCCGGTTTCCTTTAAGGAGGTGTTCCCACTCCCGGCTTAGGTCGGATTAAGTGACACGGTCTTCGCCGTACGTGAGACAGGTGACACCGTCCCTTTTACGAGACAAAGAGGTCCCCCGACGCAAGCTTCAGCACCTCTCGGGTCTGTCCGCAGGTGTGAGCGCGCCTCTTGCCCTGCCCGGGGCGGGCCGACCCGCAGCAGGCAGCGCCTTCCCCCCTGGGGGGCCCCGGCGCCACACCCCCTCCCAGGAAGGCGGCCCTCGCTCAGGCCCGGGGCCAGGCCAGCGGCTGTGGGACAACACAACGGGTCGGAAGAGCGACAGCTTCTCCTGAACTGTGGCCCTCTGGACGTCAGACGCAGAGCCAGCTCGTAAAAGAGAAGAGAAGCGGGCACCTTGGGTAAATTGTAAAGTTCAGCTCTCAAAAGACAGAAAAACAGATCAACTAAAATCATGTGACTAAAACCTATAAGCATAAGGGTTTTTATGAGTTATTATAAGAGACAAGGAATATCTGGAAGAAACTCTCCAAGTCATCTTGGAGCTTAAAAAAATCACCGAGCTAAAACGATACCACCTCAGAGAAACTGTAGTGAAATAAGACAACCCGGCCCCTTCCTCTGCGGGCCAGTCCCATCCACAGAATCCCTGCGCACGAACTACTCAAAGACCAAGTTCTGAGCGCCGCCCGCCGGCCCCGTCGCAGCCCATCCACAGCACTCTCCCTGAGAGGGGAGACCGGGCCGCTGGGAGCGTCACCCGGGTTTCCGGAGCTGCTCAGGTTCCGCGAGGGCTCTGGCGCGGCCCCGCCGGTCCCCGGCGGGCTGGACCGCAGGGGCAGCAGGCTGGGACTTGCCAGGCCCAGGTGTGCGGCAGGACGTGCCACGGCGCCCGTCATGCTGAAATTCAGGTCCGTGGCGTGTCTCAGCGGTGAGCGGCTCCAGAACACGCCTTGCCACCCGGGGGCAAGGGGAAGCCCCCCCGAACTTAGCCCCGCCAAACCCCTCCCCATGGGACAGAAACGGCCAAGAAAACACCTATTTGAGGGAGGCGATGGCAAATACACTTTCACAATTTGAAAACTCCATCACAAACAACAGAAATATACATCGGAAATTGCGACTTACCCCCGTCGGACACAGTTGCAGACTGAAAGAGAAGAGAGAGAGACATGAGTTAGTTGGGCCGCATGACAAGGGTCGGGAAACAGCACCCCGCCTGCCACACGGGCCGGGGCTCTGGGGAAGGCCCCGCTCGCCTGCAGGTGTCCCTCCCGGAGACCCAGACGCCGCCGTGAGTCAAGCCGCGCTCCCACTTCCTGACCGAACTCCGCCCACGCCGGTGGGTGAGCCAGGGCTCAGGACAAAGCGGAAGTCCCCGTCCTGTTCACTGGAAAAGGACAAACCCCGGCGTGCTGGGCATCACAGCCTCAGTAGCAGCCTCGGGGAGAGCACGTCTCCACACTCCAGTCCGACGGGCCGAGGGCAGCGGGCTGGGGGCGCACACGGGGCCGAGCAGGCGGGCGACCCGCCGGCGGTCCGTGTCGGGGCTGCCGGGCTGCCAGTCAGCTGGGCCGGGTGCCGGCACCGCCCTGCACACGTCACACCCCACTCGGCGCCTACGCCCCGGTAGCGGGCTGCTCGTGTCACGGCCTCCACTCTCCAGGGCGGACCCCGGGCCTGGAGAGCTCAAACGGCTCCGCAGGTGGCAGCCCACCCGGCGGGCAGACCACCAGGCCGGCCGCCGCCAGGTGCGGGAGGAGGGTGTCTGGAAGAGGGCGAGGCTGGAGGACGGGAGGGGCAGGCTCGGGGGCGTCAGGGCGGAGGCCCCGCGCTGCAGCCAGCCCTGGAAGTTGGAGGCTGTAGAGGGAGGTTCTGGATTGACAGACACTCAAGAATAACGAAAGCTACTGTCGTCCTGTGACTGGCAGGCTGCAGGCGGCCGAGGACGTCCACGTGGGCGTGTGCCCGCAGGTCAGACAGCTCTGGGGCTGCCACTGCCATCTGCACGGGGCAGGAGCCCGGCCTGAGGAGCGGGGGCGGGTGGTCAGAGCGCAGGCCACAGCCCCGGCGTGCCGTCCATGTCGGCCCTGGGGTCAGGGGATGAGGCGTACAGGATGCTCCGCGCCCCCAGTCAGGGTGAACCCAGGTGCTTCTCCGAGCCGCCGAGGAGCCTCCTGGAGCTCCACCCTTGCCGCAGAACCCAGGGTGACAGCTGGGAACTGGACTCAAGGCCTCTCTGCCGAGGGAGGTGGGCCCGGGGGCAAGAGGTGGGGAGGGTGCTGCCAAAGGCGCAGCCACAGAGGGAGGGGAGAGAAGGGCGCCCAGACCAGCTGGCTCCCCCGGCGGACTCGCGCCTCCTCTGCAGAAGGCCCCACACCACGCCCCTTCCCAGACCCGCAGGCCCACACGCAAACCAGCGAGGCCCAGAGGCGCCGGGCTGGCCGGGCTTCCGGCGAAAGCATGCGCCGTCTGCGCTGGAACGCGGCATCAGCTGGCACCCTGTGCTCCCTGCTCCATCGCCCACTCCCAGTGCCAAGGCCCCCAAACCTTGCCCCGCAGCCTGCACGGAAGATGGGGGCCCTCTCCCATTCCAAGCAGATCTGGTCTCAGCCCTCACCTGGTGGGCCTTACACCTGCAAGTCCGGGGACCCAGCCGAGTGCCCAGAGCCCAGAGCCCAGAGCCGTGCGGGGCTGCACCGAGCCGGCAGCGAGCACTCGGAGGGGACCCTGGGGAGCTGCCGAGTCACAGCCTCACTCGGGGCTCCTCCCCTTCTCCCCCCACTTCTGGGTTGCTGTGCCAAAAGAGGGTTTTCCAAACCCAAAACTCTCAGGAAAGTTCTAGGCGTCTGGGGAGCTGTAGGCTGGCTGGTGGCCTCTGTGTGCTGAGGGTTCGCCTGGAGGGGCCGGTGAGGACTCAAAGGCCACGGGTACCCCCCCCTCTGCTTGCGGGCACAGACCCAGCTCAGACCAGCCCGTGATGTTTCCAACGGGGCTGGAACCAAAGTTCAAACCGTGGACGCACCACCCACGAGTGACGCCCGTGCCCTCCACTGCTCCCGACCGTGGACCTGAAGGGCCACGGTGTGACCAGAGCCTGAACGGGGACCCCTCCGGAAGCCGGGGTCTGCTGCCCGGGAGACCCGTGCCGAGACCCCTGAAAGCCCCAGCCAGGCCCTGGACGGGGAGACAGAGCTGAGCCTCCTGTCTCCTGGCGGCTGACCCCCAATTACAAGCTTTCTTCTCGTCTCAAAAGCTGGTGCCATCGGTTTGGTTTCCGCCCATCGGGCAGCGAGCTCCGTCCAGAAACCCTCGGTAAAAGGACCGCTGGCGCCGGGATTGCTCCCCGTGCAAACCGGCCCCGCAGGAGCCTGCCCGCAGCCCTGGGCCCTCGGCCCCCGCCACCTCCGCTCAGGACAGCCTGGCAGGGAAGCTGTGCACTTCCCAACCAGATGTTCACCTAAAAGGAAAGCCGTCGGGACGGTCACATCACCCGGACATAAAGCCAGCGTCCTCCTCCAAGTTCACGTGCGAGCAAGGAAGAGGTAGCTCGATCTGCGAACAACGTATACCCACCACAACGCCACTTATCACGTCTGCTGCCTCACGCGTGCACCGGGGGTGGGGCGCGCACCCTGGGCTGTGGCAGAGCCGGGGGCCCGGGCGGAAGAGCAGCGGGGCAGCGAGGGCCGGGGTGCCGTGTGTTTTATCGGTGGCCTGGTCTGCATGCTCTGGGCACATCCTGGCTGACAGGAAAGGCAGTCCAAAGTGGCGAAGGTACAGATGCCCCCGGAGATCCTTCCAGAAGAGTGCCCCACAGCGGACAAGCAGGCGGAACTTCAGCAGGGGGGTCTCACAGCTGGGCCTTCCCCAGGGCCTGTGCAGCCTACTGGACCGCCACAGACCACCGTAGGGGTCAAGGCGTAACGCTCCTCACGTTCGCTCTGGCACCCAGGACAGCCTGTGTCAGTGACTCGTTCTCATTTCTGCACTTCCGGGGTTCCTCCGACTCCCCAGGCCCACAAGCCCTGCCCACCAGGGCAGGACAGGCACAGACAGGCTGCCAGAGAAAGGCCCAGTGAGTTAGCACCTTTCTCTGCTGCCGATCTGAACACATGCCACGAGTAGGAGGCTCTCGAAAGGTCCGCGGCACGCCTCCCTGGCTGGAATTCACACCAGTGTAAATATACTTGTCTCGGAGGAACTCACCAAGTGTCCTCGTGATGTGACTTAAGTTCAAACGCCCCCAGTCCGCGGGCTGGCTGCGGACGCCTGACCGTGGGCGGGGCTGACCGGGCTCCATTCCCGCCAGGAACGCGGCCGCACCCGATCCTCGGACACTTGACTGCAGCATGAGGTTCAGAAAGTCGAGGTGACTCACAGGAAGAGCTGCGTGTGGTGGACCGGCCTCACCCGGCCGGTGCCGTGGGCGGTCCTGCCAGACCACGGGGCTCCCGGGCCGCTCCGGTGCGCGGTGCCACTCACGGCAATGTGCAATTTTAATTCTGAGCTGCGGCTCGAAGGGCCCAGCCCCTTCCATCCCCCCGGCCTGGAGAAACCCTCCCCGTGCCCCAACTCTCACCTGCAGCCTCACCTGGCGACCCTGCCCACCTGGGCGGCAGCTGCACCCTCACCTTCTCAGAAGCCCTCCCTACCAGGCCCCTGAGGTAAGCCCACCACAGCCGTGACGACTGTCCTCAAGGGGCAGCCCCCAGGGCCCTCGGCACGGGACACAGGGGTGGCCTCTCGCAGGCGTGCAAGGGCGCGCGCGCGCGCGCGCACACACACTATTCTTTCCAGCAGGTGCAACCAAGGAGGCGAAGGGCGGAGGCTCGGGAGGCGAGGAAGAGGCACCTCCCGCTGGGTTCAGACCGTGACGCTCACAGCAGAGCGTGTCTGTGACCCCAGAGGCGTGCTCCACGTTCCACAGAGACCACAGGGCAGCTGGACGCGGGTGAGGGGTGTGGACCGGGAGGGCGGAGCCCGCACTGCACAGCACAGGCCATCTGTGACCTGGGGGGGAGGCGAGTCCAGGCACTCGGGGCCACACTCAGCCGAGAGCAGCGTGCAGGGCTCAGAAAGGGGCCTGCACGTCTGTGCATGAAGTGTGTGCAAACCCACAGCCACAGCACGTCCCTGAGACCTGAACAGCCAACGGTGTCGTCCTGCCCTGGGCCGGCCTACGACTCTTCATCCGGAGCACTCCGAAAGCCAGCAGTGCCCGCCCGAGGGGCGGCACGCAGCCCCGCACAGACGCCGGGGACCAGGCCTGAACGCCGAGCTCCACAGGGACCGCGACCGCGCTGGCCCGGCCCGACGGGGACAAGAGGCCCCGGCACAGGGACGGCAGTGGGGTCTAGAGTGACGCTCTGGGTTTGGCCTCCCGAAAGGACAGTGCTGAACTCCTGCAAGTGACGTCAGCGTGAACGCTGGCCTGGGAAGTGGCACCCAGCCCAGTGCCCACACAGACCCGGCTCCGCGAGCCCCTCTGAGCCACACAGTGCGCCCCTCCCCGCGGGGGCCGGGCCCGAGGGCCCTCTCACCCGCACTTGAGGCCCGACCTCCAGGGCAACACCTTCTCCTGACAGCGAGGATCCTCCCACCCCAGGGTGGGCCTCGAGCTGGGGACCTGCCTGTCCCAGGTCAGCTCCGCTGCCCCGGGCTGTCCCCACCACCCGGGCAGCTGTGGGTGCGGGTCCTGGAGGGGCGGCTGAGACGGCTTCCCCATGCACAAGCGCTCAGCCCGGGCCCCGGGGCCCTGGAGCTGGGGCTGGAGATCAGTCCAGAACGATCAGCCCCCGTCTCCAGGAGACAGCCTGGGCAGGGGAGGTGGGGCAGGTGTCCCCAGGGCTGTGCAGAAAAGCTGGCGCCCAGGGCTCCAGGGCCGAGGGTCACAGTGGCGGCAGGTGCGGAGGACCCGCGGAAGCGGGGAGCCTGCGAGAAGGGCGGCGAGACTGAGGGGCAGCAGGCTGGGGTGTGGGGTCCAAGTCAAACGTGGACACTCCGGCCGCTAGGCCTTCTGCACAGCCAGGGAGGTGGGAGGGGACACGGACGTGTCGTGGGTCCGGCGAGGGGGGTCCGTGAGCCCTGCCCAGGGCAGGTCAGGGGACAGTCTCTAAGGGACAGAGCAGAAGGATCTGGAGCAGGGAGAAGCGGGGCGGGGGGGCCCGAGTTTGGGGCCCGAGGAGAGCTGCTCCGCCCCGGGCGTGTGGACAAGCCCTGAGCTCGCCTGGGGGTGAGAACCTCTCGGCTCACACAGTCACTGGGGACCGGGACAGAGAGGCGGAGCAGGGACGGGTGTCCTGCAGGACCGGGGAGTGGGAGAAAACAGGACCACCTGAGCGGGAGCCTGGAAGGAAGGCTGCTGGTTCACGGTGGCCACATCTTACGGGAAAAGGGAAGCAGGGAAGACAGAAGCCGGGGAAGGGCCTCCTCAGACACAGATAACAGGACTCGGGGCCGGAGCAGTGCAGCGGGAGCGGACCCACCGAGGGGAAGGAACGCAGTCGCCCCGCACCTGCCGGAGGCCCCGCCTCCACCCAGTGTTCGGGCCCAGAGAGGTGCGGCCGAGTGCGTGCGGGGGGCCGACTGGCCAGGACCCTGAGAGGTGGGGGCGGCGACTGGGAGGAGCACGGGCACAAGCCGGCCCATCTGAGCTGGGAAGGAACATCAAATGCCAGGAGCTCGGTGCCAGCCGTGAGCTCATCCTCGGCGGGCTCCGCGACGAGCGGGCGGAGGCGCCTCCGACACGTCGGCCCACAGAAGGGCACGGCTGGCACGTGCCTCGCCGCCCACGGCCGCAGCGGCCGGGCCCCAGCTCCCGAGCGCCGCGCCCTCCGGGCAGCCCCTGCGCCCAGGCGGCACTGTGCCTGCAGAGCGGGGAGCCTCCTGCCCCGCCTGGGAGAGGAGCAGGGTGGGGCGTCCCGGGCAGTGACACGAGGGACAGGAGGTCCGGCTCTGCTGCCAGGGTGCCCCCCGTGCCCCAGGCAGCCCCGCCCCTCCGGGCCACACCGCCATGTGCCTCTCAGCGTTCTCATGTCCCCGAGGGCGTGCTTGGAGCCCTCCCGCTTTCAACAGCAGGCCCGGCTGTCCTCGGCCTCTGCGCCCAGGCCCAGCCCACGGAAAACCACGTCCAGCTTCTCCCGGAGAACGTCTGCTGTGTCCAACTTCTTTGCCTTCAGGTCCTACACAGAGCCCTGTGCATCGAGAGGTGCAAGCCCTGGTCTCTGGGAAGTCCCTTCCCTCAGGCCCTGGCAAGCCCAAGGCACCTGCCTGGCCAGAGCCAAGTCAAAACAGACCCGTTGCCTCCAACACACTCGTGAGCCCCGACCGCAGAGAGGCCCCAGCCAGCGAGAACACAGCAGAGCCTGTGCTCACGACAAGGGAAGGCCAGGCCACAGTGGTGACGGCCCGGCTGCCTGAGGCCAGCACCGAAGGAGGCTACCTTCTCGGCCTGGGGGCGGGGTGTGCACGCACGGAGGGTGGCGACCACACGCAGACAGCGGTGCAGGGAGGCGGAGGGAGCAGGGCAAGAAAGCAGGTCGGGGTCGCCACCATCGCATGGAGCCACCTCGCTGCTCCTGCCCTGCCTTCTGGCTCCGAAAGCCCCCCCGCCCAGGCCCCGAGACAGCTGCCTCCAGCAGCACGCAGCGAATGCTGTCACAGCCCGCCGGGACAGCGGCCCGCTGGGCACGCAGCAGGGACCCGCTCGCTCAGGCCGCCAGCAGAGCCAGCAGGGGGCACTGCGGGGCCGTCCGAGATCGCGGCGGGCGCAGGAAGCTCGGGAAGCCTTCTGGCCATGGGTTTTCGTGCTCCCTGGCCCGGGGCCTCACTGGCATCGCGGCTGTGCCGCCCCGTGCTGATGTGGCTGAAAGGGGGCGAGTGGCTCTGCTTCGGCCAAGGGGCACGTGCCTTCCAGCCTACTCAGACGACACCGCTCCCCTAAAGAGGCCGGAGACTGATCCGTCCCTTCGGCCAGCGAGAGCCCCGCGGACTTCCTGGGCGGCGCCGCAGGCTCCCCTGGGTACTCCCGAGGTGACGACAGGGAGTCCACTTCCCCAGACAGTGGTTCACGGGGACGGCGCCTCCGAGCGGCCCCGCCGCACAGCGCCCTCTGGTGGGGAGCCAGCACGCCGTGCTGCCCCCTGCTCGTCCTGAAGACCAACCAGCAGAGGCTCAGGGAGGAGCAGCCCTCCCGCCCCGCCCCTCCGGCCTCGCCCTGCCCACGCGGCCGGTCACCTCTGCAGGGCCGCCCCGCAGTGGCGGCCGGGGCCCGGAGCTGCAGCAGCCCCCCACCCCCTGCCGCCCCACTCCGCAAGGAGGGAGCCGCCGGTCTGCGCCTGTTAACACGGAGCCGCAGGAGCAGATGCGGACCACACACTCGTCGGACGGCTCGTTCGCCAGTCTGCGCGTGCGCAAACATTTCAAAGGCGAACCTACCCACTCTGCACGCTAGTCCAAAGGCAGATTTCAGTGACTTTTTCTGTTTACTCAGAATAAAAGCCAACAGTTTCCCTGGCTGGTGTGGCCCAGTGGACTGAGTGCCGGCTTGAGAACCAAAAGGACGACGGTTCAAATCCCGGTCAGGGCACAGGCCTGGGTTGCAGACCAGGTCCCCAGGGGGGGCGCACCAGAGGCAACTGATCGATGTGATGTTCCCCTCTTTCCTCCTCCTTTCTCCTCTCTCTAAAAATAAATAAATACAGTATTTAAAAAAGCCAACAGTTCCTCCAGTTTGCCTTAATGTACAATGGAAAAGAAAATGCAGCCTGACTGGAGGTGGAAGTAACTGGTTAGTCGGTCCATTAAGGACCTCGTCTGTGGGAAGCCGCCCCCCCCCACCGCCCCCGGACGCGAAGCCGCTGGGAAGGGCCCGCGAGCACTCCGCATGGAGGGCTGCCCCTCCAGCCCCGTCCCAGCTCGACGGTCCGGGGGCTTCCGAAACACACACAATATTTCCAAAACGTGCTGAATGTGCACGCAGTCCACCAGCGTAACCCCTGGGCGGTCCCGCGGCCCTCCGACCGCCCTCCACTGGAAAGGAAGGCTGTCGCTCACTCCCCCACCCCGACCTCCACGCCCGCCCCAGCCCACCCGTCCGGGCTCCTCCGCCCTCCTCTACAGAAGGCTCTAATTAGATATTAGGAGGACACGTGACGGTGAAACAAGTCCCAGAAGAGAAATCAGTTTAAAATTGGCACCCTGTGACTACTGACAGTCTCCCATGAATGGAGTCAATTCATTTTTCCCCTCACACCCCCACAGCACAGTCACCAGAGGGAAACAAAAATCATTCTCTGTACTGAATCGTAAACCTTTCGAAGTATTTACAGTAAGTTCAATTTTATAAGCTCAGATAATAATCAATCATTAGTGTGATTGCCAGTAATTTCCTATGCATGTATATGAACGAGAATCAGCTCATTACATTTAAAAATGTGAGATAGATAATAGTAATTAACAGCACAGTAAGCTTTAATACATTGATCAAGTTGAAGTTTACTATTTCAACACGATGAGCTCCCTCGCCTTTGAAATCCGCCGGCATCACAGTCGGAAGGACAGGTGAGACACGGGACCTTCCTCTGAGGCCGGCCGAGCGCGCCGGCAGCGCGGCCTGGAGGGACCCTGGCCCCCGCGTGACCGACCCGCCACCCGCCTGGCCCCGGGCGCCCGTCTGCGGCCCCAGAGCCAGGCATCCCTCCACGGGATGCTCTTCAGCATCTCCATGATGCAGGCACGAGAAAAGCGATCTCAAAGTTCACACTTAAAAGCTACCATTCACTAAACAGGCTGAAAATGAAGCAGCAATCAAGATGCTGTTTTCTTACAACGATTCTGGTTAAAGGACAAGAAACCGCTGGAACAACTCACCTGCTGGTCGGTTGGAACGTGCGTCTCCTCCGACAACCCCTTTTCCAAATTCATCCTCAGACGAGAAGCCCTGCGAACCTCACCAGACGCGCAGATCTGAAACACCCCACTCGCACCGCGGCGTGCCTGTGCACGCCGGGAAAGTTTAAAGACCTTTCGGATGACGCTCCATCCCGCTCCCTCCGTAACCCATGGCAACAGGACACTGCTGGGAGCCAGCTGGCCAGGGACTCAGACTGGATCTTCTCGTGGGAAAAAAAAGCTATTTAAATAAATCACGCTGTCAGATCGTTTTCAAAGTATTTCCTCTACCAAACGGGAAGAATGGAAGTGCAGCCGACAGGAGTGCTCTCTCAGCCGGCAGGACAGCGGCAGGGCAGCGCAGAGACTCGGCAGCACGGAGCAGCTCAGCTCGCAGCCCTAATTACGGCTGCTGGCCCTATGGTCAGCCTCCGCGAGCGTGAGCGTGCGCGGTGCCGACCCGCGGCTTCTGAGTCTCCCTAAAGCTGTCCTGGGACTGCCAGCACGGCCCGTACCGTCTGCCGCCCAACACCTGACGCCGCCTGCAGTGAGGGAACCCTCACAGATCCCGGTTTAAAAAAGGAAGAAGCAGAGAAACTGGTCTGGACCCAGGAGCTGCTCGGGGCTCACTGCCTGCTAGCACGCTGGAGGCTCGCCCCCGGCGCTGCCGGGCTGCACCGACCGTACAGCCCTGGGCACCCCGCCCGGTGGGGCGGCCCCGGAACCCAGCGTGCTCCTGGGAGGGGCAAGCCTCAGGGAGCGCCGTGTCTGGGGTTGCGAGCGCAGTGCCCACGTGGACATGGGGCTGGGGTGGCGGCCCCCCAGCTGGGGGGTCAGGCTGCCCGCTGAGAAACCACTAAGCCTGCCCTCCCTTTTGCTCGCCTCCGGGGGAACCACCAAGCGTCCCCACCCGAGCACTCAGGGACAGAGTCGGGCCATGGCTCTGTTTGCTGCGGAAACACACACCTGCCCGAAAACATTACAGAGAGAAACAGCATCGGTTCACGCCTCCCCAGACAGCTTCCCTCGAGAGACCTGCACACAGAAAGTACGAGAAAAGCAGCACCGGGCAGGTCCTCATCCACACCACCACCGCGGGGGGCAGGGGGGCGGGGGGGGGGCAGGCGAGAAGGACGAGGCGGTGGAGGGGAAGGAGGACACCAGGGAGGAGGTGGAAGAGGGGGAGGAGGTGGAGGAAGAGGAGGAGGAGGAGGAAGAGACAGGGGAGAAGAGGAGGAGGAGGAAGAGGAGGAGGAGGAAGAGAAAGGGGAGAAGAGGAGGAGGAGGAAGAGGAGGAGGAGGGGAAGGAAGAAGAGCAGGAGGAGGGGAAGGAGGAGGAAGAGGAGGAGGAGGAAGAGGAGGAGGAGCCTCCAGGCTCGCTAAGGGATGAGCGGCGGCAGTAGAGGGACCGCAGTGCCAGTGGGAGCTGGCGGGGGGCCTCGGGGTCTCCCCTGTGCCTTCTGCAGCCCAGCCTCAGCTGCGATGCTGTGGGCAGGGACCCTCAGGGCTCCCCCCAGCTCAGCGCCATCCCTGATCTCAAGGGGTAAGGGGTCTGACCGGTTTACCAGCACATGGCCCCTAACCCTGACTGCCCACCTTCCTTCCCAGCGCCCCCACTGTCCACTCGAGGCTCAGTGGCCAGAAGGACCGTTTTAAGAGTTGACCCACGAGGACCCCTGCCCAGCCCCACCCTCCGCATGGGCCCTGTGGCACGTACATCTGCTCGGTGCTGGTGACAGGTGACTCCGTGAGGGCAGGGTCACCATCCGTGTGTTCCCTGCTGTCCCTGAGCCAGAATAACGCCTGCACACGGTAGGTGTTAATGAATACGCACTGGGAAACCCCAGTGCCTGCCCCGTGTTAATGTCGCCTTAAAGAGAAGGAAGGTGCTTTCCTGTGTGCATGGTTTGAAGAGCGGACGAGTGCAAGCGAAAACCCTGAAGTCAGGCTCTGGGAAACAGTCCGTGCAGACTGCATCCGGGGTCACGTGTGCAGGGCTCCCCGGAGGTGAGCCAGCCCCGGGAGGCACGCGCCAAACCGGCCAAGCGGCTAAGAAGGCAAAGTGACCAAAGAAGGCAATCGTAGCCTCTCCGCTCCGGCAGCAGGCGTCAGGGCAGTGCAAGACAGCGACTCACAGAGGACCCCTGCCAGCGAGGAAGCAGCCTCAGGAGCTGCGGCCCTGCTCTCCCCTCCCCCGCCCCAAGGAGAAGTCCGCACACATTCCGGGCCTCGGCGCCCCCTGCTGTCCAAGACCGGAACTGCCAGTTCCGCGCTCAACACCTGGGTGCGGGGGCCCAACTCCAGCGGGAGAACGCAGTGGGCTTCCTCGGGAATGTGCTCTAACCAGGGATGCAGGGGAAGGGCCGCGGCGGAGGGGGCTGGGGGGGCCGCGAGAGGCGGGAGGAGCCCTCTGGGGCTGCGATACGGGGTGGGGCGTTTCAACTGTGTCGGCCTGGGACACAAGCTGCGGCCAGCCAGGGCGGGAGCCCAAGGGCAGCAGGACAGGGGGCGTGGCACATGCCAGCAGCCCATGAGGAAGAGGGTGGTGTCTCAGGCCACGGGAGGGAGCGAGGACCCACCCACAGTCTAGAGAACAGTCCAGAGCGGGGCCAGGTCCTCTCCTCCCAGCTCTGCCCCCCACTCAGCCCTGGCGCTGGGAGCAGGCTTGCCCCCGTGGCCACACCCAGGGCACCCCCAGCTCTGCTCTTCGTGTGAAGACAGATATGCCCACGGCATGACCATGGGCTGACAAAACTACTCCCAGACCCGGGCGGGCAGCAACCACCGTGTCGTTGGCCAGCCCAGCTCCCCACCCCCACACTCTAGGCGAAGCATGATGGCCCCCCAGGTCTTTGGAAACTTGAGAGCTTAGCTTGGGGAGGGGGCTGTCCACCTACCTTCCAGCAGCCTGCACTGCCCCCCCCCCATGAAGCTCGAAGTCCCTGCCAGCCTCCACGTGCTGCCAGAGGACCTTCTGACACCCGCTGACCCGCTCCTCGCGGGCACCAAGCCAGGCGCTGTGCTCAGGGGGAGCCATGGCCTCACTGGGCTCCACCCCACTCTGAAGAAAACCCGAGGTCTCAGCCTGACTTCCCTCCCTTCTGTCCCTGGACACAGCGCCGGCCCTGCCCCGAGACCTTCGTATGGCTGCCCCCTCTTAGCATCGAGGGCTGGGCACGAGCATCCCCTCCTCCGAGCAGCCTCCAGACCGCGGCAGGCGAGGGAGCCCATCTCTCCCCACACGCCCGGCCTTGGTCCCCCCACCGTCACCCGCCCGGTGAGGCCCCCACCTCACGGCTTCCGGCTGAGGCACCCGTGTGGTTGTGTCTCCTCCAGAGAGCGGTTTCCAGGGAGCGGGACGTATCCACAGCCCCAGGAACAGTGTGAGGCTGACGGGGAGCCGGAAGGACAGACACACGGACCCTGGGGCCCGCCCGCAGCGCCGTGTCCTGGGAGAGGCCCCAGGGAGGTCGGCTCTGAGGCCAGCCTGCTCGGGAAGCGGCGTCACGGGCTCGCACGAGTTCCCGGTCCCTCGGGCCGGCACCGTGCCTCAGTTTCCTGCAGCTCTGGGGTCACCGTCGGATGCCCAGAGCGGGGGTGCAGAGCCATAGGGTACTCCGTCTTCACACGCACTGACGCCGTCCAGCACGCGCCCGGGGCGGGTCAGCGTCCGGGCCGCTTCCTGTCCATGCCCACGAGGGACACCGTCCGTCTGCCGTCACTCTGGGGCACGCACCTCGCTGTGGCCGCAGCTGCCACCTCCCGGGTAGCTCACGTGCTCGGAAACCCCGCCGTGTGAGGCTTTCGTCAAGTGCGTGAAACGCGCCCGATGCCACCGCGCTGGGCACCGCCAGCGGCTCACGTGACAGGAAAGGCACCAGAACTTAAAACACAAGCACGCATATGCACCTAACTACGGAGACCCCAATCGAGGGCAGAAACAGACCGCAAAGAAGACACTTCCAAAATGTTTATGTGACAGGACGCATGCCCAGGATACATACAGAACCACTGAAACCTGCACACACAGCCAGTAGGAAAGGGTATGAGCAAGCCACTAACTCGGGGGGAGCAGACTAACAGTCGGAGCACCCACGGGGCGACGCACAGCCTCACCCCTAACCCGTGAGGCACGGACCGCAGCAAGCGGCTGTGTCACCGAAACGGGGGCGCGGGTCTGACAGCACCAGGCGCGCTGAGGAGGGCCCCGGGACCCGCTCCCTGCTGGGGGACACAGCCCCTGCGGGGACAGCCCCCACGAGGGGGCGTCTGCCTGTGACTGTCGCCAGCGACTTCACTGCCAGGAGCACCCTCTCCCGGGTCCCCAGACGGGACGCCCACCGAGGCCCCCGCGGGGCAGACGGTGCCCAGCTCTCCAGCAGTGCCCTCGGAGAAGGGGCGCCGCACAGCACGCCTGGGCAACTCCACGCCACGGGCTGGAAGTGGGAGAATCAGCCCTGGCCCCGTAGCTCTGCTGGCTGCGGCGTCGTCCCGACACGCCGAGGTTGCCGGTTCGACCCCCGGTCAGGGGGGCACACACAAGAATCAACCAACCAGTGCACAAGTAAGCGGAACAAGAAATCGGTGTCCCCTCTCTCTCAAACCCACAAACAGAAGGCACGCAAAGAAAGGGGCGACCAGCCACAGCGCGCACCCGCGGCGATGCCGACGTCCGGACGCACAGCGAACAGTGAACGGATCACTGGTCGCCGCGTTCAAGGGGGAGGCGGGAGGGACCAAGAGGCGGGGCAGGGGAAGCGCCCTGCAGGCACTGCCGCGGCGACCGCCGTCACGGCGACCACGCGACAGGACACGTGGGTCTGGACCTGACCTGCGGAACGCACACCGGGGGAGGGGCGCTGGAGGAGACGAGGGACTTAGGCTGGCAGCGAGGCACCCCGCTGGCCCGTCCCTCGTCACAGCCGCCCCGCAGGGAGCAGGGTGCCGGCCGGCTGGCGGGGAGCACGCGGGAGCCGTCCGCGCTCTCCACTCAGTGGCCCGCGGCCCGGGCCTGCTCTGAAGTCACGTCGATGGCGCGTTTAAGGAACAGACAACAAAGAGCCACACAGAACAGTGTCACCTGTGTCTGTGCCTCGGCACCTTCACAGAGGGGCGACGCCAGCCCCGCCCTCCGCGCAGACTGGCGTGAGGCCGAGCGAGTCCGTGTGGCGCGTGCCGGGCAGAGAAGTGCCCCGTGTGCGCCAGAGACAGTGGTGACCTGGGGGGCGCGGGGGGAGCGGGGTCTGGGGGAGGCAAGATGCCTGTGTGAGGACAACGGCATTTCTGAGGACCCTTAGAATGAAAGAAGGAGAGCGGGACACTTACCTCGAGGTCATCGAGGGAGCGCGTGACGCTGAATCTCTTGGATCTGCCGAAGGACCTCCGCGCGGAGGCCTGAGCGAGTCCGAGCCCCCGCCCGAACCGCGAGCCCTGCAGAGCGAACACAAACAACGGTCAGCTGAGCCGCCCCCGGGGGAGGGGCCCAGCCTTCCCTGACCCAGGCCACGCAGAGGACGGAGGGCGGGCGGGGTGGGACCCCGCACACCGGACCGCGGCGGCCCCGGGCGAACGCACGGTGTGCGGACCGTGCTCCCCCGGAAACAGGCAGAGCCGGACAACAGGGTCGTGCCGGCGTCTCCAAGGACGGAGGACGGCCCAGCCTCGGCCGCCGAGGGCGTGTCACGGAGCAGGTGGAAGCGCAGTGTGGCCGCGCTGTCACGTAATTTCACGAGCATTCTGGGGACCCGAAGACCCCTCGACATGCAGCTGGCGTCTGCAGCCCCAACCCTCGGGGCCGGAACTCAGTGGCCAGCGGAACGTCTTGTTCTTTCTCCGGGAAACGACTAGAATTAATTCACTGTTGTTATGCTGGACGCTTCTCCAAACGCGCTCTTGATTTCAGCCAATGAGTCGTGACATCTCTAAAATAAAAAGCATCTCATCGCAGCTGAAAATCTGATCTCCTGAGGACGAGAAACCCTAAGTGACCCAGGGCAGGCGGAGGGGGGTCCTCGAGAAAAGCCAAGGGCTCTGGGGCCAGACCCCAAGGGGGCTTGGAAGCCATCAGTCACCCCACAGAGGTGCCAGCAAGAGCCGGCTGGAGGTGCCGTCTCAAGGAGGCTGTGTGGCAGCCTCTCGTGCTGATGCCCAGCTGGAGCTCCCTCGAACAAACCGAGGTGCACAGGAAGGTCTGCTTGTCCCCAAAGGGGGTTGGGTCAGTGCCCTGTAGGTGACCTCTGCTGCCTCTCTGAGGTCGAGAACACACAGGTTTACAACTCCTGCTGGTCACTCCGGGGGTCACCAGCTCCTGCCTTCCACTAGCTGGCCTCTGAGACACCCAGGGGAGAGCCTCTGGCTCCAGTTCAGACACAGGCACGCCCGCCAGGTGTCTGCTCCCAGCAGCGGGCCCCTCGGCTCCTCTGCCGGAGCTCGGCCGGCTCCTCCGTCCACCGGGCACGCGGCAGAGCCCAGGCCTGCTGCGGCTCGGCCCGTCCGGGCTGCCCGTCGAGCTGCCTCCCTCTAGCAAGCCCCTGAGTGTGACATTCTCCAGAAACACTTGTCTAAAACATTCCTTCTCCAAAGCACGTGCCCCAGAGCCGATTCTGAGTAGACAGGGTGTCCGGAACCGCCATCTCTCCCCAGGAGCACTGCGCCCTCCGGGCCCGGAGCCAGCGCGTTGTGGCCAGGCCCGCACGGGCCTGCGGCCGCCCTCCCCGAGCAGCCGGTCCCCCGCACCCGCCCTCAGCCCCGCTCGGGGCCCAGCATGGGCGACCCCAGTCCCCTGCCGCCTGCCCTTCCCTCCCTGCAGCCCCCACCCAGCGGCACCGCCCCAAGACCTCTGTAACCCTACCGGAAATGAAGGGACTCGGAAGGCAGGTGCACACGCTGTGGCACGTCCCCGGGGTCTGTGTGTTACCGAGGGCAGCGAGGGCTCTCCGTGCAGCCCCCGCCCCGCCCCCGCTGCCCAGAGCAGTGCTCGCCGCGGACGCAGTGTTTGCGGAGGGTAGGAGACTGCCCTGCGTGGCGTGGGCCAGCTCCCAGTCAGTGGAAAGCGAGGTCCGGGGCACAGGACCCACGCCCACGGACAGGTTCTCCCGTGGGGAGTCAGGCTGCATTGCACCCAGGCCGCTCTGAGACTTGCTTTTTGCTAAAACTCCCTCGCCCTGAATTGAGGCAGCGAGTGCTCCCTGCAGCTTCCTCGAGTCTGTGCTGAACTGAACCTCCCCGGTGTGGAGTGTGACCCGTTCAACCACTCTGCCCTTGGTCTGCAACATCCTGGGCTTCGAAGTAATTAGGGTCGTTCTTTCCTTCGCTTTCTCTAAAAGGCAACCACCCACAGCGAGCCTGTGCACAGCAGTGAGGACCCTGCTCGGTGTGCCCAGAGGAGCAACAAAAGCCTGCCCAGGCAGGGTCGGCGCTCTCCTCGAGGGAGTGGCCGCGCCGCCCCTTTTCCTCCACAGGACTCGGCAGTCCGTGTGGATCTGTCTCGTCTCATCCATGACGCCGCGGGCGCCGGGAGCCGGGCGCCAGGGTCCGCGTCAGTGGAGCGGACGAGAGGGGGCCAGACCACACGGGGCCTCAGTGCCCAAGAGCAGGGAGCCGGCCCCTAAGGGGCACGGCCGTCCACGGGGCCCCTCGGGGGCTTGTTGCCACACCGCTCATCTTGCAGAAAGTGTTCCTCGTCCGTCACTGAAACCAAAGAAGGCTGCAGGTATGAGAAAATGAACCTCTGTAGGAACCCTGCATTTGCTGGTCTGTATTCGTGCCTTTTTGGCGGGGGTGGGCGAGATGGGCACACGGCTTTGAGGTAAGGACGGTGTAGTTGCAAAGCCAGGGCGCCGCAGCGAGCGGCCCCCAGCAGCCCTGCACGGGCCCTAGCAGGCGGCGAGAAGGACAGGGCCGCGCTGAGCACGGCTGCGCTGTGAGGTCTGGAAGCTTAAAGGACATCGAAGAAAATGCTAACAAGCAAACGCACAGAAAGAACTCCCTGCGAAGAGCCGAGTGGGCCGGCCTCGCGTGTGCTGGCTCGTCTCCCGCGGCCGGGCGGGCTGCTCCCCGACGACGGCCTGGCGGTGGCCGCCGGCGGTGGCCGCCGAGCGGTGACGTGGCGGAAGAAGCAGCCTCCTTTCCTCAAAACTAACTCCGCTTCCTGAACCGCACACAAACCACACCTGCTCCGGAAGGCGAGTGGGAGATGCCGGCCACACCGCGTGACGCTGCACGGCCCAGCCCACAGCCACCGGGCCCCAACGTCGGAGGGCGCCGGGGGCGAGCTCCCCGTCACTGCCCCCGAGAGTCGCACTCGGGCCCGGCTCCAGGCACCGAGAACGCAGCCCGACCCCCAGCCTGGGGCGGCCTGTGGGCATCGAGGCTCCATAACCAAAGGGCCCTGCCCGACCCCTGCCCCCCGCTTAGGACACGCAGAAATGATCCACCTCATGACTGTCACCTCATAACACGACGGATGGGAGGGCTCCTGAGGGCTGCCTCTGTTACCACAAAGGGGGCCCAGAGAGGTGTAGGACCACTCGGGGGTAAAACAGTCAGGAAGCGGGGTGAGGGGGTACCAGCGGCCTCGGCCACTCTCAGCCCCAACTCTGACCCTCCCACGGAGCCACCACTCTGGGGACAGGACTCGCTTCGGCACCGCCAGCCACCCCCTCGGCGACAGCTGAGACCAGGGCCGCGGAGGGCCTGCTCAGCGCCTCGGGGACGGGGGGCGGAGGCAGAGGACACCCAGGTCCTGACGGCGAGTCCCAGCGACAGTCAGCCCTCAGACCCCGCCCCCTGAGCCCCCACCCTGGACCACGAGGCCCAGCGCGGCCAGGGCGGTGCCCGCCCCGCACCGTTCACGGCTACGACAAAATGTGTGAGGGGCCTGGGAATACAGCTAATTAAAGGCTCTAAGAGTAAACCTAAGATGTTCGCAACGGTAGTTACAAAATTTTACTGAAAGAAAACGAAAAAGAGGCAAATACACGGGGAGAGAGATCACTTTCATGGACAGGAAGGCTCAGCGCCCTAAAGACACCCACCCCCTGCCCCCCCCGCGGGCCGAAGACCACAGTACGACCGCGGTACAAACGTAAGCGTGGTTCTGGAGGACCCACAGACACGCCAACCGTCTGCGGAAGGCCAGGCTCACGCACAGGCATGTGCGGTGACGCGATCTGCCCCATGGGACGCGAAGGCCTCACGCAGCTACGACGTCAAACAGTCACGCACTGTGGGGGTGCTGGCCGTGGAGGGGGACCGAGACACGCCCCACACACACGCGGGCGCCTGGCTGGGGCAGAGGGTGGTCCCGGGCCCCGAGAGGGAATCCAACAGGTGGTCATCCACGTGGGAAAACCCAACTAGCCAACCAGCTCGCTCCATTCACAGAAATCACCTCCTGATGGCCGGCAGCGGGGCCCGAGAGGGCAGGCTGGCCAGCTGGGCGCCTCTCGGTCAGGGGCCGCTGCCCGTCCAGACACACCGAGCAGGCGGGCAGCCCGCCCTCAGCGACGGGCTGCGGCCGTCTCTGTGATCCCTGCACGTCCCCGTCACGGGGACGGCGGGGACAGGCGGCCCTCGGCAAGGGGGAGCCGAACCTCTGTGCCCAAGGGAGCGCCAACCCAAGCCACCGCGAGGCTGCCCACCGCCGAGAGGCCCGAGGACGAGGACGCCGCAGCTCTGGTGAGGACGCCGAGCCCTCTGCACGCGGGCACCGGCTGGGGGGGGGCCGCCAGGGAGACCGCACTGTGTGTGCGAGGGTCTGCAGGGCGAGGGAGCCCTGACCTCACTTTACTGGGACAAGTCTCCGAGCCCGGAACCAGCGGTTCAGCGATGCGGGCCGATGGCGGGAACCCCAGGAAAGGCCCCTCCCGGGGCCTCCCAGTTCCAGGGCTGAGACCAGACAACACCGCTGGGGGGGGCTCTGCTCCCACTCCTCGCGCAGACACTGCTCCTGGTGCAAAGGGAAGAGGGCAGACCCGGGCCCCCCGGGTCTCCAAGGAGAACCTGCTCAAAAGGCAGGGTGTCCCTAGTCCGGGAGGGGGAGGGGCGGCCATGGCCCAGAGAAACAATGGGATCCCGTGTGGATAGGGCCCTGTCCTCTCCCCGCGCCGGCGACACGGCTGCTCCGCGACAAGCCCTGCATTCCTCGGCTCCACACGCTAACACCAGCCAGGGCCGTCCCTCAGCACGTTTGCGTTCAGGGTGAGGAAACACTAACAAGGAGCCCGAGACCCCCAGGGACAGCCCACCGCCCTCCGACGGACAGAGGAGCAGAGACGGCCTTTCCCGCAGACGGTGCTGGAGCCGGGCGCTGGAGCCGGGCACCCGCGCAGAAAAGCCTGGACACACGAAGGGCCGGCTCCACGTGGGCCGCGGCCTGCACGTCACAGAAGAGCCCAGGGACTCTGAGACAACAGGACAAACCCCGACGCCGGACACCAGACGCCGCGGACACGGCGCAGCGGGTTTTCTCGGGGAGGGCAACAGCGCGAGGAGCGGCTCCACAAGGGGGCGTGCCCTGGTGCCAACGGCTCCGCGCTTCAACGGCGCTCTCCCCTGAGCAGGGCGCGCTGCCTGGGCCACGGGACGCGGACGCAGGTCAGAGATGCATTTGTGGGGGGGGCAGGCCCCGCTGGCACCAGCGCAGGGAAGGGCTGGGAGGAGGGGCAGACCCTCACCGGGGCCGTGAGAAGTCACCGTCCCTTCCACCGCCACCTGTCCCACCAGACACCCGGCCCAGGACCCCAAGGGCAGCAGAGCCAGGGCTGCTGAGAGAGCCAAGAGGGCCCCAGGCAAGACGGACCTGCAGCCCACGAGCCCCCTGCGAGCCCGGACGGCGGCCGCAGCCGGGGGAGGCCGGGGCTGGGGACCGGGCAGCTGGCGCACGGTCATTCCCCCAGTCACCGAGCGGCCATCCGGCGGAGCCCCTCCCCGAGCCCCTCCCCGCAGGCTCACCTTCTTGTCCTCCTTGGTCTTTCTGACATTCCGATGGGGACCGAAAATGGTCTGCATCCCGAACGCCCTCCGGGACCAGTCCCTCTTCTGGGCGCCAGGCGGTGGCTGCACCGAGCTGCCCTCCACCCGGTAGCGGTCGGCGGGGATCTTGCTCATGGGCGGGGGCAGCGTGCCGCAGTTGATGCTGGACCACCCGTCGGTGGAGTCCGTGTAGGACTCCTGGTCGCTGGCGTGTCCGCACTGCCACTCCTGCAGGACGTGGGCCGGAAGCCACCGCTGGCCAAACCCCCCGCCGGGGCCCGCGGCGCCTCTCTTGGGGGGAGGGCCCGAACCCCGCAAGGAGGCCGGCGGGGCCTCCGCGTGCGAAGCGGGTCCCAAGTGCTTACTGAAGTCCCAGCACCTGTCAGCCTGCGGAACAGCCTCC
Organism: Trachops cirrhosus; assembly: GCA_028533065.1. Taxonomy (NCBI): domain Eukaryota; kingdom Metazoa; phylum Chordata; class Mammalia; order Chiroptera; family Phyllostomidae; genus Trachops; species Trachops cirrhosus. The sequence goes on along the minus strand of CM052538.1, from coordinate 1,328,825 downwards.
AACGGGGGCCCGGCCTCGGCCTCGTGGCTGAAGGCCCCGTTCCAGGGGGCGCCCCAAGGCTGGGGGCCCCTCGCGCCCGGCCCCTCCCAGGTGCTGCTGCCGGGACCGTGCCTGCTGGAGCCGGCGCCCAGGTCGACCACCAGCACCCGGCTGCTCCGCTCTTCCTGGTTGAAGTTCCCGATGCCGCTGTCGCTGTTGCTGCTGGTGCTGGTGTTCTGGTGGGCGTCGGCGTCCCCGTCGGCGAAGGCCCGGGCCCGCACGCCCTCGATCAGCTCGCCCATGTCCCTGTACAGCACGGAGATGAACTGCAGCACGGGCAGGGAGGACGCCGGGAACTCCAGGCAGCCGTTGGTGTCGGGGTCGGCCGTGCACTCGAAGCCGAAGCGCCGGGCGATGCCCTGGTGGACCTTGTGGTTGAACAGGTCCGGGTCCACCATGAACACGTGGCAGGACGTCCGCAGGGCGCCCTCGTCCTCCTGCGCCAGGCTGCCGCTGTCGCCGCCCTGCATGGTCACCAGCCCGAAGAACCTCCTGTCGTCCGGGCACACGGCGCTGAAGGCCAGCTTCTCGGCGGGGTACTCGGCCAGCACGGCGGCCTTGTCCGTGCACAGCCGCACCCCGTCGTGCATGACCTGCATGGCGACCAGAGAGTGGATCTTCTGCTCGGCCCGCAGGCGCCGCAGGCAGCCGCGGATGGCCTGGAAGCTGTCGGACTCCAGGCTGCAGCCCGTGGACGGGAGCTCGATGGAGCCCAGGTAGCCCACGACCATGGCGACGTTCAGAATGCTCGCATCCAGCCCGAAGTCTTCGTGGTTCTCCGGCCCGATGCTGAAAACCGAATCGTCACGGGTAGCTTTTGAAGCTTCCTCCTTGGGAGGTGGGCTGGGGTGCGGGTCCCTTACACTTTCGTGTCCGAGGTCAAGTCGCGCAGCAGCCGACTCTGAGAGGGACCTCTGCTTGGATTTGGGGGGCTCTGCGCCGCTCGCGCGAAGACGGGGGTTCTCGAAGATCATGCTGAAAATGCCGCCCGACTGCATCTCCGCCACGACCCTCTCCGCTCTGTTTATGCCCAGCGCCTTGGAGTCCAGGCGGGGCTTCCGCCAGCCCCTGCCCTCACAGAAGCCCGCCTCCTCGTCGCTGGAGCAGGACTCCCGGTGGCCGCGGCCCTCGCCCACCACCATGCGCAGGACCCCGGAGCACTTCCCCACCAGCTTGACCACGTCCTCGTGGGACGCCTTCCGCACGCTGATGTCGTTGACGGCCAGGATCTGGTCCCCGGCGCGGAGGCCCACCAGGTCAGCGGGGCTCCCCCTCAGCACGCAGCTGAGCACGCACGGCGCCTGGCCGCAGAGCGTGAACCCGTACCCTGCTCTGCCCCTGGCGACCTCCACGCTCCTCAGGCGCGGGGGCGCCGTGCCCTGGGGTGGGCGCTCCGCGGTGTCCCCCGCTCTGTGCATGTCGACGCGCCTCCGAGACCAGCAGCATAGCCCTCACTCCGGGGCCCTCACTGCGGGGAGATCGTGCTCCGTGCTGCCATGGTGTTCTGGAAGCGAGGCCCTAAGGGAGAAAACCAAACAGCTCGTTACTGAAGAGCCCCGCTCTCTGCGGCTCACCGGTACTACCGAAACATGAGGGCGATCCGTGACACACCCCGTCGCGGGAGCCACCAGTTACCACGTAAACGTCAGAGTGGAGGGGAGGCAGGAAACTGAAAGGCAGGCTGAGGGTCCCTTCCCAAGGAGGAAACCCTCCCAGGACGGATCCCTCCCGTGAGGCTGCCCCTAAGGACTCCCCAGAATCCGCTTCCTGGCGCTGCCCCACCTCCCGATCTGGACAGGAGGAGAAGGGCCCTGAAGACCCTCACACTCCGGGGGCCCGAGGCCCAGCAGCGCTGCAGACCCGATGCGTCTGAGGGCACCTGGACCGGGGGCAGAGTCGGACGGAGAAGGGGGGCCGGCACAGGCTGGGGGACAGACAACTTCCCGTCAGCTGCACTTCATCAGAACCCCCAGGAAGACCTCCCAGGGAAGGCGTCGGCTGACGCTGTCTCGTGCTCCAACCCATTAATTTATCTGGACGAGGTGCCCTGTGGGGAACACACAGTCTGAAATGCCTCGGTGCACACCACCCCGGCCGCTGACACACAGAAAACCACCAACGGGAGCACCGGAGTTCCCTCTGCTCACGCAGGGGGACAGCCTTGGAACCATGAGGACTGCCGCCAACAGAACCAGCCTGCGCCGGGGCCCTGGTGACTCGGCGACTCGCTGGGACGATGCAGGACCAGGCACACAGCCTTCTCCCGGCCGTGGTCTGCGAGGGGCAGGACGCAGGGCAACACCAGGGCGGGGGGAGGGGCACCGGGTCAGTCCAGAGGAGACGGGGCTCAGCGCCCAGAACCCTCCTGCACAGTCACACGGGACACGCTCGGTCCCCACACGCCGCACTGTGACAGCACGTGGGGTGTGTCCACCAGGGAGGCCCCTCGGACTCAGGGCCAAGGCTCTCGTGGGGGCTGGTCCTGCAGGCCCCTGCCTGGCTCGCCCCAAACTCCAGGCCCCCGGAGGAGGGGGTGTCAGCACAGACCACGCTGCCTGCTCAGACAGGCGAGGTGCAGGGAGCGGCTCTGACCAGGGCGGGGCTGGGGACCCTCCTGACACCCAGGGTCCCCCACGCCAACTGAAGGCAGGCCTGCAGTGAGAACAGTCTTCTGAACAAAACCCTTTAAAGTTCACTTTAAAAAGCAGCACAGGCCCTGGCTGGTGTGGCTCAGTGGGTTGGGCACCATCCCACAAACCCAAAGGCCGATGGTTCGATTCCCCGTCAGGGCGCACGCATGCCTGGGTTTCGGGCCAGGCCCCTAGTGGGGGTGTGCAAGAGGCAACGATCAATGTTTCCCTCCCTCTCGTTCTCCCTCCCTCCCTCCCCTTCTCTCTAAAAATAAGAACTTTTTAAAAATCAATATAGTGAGTGATTATGTTGTGAAAATAAAAATATAATAGAAAATATGTTTTGGGTTTTTTTTAATGTCTGGCACGCCTTTATTCACGGGTGAGTGAGCCACACACGCTGCAAGCTGCATGTCACACGTTGTGGCCCTTGATCCGCAGCGTGGCACCCATCACGGCCCCTGTCGCCTTGCGTGAGTCTCTCAACAGCGCCCCCAGCAGGGAGTCCCTACCTGAGTGTTAGAGGGGAACAAAGCTGGCAAGATGCCAGAAATCACACAGCATAGCTCGGTGTGCGAGCCCAGCTCACACTATGGGAACAGTCCGTCCCTCCCGGTCTCGCGGCTGCGGGGACACTGGCTACCGGGCCCCTCCAAGGCTGTGGGGACACTGGTCCCCTTAGTCGCCCAGACACCTGGGTGAGGGAGCCAGGCTGCCTCCGCTCACCCCACATGTGCTTAGGCCAGCACTAGGGGGGCTGCTACTTAAAGAGGGGCTGTATCTGCCATAGTCCTCTCCTTCAAACAAACTTTAACTCGGATCAATTTCTGCTGGTTGGGCACCCTGGGCAAGGAAGCAACTCCACCCATGACAGCAGCGCAGGGCAGGTGGATCGCAGGGTCATCGGTCATGGGGATGCTCACAGGGCGGCCCCAGCGCCGCCTCACCCTGGCGCGAGGTCCCGGTCTGCGAGGTCCCGGTCTCTACGGGGACGCACGAGGGACCCTGAGACCTTCCCGCTGGTGGGCGGCTGCGGTTAGTCCGTCACGGTGAGTCCGGGCGCCCCCTTCCGGCCGCGAGGTGGCCCCACGCCGGGTCTCCTGGCCCAAATGCTGCACCGCGGCTCCGGGCTCCTCGGTCTCCGCTGGAACGGCCGGGCGGCGCTGCACTGTGGCTTCCCGGGCCCCTCCCGTCCTGCCGTGCCTCGGAACCACAGCCGGCCTGGACGGGCATTTCTTCTTCAACCCCTCCGTTGTCCGACTTCCACGCAGTTCGATTTTCTGTTGGTTCTGGTTGTTTTTGTTCTTCAATTGTTGTCCTTCTTTTGGTCGTGCGAGGAGGCACAGTGTGTGTACCTAGGCCTCCACCTTGGCCGGGAGTCCTCGAAAATATGGTTTTTAAAGATTATATTTTTAAATAATTGTTTTAAAGTTATTAGGAAAAATTCTTTCTTTCTTTATTTTTAGAGAGAAGAGAAGCGGAGAGGAAGAGAGGGAGGGAAACATCAGTGTGTGGTTGCCTCCTGTACGCCCCCTACTGGGGACCTGGCCCACAGCCCAGGCCTGTGCCCTGACTGGGAATCGAACCGGCAGCTCTGGTTCACAGCCCGCCCTCAGCCGTCTGGGATAAAGTCTGCAGTAGCGGGAGCATAATCCAGTCATTCACACGCGCAAGATGAGAGATGGCGGACGGGGGGTGTGTCAGCACACTGGCTCCAGGGGCAGCTCCCGGGGGGTAGCACTGGCGCAGGAGATCTGGGTCTGAATGACCCTGTTCGTGACAGGTGAGAGTAGGACCACTTTGTTCCCCTTCATTTCTAGGTTACCACACCATTCAGTATCGAAGTGGTGCTAAATTAACCACTTAAATGTGATGACTGAACATTTAATAATTTAATGCTCATTATTAAAAATATACATATTAGCCCTGGCTGGTGTGGATCAGTGGACTGAGCACCGGCCTGCGAACCAAAGGGTCGCCGGTTCGATTCCTAGTCAGGACACAGGCCTGGGTTGTGGGCCAGGTCCCCAGCAGGGGGCGTGTGAGAGGCAACCACACACTGATGTTTCTCTCCCTCCCTTCTTCTCTCTAAAGATAACTAAATAAAATCTTAATAAAATAAAAATATACATATTAAATATAGCCAAGAAATATGTTTTAGGGTCTTCTCACTGGCCCTGCTTCAGGGGTATGGTAGACTGACTAATGTCCCCCCACCAAATATCAGGAACGGCGGGTGTCACCTCGCACGGCCAGAGGCATCTCACAGCTGTGCTGGGTGAAGGGTCCTGAGATGGGAGGTCCCCCGGACTCCCAGGTGGAGTCCCACCAAGGGCAGCCTGGGAGGGCTCCCGAGGGCGCAGACTGTACCGGGGGCTGCGGATCACGGGTAACACACACAGCCTCTTTGGGGGACCTCGGAGGAGCTGAAATTGCGGCCAGATCTTAGCATTCGGTGGGATGTTTGGCCTTCTGTGACTTAATGGAAGAAAAGGCGGGGAAAGGAGGACAGAGAAAGACACTGGAAGAAACAGCAGAGGGACCCGCAGCCACGAAGACAAAGGGGAGACCCCCCTGCTCCACCCACACCCCAGGGGACACGAGCCGTGTGCTCAGGCCCCGAAGGACAGAGAACATGTCGTTTTGTTACAAGGCACAGTTATGCCGAGTCTCAGGGAGCGGCTCGCAACCAGGCTGCTTTCCCACGAGCAGCTGGCTACCACGGCCCCGGGGACACAGCTCTGGCTATGCGCGGACGGGTGGGTGGGTGGACGGACGGACACTAAACTCAGCAGTGGTGGTGCACGTTTGTCCAATAACATCTGGCTGACTAGTTGGTCCAAAAGTCGAGGGGCCGTTCCCCAGAGCCACACAAAGACAAGGCCCTTTAAACTCCAAGGGCCCACCAAGTGCTAGAGTGCTGAGCAGGGACGCGAGAAGGTTCCCCCAAACTCCCAGAAAGATAAGCCCCACACGAAGGGAGAGGATTTGGCAGCAGACACCAGACGACAACAGGGTCCTGTGGGCGAGGCTCTGTGGCTCCCGCATGCTTGTTGACAGACAGACAGGATAGACAGACAGGACAGACAGACACTCGAGCTCTGCGAAGGCAGCGGGCAGTGGGGCCTGGGCTGGCGTTCCGGCCGGGTCACCCACCGGGCCCGCGGCATGCCTGCAGCCTGGCCGTGCCCCCCAGGTGCAGCTGGAACGCCGAGGACGTGCGTGAGTGAGCCCCGGTGAACCCCGCCCCGGGACTCAACCTGGGGCAGCCCCGAAGGCAGGGGTGAGCAGGGGCAGCCGTGTGCGCGGGCCCCCACGTCAGCGTGAGGGCCGACCTCGGCGAGAAAGAGCTGCAGGGAGGTGTCCTGCGGCTGAGTCTGCCCCACTGCGTGCAACTGCTGCCTACTGTCGGGGTGAGCTGGGGACCCCTGGCGGGGGGCGAGCCTGGCTCCTGGGGCTGTGTTTCCTCCCACGCAGCCCCCCCCAGCCAGGGCCGGCAGCCCGACTGCCCGCTGATCAGGCGGGAGGCACAAAGGCCCCACCCCCCAGGGGCCCGGAGACACGCCCACCGACCCACAGAGGGGCGGTGCCGTGGCCTCCTCAGGGGCGGTCCTGAGGCTCACTGCGTGTCTCAGGGAGGGAAGAGGCACCCAGGGTGTTGGGCGGAGGGCAAGGCCGGCGACTGGTGGGCGAGCACACGCCCCACAGGCGTCCGTGAGCAGTGCAGCTCCCCGTGAGCAGTGCAGCTCCCACTGAAGGGGTCTGGGTGGCCCTGGACCTGGTGCCCCGGGTCCATCCCCCAGGCGACCCCTCGGTGGAGCGGCTCCTCCCAGGAAAGCTCGCCCACGCCCCGTCCTCTGCTCACACCCCCAGCTCCCACCAGCCTCACCACAGCCCCCGTGCGGGGCCACGGCCCGACTCTCCTCTGAGCAGCCCGCACCCACACGGACCCCCGCGTGCCCCAGAGCCGCCTGCTCCTCCCCGTGCTCCCCGCACAGCGGCATCAGGTGCCAGCCACTGTGTGGGTGCAGGGCGGACAGACGGAGCGGGGCCCACGGAGCCCTCCCTGGGCAGCTGGGACTCAGACGCCTGCGGGCGCTGTCCCTCACCCCCCTCCAGGGGGCGCACCTCAGAGGGATCTGGCAACGCCCGATGGGGTCGACACCGGTGAGACTCACGGGAGAGCCACCGGTTTTCTGAGCAAACCCCATCGGGGGGACGCTGCCAACCTGAGCACCCAGGGCCGGAGGCAGTAGGAAATGAAGAGCAGGCACTGGACCCCAGCGCGCCCCCGGGGGGGGAGCGGGGGGCGGTGTCTTCCGTGAGAAGCAGAGACGGCCCAGAGGGGTCGGAAGCCCAGAAGGGAGAGTGGGAGAGACTGTCGAGGGTCTGGAGACCTGACTGCGGAGCTTCCAACACGGGCCATGCTGGGCCAACGACCACCGCGCACCCGGGACCCCCACGCCTCCCGTGCCCCTCGTGTTGAGCAGGAGTGTCTACAGTGGTGACCCACGTCTGTCTGACGCCGCCTTTCCGGCGGGAGCGGGGAGCCGACAGCGGGAGGGGACGTGCGCTCGGAGCCCGGACCGCGCCTCCCCCACGCCTGGAGCGGGTTCAGGTGACCGACGCTGTCACAGGAGGCTTTGGGGACAGTGTGTTTTATATGTGGGAGGGACATGGATCACCAGGGCCAAGCAGCCTGTGGGACAGCCCCGCGACCCCACCCGAGGCAGTCTCCTGCGCGAGGGTCAGGCCGGACTCACGCCCACGTCTACAGAACAGAACACGGCCTAAGTGCTGGGCCATCCGTCACTGCCAAGACAGGTCACAGAAAGCCTGCGGCCTGCTCCCCGCCCTCACTCGCCCTGACGGGTGCTGGCTGCCGGGCTGTGAGCCGCCCTGAGCCGCAGCCCACGCAGCGAGGGACGCGTCTCTGGCCAGCAGCCACGTGACGGGCCTTGGCGGCGGCGGGCCCCGGCCCACGGCAGGCCTGGCCGACACCCAGCGTGAGACCCGGGGCGGGGCCTGATGGGCCTTTCGCAGGCTCCCGAGCACAGAAACCCGCGGCGACCGACCCCACCACCCTGCGCTGCTCGTCGGGGCTTGGGGGGGGGGGGGCGCATCGTTAGTGGCAGGAGACAGCGAAGGCGCCCGCGCGAGGAGCCCCTGACAAACCCGTACCAGCGGCACCACCCGGACCTCGGGCAGCGGCGCACGGCTGCGCGGTTTTTGTGTTCCCTGGACTCCGGTCCGAGCTGAGGCGACTGAGCAGACCCCGCTGCCCGGACCCGGGACGAGCGGGCTGCAGGACGGGGAAACCGGCCAATAAAAGTGACTCCCCGTGCGGCCACGGCCTCGCAAGCCGGACGTGCTGACCACCGCACTGCATAGAAAGGGGACTGAGGCTGGGTGCCCGCCTGGGACCCCGACGGCACATGGGCCGTGGGGCCACGGGCCTGGCTCCTCCCCGCCGACGCCTCCCCCTCGAGGCCAAGTACTCTTCCCTGAACACGCCCTCCCCCTTCCTCAGCTGCCCCTCGGCTCAGCTGGGACCCTCTTCCTCCCCGAGACCCCCAGTCACTCCCCCAACCCTCACCCACCCCCCACCGCCGCGGACGGCACTGGGCTGTGCACTCTGGTCGGGCTTGCCGTTCACTCGCCAGCCCAGCGAGGTCACCGTGCAGCCCCCCGCAGCCCCGAGGGCACACCCGGCGTGGACACGCCCGGCCTTTGGTGCACACACTGAGGACGCCTGCGCGCTGTGGGGCTCACGCAGGCCTCGGGACAGGCCTGAGGGCGGCCGTGCGTCTGCGACAGAGAACTGGCACCAGGTGGCTGTAAGCAGGGAGGACCAGCAGCTGGGGCCGCCTGCCAGAGGCCGGGACACCCGAGGCCACGGCCATGAACGCCGGAATCCTAATCGCGTGGAAGCACCGCACAGACCAGAAGCTCAGACAGGGCCAGGAGCACCCCCGCCGGCTCCCCCCGCCCAGCTCCCCAACTAGGACGGAGCCCGAGGGGCTCAAAGAGCAGGGCCAACCGACCCCCCAGCCCCGAGCTCTGGGCGCCAGCCTGGCGATGACCGAGTTTCCGGAAAAGCAAACAGGAGCTTTCGGGACCCATAGCTGCCGGAAGGGCGGGCGGCTATTTCTGATTCCAGAAGCAAATTCTAGTTCAAAAATCTTGAAATGGTGAAGGTTAAACCGTATCAGTTTTCCCTTCCCATTACGACGTTCCCTTTTTTCTCCACTTAACACTTCTGTCTGTGGTTTTTAAACCTGGACGAAACAGGACTAGAGACAGAGCTGCCGGATTTCGCGAGTTCAGACGCAGGACACCTAAACTTGAGTTTCAGATGGAAGACGAATACCTTTTTACGCTGAGTAAGTCCCAAACACTGCACGGCACTGCGTTACCTGGCAGCCCTGTGCCGGGACAGGCAAGGCTGTGTGCCGGCCCGGCCCCGCGTGCCGGCACTCCCAGCCCTGACCCAGCGTCCGGGCTCCTCCTGGCCACAGCCTGGCTGGTCCCATTATCCCACCTGGACGGCCGCCCCCGCCTCGCCCCTCCCCCCAGCCCTCACAGCCGCTTCCCTGGGCAAAGCGGCCAGTGGCAAGCCAAGGACAGGAGGGGGCAGGCCAAGCCCTGTGTCTACCTGCTCTTCCTGACCACCCCCCTGCCTCACCCCCAAATACCCAGGAGAGACAGGCTTCCCACCTGATCCCCCACAACATACAAACGGGTCCCGCCCTACGCGATCCACAGCCCAAAAGTGGCGTGTGCCAGCCTGTCCTCCGTCTGCGTTCCTGGGGCTGAAGGGAACTGCTCTGCTCTTGCGCCTCTCAGCCCCACAGGGAGACGAGAAACCCAGGCAGGCACGAAGGCCTGGGCGGGCAAGCCCCAGGCCTGTACCCCGGCGGCCGGGAGCAGACCCCTTTGAAGCAAGGGAGGAAGGGGGGCCAGGAGGCCCTGCTGCCCCTCTTGACCCCACATGGCGCCTTCCCCCCCAGGTCCAAGCAGAGGTATAACGGGTGAACGGTGGCCTCAAACACATCAGGTCCCAGTCCCTAGAACCTGGAAATGTGACCTTACTTGGAAAAGGTCTCTGCAGAGGGGCTCAGAGGTTCTGAGACGGGGAGGTGATCCTGGATTACCAGATGGGCCTAAATGTAATCCCCAGTGTCCTTACCCGAAGGAGGCAGAGGGCAGGTCAGACACAGGGCAGAGGCCACGTGAGGACAGGGCAGAGCGGGGGCGATTCTGCCACAAGCCCAGGACCGCCCGCAGCCAGGGGAGCTGGAAGAGGCAGAGAGGATCCTCCCCCAGGGCCTCCAGAAGGAGCACAGCCCTGCCCACCCCTTGACTGGGACTTCGGCCCCCAGAACTGTGAGTGATTCAACTCCTGCTGTGTGTGGTGCTCTGTGACCACAGCCGGGGGAAACCAATACCAGGGCTGGGGCTCCGCCTCCCCGCCCACTTACCCCAGTCAGCGAGGAAGCTGACTGGCTACTAAGTGCTTAACTCCACCAACCGTCCTTTCGGGCAGGACTCCAGGCAACGAGGGGCTCTGGTGATGGGGACGGTCTGGGCACCCCACTGCCCAAGTGTCCCCCTGGGAGAATGTGCCCTGGGCTCAGCTCTGAGGGACCACGCTCAGGAGGAGTCACGCAGCCCACACCCGGGCACACAGTGGGGGCTCAGTACAGATGTGCTCCACCGGAAGGCCTGAGCCGCCCACCTGGGCACAAGCCCACCCGTGGCAACGGCACGGACCAGCACCACCGCAGACGGTGACTGAGGACACCCAGTGTCAGGCACAGTCCCCACCACCGTACCTGGGTCTGAGGACCCTGGCAGAGAAGATGCCTACGTAAGAGCTCCTGGTGGCTTAACTGGGCTTAAATTAAAACAGAAAGAGCGAGCCTAGCAGCCACTCCCATGCAGGGGCGTGTCACCCAAACTGGAATCCTATTTCAACCAATTGGACTGAGGCTTTCTCCCTCCAGGCAGCGCTGCACAGCTCCATCCAATCGGTGCAGCTCTATTCTGACCAGTCAGCACGGTGCCTTGTGGACCAATCAGACTTCGAGGTTCCGGGCCTAGTCCGCGCGAGGACAGACCAATCGGGGGCCAGGGGCGGAGACTTCTGTCCCGAAGGCAGCTCCCCTCCACCGCCGGGAGGGCGGGCTTCCCCTCGGTACCGAGGACTGTGTTTCCCTGGGGTCACTGGGCTTCGGCGCCAGCAGCCCTAGTCCGCCCGCACCACAGCCGAGTTGTCAACCCCGTTTTCCAGACAGACGCTGCAGCGCAAGAGGGAGGGAAAGAACACGGCGCCGAAAGGCAATGACCGGCGCCTTGCCTCTCGGCCCCGAGACGGAGCCCGAGGCCCGTGGACGCAAGCCAAGCCCGAGAGCGTCCGCCTCCGGGAGGTCAGAGAGCAGCAGCTCCCGGTCCTCACCCCGAAGCGGCTCACGCCGGAGGACGACAACGGGGACTGAGCAACGGCCTCACTGCCACCGGGCCCATCCGACTCCTTCACCGGTGAAGGCAGGCCCCGCGCAGCTAGCACTCACCGGGGCCGGCCCCGGGCGTGACCGCACCCGGGCTTCGGCAGGGAAAGGCTCCCTTTAGCCTGGAGTGGCCACTCCCTGACCACCCGCGTCTCCAGGGGGGAAGCGGGTCAACCCAGGGATCAGTGCGGCTGGTAATCGACAGAGTGCTGGTCGCAGCCTCTCACACGCTCCTCGGCAGCTCGAATTCCAACCGGGTAAAAACACAGACACCAGCTGTCGGCAGGTTCTGGGGAGCTACGAAGCGCAGGCAGAAACTGGGAGTCACCCCGAGAGAGGAGGGTTCGCACAGGAGACTGGGTTGCGGGCGGAAAGCCGCAATCCCCTCAGCTCTGAGTCGGAGAATGGAGCTTGGTCGTGGCCGGGGACCTGGGGAGAGGGGGACGTCGCAATGCCTCAGCAGTGAGGTAGGCGGACCCCTGAAACGCACTGGTGCCCCGAGCCCGGCCCTTGGCGGGTCCCCGAACTGTCAGTGCACAGGGAGAGTCCCAGGGCAGAAGGAGGTGGCTGACCGGCCGAGTGCGCCCAGCGGAGAATGCAGTAGAGATTTGTTCCAGTCCAGACAAGGAAACGTCCAGAAGAACAAAAGTCAACACTGCACGAAAAAGGAATTCACTGCAATGCGCCACCCACGGTGTCCAGTTCACAAATATCGCTGCATGTTCAAAGACACAGGAAGAGAGGACCCCAGGAAAGAGAAAAGGAAATCAATAGAAATGGGCCCTGAGATAAATGGGGGTTGGAACAAGCAAATAGGAACTTTAAAGCCGTTAATCTAGTGTGATCAAGGAGGTAATGGAAAATATAGTCACAATTACAAATGGCATATCTCAGTAGAGCAACGGAAACTATAAAAAAGCAGGTGGAAATCGTGGAAATTCTGGAAATGTGTGTCCACTTCTGCACTGAGACCCTAGTTTTCATCAGAGAGCAGAAGGAGCCAGTGGCCACCAACCCCCCAAATCAAGAACAAGTGATCTACCAGACTGAACCCCCAAGCCAGGCGCGTGGGCTCTCCTCGGACACCTCTCCCCGGACGGCTCCAGCCGCCGCTCCAGGCAGAGCCCTCAGGCACAGACGCAGCAGCAGCCCCTGGGCCAGACTTGCCCGGGCACCAGGGAGGGCGTGCGGGGCGCCACTCCTCAGCACAGACGGGAAGGACCGCGGGCCCTTCAGATCTCAAGTCGGGAGCACTGTGGCAGGCAGGTCCTCCTGCCCCTGGAGTTGTGACCGTCACTTTCTAGGGAAGAGGGACTCTGCAGGTGTGACTAACTTAAGGATCCTAACACGGGAGAGGGTCCGTGGGCCGTGATGAAACCACAGTGTCCTTATGTGAGGGGAGAAGGCGGGGCAGGCAGTGGAGTGGAGGCAGGAAGGGACCACGGAAGCAGGGGCGGGCAGGCACTGGGGTGCAAGGCCGCGGGCCAAGGACTGAGGACAGCGCCCAGGAGCTGAGAAGGGACAGGAGCTGACTCTCCCTGGAGCCCCTGAGGCTCCGACGAGGCTTCAGCCCAGGGAGGCCCATTTCGGACTCCTGGCCTCCGCAAGTGTGCGGGGACACGTTCCTGTCCTTCCAGCCAGAAGCTGGTGGTGGCCTGTGCCAGCAGCCACAGGAAAATCACGCGGTGCTAATTGGACAGCAGAGTGGCACAGGGCCGACCGGTTCAAAGGGAACGAAACCGTGCTGGCTGGCTGCTCTGTGCGTCCCACGCGGCGCGGCCGCGGCAGCTACCGTGTTCTCCTCCATCCTGACTCCCGCGGGGCGTTCGGACAAAGACGTAAGTCAAGACAGTGAAATCGGACACGCACACGCTGTCACCTTCTGCCCCGGGGGCGCAGGCCGTGGGCGCAGCGCCCAGCTTCCTCTCGCATTCCTTCTCGGCCTCCGTCCTGAAACTGGAGCCGCCCCCGCTCCTGAAGAAGTCGCAGTCCCCGCCTGGGCCAGGGGCCGTGTCCTGGGCCCTCACCAGCGCCGCGGCGCCCCTCTGCCCGGCCGCCGCCCCTCTGCCCAGCCGCCGCCCCTGCCTCCCGGACGCCCTCCTTCTAACAAGGGGAAGAGGAGACCTGCCCTCGACCCTGGGCCCTTGAGCTGCCAGCCCCTCCTGTGAGCGCGCAGGCTGGCCCAGTGCCTCCCTCCTCACCTCTGGCGCGACACTGCCACCCCAAGCCCCGGGCCACCGGCCCCTGCCCTCCCCAGCCGTCTCCACGGCAGAGTCCGCAGCCTTTCCTCAGCCCTTCTCCCCGCAGGCCGCCCTGCGACCTCCAGCCACTGTGGCCCATCCGGGCACCCCGGCGGCACCCCGCATCCCCGGTCACCCGTGCCTGGGGGCAGGCGCCTCAGCATGAGGGGGGCCGCCCCACCGGACGAGCACAAAGCCCAGGGCAGGGCAAGGAGGCATTTTTATGACACCTCCCACGGTGACGACTGCGTTTCTGAAGGAAAGCGCTCTCTCCCACTCGCCGCCCTCTCGCCACTGCCCGCTGAGTGTCAGACCCCCGGTGCAGCCTGTGGGACTCTTCCCGCTGCCACCCAGCCTCTCCAGACCCCACCCCACGCCTCCCTACGCCAGGGGGCTGCCCGGGCTGCAGCCCTCCTTCCCCGGAGCGGGAGCCCTCCACCCCCTTCCCTGCAGACCTCACTGTCCCTGTCCTGCAGGCCCTGTGCCTGACCAGTGCCTGACGCTACTGCAGACTGTGACCGCACAGGTACCTGGCGCGGACCACGCTCCGTGCAGGTGCACCCTGGCTGCCCATTGCCAGCCCCATCCCCGATGAGGAAACAGCACTCGGGACAGTCACCTGCCAGGCCACTCTGGGGCCTCTGTCCACACCCCACAACTCCGGGGACAGTGTCCAAACCCCACAAACCCGGGGCCACTCTGTCTACACCCCACAACTCCAGGGACACTGTCCACACCCCACAACTCCAGGGACACTGTCCACACCCCACAAACCTGGGGCCGCTCTGTCTACACCCCACAACTCAGGCTGCTCTGTCCACACAACATACTCAGGGACTGCTTTCTACACCCCACAACTCTGGGGCCGCTCTGTCTACACCCCACAACTCTGGGACCGCTCTGTTCACATCCCACAACTCTGGCCTGCCCTGTCCACCCCCGACGACCCCCGAAGCGCAACACAGCTGGGACCAGAGGCGGTGAGCGCTGAGTTGGGTCCCTGGAGACGCCTTTGCCCAAACAATGAGGCGCCTGTTAGGTCCGACAGGAAACCGGGACCCCGCAGGCAGCGAGCCGGGCGCTGGGCGCGGTGGGCGGGGTCCCGCCCAGATTGCCGCCCGGCCGGACCCTGGCCCCCCGCGGTCCAGTGCCACTCAGGACCGCGCCGGTCTCGCAGCGACCCGGAGCCGGGCCCACGACAAGTCCCCGGACTTGGGCAGGGAACAAAAGGAGGGTGGCCGGCGGCCGTGATCGGGCGGGGGTCCCCGAGGAGCCGGCGGCCCTGAGCAGCAGACCGATCGGCTGCCCCTGCAGCCCTCAGCCACGCTGGGCGGGGCCGGGCCCGCGGAGGGCGCGAGCGCGCGCCCGGAGAAGAAAGAAAGCGGAGGCGGGGCGGCCCTGCCCCCGGCCCGCAACCTACCGGCCACTCACTCCGCCGGCCGCGTCCGCGCCTCCCGCGCGCCCAACGGTTGACTCAGCTGCCGCCGCCCGGAGCAGGGGGCGGGGTCAGGGCAGGGGCGGGGCCAGGGTCTGGAGAGCCGGGCCTGCCGGGTCGGCGGGTTGGGGCAGAGGGGGCGTGGTCGTGTTTGGGCGTGGCCTCCGATTAGACGGGGCGTGGCGTCTACAGGCGTGGGCGTTTCCCAGGAGGAGGCTGCGGAACGCAGACTCTGAGTGGGTCGGAGCTTCTAGGGGGCGGGGAAACTGGACCCGCGACCCGGCCGCTAGGGGCGGGGCATGTAGAGAACTTGGTAGGAAAGAGCGGGGGCGGGGCCTTGATTCGTGAAACGGGGGGTTCTGAGGGGGCGGATCTGGAGTGAAGGGGCATACTAGGCCTGGGGCGGGACTTCCGCTGCCCGAGCTGTGGCAGCGGATCCCGGTACTCCGGGGAAATCCTGAGCTCCCGGCCTTGGTCCCCTCCCGGCCACCACCCCCTCCCCTCCAGTGTCCCGATCGGGCCTGCCCTGCCCCGCCCCCTCTTCTGATTGTTTTCCGCTGACTTTGATGCTCTTCGAGATTGCATTCCACGGAAATCCTTTTATTTTTAAAGGAGAGCGGCCAGCCTCCCGTAGATGGGAGAGGCCGGCTGGCGGAGCCCAGCCCGACGCCGGGAGAGCCAGAGGGCCTGCTTCCCCTCCCAGCGCCTGACAGGCCCCTCTGCCCCCGAGACCTGCCTGGGTTAGCTCTCCGCCTCTCGTCTTCTTCCTCCGTAGTCACTATTTATTTGGAAATTCTGCACAGTGGCCTGCCAGAGTACTTCCAGGAAACGGGCCACCGGGCATGTACCATAAAATCTAAATGTGAGCGAAAAGCAAGTCCAGGATTCCCGAGTGGTTGGGCCTTAGAGGCTTCCAGCTATGCAGCCAGCACCCCAACCCCGCTGGAGCATCCTGGACTGTGAAGCCATCACCACAGTCCAGCCCCGCCACGGACTGCAGCGATCAGAGAACCGAGTTACGCTTCATGGGCCTTCCAGGGCTCCCAAAATGACAGCTACCTGGGATGTTGTCAGTATGCATCTTCTCCCTGTATTTGCAAATAAAAGACCTCAACGGGAACTGGAATTAGTAGATGAGCGCTTCTCAGAGGACAGGAAATGGTGACCCTGAGGCTCAGGGGCCCTTGTCTCTACAACAGCACCGTCATGGACTGAATGTTGTGACCCCCCCAAACATTGAAGCCTGACCTCTAGTATGATGGTGTGACAGGTGATGCCTCTGGGGGTGATTAGGTCATGAGGGTGGAGCCCCCTTGAATTGGATTAGTGCCCTTACAAAGAGACCCTAGGGAGCACCCTCATCCCTTCCACCACGTGAGGTGACAGAAGTCAGCAGCCCATGAACCAGGAGATGGGCTCTCAGCAGACCCCCGATCCGCTGGCGACGTCCAGCCTCCAGAACTCTCAGGAAGGAGTTTCTGTTGTTTCTAAGCACCCACCCAACCCTTTCGGTACTTTTGTTACAGCAGCAGGACAGACTGAGACAAGCACCTACGCCCACCCTCGCTGTGCAAGGTGCAGGGCTGGGGGCGGGGGGGCAGTCACAGACCACATCACACGCCCACCTCCCGCCTCCTGGAATTCTGGCTTCTCCGCCTTGTGCTGGCCACCGGCCACCTGTGTCGCCGGGGACTGCCTTCTCACCCCTGCTTGTTTCCCCGGTGCCGCATCCCCTGCGCCTGCCTCGTTCCCGCTCCTCCCTCACTCCTGCCCTCTTTCCCCTTTAAACTCATCCTCACGGCCTGCCCGCTCTCCAGACTGCGCCCCCTGAGGACTTGGTGCAGCCCCGTTCCTGTCTTCCTTCTCCTCTGAGTGTGTCACCTGCTTCGTTTGACCTCAAGGGTACCGCCTTCTCTCACTCTCTCTCCCTCTCGCCTGGCTCCCTCCCTCCCCAGGCCCTTTCAGCAGCTCTTCGTCACAAGGTCTGTGGCTGTCACTGCAGGTCCCAGGAGGAAACACATGGCAGTCTCAGATGGGGAAACTTGAGAGGACTCCAGGGAAGCCTGGCTCCGCAGGGAACCCAGGGCTGCGCAGAGCAGGACAGAAACAGCAGGGAGGGGACTGACCGGCACCCACTCCAGGGCTGACAGAGTGGGAGCAGCCCTGAGCTTAGCGGACCCGGAGAGGCAAGGTGGGGAGAGGGCGAAGGGGAGAGAGAGGGAACGCACGTACTTCTCTGCTGTCCACTCCCTCTGCCACATGGATGTCACCGGGTCAGTGTCCTCAGTCCCTGCCCCACCTGGAGGACATCCACAAAGAGACGGCCCACACCACTGTGGCTGACCCGGGCTCGCCCCTGCCCTGCTCATCACCAGCCATTCTCCCAGCACCCTGCTTTAGCCTGAGGCCCCCACACCTTCTTGCCGACCACAGCCGGCCAATGGCCACCAGTTCCTCCCTCACTGGCCACCCTGGAGCCAAGGTCTGGTGCCAAGAGCACCCCTCATGCTGAGTGCCCCGTCCCCCTCGGGGGCAGGTGTGGTTACAGGTGGCATTGGGGCTCGAGCAGGGTCCCGCAGCAGCGAGGGAGCTGGGATTTGACTGCCAAAGCCTGACACGGCTCCATGGCCCCCCCTTCTCCCCTGTCCTGGACCACTGCCCAGAAAGGCCTCCTGGCCAGTGCCACCCAGTGCCAGCCCTTCCCCCAGCCCCCCGGCCGAGCATCCGGCTCAGAACGCCCCGGGGAACCTCCTGTCCACACAGAGAAATCTGACTGTCCGATTCCTGAGGCCCGGGCTCCAGGCCCCCTCAGTACCAGCTGGAAAGGAGGCCGCAGCTGACGCGTCCAGTGGGCCCAGCCAGCCCGAGGGCTGAGGTGCTGTCCCCCCTCCCCTGCGTGGCGTCTCCTGCTCCCTGCCCCTGGCAGGCCTGCTGAAAAGCACCTGCTCCCGCACCTGCCGGCTACCCTCTCGCCTGGCAGGGCTCCGCTCGGGTGTCGTGTATCACACCCCCCTGCCAGGGGGCACGGAGCCGCTCCCTTGCACCCACCAGGCCAACAGGCACACCTGTCACAGTCCTGTCACTCTGTCAGGAGGTCAAGGTCACATCTGTCTCAAGCCACGCCCCCCTCCCCCCCAGCCTGGAGCTCCTGGATGGGAAGGACCTCGGCGGACCACCAGACACTTCTGGGCTCTCCGCTCTGCCAGGCGCAGGCTGGGCTGGGGAACGCGATGTCCAGGACTCTGAGGACTCCCGGTGGACCAGCCTAGCAGGTGCGGTGGCCCACAGGTGGCCAGCTGGCAGAGAAACTGTGGGGTTGCTTGGGAAGGGTTTGGGAACCACGCCTAGGAGACCGGGCAGACTTGTGTTTCTGGAACAGCCCTTGGCTGTGTGGAAGGGTGGACGACAGAGGGGCAGTGGGAGTGACTGGGGAGCAGGGACGGTGACCGGCCTCACACACACACACACAGAGGGGCAGTGCCCTGGGGAGGGAGTCACGTGGACTTGAGAGGCTGGAGTCGGAGGTGTGTGCAGGGGGTCGGTGGCGGCCCTGGAACAGGTCCAGAGAAGGGCAAGGTCCCCCGAGGGTTGCGGCAGCCGAGGCCCCCCCACCCGGGCCCAGCTCCCACCCACCCCGCCCCCACCCGCCGTGCTCCGGCTCCAAGCTCCCCTCAGGAGGCCTCTGCAGGGGTGCCGGACCCCTACCCAAATGTCCGCCCAACTGCTGGCCACCGCCCTGTGCGCTGGACTCACCGGGACCGGCAGCGGACGGACAAGCCGGGTGAAGCGATGAAGCAGAAAGCGTGCGAGTCACTGAGCAGAGCGCCTCGTCACGGAACAGAGCTCAGGCGAGCTGGGGGCCCTGCCACCGAGCGGAGCCACACGCTCCTGCACAGAACCGCCGCACTCGCCAGCCGGCCCCCTCTGTCCCTAGTGGGGCTTCACTTTTCCCGGGGCCCTGAGAAGGAGCAGGAAGGGCCGCTGGTGGCCCGGGGCATGGAGGGCCCACAGGCGGGCGAGTTGGAGGAGCGGAAAGGGGAGCCTCGGGGCACGAAGGCGGCCTTCACGGCCTCGCTTGTCAGAGCCCCCGAACACCCAGTGACGCATCACTCCTACTGGGAAGGTCCCTGCCGGGAGGGAACAGGTCCAGGAGGTTGCCTCACGGCAGGCCCCCGGTCAAGGCCACGTCCTGCCGAGGGGCACTCCCGGCTCTGGGCACGGGTCCCCAGGGCAGGGCGAGCACCAACGGCCCCCTCCAACTAGGTGCCTACTGGGTGCCGGGCAGCACACTGGGTGCGTTGCCCACACTGACCTTTAATCCCCATACGTGATGAGGATCCCGAGGCCCGGCTGAGTCCTTCCTTCCTTGTGTGCGGGGGCCCTGCCTGGTCTCCTGCCTCCCCGGAGCCGGCTCTGAGCATGGAGATGCCCTGCATACCACCTCAGGGCACCGCAGGGACCAGAGGGGCGCTGTCCAGGAGGGAGAGGGGGAGGGGTGGTACGGCCGGGCAGAGGGGCTGCCCTGTCTGTTGTGTGCCCTCCTCTGTCTGGGACCGGGGGACCACCTGGAATGGCCCCACTGAGCTCCGTGTCTCTGGGGAGACAGGTGGGCACTCGGGGAACCCAGCAGGTGAACAGGTACAGGAGGGCAGGGCTCGGAGTTCAGCTCCTGTCTCAGGCTGGGCAGGGCGGTGCTGCGGGGGCTGGGGCGCAGTGTGCGGGGCGGGGGCAGTGGAAAGCCCCCACTGCTCTGCAGGGCTGGGGGGAGGGGGGGCTGGGGCAGGAGTGCTTGACCTGAATTTGGTATGGAACTTTGATTAATATGTTGGACTTGAGAGCATGGATTTAGACTGTTTTTTTGAAAACCTTTATTTATTTTCTTTTAGAGAGAGGAGAAGGGAGGAAGAGAGGGAGAAAAACACTGATGTGAGAGAGAAACACTGATCAGTTGCCTCTCACATGCCCCCAGCTGGGGTCCTGGCAGCAACCCAGCCATGTGCCCTGACTGGGAATTGAACTGGTGACTCTTTGGTTCACAGGCCGGCACTCAATCCACTGAGCCACACCAGGCAGGGCAGTTTGTCCTTTATCTTAACCTAGGAACTTGCCACGTGAAGGTCAATGAAGGGAGGAAAATGGTACTTCCTCTCCCACCGGCATTAGAGGCAGCAAAGATTACCCTCCAATGGTTACAACAAGGAAAACTCGGGAAAAAATTCTGCTTTCCTGCTCGGTGGGCAGAGCAGTGGATCCAAGGAAACTTTTGTGAATGGAATTCCCAAGAAAGGTGAGCAACTCACCAAAGAACGGAGTGCGGCAGAGAGTCCACACCTGCCACAGGCGTCTGTCTGTCCGGGGTGAGAGGACGCCCCGGGACTCAGCCCCGCCCGCCGACCCCCGGACCGACTCTGCGTCTGAGAGGAGGCGAGAGGAGAAGCCGAAGGGCGGCGCGCGGTCGCGCGGTCCCCCACGGTCGCACGGCGCCGGCCCAGCCGCCCGAGCTCCCCGTTCGGTGCGCCCCGCCCACCTGCCCTGCAGCCGGGCGCCGGGCGAGCGGGCACGGCCTTGGCGCGGGGCTGGGAGGGCGAAGGCGCTCCCGGTCCCTTCGAGCCGCGTCCCAGGTCCAAGGCCCAGTCGATGCGCGGAGGACCCGAGCGGTGAGCCCCTCGCTCGCGCCGAGGGGACAGTGCGCGTCCCCGGGGAAAGAGCGAAGCCGAATCCGGACGAAGCGCGCACGCTCGTCTGCGCCGCTCACACGCGGTGCCCGCCGCGGAGCGGAAGTCCCGAGGCGTGCGACGACGCGGGGAGACGCAGCCTGTGCTCCAGAGGAAACGGTCAGAAGGCGTCGTTGGCCCCACGGGGCGCAGTAACTGAAATTAGCGAACACGTGACGTAAAAACACGCGTCGTGAAATGCGGAAGCATTTACAGATACGGATGGAATAATGGAGAAGGAGACGGGGTGTTTTCGAAGAGAAATGGAAACTGAAATCTCAAAAGAAATTCAAAAACCGAAAACGAACATCGCAACATCAGAAACTTGAAAAACGTATCGCCTAGGCTTCTAGACACTGAAAAAGGAGATTCCAGTGAACTCGAAGACACGTCGACGTGAATAATCCGAACTGAGCCCCAGAGAGGAAACGGGACTCAGCCCCACAAGAGCAGCGCCTGTGACCTGTGGACGCCACCACGCCAGGTGACAAATGTGTGATTAAGAGTCCCAGGAACACAAGAAGGGAGAAATAGATTTGCAGGAATAGCGGCTAAAATTTTCTCAGATTTGATTTCTAAACACCCATCCACAGATCCCCAAACTCAACAAACGCCAAGCAGAAGCGATACAAAGAAAACACAATCCTCACCACTGTTTCAGAGGAAGGTGGGGGCGGGGGGAGAAACACCCACTGACCGGGACCGAACCTGCAGCCCGCGTGATGCGCCCTGACTGGGAACCCCACCTGCCACCTTTTGGTCTACGGGACAGCGCTCCCACCAACTGAGACACACCAGCCAGGGCAGACACCAGTTTTTCAAAACAAAAACTGAATTCTTCGAAGCATCCAGAAAAATAAAGATACGTGCATTACCGACACTAGTGCGGTAACAAAAATGGCTGCATTCTTATCGGAACAACGGAGGCCCAGGGAAAAAAACTGTCAAGTGGGACTTCTCCAACCAGTGAAAATACCCGTGAAGAATGAAGGCAAAACAATCGCATCTTCAGGTGGACACGTGCTGAGGGAGCCCACTGCTGGGGCATTCGCTCTACGAGAAGGGCTGGAGGGAGTTCTCGAGGCGGACGGGGCACAGCGCCAGGTGAACACACACCGACACCAAGGACTGGGGAGCTGTGCAAACGGGAGTGTGTGTGCAAATGGGAGTGCAAACGGGAGAGACTATGCTCCCCTTGTCTTCATTTCTTTACAGACAGCTGAACGTGCAAAGCAGAAACAGTAATAAGGTATTCTCAGATTTATGACACAAGAACTGTAAATTACACGCAACAGTAACACCAAAGAGGGAAGGAGATGGAATTGTATGTTGAAAGGCCTTGCCCTGCCTGGTGTGGCTCAGCGGATTGAGCGCCTGCCTGTGGACCAAAGGGTAGCCGGTTCAATTCCCAGTCGGGGCACTTGCCTGGGTTGCATTTACAGGTCCCCAGTAGGGGGAGCGTGAGAGGCAACCACACATTGATGTTTCTCTCCCTCTCTTTCTCCTTCCTTTCTCCTCTCTCTAAAAATAAAATCTTCTTTTAAAAAAGGAAAGGTCTTTATGTCATACTCAAGTAGTATAATAGGATTCCAAAGTAGATTCAGGTAAATTAAAGATACGTGTTGAGACCCATACGGCAAACTCTAAAAAACAATTCCAAGCGTAAGGACGCTAAAGACCCAAAGGAGGAGAAAAGCGTTTGAAAAAGAAGTAAAGCAGTTAGCTCAAAGGAAGGCAGGGGAGGGGGGACGGAAGAGCAGAGAGCAAACGGGACGAGTGAAAACGACGAGCGAGACCCCGGGCAGGTGCGAACCCACGCGGACCGACAGTTCTGTTCCCGGTTAACGAGCTGGCCACGCAAATTAAAGGACAGGGCGCGGCAGACGGGACTTTTCTAAAACCCGCTGTATTCTTTCCGCAGAGGCACACGCTAAATACAAAGACACATTCGGGTTGGAAGTGAAAGGATTAAACAACTACCCCGGAAAAATAAGCACCAGGAAACAGGAGCGGCCAGGCCCCTTCGGGTTCCCAAAACAAAAATGGCGAGAAACGGAGACAAGTAACAAAACCACACTTATCGCTGAAAACGTAAACACTTCCCTATCACAAACGGATGAGGAGGCCAGGCGGAAGCATGGGGAAGGGCGTGAAAGGCTCAAACGACGGCACCCCGAAACGCCGGCCCGACTGAGGTGCGGGGAGACCCCCGCCTCTGTGACAGTGCCCCCCCCGCCGGCCGTCGCCAGGAGGGTCACGTGCCGCCCCACCCAGCGCACTTGATTCGCTTCGAGGGACTGAAGTCATCCAGCGAGCGCTCTGACGGCAGAAACTGACGACAACGTGCAGAAAAGGACTCAGCTTCCGACAGCTCAGCAGCACGCTTCTACACAAGCTCCAGGTCAAGGGACACACGCGAGGGAAATTTTAAAAAATACTGCTAACCGCATAGTAAAGAAAAGACAACATACCAAAAACTTATGGTGCACAGCTGAAGTTCTACAGAGGTCGGTGGGTAATTTAAAATGCTCACATCAGAAAAGACAGTTTGAGATGAATGACTGAGGCCCGCATGTAAGGAGCTAAAAAAAAAACACAACAAATGAATACTGAAATAAATAGAAAGGAAATAACAAAAATAAGAGTGAAAATTAATAAAATAGGAAACCACAGGAAAAATCGGAAGAGCCAAAAGTTGGTTTTTCAAGAAGAGCAGTAAAATTTACCAGCCCTCAGTGACAGTCACGAAGGTCAGCAGGAAGGCAGGACCTGCAAACGTCAGGGCCACAGACACTCAAAGGCAACACAGTATCAGCAACTTTGTGACAAGTTACATACATGTGGAAATTGCTTTGAGAACACAACAAAAATTAAAGGAGAATAGAGAGAAAGTCTGAACAGCCCAACGTCAGTTAAAGGAACTGAAGTAATCGTTAAGAACTTCTAAGGGGGGTGTGCCGACAGCCACAACTTACTTAGAGAAACATCAGAAAGTAAGGAGGAGTCATGGGAAAATGGTCCATCTCTGACATGGGAGGCGTAGTAAGGTGTTACCCCAGAAAACGGACACAGTTGTTCATTACTCGATGCTACTTTTCTGCGCGGTCGAAAATCTCCATGATAAAATTTTAGGGGGAAGCCAGCATGTTCCAGAAAGCGCCTTACCCACAGACAACCCCAGGGTCGCAGGGTGGGGAGCGAGCCAGCAGGGAAGGAAGAATGCCATCTCCCGCATACTTTTCCAGGAAACACGGAAGGACGGAGCACTCCCAGCTCACTTCAGGAGGCCTCCGTGACTTTGGTGTGAACGCCTGACACATGTACCGTGAAAAAAGGAAACCACAGCCCCGTGTCCTCATGAACACAGGCGCTAAAACCCTGGGAAAGGGTCACTGAACCGAGTGACAGAGTGGACAAGGTCGGCTCAGACGGGCAATGTGAGGCCCGGTCGATGTTTGGAACGCGGTCCTTGTGACTCACCGCGTCATCGAACAAAGGGGAAAAGCCTTGCGATTGTCTCAGGAAGTGTCGAAAAAGTCTTTGTCAACAGTCAACACCTATTTAGGACTGAAACCTTGAAACGCACTAAAAATGGAAGGGCACATTCTCAGTCTGGTCAGGGGGATCCGTGAGAACCTGCAGCTGACATCGTGCTGGTCGGTGGAAGGCTGTATCTCTCCCTAACACCTGGAATCAGGCAATAATCGTGCTCTTACTGCATACTTTCAGCACTGTACTAGGGGCTGCATCCAGAGCAACAAAGCAAGAAAAAGAAATGAAAGGCACGCAGGTTCGAGAGCAAGGAGTCACCTTTAATTCACAGAAAACAGGACTGTGAATGAGAAAGTCCTAAGGGAATTTTTTAGATTTTATTTATTTACTTCTAGAGAGAGGGGAAGGGAAGGGGAAAGAGAGGGAGAGAAACATCAGTGTGTGGGTGCCTCTCGAGTGCCCCATGCTGGGGACCTGGCCGGAAACCCAGGCCTGTGCCCTGACTGGGAATCGAAACAGCAACCTTTTGGTTTGTGGGCCAGTGCTCAATCCACTGAGCCACACCAGCCAGGGCAGGAATTTATTTTAAAAGGTATTAGACCAGTAAGCCAGTTTAGCGGGGTTGCAAGCTACAAATACAAACATCAACCACATTTCCGTAAGCCACCAACAAGCCACTGGAAAACTAGCGTGCCGAGGAGTGAGAGGAATGAAGGGCGCACTAGACTGCTCCGAAGTGACAGGACGCAACGGCTCCACGCCAGTCGTCTCTGGTCTGTGGACGGCGCCGTCCCGCTCAACGTTTCAGCAGGCCATCCACGCCCACACCAGGCTGAGGGCGCCCGATCCCGCCCGATCCCGCCCGACCCCGCCTCATCGCAGAAGCACAGTTTCAGGAGGCTTTGCTGAGGTCCAAGTTGATAGGCTGGCGTAAAATCTATTCGGGGATACAAAAGACCTGGAATAACCACAACAAAGTTGGGAAAGAACGAAGCTAGACTCACCCACCCTGACCTCCAGCCCTTCTGCAGAGCTAAAGCAACAGGACACGCAGACACTCACCCCGGGGCAGACGGAGTCTGGGAACAGACCCGCGTGCTCCGTGCGCGGGTCTCTGACAGAGGCAAAGGAAGACTCCCGGGAGGCAGGGGAAGACTTGGAAATGACGGGCGCCCCGTGGGGACAGGCGCCTTGACCTCCCCCTCACATCACAGGCCGTAACGGCCCGAGGGGGGTCAGAGACCCCGCTGTGGTCACAGCTTCCAGAACAGTGAGGATTTTAGGGCACAGAATGCTCCCGCCATTAAAGGAAAATCACTTCGATAGTTTTGATTTTCTCAACAGCAGACCCTCTGCCCACCCACAGTCACGGGGTCTGCACCGGCTCACCGCCGCCCCTCCTCTCCCAACAGCTGGAAACCGCACAGACCACCGGCAGGCTGGCTGTCCGGCGCTGGCCTGTGCGCCGAGATGAGACGCAGGCCAGGGGCGCCTCCTGAGCCCCTGGCGCTCTGCCTGGGGCCCGTGTGGCCCCGAGGGGCAGCGGGGACAGCTTGGATTCGCAGGCCCGCTCTGGAAGGAAGTTTTCGGTGGGCCCAGACTTCGGGATGCGGGACAGGGTGGGGGGCGGTGCTGAGCCATGCAGGTGGGAGGGGCAGCTCCATCCCAGACGGAAGCCAGGGGCAGGTGAGCCTGGGGCCAGGCTGCGTTTCCAGGGGAACGACACTGGCCTTGGGGACCCAAGCCCGGATGAAGGTCCCAGTCCCCTCGACGGGCTGAGCCCCGCCGCAGGGTGGGCAGAGAGGCTGGTGTCCGGCTCTGCAGCCCGGGCTCCGAGCAGCGTTACTATTCTTGGCTGTAACCTAAGCAGCTGCCCATTAAAATTCCATTAGCTCCAAAGGCTTGAGCTGCAGTTTATATTTCTAATTATTGTGAAATTAAAATTGTCCCTGTAATTTAAGGATAATTACAGGAGATGCCAGCTGGCACCCTGGGGGCTGTCACTGTTCCCGAGCCGAACTTGGAAAATCTCTCGAAAGGTCTCTGAACAGAAGAGAAAGGCGGAAGCATTTTGGAAAACGAGGGGGTGGGAGGGTCAGGCACACATTTGGAATCTGAATTTCAGCGTCAGGCGCTCTGAGCCTGGGACCAGATGGAAGGGGCACCCACCCCGCGGGGGACTAAGGACACTGGCAGCTCTAACGAGATGGGAAAGGGGGACAAGCTGGCAGTGGAGCTGGAGGAGGAGGCAGACCCGAGTGGGCCCAGGTCCTCCCCACGCAGGTGGGAGCCAGCTGAGCCCCCGCCCGCCCCTAGGCTCCCACAGCTGACCGTGGCCCCGGGGCCCAGGCCCCAGAACACATGGACAGACAGAGCCCAGGAGGACCCGGCAACAGGTGGGCAAGGCAAGCGTGGGGCCCCAGGGTTCCCTCTGCACCCAGTGGCCTTCAGGGACCCCTTCTCCTGACTCGGGGCTCATGCGCATGCACGGCGTGTGCGGGACACCAGCTGTTGCCTGGAACCTTACACACCTCTGGGGTCCCCTCCCCTGTGGGGGCCGGAGCTCTCCCTGACCCTGCAGCCCGGGCACAGCTGATCCAGAAGCACAGCGAAGACCCGGCTCGCCACCGAAGCCTGGGGCTCCCCGAGGCTGCGCCCCCTGTCGCCCGCGCACCCTGCTCACTGCTGCCCACAGGGCTGTGTCGGGTTTCACTGTACCCCCGAGGCCAGCAGACCGCATGGCAGGGTCCCCATGGCTGGTGCCTGGTGGAGTTACGGGAACCTCCCGACGGTGGGGACCCGAAGACTGGACACCCTTCAACTCACTGCATCTGGGGGACAGCCCCGCCTTGTCCCGAGGGCAGGCCACAGCGGTCCCTGCCGTCTCTGCCACCAGCAGCAACTCCAGCCGCGTCCCTCCTCCACTGGGACACTGTGCTCGGCGTGGCGAGGTGGGCGAGCCGCACCAGACGCCGAAGGTCCCCGCCGTTGGCCCGCACGCTGCCGGCCGGGCCTGCTGGGGTCAGCCGCCAGGGGCACCAGGGGGCAGCCTGACCACACGACTCCCACGGCATGACACGGGCCACCAGCTTCCAGGCCGGCGACGCATGGGCCCTGGGGCCCCATTCACGGCGCCTCTCACCCCACGCGTCATTCTAGGAGCAGCCACAGCCTCTCCTCCTCTGTCCGGGACGAAGTTAAATTCTGTCAGAAACGGGGTTTGGCTGCACACAGCAGAGGCTGGAATGGACACGGGCACGGGACGGAACCCACGTGCCCCTCACGCGGGGGAGGCCAAGCTCAGAGCGGCTCCGAGGGGCGTCAGACCCGGAGGCCGCAGACCCTCTGGCCCTGGGGTCCTGTGGCTTTCTTTGTCCGGTGGCCTCCTGGCCCTGGATGGCTGCCAGGGAGCCGGCCAGCTCCTGCATCCCCTCTCTGTGTGGCCGGGCAGGGAGCGGAGAACTGGGAGAACGGCAACAGACTGACCAACCCCCACACATGTGCGTGTCCCGTTCTCCGAGGTTTCTCGGGATTGACACTCAGCTCCCTCTGACACGTCACTCAGAACCGCCAAGGACATTTGGCCAGGTGACAGAGCACCGCTGCCCTGAGCAGACGGAGCGCCCAGTCACTGAGGGAGGGGAGGCGGTGCCGACGGCCTGCGGGGGGCCCTGCCGTGTGCCGTCTGTTCCGGTGCTCAGGAGGTGTGGACCCGGCTGCCCTAGGCTCCCGGAGCGCAGGGACCCGGCGTCCCGGCGCCTGGGGCGGGGTGGGTGCCCACGGAGAGGTCGAGGGAAGAGTCCACTGCCACGGCTCGTGTGGCCAGTCTCACTGCACCGACAGGGCAGAGGCGCCCACGCCCCCGTTTCTCCTGCTGCCCGCCACCCACGCCCAGCACCGGCCGGCCCCGCCCTCCCGAGGTCCCTCCCTGCCCAGACCTTCAGAGGTCGTGGCCTCTCCTCCACTCCTGCCCTCAGCCCACCTCACGCAGCCTCACCTTTGACCCCTCCCCTGGAACCAGACAGGGCGGAGGATGCTGGGAAACATGGTCCCGGCAGAAAGAGGACGGAGAGGGGACTCCCGGACGGTGCCGGGGATCAGCCTGGGCCCTCGGGGGTGGCAGCTGCTGGTGACGGGCGAGTGAGGCCTGGAAGGAGAGGCCGGGCAGGGCAGGGGACAGCAGGTGTGTG
>CM052538.1:1278165-1300075 GCA_028533065.1 Trachops cirrhosus | reverse complement strand
GGCCAACTCCTACTCACCCCTGAAAACCCGCCCCAGACGCCCCCTGTCCTGGCTCCCCCGGCTCCCCCGTGCCTGTCCGTGGGCAGCTTGAGGGCAGGGTCACCGGCAGGAGGCACGTGACAGGGGACGGGCACACCCCGCAACCGGGTCCGAGACCCCTCTGAAGGCTCGGTGCCCCACCCGCCCTGGCACCGAGAGGACAGGCTGGGCGGGCAAAGGCAGGGAGGGGGGCCCCAGGGTGGTGTCTGCTCGGGGGCGGGGGAACCCAGAAGCAGAAGCCGATGGGCAGGCCGGCCAGGTGCCCGGGGGCGTGGGGGCCTCGCTCCCGGGCCTGTGCTCCCCGACACGCCCAGCCATGCCTGGAGAAGCTGCTGACATATCCCACCCCCTTACAGAGGGGGACCGAGGCCCAGAGAGGTCAAGGACTTTCCACACAGCTCCAAGTGGTGCGGCAGGAGACAGAGCCGGTCTGGGGTCGGGACTGCCCGCCTGCCTTCCTGTGCAGCCTCCCGCCGAGGCCTCCCCTCCCCCGGGCTTGCTCGCGGGCCAGGCGCCGCGAGGGCGGACGGCGCCCCAGCCGCCCACAGCCCCTCTGCCGGCGGGGGGGGGACACACTACCTGAACTTAAGGGACAGTAAGCTGGAGGAGCTGGAGGAGCGTCCGTCCTGGAGGCCGCCTTCGTGGGAGCACTGGTTATACGGTAAGTACACAGGGGTGGACTTAGCCGACGGCGACAGGGACTCCTCGGTCTGGGACGCGGAGGGCCCCGGCTGCTGGCCGTCCGGCAGCTGGCCATCACAGGACTCGGGGACCTTGGCCAGAATCCTATCAATGGCTAGGTAATAGGGCCAGTCGGGCGGGACGGACTCGCTATCTGTCATGCATTTTAATTTCCTGCAACGAGACACAAGAGCCAAGGGTGAGACACAGACCTCTCCCGCCCGCCCGTCCGGCCCCGCGGGGACGCCGCGGCCCCGGGCCCCGGGGGCCACGTGGCGTGGGCGGCAGCCGCTCTCGGGCAGAGCGGCCTCCCCAGAAAAGTCGGCCGGCTCCAGGGCCAGGTGACCCTGGACTTAGAAAGGTCGAGACTGGGGCCTCGGCGGCTTCGGAAGCTAAAAGCCCCAACATGAACGAGGCCGTGACCTCGGGCCAACTCCGACTGTGGCTCCGCCCACAGCGCCGTGGAGTCTGCGCTCCCTACACTGATCGAGGGCTGCTCCGCGGAGGCCGCGGCTAGGGCAGGGCGCCGCAGCGCAACAAGACGCGTGACGCGCACAGGGGCGCAGCACGCTGCGGTGCGCGGGCGTGAAACATCGTAACACGGCGAGCACGCGTTTCCAAGGAGACTGCGTCGGGGAGGGGGAGCTACAGGAGTCCGGAGCACAGGCTCCAGGTCGCAACCCGTCCCGTCCGAGTCTGTCTCTCGTGCCCACCACTTTGCTGTGTGACCTTGGCAGGTTCCTTAACCTCTCTGAGCCTCCATTTTCACATCAGTAAAACGGGGATGATCAAAGCGGGCTCCTCCCCCGGCTGTAGGCAGGGTTAATAAGACAATGCCCGGGGCCTGGCAAAGCGCCGGCCAGAGAAGAGCGTGTTGGCTGAAGGTGCCAGGGGGCGGCGGGGGGGGAGGCCGCCACTCACACCACCTGTCCCCCCCACTCAGACCTCAGGCTGAGGGTCTACACAGCCCAGCTCTGCCCGCCATGGGCCCGAGCGCCGCCCAGGCCCTGCATCCTGCCCTCCCTGCAGACAGGCCCCAAGCCTCAGCCGTCCTCTGGGGGTGAAGGGTGGGGAGGTGGGGCTGCCCGGGAGCTAGGCTACCCCGGCCAGGCCAGCAAAGAAGCCACAAGGCAGGTAGGTGGGGCGAGGGGCTCTCTTCCCGGTCAGACCACGGGCTTCCTGAGGTCCGGGCCTCCCCCAGGCCCCGGCCCCAGCCTGTGCCCCGCCAGTTCCCGCCCCGAGGGGGCCAGGGCGTGTCTGGAAGAGCAGGCCGCTCGGTCTTTCCCGCCATCTGCCGCCCCGGAGGGCTGTGCAGACGAGGGGCCACAGCCAGCCTCCACCGGGTGCCTCTCCGGAGGCCCACCAGCCAGCCCACCGCGTGGGGGAAAGAGGAAAGGCCCGCCCCCAGCACGGGTGGCCCCAAGTTCCAACAAGCCCTGGGCCACGGAGCCAGCCACCCTCGGGCTGCCTTATCCCGACACCCTCCATATGTAAAGAGCTACTGAGAAAAACTAAGGGAGGCCCGGCGGGGGGCAGGCCTGGGTGAGGAACTGGGCGGCCAGGCGGCTGGGGGCCTGCAGCCTGGGCCGGGCAAGTCCCTCTCCTGCTCTGGGCCTCAGTCTCTCGCTGGGCGGACCGGCGCTGTGGGGGCCACGGGGCGTGGCTGCTCCATACACTGCGACCCCCACCCCAGGCTGCACCCTCATCTCCTGAGGCGGCCCGGCCCACAGACCGCCCACAGGAACGGAGCCGAACCCAGCCCGGGACCCGCAGGCCTTCGGGCCAAATACCACATCACCCGAGACCAGCGGCCGAGCCGCGCTGAGCTGCGGGGCCGCGATGCAGCCCCTCCCCACGTGGGGAGGGGCCCTCGGAGCTCAGCTCGGCCCTGGGGGCGCCGCCAGCCGCAGCGGGGCCTCGTCGCCGCCTCGCTCCGACGCCTCCTGCCCCAGCGGGCTGCGCTGGTCCGGGTCTGGCAGGGGGCCGGGGCTGCGGGTCAGAAATGGGGTCTGCACGGGCCCGAGTCCGAACCCGCTCCTCCCGGGGCCAACGTTACAAAGTCACACCGGCAGGTGGAAACAGCCCCTGGCTGCCAAGGGCCCGAGGGGCCCCACGTGCTTCCAGAGTCCAGGAGGGCCGAGCCGCAGGCCAGGTCGGGGGCGTCTCCTCGCCCACGGGGGAGGGCGCTCGAGATGGCCCTCCCCAGCGGAGTGTGGCTCACGGTGCCCGAGGCGACCCTGCAGGGCCCAGCCTGCAGCCCCCGCCCTGGTGACCACTAGGAGGGCGGGGAGACACCAGAGGGAGACCAGCGGGGTCTCCCAGGACAGCTGCTTACTTCCTGGGCACTGACAGACCGGGGGCCGCCCACAGGACCCTGTGCACTGGGGACCACTCTCCCCCCAGCCCCTCGCTCCAGCTTGACCTTCAGCCCAGCAAGAACCTGCTCCGCCTATGACCTTCAACCCTGACCATGTCCTTTCTGCACTGTGCCCCTCTGCAGGTAGGCCTGGGCCCGTGAGCCCCAGGCGCTGGGCCCGGGGCCACACTCGGCTCCCTCCGCAGACAGTGCAGTGCCCAGCCCGGAGCCCACCCACACCGGCAGTTCTCCCCAGGCCGCCAGGGATGGGGGTCTCCAGGGGATGGGAGGCAGAGTTGGGGCCGGGCCTGGGTCCCCAGTGCTTCCTGCCAGGAACAAGGCCCCTTCCTCGAGGGGGACCCTCCGGGGCACTCAGGGTTGCCGACCAGCCCCGATGGTGCCCCGACCCAGGCCCGTGAGGTGCTGTGTCCCCAGCAGGTCCGTGGGTGCCACAAGTGACCGAACCACGGGACCAGGCAGGACTCGCAGGCTTGGGAGCTGAGCCTCTCCCTGCCTCGGGCCTCACTTTCCCGGTCTGCTCAGCAGCATCCCGCCACCCTGCTGCAGAGCCAGGCCTGCCCGGGGGTCTGCAGGCCCCTGGCTGGGTCGGGGGTGTGCAGGCCAAGGGGTGGCCTCTTGTGGGCCCAGGGGGCGGGGCTGACGGAGCCCTGGGCAGCACTGGCAGAGGCCAGAAGAGCTGGGACCCGTCCCAGCCGTGCCCCCGCTGGGCCTCATTCCCCGCACCTGCCCGCTGGGAGTCTGCACCTGTGGTTGGTGTCCGCCCTGTCACACCTGGTGAGGCTGGACACCACCCCCTTCCCGAAGGCGATGCCGTGGGCCCCCTGCAGGCCGGCGGGCAGCCGTCCGCCCTGGGCGCGGGCGCGGTGGCAGGCGCGGCCTACCTGTACTGGAAGGTCATGTTCGTGATCTTGATCTTGATCTCCTCGCCCAGCCGGCGCTCGCCGGTCATCTCCAGCAGCTTGCTGGCCATCTTCTCGTACACCCTGGCGTTGCGCTTGGTCTGCTTGAGCTCGTCGAAGAACTCCTCCCAGACGAGCAGGAGGCCGCGCATCTCAGCGTCGGTCCAGTTGCGGGCCCGCCGGTGCTTCTCCGTCTGCGGGGACGCGAGGCGGACGGGCACCTCGGCCGCGGCCATGCCGGGGGCGCCTGCGGGGTGGAGGGCGCGGGGCGGGGCGGCCCACGGCCCGCGCTCCGTGCACCGGAGCCCCGCTCTGGGAAGGCGGCTCCGCACTCAAAATGGGGCCTACATCTGACAGGCAGGAATTTAGTTAAAAGCTTTTAAACGGGAAACGTCATTTTGATGTCACGTTTCCATAGCAACAGAGCAACTGCATAAGCTACAACAACAGAAACCTTTTAACTGAAAGCGCAGGAATCAGGGCCACTGTGACGGGCCATCAATATTGCGGCGGGCGGGCCGGGCTCCTGGCCCCGCCGCGGCCCCAGCTCCCGGCTCCGCCGCCAGGCCTCGATGGCTGAGGCCACGTGGAGCCGGGCGCCTACGCTGGGCCCGGCCGTCCCGGCCCCTGAGAGCTGCGATCCAGGTCACAGCCCCCTCTTCAGCCTGGTCCCAGCTCACACAGGCAGGCCGGGGGACCCCCTGGGAAAGCCCAAGAAGGGGAGTGGGGGCTGACATGGAGGGAGCCGGGGGACCGAGAGGACAGAGGGGGAGGGGCAGAGACTCCGGGAGCTGGAGAGAGCCGGGAACAGGCACCCTCGGGGTCCCGCCAGGGCTCCCCTGCCCCCGGCCCACGTGCAGGGTCCCCGGGCACCAGGCTCACGCTCTCCAGCAGGAACTGCAAATGCATGAACGCCCCACACCCACCAGCTCTGCCCCCTCGGGGTGCCCATCTCCCTCCCTGCAGGGGGTGCTGTCGGGTGGCCTGGGTGATTCAGGGTGGGCTGAGCAGCCAGGACCTTCTTGGGGCCGGATGGCAGCTGGGAGCAGGGGTGTGGAGTGTGTCCCCCTGCCCCGGACAGCCCCACCTCAGCGTGGACCCCTCTGCTCGGGCGCCCAGACCCGCCTCTCCTGCCACCCTTGGCGCCCGCGGGGGAGGGTCTGGGAAAGGCTGGCTGAGTAACTCGTGAGCGGAGGGAGGGCCCAAGCTCTCGTCACCCCTCAGCATCCGCCTGGACTTCGCCCGTGCACTCCCCGGCAGACTCCTGTTCGCTCCCCACGGCCCTGTGCTGACGTCCTCTCCGCTCAGGTCCTCCTGCTCCCCTGAGGCCCTCCCTCCCGCCCCCTCCCGCCGACCGCGGGCTGCCCGTTTTACTCCCCATTCCAGCAGGGAGACCCAGTGTGGGCTCTCCCGGGGGGGCCGGCACTGTTGCTAATTCCCACTTTCAGCCAACAAGCCTGAGGCTGGAGAGGTGAGCTCCCCCCACGGGCCAGGGGCCGGCCAGGCCTGGAAACCAGGTGGGCTGGCTCGGAGCTGGGCTGGCGAGGTGACCGCCTGGAAGGACAAGGTCACGCCCCCCCCCAGTACGACCACCGCAGCCTGCTGTGGCCCCGACGACGTTCCCCAGTCTCAGAGGGTCTCCTGGGCCCCCGGTGCCGACCCTTGGACAAGGGGGCCACCTGCACTGGCTGGGGCCCCTCGCCCTCCTCGGTGGGCCTCTCAGGGCTTGACGGAGGCTCATCCTGACACCCCGAGGGCCGGGGACATGGACACGGGCCCCGGAACCGAGGAGTGGGGGTGAGGGGGTAAGGACACAGCGAGACAGACCGCACTGGGGTGGTGACCTGCCCAATGGGGGGCTGGAGGGCCGAGGTCACCTCCAGGCAGGCACAGGCAGGAGACCAGGGCAGGGGAGCCTGTGGGGATGTCAGGGAGAAAGT
This sequence comes from Trachops cirrhosus, assembly GCA_028533065.1. Taxonomy (NCBI): domain Eukaryota; kingdom Metazoa; phylum Chordata; class Mammalia; order Chiroptera; family Phyllostomidae; genus Trachops; species Trachops cirrhosus. The sequence goes on along the minus strand of CM052538.1, from coordinate 1,294,139 downwards.
GCCACCGAAAGGCATCACCATTCGAACCTTAAGAGGTGAAAGTAAGTGGCCTATCGGCCCCAGCCCATCGCACCTGCTAGACAGGCCCCAACAGCCAGGTGGTGTCCCAGAGCCGCCCGGGGACCCTGCCTAGCACCCTCGGGGGGCTGGAGTGGCCTTAGGTCCGGAGGTGCCCAGGGTGGGCCGCCGCTGGGACGCCCCCCGCTCTGCAGTCACGGCTGGAAAGGGTGACCAGACTACGTGTGGGGTCTCGGAGCAGGGTCCTGAGTAGAGGCCTGGGCCTGCCGCCAGCTCCCAGGAGAGCCCCATCCTCCCTGGGCCTCAGGGGTCACTGGAGACCTGGGGTGCCCCCGCCTGGCCCCGCAGCACCGCCCGGGGGGCTCACGGCGCGGCCCTCCTTGGGGCCCAGGTGCCGGGCCTTGCACGGTGCAGGGTTCAAGGTCTCCTTTAATCCAGATGACAGTGTTTGCAGCAGCGTAAAAAACTCAGACACATCTCCGGTCAGTCCTCCCCTCCTTCGGAAGCGGACCGTCAGGGTTGGGCCCCGGGCGAGCCCATCGCAGCCCGGCCCCTTGCAGAGCGACAGCCAGGGTCGACAGCCGGGGTCGGAGTGCACAGTGGTCTGCTCGGCTGTCCAGGGCCCGGCGCTCCCAGCAGCATGCGGGGGAGGGGGGCCCTGACGCTGTGAGGGGCTCATGGGGCAGAGTCTTCAGCCCCAATGTCAGCTGTCACCGCTCTGAGCAGGCCCCTCCCTGCTGAGCTCGGGCCACAGCCCAGGGCCGGTGCAGGGCACTCCGGGCCTCGGAGGCTGCTCAGGCCCCTCCCCGACAGAACGACTTGTCTCCCCAGGCCCAGGCCGGCGGCACCCACTTTTGGGCCCGCGCTGCAGATGGAGGGCCGAGAGCCCCAGTGAGGACAGAGGCCAGGAAGGACACCCGCTCCGCGCCCCAAACCAGAGCGCACCACGCCCCCGGTGGCCCGTGGCCCAGCTCTCCCTGCTACTCAGAGTGCGGCCCGCCGGCCGACAGCAGGGCCCCCACCCACCCACCCCAGCCCAGCCCACCCCACAGCAGGGGCCGCCCGGCCCTCGGCCCCCCAAGAGCTCGGATGAACCCAGCAGGGGGAGTGTCTGGGGGACGCGTTGGGGCGTAGGGCCTGCTGGTGCCGCACTCGGGCCCGGAGGCGGTTCAGCAGCATCCGCACCCCCCAAAAGGACGCGGCTGCCGGCGAGGCAGCGTGGGAGGGGCAGCCGTGAAGGGCCCAGGCGGCCGGAAAGGCCGCCTGCCCACACGCTCCCGGGGAGACGCGCTTCCGTGCCTGGCTGGACGAGCCTGCCCTGGCCCTTCACCCCTGTCCTGGCGGCACCGCCGGGGACACAGAAGAACCCCAGCAGACCTGACCATCGAGGGGGTGACGTTCTCAGCGAGGAGTGATGGTGTGATCGCTGCCTTCTGCAGACTTCCCAGAACCTTCCAGTCCCAACCCTTGGTGCGGAGCTGACGAGGCGGACCACTTTCCCAGTGGGATTTTAATGAACACCCCCCCCACCGCCAGGTCTCAGGCACCCCCACACAGCGGGCTCCGGGGAAGGTCCCACGGAGAACCCACAGGGCCCCGAGACCCACGAGCCCCTGCAGACGCGCACCGGTGTGCCCTGGTGCGGCAGCACCGCCGCTCGCCGGCACGCAGCCGTCCCAGGGCCGCCACACAGGCCCGGCTCCGGGCCCCACGTCGTAAGCAAGGGGTGGCCACTGACACCCGCGGGGAGCCCGGGGGCAGGAGCCCCGAGGGGGGGCCCCAGTTCCGCAGCATGGCTTTCCTCCTCACGGTGCTCCTGGGGGGGCCTCTTCTCCAGCGCGCCCTCAGAGCCGCTGGAACCCGGGGCCACAAACGCTCTGGGGGGTTTTTTAGGGAAAAGCCAGGAGGAGGGACGGGAGGCCACGGGAGCCGGGGGGAGGCCTTCCTCCTGCGCCCGGCCCACTGCCCCACCGCGTCCTCCTCGGCCAGGGCTCTGCTGGGACCGCCGGGAAAACCTGAGGGCTGCTCTGCGGAGGGGTCCACGCCTCCCCTGGCGTGCGTGAGCCATGGGCAAGGGCCTGCCGGGAAGGCGGGAAGCGGGGAGCAGCTCCGGGAGAGGGGGGCCGGGAGCCGGCACGGGCAGGAGCCCTGTGCAGCCTGCGGTGAGACGCCAGGAACCCTGTCCCAGGTCTGCTCTGCACACATCCAGGGAGTTTCAAAATCGCCTCCACTTCCCACGTGGAGCCCTCAAGCCCCACTGGCACCGGAGGTCCCGACCACACGGCCAGGCTACCTCTGGGGACAGGGGTGCTGGGCAGTCAGGGCCTCTTAGTCCGACAGCAGGCAGGGTCCCACCCAACCCAGTCTGAGCTGCAGGCCAAGGCCCGCCTGGCTCTCCAGGCCTCAACTGCATGGATATTTTGACTACTTTGAGCCTGAAAACAGAACGCCGGCCCAGGGGCCCGGGCCTGGGTAGAGGTGACAGTCGGAGGGGCCGGGGCTGGCAGGCCGCTGCCCGGCCCTGTGTCCTCCCTGCCCCTGGAGGTGGAGCCCTGCCACCCAGGTGTGGACTGGCTGCCCAGGGCTCGGAGGCGGCCGGCGGCCGGCCGAGTGGCTGAGGAGGCACCGGGTCTGTCTCCGACGGTGGCTCAGATGCCGAGTTTGCTCTTGCCCAGAGGGGTGGGTGCACCTACGGGGCGGCCGGGCCACGTCCACGTCGGGGCCCCCGCACACAGGAGAGGCCCCATGGGACAGGGGTCCCCGGGCAGATGGCAGCCCAGGGCCAGCTGGGGACAGGAGCCGGAAGATGCCAGAGCCGGTGGCTCTGGGTACAACAGAGGCCGCTCACAACCAGGTGGCCGGCCTGGTCAGTGCATGGCCCAGGAGACCGCCCTCCCTTTCCCGGCAGCGCCCCAAGAAGAGGGGCCCCCCACACGAGGCCGCTGAGCGGCCGCTGTGAGCCCTGAGTGGGGCCGCATGCAGGGTCTGGGCGGCCGTCCTGCCGGCATCGCTGCCCCGGTCCGGTCGAGGCCAGAATGGAGGGGTGGAGGGGCGGGGGGAGCTGGAGTCAGGTGTCGGGAGCCGCTGGGCGGAGGGAGCGGCGAGGGGAGGAGGGCTCCCTCGGGGCTGCGGGGCGGCACAGACGTCACGCAGGCATAGGAAAGTACCTTAAAATTAATCTCTTTACTGATACAATTAAGCTTTAAGTCCTGAGAAGAAACCAGGAGGGGAGCGTGGCGCTGGGCCCGAGCTCCCCGCCCCCGCGCCCCCGGCCAGGAGCGGCGCCGGCGAGATGGCAGGGGCGGCGGCCGCCCTGCAGGAGCAGGAGGACGCGCGTCCTGGACCGAGATCGGCTGCGGCCGGTGTCGCGGGCCAGGCTGGCCGCCGGAGGAAGGTGCGCTCTTACTGGCATCGACACTGGCTACGCGGAAGGGCCAGCCACGCCGCTGCCCGTGCCCCGTGAGGACGGAGGCTCGGCCCGCACGCGACTGCCGCACGCCCCGCGCAGCCGCCCTGCGGGAGCCTGGCCGCCGACCCTGAGCCTGACCGTCCGGTGTCCCCGGGGGCTCAGCACGAGGCCACCTTGTGGACGCTCTGCAAACAAGCCAGCAGCCGCTGGTACGGGGTTCCCGGCGCCGCCACCACCTCGAACACTGACTGGAAGGCCCGGCGGTCCAGCTCCTCCTCGATCTGGTGTCTGTAGAAGTCCGTGGCCACCAGGCAGAAGAGGTTAACGTCCACCTGCTCCAGCCTGCCCATCCTGCTGATGACGTGGGGGAGGCTGCGCAGGCGTTAAGGAACAAGGCTGCGAGCTCGGGGTGCCCGGCACAGGCCCAGCGACGGGCGGGCAGAGCGGGCCTGGGCCGCGCCAGCAACCACTGCCTCCCCCCTGGGCTCCTGCGCTGAGCCCACACTGGCTCCTGGGGGGCCGCCCGTCTGGCAGGAAGGCAGCGCCCCCAGCAGAGGCGGGGTGGGGCGGGCAGGGGGAGCAGGCCAGGGAGGCCGTTCCCCTGGGCGGCGCTCACCTGGCCTGGTCCCCCACACGCACGCACCAGTGACCGGTGCTCCCGCTCCCCCCGCGCCCGCAGACTGAGGGCAGAGGCACGGCCGCCCTGCCCAGGCCGCCAGGCACGCCGAGCGAGGCCGCCGCGAGCGCCAGGACAGCTGTCTGCTCCGAGGCTCTGGGGAACGCCCCCTCTTGGCACCAGCACTTTCGGGGGGCCAACGGGATCTTTACTTGAGCCCTTGCCCAGGGGACGGCACAGGGCACAGTGACAGAGGATGACGAGCAGCAGCAGCCGGCTGCAGAGCCCGGCCGTGCGCGGGAGGGTCTGCGGGGGCCTCTGCCCCAACAGCGCCCGGCCCTCGGTCAGTGCTGTGAGCGTGCTGTTTTCTGTGTCCCCGGCAATGCTTTGCTCCCTTGGGGCTTAACGGACATGCCACCTCGACAGCAGTGTGAGGACGGGCGGGGCCGCGCCCCCAGCCCAGCCCAGGGCCCGGGAAGGATACACTGCTGAGACCCACGGGCTGGTGGACGCGCTGACGAAGAAGCAGGAGAGGCTCCACACGGCCATGGCGACCGGGGCCCGCTGCGTGAAGTTGGAGAGGGACAGCATGACCCAGTCCCGGACCATGGAGGACTGGCCCGTGCTGTGCAGGGTCTGGAACACCTGGGGGGAGGGCTGCGCATCAGGGGCGGGCCCGGGGCAGCACAGCCCGCCCGCCCCCGGCTGAGCCCTGCTCCGCGCGGCCCGCCCCTCACCTGGTACACCACGGTGGCCATGAACTGCGGGTAGGGCTGCTGGTTGGACAGGAACTCCCCGATGACTTTGTTCATGACGTCTTGGGGCGGGAAGAAGTCGTCTAAGAACTGCGGGAGGATGCGCGCCACCACGCGGGCTTCGCAGGGGAAGCCCTTCCTGATCCTGCAGGAGGGGCTGCGTCAGGGCCGCCCGGGGCCGCGCGCTCCGACGCCGCAGCACTGCCGTCCGTGGGGGGCTTCCTCCTCGCCAGGCGTCTCCGCCGCACCGCCCCTCCTGCTGCCTCCCAACACCCCGCGGTCTGCGCCCGAGCGGCATTGCCCTGGGCGCTGGGACGCAGTCCTCAGTGCCAGCAGCGCACACAGAAAGCTGGGTGCGCCGGGCCGGAGCCTCCCCCGAGGTGCCCGACCGGCCGCCGGCACACCCAGCTCTTCCGCCGGCCCGCGTCCCCGCCTGGAGTGGCCGGCCAAGCGCCAGCGCCAGCGCTGCACTTGCTGGACTGTGTCTGGGCTGCACGGGGGTGGGCGCCCCACAAGGACGGTGCCCCGCCCGCGGCCCCGGGGCCCCCCAGCACGGGAGGGGCAGGAGCCCCGACTGCACGCGCCCTCTGGAACGCGGACACAGACTGTGTCGCACAGCTCCCCGGAACACCCCGTCTCCCAGAGCGGACCGGGGTGTCTGGCTGTGTGCTCTGGTGAGAATCGAAACGGCTCCCCGCTGACCGAGTGACGGCCCGTAGGGCAGAGCCGGCCTGCCCAAAGCCACACCCACCACGTCCCCTGGACTGACGGGGGCAATGCTCGGGGCCCTGTCCGGCAGAAGCCCACTTTCCAGAACTGGCAAACGGGGCAGGCGCTGCCGCCGGCACACAGCCCGGGGAGGTGGGGCTTAGCCCCCTCAGCGGGGCGGGTGCCGGCTGGCTCACGCTCCCGGGTCTGCCACACACGCCTCCTGAAGTTGTTCCAAGGCGGTGTGCCCCGCGGCCCGGGGGGTGCCCGCCCCTGTGAGCTGCTGGGACCATGGGCTCCCGTCCCCGAAGGCAGCCGTGTCTGACGGGCCTTCTTGTCACTGCTCAGGGCCCCGAGCCCAGCCCACCTCGGTCTCACCGACGTGCCCTCCTGACACCCACACAGCCGAGTGCTGCCCCCCTTCGGGGCAGGTGGGCGGGCAGCAGGTGGCCCGGGAGCCGGTCAACCCCACTGTCCTGAGTGCCGGTGTCCCAGGAGCGCTGTCTCCCAGAGCCCTGAGCCAGGATGTGAGCAGGAGAGACAGCAGAGGCCGTCTAGGGAAAGCAGCTGCTCCCCGCAGCTCGGGGCAGTGGCGGGCGCCCCTCCTCACCTGTCGAAAAGCACGGACACGCGCTCCATGGCCACGATCACGGACTCACTGTCGGGGGTGGCAGGGCTGGGCTCGGACGTCCGGCCCGGACTGACCTTCTCCTTCCCTGCAACAGCCAGTCCGGAGCTGCTGTGGGTCTGCCCCTGAGCGCACCCAGCAGTTCGGGGCGCCGTGAGCTGACCGGGAAGCAGGCAAGGCAGCCCCAGCCGCTCCCGGGGCGCAGCGGCCCGCCCCCAGACCCGCCGCCCAGGCAGGCCTGCCTCCCGCACGGCACTGCGGCCTGGCGCTGGACCCGAACGTCCTCAGAACCGCGGGGCCTGCGCTGCGTGTCCCAGGAGGCAGCGACAGGAGGTCGGCACCCGGCCACGGCCCCACGGCTCACCTGTGTACATGCAGGTGAGCATCAGGCCCAGGGCGGCCATGGCCCGGTGCGGGCTGTGCACGTTCACCCGGTCCACACTGAGCTTGACCAGGGACTCCGCGTCCAGCCGGGAGAGCTGCTCGGACAGCAGGAGGCGCTCCAGGCCCCGCAGGACGCAGTGGTAGACAGTGGACGGAGTGGACTCCTCGCTTCCGGACAGCATCACCCCACACATCTACAGGAGAAGGAGGGCGCCCCAGCCGAAGCGCCGTCGCAGGCCCCTGCCGCCAGGCCCTGCCCCGGACCCGCCCTCCCAGCGGTCCCACCCCGGGGGGAGGCCAGGCACACACCTGTATGACGGACGCAGAGAACTCGGGCCCCACGTCCAGCGGGTAGTTCTCCACCAGGTAGAAGGCGGTGGCGCACATCACCAGCACATGCTGCTGGCTGTGGACGTTCACGCAGCTGCAAACGCCGGATGGCAGCCGCGGTCAGCCACAGCGCGGCCGCAGCCGGCAGCGTGGGTGGGACCCCCGCGTCTGCAACCTCCGCCCCGTCCCCGCGAGAAGGGCGCGCGCTCTCGGCCGGCCAGGGTCTGACGCCTACGCGGACACGAGCCCGGCCCGGGCCGCCCGGCCGCCCCACTCACTGGGCCGCGCCTCGCAGGCTGGAGAGGAGGTGGTCGCAGACGACCGGGATGAGCTGCTTGGCGGTGTCGTCCAGCAGGTCGCACTCCAGCACGTAGAGCACGCCGTGCAGCGCCCCGGTCTTGCAGGGCAGGTGGCTGCTCCTGAGCGTGCTCTCCAGCAGCCGGCTGACCGGCTCCGCCACTGCCTTGTCCTAGCGCACGGGCAGAGGCAGCGGCTAGACCCCAAGGAGACGCGGCGCCCGAGGCGGGCTGACCTCTGCCACCGCAGGAGACGGGGCAGTGCGGGCCTGCTGCTGAGCTGTGAGAGGCCCGCCTGCAGGGGCACCCGTGTCGGGAGGGTCCCCAGCGCTGCCCTGGTTGGATCGGCTCCCTGCACCTCGCCTGTCTGAGGGCAGTCTGGTCTGTGCTGACACCCCCTCCTAAGGGGGCCTGGAGTTTGGGGCGAGCCGGGCAGGGGCCTGCAGGACTGGACCCCCTGGTGGACACACCCCACATGCTGCCACAGTGCGGCACGTGGGGACCGAGCGTGTCCCGTGCGACTCTGCAGGAGGGATCTGGGCGCTGAGCCCCGTCTCCTCTGGACTGACCCCATGCCCCTCCCCCCGCCCTGGTTTTGCCTTGCGCCCTGTCACTGGCAGACCACGGCCATGACTGCAGCTGGATCTGTGAGGCCCTAGGTGCAAACCCAGGGTGGTCTCGGGGCCCCAACCGTAATCTGCACACACTGCTGTCAGCTCCACTCGGCAACTCGGACACAACGAGGGACGTGGGAATGTCGGCACCGAGCACTGAGCTCCTCCCCACAAGGAGACCCACAGACAGCACAGGGCAGAGGGGTGGCAACAGCTGGGGTTCACAGACCAGCCCCCAGGGGAGGGGCCCCCCAGGCCTGTTCCTCTAGAGCAGCAGGACCGTGCAGCCCCCAGGACCTCTGCCTCTGTGTCCCTGCGTTGGGTGGTCCTCCCCAGCACCCACAGACTGACAGACACCTCCAAGGACTGCTGCCACCCGTATCTCCCGGGCCCAGCTCTGCCGGCAGCACCAGGGGCGCAGTGAGGGGCGGGGCCCTCACAGGAAGGAGCTGGAAGGCACTCCTGGGGAGGGAGCGCCGCTGGCTGCCCTGCACAGCTCCCCCGACAACGGCTGGGCCCGAGGAGGGCCCCTGCCCACAGCAGCACCGAGGGGACCCTAACCTCGCCCTGCCGGAGGCCCCTCTTCAAAGCCGTGGTCCCTCCTCTGACTCACTGAGGACGCAACGTGTGCCCCGGGGACCTGGGCCTGAGCACAACGAGACCACCGCGAGGAAAGGCGCCGCCGCCGCTCAGCGCCAAGCCCCGCAGGCGCAAAGGGCCCGCCTGGTGCAGCTGCTCGCACAGCCCCACCCAGAGGGCGCGGGCTGGGCCGGGCTGTGCTCTGGGGGGGCCGTGCACTGCTGTTCCTGGTCCCTGGGCGGGGCGCCCGGGCGCAGGGCACCAGGACTGGGGGTGCCTGCTCTGGTGCTCTGGCTCGGGGGAACGAGCTCTCGGGGGAACGCGCTCTCGGGGGAACGCGCTCCCGGCTCACCATTCCGAGGACGGCGGCCGCCTTGCAGGTGGCAGGCACCAGGTACTGGAGCAGGATCTCGTCTTCGGAGGGGTGCGCCCTCCGCAGCTCGGTCAGCGTCAGGTACATCATCTCGAACTGGCTGCGCTCCGTGAACAGGTCCGAGACCACCAGGAGCTGCGGACGGGGCAGGGCCCGCTCTCAGGGCAGCGCGGGGCAGCGGGTGCCGGGCGCGCCCACGCCCCGACCGTGCGGGGAGGCCGGCCACACCGAGACCCGCGCCGCAGTGCGAGCGCGCGGCCCGAGGACGGCCCGGCGCCGCGTGCCGTGGAGCGCCCACACTGGGCGCAGGCTCGGCCTGCGGGGAACGCGCCCGGGGCCGCCACTGCCGCGCACGGGCCCCAGTCTGCCGGGCCGAGGCTCCCAGGCCCCGCCGACCTCCCTGCCGACCTCCAGAGCCTCGGGACGGAGGGGCTGTTTCGCACGTAAACGTCCCTAAAAATGCCTCACTCTTCGACACTCAGCTCTCCCCTCGACGTCCAGAGACCCCACCAGCGAGGTGTGAGGCCCCCAGGCTCCGGGAGAGCGTGCGAAGCGGGGCCTCTCAGCAGCCGCAGGGGGGCCTGCAGGCGACACCGGGCTCGCCCGCTGAAGCTGCTTGTGTATTGATGTCAGACCTCACTGTCCCTCTCACTGCTGCCCCTTCCGAACCTGCGGTGCTGTTTCTGGAAGTCACCTGACAGTGACAGACCAAATGCAGAGCAGATGTGAGAATCAAGCTGTTCTCTGAAAGCCGGGCACTGAAGAGATTTGCAATAATGCAACACAATTCTCTTCTCGCTAATCAAAAAAACTATTTTAGAATAAAAATTATTGTGATTTTAAAACACTAGTAACTAGTTTCTTAGAAATTTAAGACTTCCATTAACGACACTGACATGTTTGAAAACATCAAGTTGTAAACCCTCATCAAAATAAAAAGCGAAGTTTTTAGAAACCTCGACCAGCTAGGAAATAACTTAAAAACACGTGGAGGAGCACTGAGAAAAACCAGGCTTGAAAAACCCCACCCTGGTCATTACTGAGCGAGCCGTCCTCCGGCCAAAGGCAAGGCAGGCAGTGCCGGGTGTCCGGTCTCGGTGCTGGCCCGCCAGCCCAGCCCCGGGGGACGGAGGACAGCTGCTGGTGGCGGCAGAGCCAGTGAGCCGGCTCTTGGGTGCAGCTTTCAGGACTGTGACACCAACGGACACGCCCACACCAGGCTCCCCGGGGCCTCGAGGAGTGAGCTCCGGCCCCGCCTCTCCCTGGGGCCCGTGGGCTGTGGCACAGGCCCGAGGGAGGTGCTCACCGACCAGGGCTGGGGCTGTAGACCCTAGGGCAGCAGGCTGTTTGCACGACAGCCCGCTCCCTGACAGAGTGTCACCCACCACGGGCCACACGTGTGCCAACAGAAGGCCGCTCCTACCAGGGGGGAGAACGCACTTAGGGCACCACGCTAGAGACGGTGAGCTGTGTGTCTGCGTGTGCACACACGTGCACCCCTGTAGAGATGATGAGCTGTGTCTGAGTGTGCACACACGTGCACCCCTGCAGAGATGGTGAGGTATGTGTGTCTGTGTGTGCACACATGTGCACCCCTGCAGAGATGGTGAGCTGTGTGTGTCTGCATGTGCACGCACGTGCACCCCTGCAGAGATACGCGTGCACCCCTGCACTGCGCGCTACCGAGGGGCGGGCGAGGCGAACTCACAGAGCGAACCACCTCGCTGACCAGGGCGACAGGGATCTTCCGGGCTGAACTGGACGGCAGGACCCAGCGACTGTACAGCTCAAGTAAGAACTGGGAGCAGGAGTGGATGTCGACCCCGGCCCGGTGCTTCCTGCGGAGCGTGGACACAGGTGACCCCCGCACACAGCCTGACGGGGTCACCCCAGAGGCACCCAAACCAATCCCACCACCAGTGAACACCAAACCGCTTAAAACCGAAAGGCGGAAGGAACCTGGAGTTGACCGGAGACAGGGGCGGAGACGAAGGGGCGGGGGCGTCGGCCTCTTCCTCCTCCTCCTCGTCCCACTCCTCCTCCCTCAGGGGTGTGATGCTGTTCCCCAGCCACACTGAGTGGATGGACACCTTCGACAGACACAGGACACTCGGGTCACACGCAGGGGCCGGGCAGCAGGCTCCCCGAGGCCTGGGGTCCTGGGACCCGAGCAGGCCCTGGCCTCCCCAATGGAAGACCTGGAGTGAGGGAGCTGCTAAGGACGGGGAGGAAAGAGTCCCAAAGGACACGGCAGCTCCACGGGACATGTGACGGAAGGCCGGCAGAAAACAGAACACCGGGGCTCCCTTCCCAAACGGGTCCCGCCTCCCTGGCTGTCACAGGGACGAACCTCACTTTCTGAACGACCTGCTAAGGCAAGCACCCCCCAGATCAACGGGAGGTGAGTGTGCTCTGGAGATGGCAGGGTGGGGAGGGACTTGGGACGCCTGGGGGAGAACCCACAGCGGGCGAATGAAGCCACTTGCCACACTGCCCCATGCCCCTTGAACAGACCATGCTCCCTCCTGATGGCCACTCGTCACCCAGGCTGCTCTTGAGCAGCCACCAGCTGGCCACACACGCCGCATGCCCACGGCCAGTGACACCAGCCCCGAGGTCTACTCTGCACCGACAGCGGATGCTCCTTCCCAGCCCCGCCCGGCCCCGACCGAGGACAGCCAGGAGCCCAGCAGTGGTCTGCAGGCCTCGAGGGGCAGCGGCTGCCCCCACGCCCCACCAGACGCCCTCTCCTCCAAGCGGCGGCGGCTCAGGGCAGGGCGTGGTGACAGGCGTCGGGACACTGTGTGCAGCTCCTGGGGCGAGTGGAGACACAGACGCCGAAGGAAGGACACAGCTGGGCAAGTGCCACAGGGCCCCAGAACAAGGCCCCAGAACAAGGCCCCAGCCCGGGCTTCTCACTCCAGGCCTGGTCCTCAGACACTCCCACCAAGGGACCCAGACACAAGGCTGCCCCGTCGCTCCACCTCGGGGCGCAAACGTCTCTGCAGAGGGCGAGGCCAGACTGTGCGGGGAAGAACAGGGCGGCCCGGGGCCCCGAGCCGTGAGGACGCCGAGTGAACTGACACAGGCCAGGCACTGCTCTGACCAGCTCACCCTGAATGAAGGCTGAGGGGGCTCTCCAGCATTAGCTGCTCACTGGCCAAACGACGGCACACTGGGGAAGAACTCGGCCGCCATGGGGCCGGCGCCCCCACGCCCATGTCCTCACGCCCTGCCTCGCCGCTCCTGAACTGCTGTCCCATGCACCACTGTCCCCGCCGTTCTGATGAAGCACGGTTCAGAGACCCACCCAGCAGGCAGGGGGCCATGTGACCGAGCCTCCCTCCGAGCTGGCTGCTGGGCCGCGAAGGCCTCACCGCAGCGGGTGTGCGGGCCTGGGTCTCCCGAGCCTCGCACACTCTGCTGCACTGTGTGCGCGCACCTCTACGGGGCCAGCACGCTGAGTAATCTCACGTGCTTCTCGGAATACACAAAACCCTCCCTTCTATTTAGAACACACTTAACTCTCCCGTACCTAGAACACACTGAAGGCGTTCAGCGGCCCCCGTCTGCAGACAGAGAGCGGGGCGGGGGTGTGGGACTGACCTGGCCCAGCTGGTAGCCCATGCTGCCCAGCTCCCGCTCCGCGTTGGTCTGCAGCAGCAGCCTGTCGTGGCTGATGAGGGCACCTGCGGGGCGACAGGACCGTCAGGCTGGCCACCTCAGCTCCGTCGAGGCCGGAGGGAAGGCGCGGCGGTGGAGCCCAGAGCTGGCAGGGGCACTGCGGGGCTGTCCCTCGTTCCCTGACACACCAGCTCCCGACTCTCACGGGACCTGGCTGCAGCTGAGCTGCAAAAACTCAGGAGTCAGTGGCTGCACATGAAGCCACAGGCTGGCCCCGTCCTGGGACCCGGCCTTGGTGCCGGGACCTCCGGAGGTGTGGCTGGTTCCTCCAGCCACCCATCCTCCCGCAAACTTCTCCAGGCCCAGACAAAGGGGCCCGCCCCTCCTTCTGCCGGTTGTCGCCCCACCCCCACTCTCTGAGAGACAGCCCTGCCCCCCAGCAGCCTCTGCTGTCCAAGCTCTGCCCTCGGTGCCTCCCGCGGTGACAGCGATGCCACGCCTCATCTCCCCGCTGCCCGTGAGCTCCTCCAGGGACCGCAGCCCACACGGCCCAGCTGGACCCCCGGCGGCGGTCTGAGGGCCGAACTGCCACACGCACCCTTGTCCAACGGACGCTTTCAGGACGCTGAAACCCGCAGCACCTCCCAGCTCCCAAACACCCGGGACCACGGCTGGGCCTGAAACCCCACCGTTCGACAACGGAAACGCGTGCATCACAGGGGAAGTCCCACAACGCTCCCTTCCTCTGCGGTGACGGGCCGAGCCCACCGCGGCCAGGGAGCCCACCGCGGCCAGGGAGCCCACCGCGGCCAGGGAGCCCGGGCTCCCGGTCCCGGGGGGATCGCACGTCACCGGGTCGGGGCAGCATGCACGCCGGCACCTGCAGGCCGGGCGCTGCAGAACTCCAGTGACTCGCTGACGGGCCGTGCCACGGACGAACGAGGTTAAAGGTCGCCGCGCTGAGCGAGCAGCCTTCATGCGAGGCCGGGACTCGGCCTCCCCGCCTGACCGCTGAGGACCAGCGCCCCCGCCCCGTACCTGTAGTAGCGGGAGACAGAGACGGCACGGGGTCCCACGCCTGGTACAAGTGGTGGGTGGCCACGTTCTCTCTCTTCGAAACCATCGCTTGAATCTCCTGCTCTACAATCCCTCTGATCACGCTCAGCTTCCTCCCGAACCTGGAATTCGGGACGAGGGCTCAGTGTTTGGGAGAGAGGCACCCGCCCACCCGAGGACACCGCCTCCGCCGGCGCCCCGTCCTGTGCCCACCCTGCAGAGCCAGGCGGCCCCGCGCCTCCTCGCTCTTGCTGTCACCGTCACTGGCCACCCACCACGTTGGGTCGCACCTCTTGCCACGAGGCAAACGTGCAGTGGTTTTGTTTTTAATTTCGGCAACAGAAGGCGGGGCCCTGGGAGGCCGCGCCCTGGCAGCACGTGCCCCTCGGCAAACCTGGTGTCGAGAGCTTTCAGGGGCTTGTTCCGCGGCTGCTGCTCCAAGCAGCTCACGGCCGGGTTGCCGGCCACGGGCACGGTCATCGCGCTCAGCACCAGGGAGGTGATGGCCCGCACAGCCAGGACGTTGATCTGGGTCCTCTCCGTGTCCTCCTGCAGTGACAGCCACACGTGACCACCTCGCGGGCAGCCGGACACCAGACCCCAGAGCCCGCAGCCCTCAGACCACGTGGCCTCGTGGGAAGGGGCCCTGGGCACTGAGGCAGGAGGAGCCCCACGGCCAGCACCCTGTCCCGCCCGCCACGCCCACTGCAGCCGCACACACTGGGACTTGCAACAGAGCCGGGCTCCCCCCACCTCGAACCTCCAAATAAGAGGCAAGAAACCTCCTCACGCCTCCTCACTAGCGTTAGGGATGTGACAGCCTGGCAGCTGCTGCACGTGGACTTACGGACAACGTTGGTGGCCCCGACATCCCCCCACGGGGACTGTCCCTACTGCAAGCCGGCCACACCTCCCACGAGAGGGAAGGGCCGCATCCCTTGACGCTGCATTTGAAGGCCTCAGGCTCTCCGTACCTAGCGCCGGCTTCTACTAACACTGCATCAACTCGGGAGACACCCCAAGGTGCCCGGAGACGCCTCTGCAGAGCAGCCGAGACAGACGGACACGGGCGCCCGCATCAACAAAGTGCCACCCGTGGGCGTCCACCCCCGGGGACTCTCCCTGGCCCTGACGGGAGCCGCTGGGACCTCCCCAGCCTCAGGGAGGCTTGTTCCTGTGCTGCACAGCGGCCCAGATGCGACCCGGCGGCTCGTAGGAATGACGTAAGACAGGAGACACGAGCACGCTGCCCTCCTCTGCCCAGCACCAACGATTCACAAGTTGCCGTAGCTACCGGGCACCAGCCGGTGGACACTCGGGCCCGCGCGGGACCTTACCTCTGGTGGGCTCTCCTCCTGCTCCATCACGAGGGGCTGAGTCACCAGGACACCGAGCAGGGTGGCCCACGTTTCCTCGAACTGGGTCCGGCTGGTCCACCCTGTGGAGGCAAACGCTGCGTGAGACAGGGTCGCCCGCTCCCTCGACCCTCCGGACAGCTCTGTGACGTGCGACGCTGGCAGCTCCCACCCGTCAGCAAGGACACGGACGCACGCACGTCCAAGTTCAGCCCCGTGGCTGGGTGGAGAGGTGACCCTTGACCCCTGCCAAGTGGAAGCGCCACGGTGGGAGCTCCTGGGCCACTCTGCGGCGTCGCCTGCCGCACTGAGCACCACGCGTGTGCAGCGTGGAGTCTGCCCCGCGTCCGTATTGGGAAACTCAGCTCCCCAAAGGAGCACAGCCCTGTCCGGCCGTCCACACCACGGGCGCTGCCGGGGGGGGGGGGGGCGGCTGCGTCCGAGGGCTGCGCCCCACGACCCCACTCATCAGCCGGAGGGGGAGGTGGCCACGCCACCTGCCCTGGGGCTACAAGGGACGGGGTCTCCCTGCTGAGCTGACGCAGAGGGAGGCTAAGACTCGGGTCACAGGCACACACGCTGGAGCAAACACGGACAGACGGGTGTGGGAATGCACACGCGGCGAACAGCGAGTGGGCAGGAGCGAGAGCAAAGCGCAGGACTGGGTCGCAAGACCGCGCGGGTCCGTGGTCCATCAGACAGCGCACACCAAGGACGGCTCGGGAAGAAGGCCAGGCTGGCGCTGGGCGATGCTGAGGTGGGGGCCGCCTGGAGACGATCTCCAAGGAGAGGAAGAGAAACTGCCCCCGGGGCCACGCGCCCTCCGTGACTGCAGGGAGAGGCGGGTGCAGCGGCAGCCCGCCGCCCAGACCCCCAGGGTCACACCGACACTGCACCCGCGGAGGCCTGAGGCCGGAGGGCCCCACGAGGCGCAGAGCGGGCCGCCCGGTGCCCGCACCAGAGTCCCAGGCGTGCGCTCCTGGGGACAACCTAGCGGGCGCTGCCCTTCAGGACCCGCTACCCCACCCCCACCCGACCACGGACCTGCGGTGGGGGCAAAAAGAGGCCACGCCCGCCCTGCTGCAGACGGCGGAGGAGGCTGCGGACAGGACGGCCGCTGCGAGCCGCACCGGGCGTCTCTGAGGGTCTGCAGACGTGTAGTGGATCCGGGAGCAGGCGGGCCCCACAGAGCTGGGGCCCAGCGGCTGGATGCCCCTCTCCTTCGAAGT
>CM052538.1:1253127-1277665 GCA_028533065.1 Trachops cirrhosus | reverse complement strand
GGCAAGGCCCGGAGCAGGTGACCAGGAGAAAGATCGCTACGCTCAAATCTAACGGCAGGAAAACGCCACCACTACCTGGGGTCGCACAGAAGCTGGCAAAAACAAAACCAAAACCACCAGGCATTCACGTACTAGCCACGAAAAAGGCGTGTTTCTTAAACCGGTGGAGCGTGGAGAAGACTCTGGCACTTCAAGCGAGTGTCCCCATGAGACACCGGGGAACGGCTGTAGCCGGCACCCAGCCAGACCCCCGTGAGGGGCTGGGAGGGCCCGGAGCCTGGAGGCCCTGGTGACAGCAAGCAGCCACCCAGCCGAGAAGTCCCCTCCCACTCTGCCTGGCCACCGTCTTCAGAGCGACACTCCGGAATCGAGAGAGAGCACGTGGAGAACTGGGGCTCTGAGCCGGAGTCCGGGGCAGAGGCCAGTGAGCGGGGTGGGCACTTCCTGTCTGTGGGGGCAGATCTGTGCGGGCAGAGCAGGAGTTTCCACGCGGAAACCCACAGAAACAGACGGCTGAGAGAGACACGCGGGCGACCTAGCGTGCGGGGGGTGTGTCCACGGACTTGCTCACTCGCTGGTCCCTTACGACAGCGAGGACAGAGGGACACACACTCCCTGCCCTCAAAGGGCCAGAGTCTGAGGGGGGCGACACAGTGAAGCTGCAGGCGCCTAGCGCCGAAGGGAGGAGAGCGAGAGCGAAAGAGGAGGGTGGATGGGGGGGTGGGGGAGGGGAGGGGAGACCCTCCCTGGGAGTGCGACGCCCCTGCAGAGCTGGGAGGGTCGGCGGCAGTGAGCCTGAGGAAAGGGAGGAAGAGCGGATGGCGGAGGAGCAGGGGCAGCACCTGGCCCCCCACGCCCTTCAGCGCGGGAGGAGCCCAGGGGCTGAGTCGCCTGCAAGGGCTGGCGTGCACCACCGGGACTGTCCTCTGTGAATGGGTTTCGAGGCCCAAAAGCACGGTGAAAGGCACAGACCCGGACACTTACTCTGGGTGTGCGAGTCCGCGTCCTCCCTGGCCGCTGCTGGGGCGTCCGTCCTCCTTTCTGGACCCAGAAGCTGGTCCCCAGGCTGCACCACAACTGAAACCATAACAGAACACACGGAAGAATTCCCAAACACTTTACCATTCCTTTCCATTTGAATTTCACCTTCACGCAGCGCCGTAACATTTCAAAGGGACAGACTGTCAAACGAGGCCCGGATGTCCCCGAACCAGCTCAGACAGTTTCAGACAAGCCTGGCCTTAGGCGTCAGGGTCGCGGTCAACCCGAAACGCACGAGGAGCTGGGCTCCCGCTGCCTGCTGCCGCCGCCCCGGCCCGACGGCTGTCCCGGGCGGGGGCCCTCCCTGCTGCAGGAAGGGCTCTGCGACCCCGGGGAGGCTGGCTCTGACAGGGCGCTCCCGGGCCCCCGTTCCCAAGGTGGCCACAGATGCACAGACGGAGACAATTTAAACGATGACACCTCAAACCACCCTTTTATAGTGTTCAGTTTGAAAGCAAAACTTCAGAACACCCTCCACCCTATGAACTACGACGTCAATCTGCTCAACAATTTGGTTTGCGGCCCTTGTCGAGGACACTGTCCCCTGAAGAGAGTAACTCATTTTTATTTTCCGACACGTGAGCAGAAACAAGGGCTTCAACTGTAACAGAACACAAGTAACCTCGTCAGCCTGCGATCACGTAGGACTGAAAGCAGGAGACAGTCAGCTAGGACCAGTGATCAGAGCGACGTGAAATTGCAGTGCTTTTCATGGAAGGGGGAACTCCAAACCCTAACAAGATGCCCACAGGGGCAAATCCGAGTCACGTCCCGGGGCAGAGTTCTGGACCCCGAAGACCCAGGCCCACGCTGTGCCCCCGCCCCCGCCCCGGTTCCTCCACTCGGCACCCGGCAGGCGGGTGGCACCGCGTGACCGTGCGCAGACGTGTGGGGCTGACGGCGGGCTGAGGGACAGAGGACAGCAGCCCGCCCGGGGCGCGGACTCACTGGCTTCCAGGAGGAAGTGGACGCAGTGGATGAGCGAGCAGGCCTGGGTCGCCATCTCCGGGGAGGCCAGCAGGCCCCAGAGGCCGGGCAGCCGCAGGGCCAGGCAGCAGCAGTCCAGGCCTGCCTGCAGGTCCAGGCTCAGCGGGATGCGCTCATGGATCAGGTGCCAGCAGAGCGCCTGCGGGCGAAGGTCGGCGTCACAGAGGCCTCGACCCCCACTTCCCCCCGCTGCGCTGCGGGGGCTGCCAGGGAAGCAGACAACTCCGGCCGGCCCGTCCCCGCAACTCTGCCCTTCCAGGCGGAGGGGTTGGCGCGCCCCTCCGTTCTGCTCAGTCCTGAGCACTTGCTCCCCTGGCCACACTCCTGCCGGCTCCATCTCAGGCCCCGCAGCACCGGCCTCTGTCCAAGTCTAGGAAGCTGAATCCAACAGCCTGGGTCCCAGACATGGCCAGCCTTGGCTTCCGAGGCCAGAGAGGCTCACGCCCCAGCAGCCCCTGCGGGCCCCCAGCCTTCTGCCTGCACTGAAACCCGGAGGGCGCGGCCCGGCTTCCAGCTGACGCGCATGGGCCCCTCCCAGCGCCGCTTGCTGCTGCGCAGGGGCCAGCGACGCGGCTCGGCTCGGCTCCAGCTCCTCCCCAAGGCCCTCTGACAGGCCACGCGCTCGTGATGTGCACGCATTTCGGGGGAGTGTGAGCGGACACGGAGGGTCCGACCCCTACGGCTGGAAGCACAAGTGCACCGTTCATGTGAAACAAGATGAAGGTGTCAGGTGAGCGCGTCCCCCGCCGTGAACGTCAGGAAGCACAGCACACCGTGTGCTCCTTTTCCCTGGGAAACAACGCTAACGGAGGGTCTGTGCTCTGAGTCAAAGGCAGTGAGAATCCGGGGCGCAGGTTCCCACCCGGCGTGTGCTGACCCCACTGTGCTGTGCAGGCCCCCAAGGCCTGCGCCCCTCCCCTCCCCTCCCCCGCCCACCCTCCTCCCTGCCCGGCGCCCTCCCCCCTCAGCCTGCTCGAGGACAGGGGAGACGGCTTCAGGCAGGAGTCCAGGGCCCAGGCCTGGCTCTCGAGAGCCTCCCCCCTAGCTCTGGGGGCAGCGGAGGAAGCGCCGCGTCGCCGACAGCGTGAGGCAGCTGCGCCAGCATGGAGCAAGCGGTGGGGACGGCGAGGGGCGCACCTGACTGCGCACAGCCCCGGGGTCCCAGCTGGAACCGCCTCCCTCCGCCCCAGGCGGCGGCACCAGCCGCCCTTCCCTGCCCACAGGGACATCAAGTCCCCAGCCCTCTCACCTCCAGGGTCGCGACCACGAACTTCACAGCGTCCCTCTCCTTCTCCGGAGGAAGGTGCAGGTGGCCGGGCAGCTTGGGGAACACCAGCAGGTACTGGGCCAGGGCGCGGGCCAGCGTGGTGAGGGAGCGATACCACACGGCGTCCCCTGAAACAGAAGCTCTTCGTGGGCGGACGAGAGTCTGGCAGGGGCTCGTGACCCCCGAGAGGCAGTTGGCAGTTCCCAGAGACACAGGCCCCCGGACACCCTGCTGACCGGGACGCGGTGGGTGCGAGCACGCCCACAGGGCTCGGAGCCCCAGCCCGGCCGCCCCTCTGCGCGGCGGCCAACACACCCCAGCCACGCGGGGCCAGGCCCTGGCGCCGCTGCTCCCGGACTTTCCCGAGTGCTCCTGACCAATCAGAGCAGCGCACGCACTGCAGCCGGGCACCTCTGCTCCGTGCAAAGCACGGGCCTGGCCCCCCAGCGCTCCTCGCACCCAGAGCCGCCGTCACTTCGGTTACCGAACAGCTCGCTCAGCTGGCTCCAGTAGGCGGCGGGCTCCGCGGGCAGGAAGGGCCGGAAGACGTGATGGGCAGCGGGCAGCTGCTGAGCCACGCTGGTCACACGGTCCAGAGTCGCCTCACGGGCCGCTTCGAAGAGGGGACTCCTCTGGCCTCCGGAGAGTTCCCGCGCGCCCAGGCCCAGGCACGGGGCCAGCAGGCCCACGTTGAACTCCTGCGCGAGGGCGTCAGAGGGTCGGCAACGCAGGCTCTCGGTCGGGCGAGAGACACAACAAAACACAGGGGCGTGCGCACGCGTCTGAGATGACACAGCCGGACGTGCGAGACTGCGGAGAACACCCCCCTGCTACGGACGGACGACCCAGAGCTCGCTCCACACACGCTCTGCCTAAAACAACTGTTCCCACTGCGTCGCGCCTTCAGATCTGTCTGCAGCCAGAGGCTGAACAACGGAGCTGGTGCCGACAAAAACTCAAGGCGGAGCCCACGGGCGCCCGGGAAACCGGGGTCACACCCAACGGGCCCCAGGCTTGAAAAGAGTGGGGACGCCCGAAAGCACCTGCGATAAACCAGGTGCCTCAGCAGCACTGCGGCTGCAGCTGAAACACAGCAGTTTACACGGTGCTGCGGTTTGCACTGTTTGGCCGACTTTTAAAAACCATTTAAGATTTTTTTGGCCGGTTTTCAGGCAGAATCTCAGTCTTCAGTCAATAAGAAGGCGTATCGCCATCAGTGACCAAAACTGAACCCCCGTTCCAGCCAGAACCTTTAAAAGCTGTTGAAAGTCCAATTACCGAATTTGGAAAACCCCACAAATCGGTCAGAAGACAAACAGATCATCCAGCAAATCAGCTTCCAGTGAATGGATCTTAAAATGACTTTATTAGCAAACTGACTTTGGGCCATTCTCCTGTTTTGTTTTTGTTTTTTTTTTCCAACGTAGCTTATTTTGAAGCTGGTGGGGAATGAGTCCTTGGGGCGCACTCTTCGCCCACCCCAGCCTCCATGGCCCCCCGACCCGTCCCTGCGGCTTCTTCACCCCCACTCGGGCGCCTCCAGGCGACTGAAGGCCTGCAGTGTGGCCGCGGTGGACGACAGAGGGCGGTGTGCCTCACAGGCCCTGCCTGCGGGAGCGCAGAGCACGGGGGCTCGGGGGCTCAGCCGGGGCATCCTGGGTGAGCTGGACACGGCACCCAGAGTGCGGGCGGGGACCTCGTGAGGGAGTGGGGGCCTCCCTGCATGTGGGGGGCGGGGAGGGCCTCACGTGAGACCAGGCTCCAGAACAGCGCGGGGGCGCTCAGCCGCTCAGCGCGGCGGCACTCAAGGCCTCCCCTCACACCCACGAGAACGAGCGAGGGCAGCGGGCCGTGGGGTGCGGAGCCCGCCCCTCCACACACATGAACGCGGACTGGAGCACACTGCCCCTCCTGGCGCTAACGGGACGGGCACTGGGCCCTGCCCTGCCTGGACGACGGCCCTCGCTCTCGCCCTCGAGGCGGAGCCGAGCGGCTGCACGTCGGGAGCAACCAAGCGCGTCTACGCAACAGCAGAGGGTGCCCGCGGCCCGCCGCGCCCCGCCGTACCGAGTTCAGCATGAACGCACTCATGTCACCTGCAGGGATCCGATTCACCAGCTCCGCCCCCTCCAGCAGCGCAGAGTCGGACCTCGTCCAGCACTGGGACTTGACCAGGCGTAGGTACCAGTCCTGGGAAGGGGGAAGGTGGGTAGCAGCCTGCGGCGGGGCGGGCCGGGGCCTCCGGGGGCTGCGGCGCCACTGGAGACGCGCCCCCACCCAGCCCCAGACCGGAGGACTAGCGGCCGCCCTGGACGGCGCACGTGGGTCCGTGACGACGACCTCTGGCTTGGCCGTGCACGCCGCGCCCCAAGCCACAGAGCTACTTTGAAGGCCTGCCTTTGAACCTGCCCCACTGTCTGGACACCTGCTCCGTCTCCCCGTCACCTGGGGAGCAGTAACCTGTCCTTCCACTCGGCACCGGCAGTACAACAGCCGCAGACCTCCCCCGTGTCCCCCCTCACCGCCTGGCGGCGCGCCACCGCCTGCTACGGGTGCAGCTGTGCTCCTACCCCCAGGCCAGCCCGGCAGGCACGCTTAACAGACTGAACCTGAGGACAGAGACCTGAGCTCCTGCTACACAGCATCTGGGCTGCTGGGCTTTGAAGCCCCGTTCGTATTCTAAGTGAAGCCCCTCCAGGGAGGCAGAGCCCCAAGCTGCCCCAAGGGCCTGAACGGCCCCAGCTGTGACAGGTGAGTGGGACCTTCCCAGGGCTCTCGGCGGGGGGGGGTCAGTACACAATCTCATCTCAGGCGGTCCGCAGGTGTAAGGGGAGGGAGCCAGGCCAAGCGGGCCTGTGCTTGAAAGCCTGCGCTGGCTGCGGCCACCCGATGCCCGCTCCCCCCAGCGATGCCCCTGATGCCCCTGCCACAGCGCCCCAGTCAGCATTTCCTCTCTCACGCGTGCCCCTGCCCACAACCTGGGCGGGACCTCAGGCACCGGGTCAGCGACGGGGCCCTGCGCACGGCTGGCAGGACCAGCGCAGGCCCGGGGTCTGCCGGAGCCGCGCCGAGTGCCGTGACGTCTCACGAACTGAACCACCGCCGCATACTTGGTGCCTGGACAGAGGCCCTGGGTCAGGCGTGGACGCGGTGGACACTTACTTTGTCTGGACTCACGGTCTCCAGTGCCAGGGGCCCGTCCCCATCCAGCGGGTGGGTTGTGACCGGAGGAGAGGGGCCACGGGACCCGGGGGCGGTGGCGAGACGCAGCCTGTCCAGCAGGGAGTACAGCCTCTGGTGCCTGGAAGGGAGCACACGTGGGTGAGAGCCCAGCCCCACGGGGGACGCCCTGTGACCGACACGCGTCGTGACGCACGCTCAGGCCTCGCCCGCTCTTACTGGCCACAGCGCACGCCCTGTGCCTGTTCCGAGAATCTCGTCTGCAGGCAGACACTGCGCCAGGGAAACGTGGGGTGAGCGCGAGCAAAGGCGTGTTTATAAACTAAACACAAACGGACGGCGTGAGGCGCGTGCGCTCAGCTGCCCAGCAAGACGAGGCGCACGCCGATTCCACGGAGAAGGGCCACCCCCTCCGGCTCAGGGCACCCGCCGTCCTCCCCGGCCAGGCCCAGCGCCAACTCTGGGGCCGTGTAACGACAACGGTTCAAACTCCCACCGCCCGCTCTCGGACTGACGTGCAAACTACCACACAGACCAGCCCGGCACACTGAGAAGTCGCCCCCAAACAGGCCCGGCCCCCCGATGAAAGACACCTCCAGCAGGCACTCTTCAGACTGAGCCACAGGGAATCACTGCGCTCTCTCCGGTTCTACAACCCCCAGCCCTGCCCCGGGGGGTTGGGGGGTAAAAGCCTGTCTTAGTTTCCCTTGCAGTCATAGGAACACACGTGTGTTTGTATGATAGATGCTGTGATTTCTGACGCGAGCTTCTGAAGGCTGCAAACCAACCAGGGAACTGAACGAGACGCACCCCCAGAACCGGCAGGGCCTCCCCGAGCCGACAGCCCCCGCTCGGCAGTGACAGTCCGTGCAGTGTCTCGCCAGGGAGGCTGGCACCGCCCTCGCCCTCCGCCCCAGCGCGGCGAGCAGAGGCACCCGGCGCTGTCACACAGCAGCGGGGCGCGGCCAGGGGCTCTGCTGTCAGCGCAGACTCGTGGAGAGCGAGGCCCGGCCGTGTCCGGTGGGCAGGCTCGCCCTCGAGGCCCTCGCTGCCTCTCGCCCCGAGCGTCTGTGCCCTCGAGAACCGCAGCCCTCGCAGCCGAGTGCGAGGAGCACCCGCCTCTGAGTTACCTCTGCGCCAGGCCGCTGCTGCGCAGGTGCTCCTGGATCCGGCTCAGCTCCTCCACCGGCAACTGGGCCGTGCTGGTCTGCGGGGGACAGGGGCACGTCAGGGCCTCCCCACGTGCCGCGGACCAAAGCCACCGCCCGCTCGCTCTGGGAGGACGGCCTGGGGGGCGTCTGCGGCGCAGAGGCAGACGGTGGGGGGCGGGGGGGCACGAGGCGCCCGTGTCAGACACACGCTGACGACCGTTCACACACGCTGCACGTCTCCCAGTGACCAGACGAAGGACGCGCCTGCGGGGGCGCCCCAGCCGACGGCGTGGCCCGCCCTGCTCAGACTCAGCAAAGGTCGGAGTCAGTGTTTCGTTCGGTACCTGTACATTTGCAGCCAAAAGCATTTCCACCCGGCGACAAGCAAGGGTGTCAACCATGCGAGCCAGCACACGGAACGGAGTGCACAGAAGCTTGTCCACGTACAGCGTTAGCACGGCGCCCGACTGGCTGAGGTGGATCCCTTCCAAGCACTGAAGGGTTTTCTTCAGCGTGGTGGGCTGGCGTCGGAGAGAAGGGGGTCAGCGGCGCGAACGCAACGCCCGGTGCGCAGGCCGGGGAACGGGGACCCACGACCGCCGCGACCACTGCGCAGAGACTTACGGCGGAGAGGTTCTCACAGCGGGACTGGATCGCCTGGATGAAAAGGCCGCTGGCGGCCGAGTTCCGATGGACGGCGCTGATGAAGTCCTGCACGGGGGGCTCGTGGGACAGGCTGATCAGGTCCTGGATGTGGTTCACGACGAGCCACGTCAGGTGCTCCGAGTCGTGCAGGTTCTGGCACTGCGGAGACAGCGGCCGGGGCTCACCGTCCAGCGGCCCCGAGAGCAGACATCGGGGGCGCCGGCAAGGCCAGGGGCGTGGAGGGGAGGCGCACTCCGAATCCGACCCTCGCTGGAGACGGCCAGGCTGTGCCACCAGGCATCCACGGGCAGGGACTCCCTTCAGAGAGCCCGTCACCTCACCACACACCACGGCCGAGACCGTTCCCAGGGAGACCCCACGGAAACGGGACCCAGCAGTCCAGCTCCAGGGGACACCAGCCGACGGCGGGAGGAAGGAGAGTGTGGCCCAGGGCTGTGGGGGAGCCATCGGGCAGCTGCCACAGCCGGCGGGACCCCAGAGCGACCCCAGAGCGGCAGGAATGGCGAGGGTCGCCCCCGTCCACGGCCACCCTGCGCTGTCCCCGGCCCGGCCTGCCGAGGGCGCTTTCCAGGTGCTCTGGCTCCAGCCTCGTGAGAGGGCAGTGGCAAGGGAGCGCCGAAACTGTCCCAGTTTCACTCGAGTTCCTGACTCCGAGACGGGGGTGCATCCCACGTACCGATCAGAAAGGAAACAAGACCCATCCGTTTCCAAACACGTATGTACTGCGTGATCACATCACTTCTCAGAAGTGCGACGAGGTAAAAAGGCTATTCCGACATCAAGAACGTAAAGCAAAAACCGGACACCAAAACCTGCCGTCACCACAAGAGAACCTGCAGCGAGGACGCGCCGGCTGACGACGGGGCCCCTGCCGTCCTCCCCGGTCCGGGGGCTGGCAGCGCTCTGCCGGCGACGGCACGGAGTGAGGGCCTCCCACGCCGCTGTGCGGGAGTGCCGGCCCCGCCGACGTGTGACGAGCGGGAGGGTCTCACGCGAGGAATGTAATTACGACCAACTTCCTTTCCTTCTGTTTACTTACTTGGTTTTGGGCAATTTTCTATGTTAAATACGTGATACTAGTTTTCTGGTTAAAAATTCAAGTTGTTTTTTTAAAAAAAGAAGGGCATTCAAAGGGAATCTTTTAGAAAATGCAGTGATCAGCATCTGACACCTCCACAGCCTAAAACTGTTCCCCAGAACCTCCCTGGTCAGCAGGTCAGCAGCCTGTTTCACCGTTGTGCGCGGCAGTGGCAGCTGAATGGGGCCTCCCACGGACTGGACCGGCTTACAGCCCCGTGGCCCGACAGCCACGTCTGAGCCCCCACTGTGCAGCCGGGCAAGGCTGAGCGGGAGTCCAGGCTCCACCAGGCCGGGGGGCCATCGGCCTGCCCCGTGCCAGTCTGCGAGGGCGGCCCCCGGGCCCCACGCCCCCCTCCCCGTGCCCCCACTTACGACGTAATCGCAGAAGAGGATGAGGGCCCCTCGCCGGACTATTTCCCTGTTGCACATTCCCAGTTTGGATGCCAAGTCGGAGTCCTCGTCTTCCTCAGATACCTGGGGACTCAGGGACTTCGTGCTGGACAGGCTGCGTCTCCTGGAAGGGGCAACGGACACGCTGACGCGGTTTCTGGGCGGCACAGGCTCGCTGTCCAAGAGCTGACGGTGGTCGGGCCAGCCCTGGGTCTGGAGCCGGTGTTTCAGTGCCGCCACGGCACACCCTCGGCCCCCACCCGGGCGACAGCAGAGCACGCGTGGGGGGCCGCCGGCGGCCGGAATCCCCAGCTGTGGTGGGGCGTGACACTGTTGACATGCTGGAAGAAGACCCTGAGGTTCGACTGTAAGTGCAAGGCCAGCGATGGGCCGCCCTGGACGCGCCCACAGCGCCCCTGCCCCTGCGGAGCCCTGTCCAGAGCAGCGCGCTGAGAGGTCGCCGCACCCCCCGTCCCGTCCCCCCTGGGTCCCTCCTGCTCTGTCCTCTCCCCAGGCGCATGGGAATCACACGCCGCGAGACTCCCGCTCCTCCCAGCCCTGGAACCGCGGCGCTGCACCCGCACCGCCGGCCGCTGCCGCCTCTGGCACTGGTCGGCCCTCGGGGCTGCTCAGGCGGTTCCGGCACCAGAGGCCAATGACCAGACCTGCCTTTACCTTCCCTGGTTTAAAAAGTTCAGTGGCAGGTCCGCCATTCCTAACGCCTCTGCCGTCTCGGCGCCTACGCTCCGCCGGGAGGGAAGCCCATCTCCTCCGCCCCACGGAACACCGAGTGGGTCCCCGACGTAAGAGAGTCCGGGGGCCCCACAGAAAGGACAGCACGGCGGCCGTACTGGAGGGCCCAGCCCGCGTGCAGGGGCAGGGGAGAGAGACGGGGTCTCGGTCGGGAGGGGAGAGTCTCCGTGCAGAGACGGCGCGCTCGCGGCCGCGGAGAACCGCGGCGGGAACCACAGGGGCAGCAGGTGTCGGGACGCGGCCGCGTCTCTGCGGACCGGGACACGCCACGGGGCGGTGAGACCGTTTTCAGGGTCCCACTTGGAGAGGGGGTGGGTAACTGCACTTATTTTCTCCCTTCCGGCACCAAAAGTCCCGTGGGCATGGAGGGGGCCAGGCCGGCCCCCCGGAAGTACCATCTGAAGGTTATGTTCCAAGACGTGAAGTACTCAGGGTACAGTTTATAAAATATGTGTAACACTTATTCACCAAAAAAGAAAAATACAGGACACCGGCAAATTGGAAAAGACCTAAATACAGGGCCCGGCCACGCTCGAGGGCCACAGGAGCCGCCACCACGGGACGGCTGCAGGTTCCGGAGGCCCCCGGCCGGCGCGGCAGGCTCCCCGTCGACACCCCAGAAGCTGACTCGGAAACGCAGACGCGGGGACGCGAGGCCCCAGGAGGCCCCGGGAGGCCCCAGACCGTGCCGGGAAGGAAGAGCGAAGCCTGCAGGCTGCTCGAGGTCCCCGCGCCCCGACGCACGGCCCCGACGGGCTCCCGACGGCCGTGCCAGGGCTACAGGACAGCGAGAGGACAGCGAGAGGCGGTCCCCACAGGGAGGAAACCGGCTCTCCAGCTTCCCACGCAGTCGTGCGCACACATTAGCCTGGAAGCTCCACGCTGAAGGCCCGCCAGTTCCAGAGCCGTCAGAGGGGAGAGCCTCGCGGACCCGAGGTCGGCGGATCCCGCCGTCCTCCGCGCGTCCCCACGCAGGGCACCAGTGATGGGCCGCGATGCCGCCAGCACCGACTCCTCCTGGGAGCGGGAGGGACCGGCCCTCGGGGATCCCCGGGGCGCAGGCAGCTGCCCTCACCATGGCGGCCCCGGCAGTCCCTTACTGCCCGGCGTTCCCTCCTCACCGTGGGCTCCGGGGCCTTCCGGAGACGCTGTGTGGGAGCCTCTGCAGGGGAGCGGGCGTCAAAGCTTTATTTCCCCGTAAGTACGAGCATCTGAGCGAGAGAGCGCCTAGAAATCAGGGCCAAACCTGACAACTTTCCACACAGACAGGGCTGCCCACGGTCAGGTACTTAATCAGCCTTCCTAAATGATGATAAAAAACTAGGTATGCCCAAACAGTCCGGAATGCTGCTGAACATGACTTCATCATCCGAGGACCACCAGGACCACGTTTAACACGTAAGAAGTTAAGACGCTGCGACACGTCCGGCTCTGGAACCAATGTAAGGACGAGCACCCAGCAGGAGGGACACGGCCTGCCGAGAACGGCCCCCCGGACAGGACTCCCGGTCCAGCCGCAGGGGCTGGCGAACACGCTCGCCCATCAGCACACCCACGGCGAAAACCACAACCGCGCGACAGCACAGCCGTCGCCCAGAACCGCCGGGAAACCGCCCGTACGGACGCGCGCCAGCGAGGGACTCCAGGAGCCACACTCGTCCCGGTGGGCAGGAGAGGCGGAGACCTGGAGAGGAGGGCCAGGCGGTCCCACACCACGTGTGGTGGGTGCAAATCCGGAGGGACGCCTTGGGGGCAAGGAGTCCCAGCCCCACGCCAGCCAGCCAGCCAGCCCAGGGTGCCAGCACCAGGAAAACAAATCCCCACAACTTGTGGCTGTAAAGACCAGTGGGGGTTGGGCTGCAGAAGAAACTGGGATTCTCAGGTGTCTCCTCTTAAAGGGGCTGCCGCGGACTCAGGACTCACACAGACTCACTGCCAGGGCAGCCGCTGGAAGGGCAGCAGCGGCACACGGGGAGAACACGAAGAGCCTGGCGTCAGGGTCCGTGCCGGAGGGCCGCTTCCGCCCCGACAGAACTCCGGAGGCCGGGCAGTGGCGCTGTCCCTTCCTGAGCCCTCCCCCGCACAGAGCCCAGAGCAGCCGCGCCGTATCTGGGCCGCTCCCACCCTCGTGCACGGGGGCTGCGCTGCCCCGCCCTGGCGAGCACGGACAGAGCTGCCCCATCCAACGCGCAGGTGCGCTTCTCTCCATCAGGCCACTCGACTGACTCAGGGAGTCAAAGCAGCCCCACCGACACACAGACGCAAACACAGGCAGGCTGCCAAAGCGAGGAGACAAAGAATCACGAAAGCACAGAACACAACTCCAGAAAAAGAACTAAAACAAAATGGAGACAAGCCATCTGTCAGATGCGGAGTTCAAACACTCGTTGTAAGGATGCTCGAGGAACTCACCAGGTTCTTCAACAGCATAAAAAAGACCCAGGCAGAAATAAAGGTTACACTAAGTGAAAAAAGGAAATATTTACAGGCAATTAACCATGGGGTGGATGAAGCCAAGGATCAAATCAATGATTTGGAACGTAAGGAAAAAAATTCAATCGGAACAGCACGAAGGAAAAAGAATCCAGAATAACGAGGACAAGGTAAGGAGCCTCTGGGACAACTTCAAGCGTTCCAACACGCGCATCATAGGGTGCCAGAAGAAGAGAGACAGAGCAAGGAATTGAACACTTACTGAAAAAACAACGAAAGGAAACTTCCCCAATTCGGTGAAGGAAAGAGACGTGCAAGTCCAGGAAGCACAGAGAGTCCCAAACAAGACGAACCCAGAGAGACCCGTTCCAAGACTCAATCAAAACGCCAAAGGTTAAAGGTGAAGAGAGAATCTTAAAAGGATCAGGAGAAAAGAAATTATTCAAAGTCCTGAAAAGCAGGGACCTACAACCTAGATCACTCTACTCAGCAAAGCTGTCATTCAGAATGGAAGGGCAGCCCTGGCTGGTAGCTCAGGGGATTGAGCGCTGGCCTGTGAACCAAGGGGTTGCCAGTTTGATTCCCAGTCAGGGCACACACCTGGGTTGCAGGCCAGGTACCCAGTAGGGGGCGTGTGAGAGGCAACCACACAGTGATGTTTCTCTCTCTCTCCTTCCCTTCCCTTCCCCTCTAACAATAAATAAATAAAATCTTAAAGAAAAAAAAAAAGAAATCCAAGTTAAGATTAAAGGGAAGATGTTGAAAAAACAAAGAATAGAAGGGCAGATGAAGTGCTTCCCAGACAAGAAAAAGCTAAAGGAGTTCACCATCACCAAGCCCTTACTATATGAAATGTTAAAGGGTCTATTTTAAGAAAAAGGTCAAAACTATGAACATTAAAATAGCAATAAATTCACAACTATCAATAACTTACTTTATTTTAAAAAGATTTTATTTACTTATTTTTAGAGAATAGGGAAGGGAGGGAGAAAGGGAGAGGAACACCAATGTGTGGTTGCCTCTTGCACGCCCCCTACTGGGGACCCGGCCTGCAACCCAGGCATGTGCCCTGACTGGGAATTGAACCAGGACCCTTTGGTTCACAGGACCACGCTCAATCCACTGAGCTATGCCAGCCAGGGCCAATAATTTAATCTAAACGACAAGCAGAACAGAAACAGAATCACAGATATGGAGATCATTTGGACAGTTATCAGTGGGGAGGGGAAGGGGGAGGGAGGAAAAGGCACAGGGAATAAGAAGCATAATTGGCCGGTACAGAATAGACAGGGGGAGGTTCAAAATAGTGTAAGAAATGGAGAAGCCAAAGAACTTATATGCGTGACCCACGGCCTTGAACTAAGGCGGGGACTGCTGGAGGGAATGGGGACACGGGGTGAAGTGGGGCAAAGGGGGAAAATTGGGACAACTGAAATAACCAGTAAAATATACTTTTTTAAAGAAGAAAAGAACGGGCTGATTCTGAACGCCTCCCCTGGCCAGACCACATTCTCCCACACGGCGTCTGCCAAAGGAAGGTGAAGACGCAGAAGAAGCCCCACAAAGACTCGTGGACAGGGGGCCGGGCGGCAGGCCCCCGAAGCCTGGCCCCGCCCGGCGGGCAGCCGTACCTGGGGGTCTGCTGCACCTCGGCCCACCAGCGGTAGTCGGTGTGGCTGACGAGCAGCAGGATCTGGCACCAGAGCAGCACGAGGGCCGGGTGCGTGGGGACCATGGCGCGCACCCGCGCGTTCAGGCTCTCCAGGCTGTAGAAGCTGCCCTCGGCGCCGTCCGCGGTGAAGAGTCTCGAGGCGGCTGCTGTGATTCTCCGGAACATTCCTGGGAACAAACCCAAAGTCATCCCGATTAAGGAAAAATGTCTTCGTCGCTCACCGTGGCCCGACACTTGGCAGCTGGACTTCACGATCGGCGCACGGCTCTTCCTGGCGCGCGACGTTCAAAGGGGCCGGCAGGCCCTCCCTGCACCCGTGCCTGCCGGCCCAAGGGCCCCTGGGCTTGCTGAGAACTGAGGGCAGCAACCCCAGGGCTCACGCAGGCCGCGACCAGTGCCAGGGAAAGCAGACACGCGGTGCCCGTGCCAGTCCCAGGTCCGCGCTCTGCGGGCCGCCGAGAGCCGAGGGCCAGCTGCGCTCCGGGCCGCCACGAGGCGTCCTGGGACGCGGTCCGTGCGCTTTCTCCACAGCCCCACCCCGCCCCGCTCAGGGCCGAGAAGAGTCCCCTGTGGGAGTTAAGGAGTCCTGCCCAGGACCCCTCCCGCGTGCCCCGCAGGCCCCCGGCTGGCCCGCACCCCGAGGGGCACAGGCACTGCGGAGCGCAGCAGGGAACCGCCCCCGGCCCGGCCTTGCGTCTCCTGGCACCAGGCCGGGAGGCAACACGCTGCAGACGCAAGGGCGTCTGGAACAGGGAGCACCGGACGGCGACTTCCTCCTGCCCACTCCCTGCCTCATTACACCTGTGCCCCGAGGCGAGCTGGTCTGAGACGGGGAAGAGACTCACACGAGCGTGCCCGTAAGAACGCCCGCGGGAAGACTCCTACTGCTCGGCCTGTCTGCGGCCTCCCTTGCCAGGGTTCCCCTGGCTGCTTCGTGGTCAGCACCGCCCACCTCCACCCCCACCCTGGCCTGGTCCTCCTCTGCACTCTCCACGACCTCGGGGGCTCCTGGCGGGGGCAATGGATCCACAGAAGAGGCACATCTTCCCAGAAGGAACCTGGAGCCGGGCCAGGAGCACGGAGCAACAGACCACCAGTGTCGGTTTCACTGGGAAACCGCGGTCAGGACGGAATGGGTCCATGCTGTCGTCAGGGGGAGCGACTCTGGAGTGACCCCACCCCGTGGCGACAGCAGGAGGAACTGGAGAGACCTGTGGGGAGGCTCTGCCTGGGGAGCCTGGGGCAGCGCCTGCGGGGGTGGCACTGGGGAGGGTGGCACACACGAGGGCTGGAGCCGGCGGTGCACAGCGCCCCCAGCTGTGTGGGGCTGGGGCTGCACCAGGCCACCCGCAGAGAGACCTCGGCGACACTTCCACGTCCGCGTGGCCACCTCTCGGCCTCCGGCTTCTGCCCTGTCACCCCCAGCTGTTACCGCAGAGCCCAGGGACGCACAACGGGAGTTTAACGCCCCTTCGGTCCCCGGCCTCTTCCTCCCCCTTTCACTCCCCAGGTCAAGTTAGTTGCCCTTTTATATGGGTCAGAACTGGGAACACGTCATCCTGCCCTGAAACCACAAGGAAGCAGACCGGCCTCCGACGTTTCATCCACACACTGACCCCAACAACGAGACACCAGCGAGCAGCACTGGCAGCGCGACCACATGGCCACAGTTCCCAACAAAGCCGAGAACCTGGAGGGAGGGACGACACCTCTTCCGTGGGCCCTGAGTCACGACCTCCGGGCCACCTAGAGAACCTCCACGAGTCGACCTTCGTGTTAAAGTTAACGGGCCACACGTGGGTCTGCTTCACATCTGGTCACATCTGGACCGAGACGCGCTCCCGTCTCCCCTGGAGCTCGGAGAGCCTGCCGCTTCTCCCGCCGAGAGATCCTCCTGAGAGCACGCACTCCTCTCGGACACGCCGCCGCCCTCCCACACACAGGGCGCTGCCCGCGCTCGACGCGGCCCTCCGTCACGCACCACCACACAGGGCGAAAGTAACGGTAACGACTTGGCCTCCTGAACACTGAAGACAGGAGGAAGCCCTCGGTCTGCTCTTCGCCCCAGCAGGTTTTCCAACACCCCCGACCGGAGCCCACCGGGCGGCAGGGCCGGGGCGGCACCCACCGGACTTGAAGATATGGATCAGACACATGAGCAGCGTGCCCAGCTCCTGGCAGTAGAAGGTGTGCTGCTGCTCGCTCATGTCCACTCGTGGCTGCTTGGTCGCGATGTCCTCCAGGAGAATGCCCACCAGCTGCAGGAGGAACCTGCGAGGACGGGGGCGGTGCCGGTGAGCAGGGCGCGTGACGGAGCGCTGGGCTGCGGCAGACCGTCCGCGGGGCCGAAGTGGGAGGAGAGCGAGGCGGGCCGTGGGACAGCCGCGGCCGCTGCCGGGGCGCCTCTGGGGCCCTGCCCCTCAGAAGACGGGCGGGGGGGGGGGGGGGCAAGGTCAGCAGGTGGGGTGCAGGCAGCGCACCGCAGCACTGCGGATTCTGATCTCATGCCACCTGCTCGGTGCAATATGGGGCATGGGGAGCCCCAGACTTCGGCGGGCCCTGCACACACGGG
Organism: Trachops cirrhosus; assembly: GCA_028533065.1. Lineage (NCBI taxonomy): Eukaryota > Metazoa > Chordata > Mammalia > Chiroptera > Phyllostomidae > Trachops > Trachops cirrhosus. The sequence continues at coordinate 1,260,473 of CM052538.1, read as the reverse complement.
CACCCCACCGATGACCGCAGCGGGGTGCTGGGCACACGCACAGTGGCCCCGGCTGGAAGGTGCACGGGGCAGAAACTGCACTCACGGCACGTCCTCTAGGCCCCGCTGCCTTTTGAACGCCCTGAGTCCGGCCGGGACGAATCACACTCGTCCAGCACAGCGTCTGCGGTACCTGGACCGGGATCGCTGCCCTCAAGGAGCCCCCCGAACAACCAGGGAGCAGACATGCGTGGGTACCAGTGTCCCGTGGGGAGCACACGAGGGCAGCCACCCTGGGGGAAGGGCAGTAGGACCAATGTCCAGTGGGCAGGTCGAGACTCCGCACTCCGGCAGGCCGCCCCCCGGCCCGGCTGCAGGCAGCCCCACCGTGCGGTCCGTCTGGGGGACCTGCGGCAGGGCAGGCCGGTCCTGACCCTCTGACCGCCGCGCACCCTGTGGCTCACAGGAGGACCGGGGTGAGAGGAAGGGTCAGGTGCGCAGCACACCTTGAGAACGTTTCTTCCGGCAAGCTCTGCACTGGTCTCCCTTCGCTGTGCTCTCCTGCCGCGGGGCCGCCGTCCCCACCTCTCAGCCTCTCGATGGTCGGACAGGACAGCAGGTGCGGAGAGAGGGACAGCTCCTGCACGCGCGCGAGGACGATGTCTTCCGTGGACTGGGAGATCAGAACCCGCAGGATGGCCAGGATCCCCGAGACCCACAGCTGGACCGTGCTCACAGGCGCCTGAGAGACAGAAGACGAGCTGTGGTAAAGGGAACGGCATCACGTCTTCCCGATCGCCAACCTCAGCCGTGAAAACCACTCCCCCTGCGCCGCCCCACCAGGAAACCCGTTCTGAAGCACGGGCCCAGCCAGGCCGCACCCCCACCCGGCTGGGGACTGTTTGCAAGGCAAGTGCTCAGGCTGCCGGCCCGGCAGAGCCTGGCGGCTGGGACAGAGGGCGCTGCGGGCAGGGGCGCTCACCAGCGTGGCCGGGGTGACGAACATGCTCCGCAGCAGCATGTCCACGGGCCGCAGGGAGGGCGGGGCCAGGGCCTCAAACAAGGTGTTCAGCACTCCGAGGGCTTCGTGGGAGTCGATGTGCATCTGTCACCGAAACGCCGCCACTTACGCCTGGGTGGGCGGCCCCCAGCCAGGAGGCCCCGCCCACCCGCCACCGCCACCGGCGCTCCCGGTGTTTTAGCCCCAGTGGTGAACCAGCACCCGCTTTTTAGGCACCAGGGTATCAGCTACGTTCTCCCCACAGAGAGGGTTTTTTCACATAGGTTCTTATTATGTGAACAATATGCATTTTCTGTAAAAGAGTCAAATACACGAAAGCACAAACACCAGCTGGAACCCCACCAATTCAACCGTCAGCCACAGCGGGGGCGGGGGGCAGCCCCTCACGCCCCCTCACACAGCCAGCTGCCCTGAGGGACCGACACGCGCCTTCTCTTCCCTTTTCTCCTGGGCTTCGCCTGCACCCGCCCTACAGCGCAGATCCGTAACAAATGCCGACGGATCTGCCTGTTTCTCTTTCTTAACTTTCTCCACTGCTCCACACAGAGAGTTTTTGTTTAACGTCCTCGACTTTTCCCCTTAAAAACACGACGGAGAACTCCCGAGACCACAGGCTCTCGAACACGACGTCTTCGGGTGCAAACATGGCCACCCGGGTCTCCACCCGAGTCTCCACCGCCCCCCGATGGAGACGGGGTGTGGGCACTGACCGCCTCCCAGTCCTGCCGCCCTGCCCCAGGGTGTGTGCAGAGTCAGCCTCTCTGCACAGAGAGGTGGTTCTCCCCGGGTGCAGACCTGACCCCGTCTGCGCTGGGCCGTGCCTTAACCACTGAGGGCGGCCAGGGGCCTGAACACCCAGAGCTTTGCTGTAGCTGGTGAGCTGTGCCGGGGGACCCACCCTGGTGACCTAGGTGTCGCTGCCAATGGGTGCAGCACGTCCTGTCCTCTGCACCTGGTGGCACACAGGACTCAGAGACCAAGCAATGAGTCACTGGACCCCGTCCTGCTCACTGCATGTGTGGGTGTGGGACACCCAGCCGCACCGTCTGGTGACAGGTTTCGGGTTAAACAGTGGACGACGGCCAAACAGCCAAATTACTGCCTGAAGGAGAAGGGACAACACTCACACGGAGGTCAGATGAGAGCCCCGGGCTGACCGGACCACGGGAAGCAGGGTGGGCTTCAGGGAGAACATGGGCTCGGCCTGGGCCTGCACCACCCACCAGGGGGCGCCTCCGGGAGCACACCCCTGAGCCTCGGGCGCAGCCTCGCAGCGGGGCGCACGGCTGCCTGAGCGCATCTGGGAACGGATGCGCACGCCCTCCCCTGCGGCCCGCACTGCAGGCCACCGGGGGAAAGCAGGTCTGCGAGACAGGCGCCCGCCTCTTCGGGGCCGCTCCCACTCACAGCAGCACCGAGGGGCGGGCACGCACCTGCTGTTTGGCCAGCATGGGGAGGATGATGTCGGCGACCTGTCGAGACAGCCGCTTCCACTTGTCCTCGCTCTCCTTGTGGCACTGCTGCAGGACGAGGACGAACATCTCCAGCACCTGCAGGGCGTGGACGGCACGGTCACCTCCTCACTGCAGGCCCCGCCCGCCGCCAGTGGGCTCAGCAGCAGGCGCCAGGACCATGCCACCACGACCCCCACCGAACCCCGGCCCGGCGACACACGAGACGGGGAGCCGCAGGACGACCCCGGAGCCCGGGAGGAGCTCCTCCCCGGCCGCCGCGGGCACGGGCCGCAGCGAGGCCCACCTCGCCACCACTCCTGTGGGGCTTCCCCAGCCTCCCCAACCAGAGGAAAGGCACGGAAGACCGAACTACCACCGGCCTTTGGCAAAGCCCACGCACAGCCTCGGCCGTGTCTTCTGCAGCTGCCCTACGCCCTGACCTCCGCGGACGCTGGCCGCACCTGCACTCTCCGCAAGGCGCCTCCCCCAGGCAGCACCGCCGCGCAGGAGCGTGACGGGCTCGGGCACGCGCTCGCTCGGCCCCGTCTAAGCGGGGGGTCTGCGGGCCTGCGGCTGCCAGTGCAGCCGTGCAGGCACAGCCCGACCCGGGCTCACTCTGACCAGGACCTCCGCACGAAGCAGCAGCCGTGGGCGCAACAAATGCCACGTGGCCTGCGACGCTAGAAACACTCATCCGCTCATTCAGAGAAAACAAGAGATGGCACACACGAAAAACAGTGTGCCGGCCCGGCCTACAACCCAGGGCGGCTGTGAAGGAAGAGACGGGCCCTCCGTGCCGCCTCTCCCTCCGCGCCGCGTGGCCGCGCCCCTGCGCCCGAGCACGTCTGCGCATAAGCTGACCTGCTGACCCAGGCCAGCCGACCTCTCTGTCCCGGCCCAGAGCTGAGCAGCCACCGCCAGGCCGCCCGCCCGCCCAGCGAGCTCGCCCAGTCAGGAGGGCCCCCCAACCTCTCTCCGGCAGGTGTGCTTATTAGCGTAGCCGTGGGGTTTAATTAAGCACCAAGCTTTAATTCAAAGTTACTAGATGAACCAAAACGAGAATGCACAGAGAACGTGTTTCTGTGGGAAAAGCTCACAGCTTCACAAAGGGCCGAATGACGAGCGGGAGTGACCGAGTGCCCGAGGGGCAGCTGACAGGCCGGAGTCACCGACAGGGCCCGGCTGCAGTACTCCCGCCTCAAACTACCTGAAACTTCAACTCCTGCTCCACCCCAGGGGAAGCAAACCAGAATCAGCTCAAACACCCACGTGGACACTGCTGATTGTTCCGTTTTGGAAAAGAGGCCTCCCCACAGGGGGCTGCCGTCCGCTGCCCTCTCCCGGCACCCCCAGCCCGAGTGCCCAGGCTGGCGTGGACAGGGGCCCCGCTGTCTCCCGCCCCTGCCGGGCGGCACAGGACATGACCGCCCTCACCTGGTGGTACTGGATGAGCCTCAGGAGCATCGACACCACCACCTCTTTTTGGGTCTCCAGCTCCTTTCCCGCGTCAGCCTTGTTGGTTCCTCGCAACACGAAGAGGTCGTGGACGATGGGCTGCAGGGCCGGTATGGCTGGGGGGACAAAGGGCCGTGCTAAGAAGCCACGGTGACACTTACATCTGGAAGACAGTGCTTAGCGCCCTGGACGAGTTCAAAGGAAGAGCGACGCCGCGCCCACGCCCGGTCTACCGGGAGCCGAGACGCTACGGCTGCCGAGTCCGGAAGGCCGGTCCTCCCCGGCACCTGGGCCGTAGCTCTGCAAGAGCTTGAAAGTCAAACAGAAAGCAGGGTGCTGTGACGTCACACACTCCTGACCACAGAGAGACAGACCCGCGAGAACGAAACCTCCCGCCCCCTGAAGCGGCGCCAGTCTGTGGCCGCAGCGGGCCCGGGCACGTCTGACACCAGCCGCCGGAGCCAGCGGCAGCTCCGCCCCCTCGGGTCGGAACGGGCCTCCCCACCGGTCCTGACCCTGAGACGCAGCCCAGCACGTCCTCTGGTTCAAGGCCACGCGAGGAGCCCCTGGAAACACCTCCCTGGGAAGGGTGCAGCCTGGCATGTCATCCAGAGCCGTGAGAGGCCCTGCCTGCCCCCGGGGACAGGCCACACGGGCACACGCCACACGGGCACTCCCCCCGGGGACACGCACACAGCACACCTGCTCATTTCCCAAGATGACCGGCCTCCCCACAGAAAGCAGTGGGGTTTGGCTGCCAACCACTTTCCACCAAGACCCTCTGGCACTGGAAGCCGGTCGTCCCTCCATCGGGCACCTGACACGTCACCGCACCACGTGCCACAGCCAGGCCCACAGACGCGTGACTGGGGCTTTCGCTGAAGCTGGACCCTGGCCCTCTCGAGGCCGCGCTAGTGAGGACGCAGGGCGGCCTGTCGCCCGCCGTGTGGCAGGCCCCCCCGTGCGGCACGCACGCTGCCGGGCACCCTGGCGACAGTGCGTGGGCAGCGGTGCCACAGGGCCCTCGCCCCTCTGTCTGCAGAGGTTTCGGGAAGCGGCCACTCACGGCTCAAAGCCCGCAGTTCCTGATGGGAGCCAGCAGAGAGCGCCGAAGATCAGCTTCCACGTTCAAAGACCGCAGCCCCGCTGAAAACAGCCCGCCCGTCCCACAGGTGGGGAACGGGCTGCGTGGGCAGCTGCCCGCCCCCCCCAGTCCACAGAGAGGCTCCAACACCATCGCCGGGTGAAGAGGGAGGGTCCTGAATCAGGGCCTCCGGCCTCCCAACACCGCACGTAGCAACCGAACATCCCCGAGGAAGCTCGATTTTCCCTCTTTCGGTGCCGTGACCAGCGAGCGCACCCCCGTCAGACCCCACCTGAGCCTCACGGCCTCCTGCTGCTGCTCTGCGGCCGCCCAGGCAAACTCCAGCCCTCAGCGTGAGGAGCACGCCCCCATCACAGCGCAGGCCTTCGCGCACACACACGGCGCGGCGGGGACCCCGGAGGCAGCCCTGAGGGCCGCTCCCCCGAGCGGCACCGGACGGGAGACCCCAGGGAAAGCGTGCCCCATTACCGTGCGTCACGGCCTTCCTGCCGCTGGCCATGACGCCATCGCAGAGCTGGATGATCTTGGGGATGCCGATGATCTGCTTGGAGTGATAGCGTTCGTAGGACAGCAGGACCAGGAAGAAAAAGATGTTCGGGATGATGGCCTCGGACTCCCTGGGGACAGAAACGCCCGCTGAGACGCCTCCCTCCCAAACCCTCGGGCAACTGCAGGCACGGCGCCCCGTGATGGGAGCGCCACACGGGGCCTCCACACTGTCTCCCAGCCACCTGTGCGGCTGCTGGGAGACGGGAGACGGGAGGCTTTACTTCCGGTGATGACGCGCCGCTCCCCGCACAGGGGGGAGCACTAGCCCTTCCTGTCAGGCCAGGAGTGCCGCCACCGACTCAGGGGAGACAAGGGCCCTCACCAAGGGCAGCCGCACCTGGGCACGGTTCCTTCAAGGAGATAAAGAAGTAGCGTTCTACCAGATGAGACTTTGTCCAGCACCCAGAGCCAAAATTAAACGCTTAAGAGGGAAGTGGAAACTAGTGATGTGTGTGAGGGCAGAGCGGCTTCTGAACAAGTCTTCAAACACTCAGCAATTTTAGAGAGAAACAAAAATGCAATTTAAACAAACGAGCAAGAGTGCCCGACGTTATTTTAAAGTACGCCTGTGTTAATGACCTGAAACTGCACGCGCTCGCGGAACGAGGACAAGAAACATAACCCCCGGGGGCCGCTACCTGAACTGGCCGACTTCGATGTACTCAAACTGCTTCAGCACAAAGCCAATGAACACCTGCGACAAAGAGAGACTTCACGTCAGTAACGAAAACGCGCAAACGAGGCTCCGTTTCTCCCTGAATATTTGTGTACGTGTTTAACAGATTTCTGCGGAGCGGATAAATCTGTTGCGTACAGGAGCCCAAACGCATTCTAGCGGAAAACTTCGGGACTCTGCCAGAAATCGCTCTGAACACGTTTCCCGAGCACTGAGGTGTGAGACCCCTTTGGAAGAACAAATAACAAACGCCAGGAGACCTTGGGCAGGGCCCAAAGGTCCCTGGCTCGTCTGCTGGGTTGGAGGAGCCCAACACCGGGGCCGCCGAGACGCGGGGCGAGGGGCAGCCGGGTGCGTCAGGCCTGCGTCAGAGCCGGCGAGCCCAGCTCCGTCCCCAGCGTGTGTGTGCGTGCGTGTGTGCGCATGTGTGTGCGTGTATGTGTGTGCGCGCACGTGCGCCGACCTGAACAGGGAGCCCCGCGTCCGCTGCTCCCGCCTAGGCCCTGGCACTCCACCCACACAGCAGCTGCTCAGTAAATCCCGAGTTGGGCTCAGTCGTCTCTGGGCTCCAGTTCCCCCCACTGAGAAAAACCGTCACTGCCCTGACTCCCGAGACCCGGGCGGCCCGGACACCGAGTGGCAAAGGCAAATCAGAACCAACGCGGTGTGGGGAGCGCTCGTGGGGAGAGCCCGGCGCGGCTGGGCGGCTGCAGGGGACTTCGCCGTGCTGGCCGAGGCAGACGGGCCAGGCCCAGGAGGCAGAGGAGCTCGGTCCGGCTGCCGAGCAGCGCGGCCCGGAGGCGCTCGGCTGCCCACCCAACTCCTGAGGACCAGACGGAGGTCTTAGGGAGACAAGGAGACAACTCAAACCGCCCCATCTCTGAGCACAGGCCCGGCTCGGGAAAGTGTGATGAGGGTCCGGTCCACAGGACAGGCCTGCATCAGCGTGCGACGCTGCTCCCGCCCGCCCCCCGTCTGCATCAGCGTGGGCAGCTGCTCCCCCCACCGTCTGCATCAGCGTGGGCAGCTGCTCCCCCCCCCGTCTGCATCAGCGTGGGCAGCTGCTCCCGCCCCCCGTCTGCATCAGCGTGGGCAGCTGCTCCCGCC
>CM052538.1:1160616-1252627 GCA_028533065.1 Trachops cirrhosus | reverse complement strand
GGGGACGCGAGGCTGCTCTAGCATCTGTTCCAGCTACGGAGTCAACCGGGGGACGGTGCGGCCAGGGGGGCGCCCCTTGGACCGGATCGAAGCAATGGCCCTGGCGTCCCCTCGGGGGGGCACTGGCCGCGGGCCTGGGCTTCTCCCGGGGAGCCCCGGGCGCACTCCTCTGCCCTCGAGCTCCTGTCCGTGGTCTCACGGGGCCCGGCCCCCACCCCCAGGGAAGAGCAGGACGGCCCCAACCAAGCCCGAAAGCGCCCCCACAAGGGAAGAGGCGGGGCTTTGCCCTGCCATCCTGGTAGCTGCCGCAGGGGCGCGGCGTGCACAGGCCGCGGGCACGAGGCCCCTGAAGACACAGACCCTCTGAGGCGCGGGCTGGTGCGGACGGGAGCCCACGTCCCGGAGACCTGTGTCACTTCTGACCAAAAAACGTCCCGTCTCGCAAAGGGAAGCGGCCAAGAGCGCAGCCCAACACCAGTGCCAGTGCAGTCCCCTCACTGGCGCGCGTCTCGGGTCATGAGAACGAGCACAGGGAGGGGACCCGGCGCCGCGGGAGGCGGGCCTGGGGGCCAAGTCACCCCCGACCCCCGCCGAGGGAGAGGGCAGGTGCGACCCCCGGGGACGGGGCGTGGGACCAGCGGCTGCCCCGTCGGACTGCGCTCCCTGTCGGAGGTGAGCCCGCTGCAGACGGCTTCAAACTGAACGTCGTAGCCAGCCAACCGTTTAAAGTCAGTCTCTGGGCTTTGTAAACGTGTCCCCCAGACAACAAACCTTAACTACACCTCACAACTTCAACTCCGATTTACCCTGGAGTACGGGAGGGTACGGGGACAGGACGAGACTTTGGCAGGGGTGAAAGGGGCCCGAGGGAACCCTAACAGCCAGCGCGGCGGGGGAGCCTGGGCGAGGGCGCCGGGCGCTGTGCACGACCGCGCCGCGCACGACCGGTCGCGTGGCCAGCCTGAGGTCGGCGGGAGGCGGAGCCTGGCGGGGGACGCCAGGCGGCCAGGCGGCCCGGCGGCGGGCGGGAGCGACCCACCTGATCCGAGTCCAGGAGACAGTAGTTGACCCGCAGCTGCACCAGCTGCGCCAGCAGGTCCAGCACCTGCCTCTGCAGCTGCACGGACGTGGTGGTCGTGTACTGCTTCAGCGCCTTTATCACCAGGGGCTCGAACAGACGGATGTGGCTGTGGATCGCGTTCTGTGAGGGAAGCGGAGTCCGCGAGCGGCTCGTCAGCTGGAAAGGGCCGCGCTGCCGCCTGGAAGGCGTCCGGCCCGCTGCACCCCGGCGGGCGCCTGCCAGCTCTTTACCTTGTCTGCCCGGTTCTTGGCGACACTCGTGAGGTTCGTCTTCAGCTGGGTGGACACTTTCTGGAGGACGTCAAACCACCTGCGGACGGGGACACGGAGGAGGGAGAAGGCCCTTCCACACCCGCTGCGTGCTCAGCACGGCCCGAGCCTCACTCACACGCTCACGCTCACACTCACATGCTCACACTCACGCTCACGCGGCTGCATCAGAAAGCACCGTCAGTAACGCCCCCCTCGATGAGGGCGACAGCTCGGCCACGCTGCGGGACGGCGGACTCTCGGGGCCGGCGCCCGTGGCCGACACGCAGACAGCGCTCCCGCTGCTCCGAGACACGGGCCACGCAGCCCGACACCGTGGGGTGGAGAGGTGACGGGCGTTCGAGAAGTCCAGGGGAGCACAAGACTTCCGTGTAAGTATTCACATCAACTTCACTCTTCCCGGTCAGAAACACACATGAAGGGCCGAGGCGGGCACCCTCCCCCACAAGGGTCTGGTTTTTGTTTGTCCCCGCCATGTGCGGGGAGCCCCCCCACCACAATGGGGACCAAGCGCAGGCGTCCCCGTGGGAGAGCCCGGACCGCAGCACCCCCCTGGCCTCCCGACTCTGCTGCTGCACCTGACGCGGTCTTCTCACTGCATACGCATGAAACAGGGAGAATGGGCATCCCACTGCGGCTACCCACAGAAGTAATTCACGTATTTGCTCGTTGTTGCGGTAACTTAAGAATGAACTACAGCCCTGGCTGGTTCAGTGGACTGGGCACCGGCCTGCGAACCGAAGGGTCGCCGGTTCGATTCCCAGTCAGGGCCCACGCCTGGGTTGCAGGCTGGGTCCCCATAACGGCCACCTGAGAGGCAACCACACATTGATGTTTCTCTCTCTCTTTCTCCCTCCCTTCCCCTCTCTCTAAAAAACTGAATTTTTTTTTTAAGGAAACAGCTACAGTATTTCGGGCATCAAAAACACCACCACAGTTTTAACTCAGAAATGACTTTTTAGCCCTCAAGTTACGAAACCAATGTTATCCAAGTCTCCTACGATCTTCCAACGCCTCTGCACTACGCCACAGGGCCACTGAGCGGCGTCCGTGCTCCTCAGGCCCAGGAAGTGCCGACAGAGCCCCGCAGTGGGGAAACACTCAGGCGAGCCCTGGGACGTGATGAAGTGCCTCCCGCACGGGGACAGCACGTGTGGCCGTACTGGCTTGGCTGGTGGCGCTGGCTGCTTGGTCTCCCCCATCCTCTGGCCCAGCCCCTCTGAGACCGCACGACCCGATCCCACCTCCCCGGGCCACACGCTCTTTGTGGCCGGGCCGGGCCCTCGGCATCCCGGTAACAGCCCTGCCTGCTCCTTGGGGTCTCCGCCGCAGGCCACACCCGCGCGGGTGCCCGCGGGACAGGCGTGCCCTTACCCTGAGGCGTCGTGGTCCTGCTCCGCCTGCACCAGGGTCCGCAGGCTGGCGTCCGCCAGGGCCTGGGTGAAGTGGGTGTACGGAGCCATGAAGCAGTAGTGGTAGAGGCCCGGCCTCATGCTGGACGAGCCGAGGCGCTGGGCTCGGCCCTGGGACTTGCTGGGGTTGGACGATAAGCCGTCAAACTGGGAGGCCAAGTTCGTCCCGAAGAGCGTCTTCAACAGCTGGAATGAAGGAATGAGGCCCCCGGCATGCCACCTGGCGCAGCACGAGCACAGGCCCAACCGACGCCGAGCCGTCTGAGGGGCGCGCGGGGAGCGCGCACGCAGACGCGGGCTCCGGTGAGCGAGCATCGGGGCTCGTGCCGGCGAGGGGCGGTTTTCACCTTAAAGAACCACCCGTTTCGAGCTGCGCCTCGGCCCCCAACAGGACCGCACGCTCTAACACCTGGAGGGGTAGCGGGATGCCCGTCACGTAAAGGGGTGCAGCGGGCCTCCAAGACCCCGTGCCCTCCCCGGTGACAGGCCCCCCGTTCCCGGACACGCCACCAGCACCGCCTTCGAAGGGACAGGCAGCGTGGCGTCATGGAGCCCGGAGCGCCGGCCGGGAAGCACAGGCCACGGCCTTCTCACCTGCTGCACGCACACCGTGGCCATCGTCGGCTCCCGGCTGAAGCAGGACTTCAGGTACCCCAGGATCTCCTCGACGCACTGTGGGGGCAGCGAGACGCCGGAGGACGTGACCGAGGGGCCGTCCTCGTGCCGCGACTCCCAGTCCGAAAGCCCCCCACCCTGCTAACGAGAACACCCGCTCGCGCAGCAAGCGCCCGTGGGGAGCCCGGGCCCCCGGGCAGGACGGCAGGCGCCGAGGACACGGAGAAGCAGGAGGAGCGGAGGGCCTGCCTGCTGAGACCGCGGGTCGGGGGCAGGGGGGACAGCGCTGGGACAGATGCCGCCGTGGGCACGGTGGCCAGGCAGGTCTCGCTGAAGGGTGCCAAGTCCACCCTGAGGGGACAATAGCTGAGCACTAGCAGAACAGAACACGGTCTAACCATTGGCAACGCGTGTGAGCGCTCAGCTGACGTGTGGAAAGAGGCACGGGAACAGCGGAGAAGATAAAATGTACCAACATGAACGCAAAAAACAGGAACGTAAAGTAACGCGTACAATGACTAAAACCAGGCGAGCTTTTCGGCACACCACGGAGAAGATTCGGAGGCGTGAAAACCGGAGAGCTCCGGCAGACACCCCGTACTTCACTCGAGGAGCCCCTTGTGTAAACGGCGCTCTCGGAACCCGCAATGAGACTCCCCCGGAAATGAGGTGCGGGAGCCAGACGGGGGGACGGAGGGACACGCGGCAGAGCAGGGCCGGCCGCACCAGCCGGCGCGTCGGTCGTGCACGGGACGCGGCGGCCCCGCGAACTCCGCACTCTCCGTTCGACGGTCCCTTACCGAACGGGGGCGGGGAGGCGGCTGGGCGTGGAGCCCCAGGCCCCCCACAGCTCTGCTGCGTCCCCAGGCACCGAGGGGCAGGTGGGGCGCCCTCGCCAGGTCTGTCTCCGCCCCTCCCACTCGTGAAGGCCAAACAGGAAAATCAGGGCTCCGCCAGCACAGGGCTGAGCCCGTCGATGATCTAGACCAAGGGGGTCTAAGCTAACACACAGCATACAAATGGACACAGGACACAAACGGCCCCCGCCCCCACGAGGGGCTCAGACTAGATCGGATTCAGGGGCTGACACGGCAGTGGGGGTGGCAGAGGCTTCCCCCCAAGCTGTTTCCACTTTCTGAGTGCGGGTATGGGGCGTGCCAGCTACGGAAGCTCAGTGAGAAGACAAGGGACTCGAACCTTCCCGATGTCCTGCAGTGTTGCCAACTCGAGAATCTGGGAGAGCACGTCCAAGGCCGAGCGCAGGAAGCCCCCAAACTTCTCCGTGCTGTTCTGCAGATCCAAGGTGACCTTGGGAGGGGAGAGCACCGGGTCACTGCACGGCTGTGTCGGGCTGTCCCAGACGAGCACGCGCCCTCTGCTGGGGTGCAGCCCCGCACACTCGCCACTGGGGGCGCACCCGCCGCCTGCCTGTTCTTAGCGCTGGGACCTGCGTGGGAAGAAAAGCTGCAGACAGCTACAGAGAGACCGCGTCTCTCAAAGGCACCTTCCGGCTGACGCTGACTCTGCTGGTGGAACCGTCCCTAACCTGTCTTCCTAACGGGGCACAGCGTTAGTTAAATGGCCGTCACAGCCAGTCCCCGAGCAGCGGCGTGCCAAAAATGCAAAGCACGCGTCCTGTTCCACATACACTGGGGTCCGTGGAAAATCGTTATCAAACTCAGACCCAGCCTTTCGGTCTGGCCACAACGAAATATTAGTCTTAGGAAGAATTACGGTTCTAAAGACCTCAGCTTAACTCACGTAGCAGTGACCCTGTTTAGTAAGCAGAGAACGGGTCAGGCCCACAGATACATTATGCAAGAACAAGGTCAAGGGGAAGAGATTGAGCGTGAAAACGAAAGCTGGCAAACCCCTGCACAGGTGCGACAGCACGCACAGTTGCTCCGTGAAGGGAGACCCGACCGCCAGCCTGGGAGCGGAAGCGGGTGAGGGCACAGGGCAGGACTGTCGGAGGGCCTAGCGCTGGGGCCGTGCCCCTGCCCCCGAGGGGGGGGTCCACCCCCAGCGGCGCCGGCTGGGGCGGGGCGAGGAGGGCGGGCCTTGCCATCCGAGGGCTCTGAGGACAGCTGAGCGAGGCCCTGGAAGCTCTGGACAAACCGCGGAGGCCCCTGAGGCCCTCGGGCACGGGCACACGGGGACGAGAGCGGCGGCACCTTGTAGTTGGCGTGGGTGGCTTTCAGGACGTCGTGCAGTCTGAGGTACGAAGGGAGGTGGTAGAAACTCCCCAGCGACGAGGACTTACTTGCGGTGACGGGTCCCGGGCCTTCTGACTGGCGGGAGGCTACAGACACACACACACACGTTTAGATCACTCGGCCAGTCCGAGTTTAAAACAGCTCACCGGCAATAACGGTTTTTACAGGTATTCTAGCAGAATAAAACACAAACTTTTCCTCTGACCTTTACTTAATTACAAGAAACGAAAAACGGAATAACCAGCCCAAGTACAATCTGAGTACCTCCCCCAAAATGACAACAAAGGCAGGCAAGGCAAGACAGCGGTGCGATGCCACTGTGCGCCTGTCCCCGTCCGGCGGCCTGTCTGCCGGTCGGAGGAGCAGTGACCCCACGGCCTCAGCTGGTCACTCGAGCTCTCGGGGCCCGAGGCTGCCCGGGCAGGACGGGGTTGACCCCGGCCGCGTTAGGCCACGGCCTTTTCAGCCATCAAACAGGGATGACACGTGGACACGCTCTGACGACCGTAACGGGGACACAGGTCGTCACTGCAGTGGCATCAGCGTGTGAGTGCCGTGCACTGCATAAGGCCACTCCGGCTTTAGGGGTGCTGGGCGTGCAGCCCTCAGCCTGCTCAGCGGTCAGCGGGGGGGGCACACGGCACCGCTTACTCCGCGCGTGGGGAGTTCCGGTGCTCCTCCCCGCGGGGCCGCAGCCCCTCATCCCTTACAAACCAGGGCGGTCGGCCCTCACCTGCAGGCTTCGTCCGAGGGAGGGTAGGGCGGGTGGTGGCCGGACCCGCGCGTGGGGAGAGGGGGCTGGGCCACCTGCTCCCCTGGTGCCCCCCCAACACAGGCCCCACAGCTGCACCCCAGAACCTCTGGCCCAGCAGCTCGGAGACGCTCGGGAGCAGCAGCCCTCCGGGCGGCTGGGGCGCCCCAGGCCCCTCTTGCTCAGGTGCCTGCATCCCCCGTGTGCGTCCCGCTGGGCGCTCCCCACTGTCTACTTCCCACTTCCTCCTTCAGAACCCTCCCCTGTGGGGACCCCACTTCCCCACGACCTCCATCCCCAGCCACCGACATCGCCGCCCTCACTGAGCCCCTGGACCCCTGCACCCCCCTCTGCAGTGGGGAGAAGGGGGCACACGGGGAAGGAGGCAGCCAGCGAGGCTCCTGCTACGGTGACAGCACCTCAGTACACGACACTCAGAGATGCTCCTGATCGAGTGTGGTCTGTGCACACTCAGCAATCAGCATTCACTCTCAGAAACCACACCTGGGCAGCCGTTTCTCCAACTTCACTGCTGTGTGTGCATCGCCAAAAGGCGCCGAGTCACTGCGACAGCCCTGCCGCGAAGGTACGCTCGACCCTCTGTGTCTGTGCCGGGGTCGACCTCCGCCGCCCGCCCCGTCCCCGCTCCCCACCTGGACTGGCCTCCCCGGTCCCTACCTGGACTGGCCTCGCTGCCTTTCTTGGGGCTCAGCGGCACGGACGCCTGCTCTCCGGGCTCCTTCTCCTTCCCCTTCCGTCGGATGGGGCTCAGAGAAGGGGGGTTCGCGAGGGACGGCAAGGCCGCCTGGAACAGAGAAGGCGAATCTGGGAGTGTGACCAACGCAGAGGCCGAAACCTACAGCACCTGGTTTTACCCTTTACTGAAAAGAACCACCCCACACGACTCGATTTCTCTTCGACTCCTCGTCTGCGGAGCCCAGAAACCGTGCACTGTGGCCTGTGCAGCGCCCACACAGCCCCCAACACAGTGGGGGCTGCCCGGACCCCCTGACAGGGGCGCTGGAGCCGCAGGCAGGTCGCCCCCAGGCGCAGCAACCAGTGTCCTGCGGGAGCCACGACACCAAAGAGGGCGTGAAGCCACGTTTCAAACTCCGTCTCCCAGGTGAGGAAACAGCTCAGCGATGAGCGACTTATCAGAGGTCAGAGCTGACCGGCAGCAGAGCTGGAAGCCGACTGACCGCAGAGCGCCCGGGTCCCAGGCCAGGGCGGGCAGCCGGCAGCGGCAGAGGGAAGAGGACAACAGACACGGACCTCCGGCCCCAGTGCCGCCCGCCAGTCACACACTCGCGCCCTCAGGGGGTCGCCTTCACGTCAGGGCCTGGCCTGCCGAGCGGACGTCACGGCTGCAGTCGGGGGAGCTGGGGGCAGCTCTGTGGCTGCACCCCTGGGAACACGCTCCGGGGAGGGGCCGCACGCAGGACAGGCGTGCCAGCCCCACTGACTCAGCACGGGCACGTCCACGGCAACTGGAAGAAGGCCGGCGGTGGCCTGGAGCCGGGGGGCATGGGCGGGCTGAGGGGTGACGGCTCAAGGACACCGCGGTCCTTTCTGGCCCTAGAACTGACTGGTGACGGCCGACCGGCCCGGTGGACGCAGGGAACCCGAGGGAGCCGTCTGCTTTGACGGGGGTGTGGTGTGGTGCGTGGGTCAAGTCCTCACTGGGTCACGTGTCAGTAGTGACGCCAGAGGCTACCACAGTCATCCACATGAGACTCTCCACCCGTCCAGACCAGCGGGGTGGCCGAGAACACAGAGACAGCTCGGTCCGTGTGCCTGTGTGCGCATGTGTGTGGACACGTGCACATACACGCACACATGCGGGCACATGCACACAGAGCACAGCGACCGCTGGGTCTGTGCGCCTGTGTGCACGTATGTGCGGGGCATGTGCACACAGAGAACACAGCCAGCTGTGTCCGTGTGCCTGTGCGCACACATGTGTGGGGCACATGTACGCTTTGCGTGCATGCGTGTGTGGACACATGTACATGTAGATAACAAAGACAACTGAATCCGTGTGTCTATGTGCACACATGTGGGGGACACGTGTACACATGGAGAACGTAGCCAGCTGGGTCGGTGTGCCTGTGTGCACACGTGTGAGGGGCACATGTACACATGCATGCACATGTGTGGGCACACATACACATACAGAACACAGTTAGGTCTGTGTGCCTGTGTGCACACGTGTGTGCGGCCCCGTGAGCAGCTGGGCCGCACAGCAGGAGGGGGACTTGGATGTGACGTGCCTCCCTCATCCCGAGCCTCCCCTGCCCCGATCTGGGGGGGACTGTCTGCCACGAAACTGGTCCCTGGTGCCAAAAAGGCTGGGGACTGCTGAGTGAAGTCAGCCAGACAGAGAAGGGCAAATACTATGATTTCACTTACACGGAAAATCTAAAAAAAAGAAGTGGAATACAGGAACAAACAACACAACACCGGACTCACGGACACAGAGACAAACCGACGGCTGCCAGAGGGGGAGGTCAGGCGGCTGCGCAGAGAGGGGACGGGACGGCGCAGTGCGGACTGGCCCCCGGACAGCAGTCACCGGGTGTGAGGCCCAGCACGGGACAGGATCGGTGGCACCGCAGTGAGCGTGTGCGGTGCCGGTGGCTGCCAGACTTACCGGGGTCACTGTCAGCTACGCATCTCACCCCTGTGCTGTGCACCTACTGTAACTCTGAGTGTCAGTTGTAACGAGAAGGAGTAATTGAGAAGAGAGGTTAGGCCCTCAGTCACAGGGCCGCGTGTCAGGTGTGCTGCGGCCACGGGAGAGGAGGGCCGCTGTCCGACGGGTGCAGGAGTGGCCCGTTCCCACGGCCACAGGGAGCTGGACGGGTCGGTGCTGGCCCGGGATCAAGCAGGGCAGAGCCTGGAAAGCGTTCCCGGTGGGCGGAAGACCAAACCCGGGGAGCACCGGGAGCGGAAGTGGACAAGGGACACCAGAGACAACCCAGAAGCCCCCAGGAGCGAATGTCCCCGGGCAAGAGCGTGGCCCCGAGAGACACGGGCAGGGACACGGGCCCGAGACGCGCCCCCGAGACGCAAAGACTGACGTGGGCAGGAGGCGCGGCGGCTGCAGCGGGAGGTGGCAGAGACCAGGCCGCGAGGCGAGAGAAGGGGGCTGGGGCTGCGGGCAGAGGCCAGCGTCAGGGCAGCAGACAGGCCCTCGAGGGGAGCGGGGGGCAGGGAGAGGCCGCGGGGCAGCGGCAGGAGAACCTGAAGCGAGACAAGCCCGCCCGACACGGAGGCACCGGTGAGAGAGGGGACGGGCAGAGGCCGCGGCGAGCACGCGCGTCCGCCCTGAGCCTGCGGCGCCGAGAGCTCGCCGTGTCTGAAGCTGACTATTCCGTGAAGCGTCTTGCTCTACTTCACAGAAAAGCAAGACTCTTCGCCACCGTGTCAGGATGGAGCAAATGTGGGAGCAAATGTGGGAGCAAGCCAGCACGCCACACCTGAGCCGCCTGGCTCAGGTGAGAGCCGGGGACAGAGCCCGCCTTCTCCCTCTCAGAGGCGGCGACAGTGACTGAGGACGCGCAGAAGGGCCGCCGGCCAGAGGGCGGCGTTTCCTGTTAAGTCCGGGTCACGACGGGCACCTCCGCTCGCCGGCAGCCCAGGACGCGAGGGAAGCTCGGGCACGCGGGGAAGCCGGGGCGCGGGCGGTCACCTTCGCGGCGGGCCCAGGAGCCACCTCGTCCAGCACGTGCGCGCAGATGTTGACGACCTTCAGCAGGTGGGAGAAGAGCTGCTCCACCATGGGCACCAGGCTGCGGTCCCCCAGCGCCAGCCACGCCTCCTCCTGCTTGCTGGCGGCCGGGCCGGCCTCCTCTTCCGTGGCCCACGAACTCCTCAGAGACTTGGGGGCGCTGGCTGTGAGACAGGCACCTGGGTTACCCCCCGCCCCTGCAGCGCGTGGACGAGGAACCGCTCGGGAAACACGCGTCCTTAGGACCCGGCCACAGGGCCACCCGCCTGAAAGTCAGCTGAGACCTCACACTCCACAGGAAACTGACGTTTCCCCAAACACCGTGGCCCCAACCTCCGTGACCGCCACGACCACACAGCTACCCAGGACGTGGCAGTCCCCCGGGCCCCTTCCTCGTCGTCACTGCCGAAGCTCGGCTGGTGACCCAGGCCCGCTGCTCCCCTCCCTCGTTCCCCTTCCGGCGGTCTCCGCCCCGCGGCCACGCAGCCACCATCTTGTTCGGACTCTCCCTTCCGTCAGGTACGCTTCCAGCCTCCTGAGTCCCCGCTCCTCCTCCTCCAACCACCCCGCCCGCCAGGCTCGGTCGTGACTTCCAGGGCCAGCAGGACAAGTCCTGCCGCTGTAGACGGACCACAGCCACCCCCGTCGCTGACCATGGGCCCCTCCCGCACCACCGGCCACGTTCTCCATCGGTGTCCTCGCCCTTACGTGACATCAAAATGCCTTGCAGTCCTCGGATGTCACACACGTTTTCAGGTCTCCCTGCCCCGGCGGGTGCCCTGCCCTCCGCCGGGTGGGCCCTCCCTGCCGGCCCCATAGGCTTGCTCCCGTGCTGCTGAGGGAGTGCCCGGCCCACGGCGCCCCCAGATGAAACGAGAGGGGAGCCGGTCTGCGCCTGACTGAGGGGCGGGCCTGGGAAAGGCCCGCGTGGGAATGCGGGGCACAGACCAGCCGCCTGCAGCACCCGTTTCTGCACGAAGGCGACGCGTGGCCTCCCAGCACCGTCCCTCGGGTGCTCACCGCCCGCCCGCCCCCAAGGGTCTGAAGGCTGGGGGTCTCTGTTTCGAGGCGGTACCGGTACCTGCCAGCAGGTTCCCCGCCAGGATCAGAGCGTCCTGATGGGCCGAGAGGTCCAGCGGGAACCACGCCGACGAGAGCAGGGTGAGGACCGTCGTGACCATGCCAACCGTGCAGCTCTTCCGGGACTCGTCCGAGGCGCCCAGGGGGGGCACTCTGGAAGCAGACACTGGGGGTCAGGCTGCGGGCCGGCTCTGAAGCGAGCTGTCTCGCCTTCCCTCTGAACCAAGAGGGCGGCGTGTCGCTGTGCAATTTACTCAGACTCGCACGGCGGTTTGACGACGGACTAACAGCTCCCCTGCAATCCCAGCTCCGCCAAAACCAGCTGAGAAAAACCAGGCCGTCAGTCTGACTTACAAGCATCACACCTGTCTACTCTGACGGCCCTTCAACTCTCTTCAACTTCTGAGTCGGCACATTTACTCAACGGCAAGTCGCTCGGAAGTCAGGCGCCGCACCTGTGACCGGACGCTGCGGGCGCGGGGAAGGAGGCGTTCGTTCCCGGGGGAATCGCCACTCCAGACGGGGGACGCGAGCCACGTCAGCACGTGCTCCCGGCCACGCGCTCACACACGGCACTCGCAGAGCGCGCCTGTGGTCAGCATCGGACACGCGACGGAAGCTCACTCGCTCCTCGATGCCGAGGAGGACGCGCAACGGCTCCTCAGGCGCCACAGCCCGGCCGCCCGCGGCAGCGCGTCACTTTAAATGAAAGCCAGCGCTGAGCCTCACTCCTGCGCTTCCTCACAATCCTGTGCAGCAGGTCACGTCCGATTTTAAACAACGAACGTCTCTAAGTGTCTAATTCCAGAGTGAAGCAGGCCAGTCAGAAGTCCTCGGCCGGCACGTGCGGACCCCGTGCGGACCCCCGTGGGGACGTCCTCCGCGCCGCCGAAGAGGGAGAACCGGGGGCCCACGGGTCACGCCCGGCTCGGTGTGACCCCGCTGCTCCACCCCCGGCCCCCACACAGCTAACCACACGGGACAAGCATCTGTGCGTGTGCGACCAGACAGAAAAACGGGATTCCAGCGAGCGTGCCCGCCTCACGTGGCTGCGGACGGCACACGCCGAGGAAGACACTTACCCGCAGTGCCAGCCCAAACTCCAGACGCAGACCGGGAAGGCCGTGGAGAGAAGGCACAGAGCTTCGCAGCACCCGAACTGCAGAGGGGAGGGGCGAGTCAGTCCCGAACCCCAGGAGCATCTCTGCCCCGGCCGGTGTGGCCCAGTGGACCGAGCACCGGCCTGGGGACCAGAGGGCCGCCAGTTCCACTCCCAGGCGGGGCACAGGCCTGGGTTGCGGGCCAGGCCCCCAGTAGTGTGTGTGCGGGGGACGGGGGGGTGTGTGAGGCACCCACACACTGATGCTTCTCTCCCTCTCTTTCTCCCTCCCTTCCACTCTTTAAAAATAAACAAATAAAACATAAAAAAGAAAGCTCTGTCAGCATTTCTGGCTTTTACTCCTCAGCACATATCAGTCTCTGAGACAGTTTAAACTTCTGACGGGACCACGTCAGACACTCAGTTGTAACTTCCACTTTTGCGTCTCCCCGTGTCGGCTGATTTCTTTCACGAGGAGCCTGTGTCACTTCAACAGTAAGGGGAACAAACCAGGCTTTGGCATGCGGGGGCACAACCTCTCAGCACCCGCATACGAGCGCCCGACCTCTCCGACGACCGAGAGCTCACTCGCTCTGGCCAGCAGCGGAGACTCACCGTGAGCGCGCGCGTGGTGGCTGTGACCAGCTGCTGCGACACGGCAGCAATGACTCTGGACAGGTTGTTCTCCATGGTGACATCCGTTATGCTTGGGAGCAAGTTGTAGCCTCTGTATATTCTGGTGAGAAAAACGTGGGGACTCAAAATCCACTACTAAAGCTTAGGGCGTTTCCAAAATTCAAACGGCATTTCAAAGTTTAAGATCACGGGCTACAGAAAGCGAAAGAAGTCGTGGCTTTTAAGTTACAGACTGGACGAACACTGGTCATTACCCCAAGGGCCCCTCCTCTCCCCTCCCGGGCCGTGGAGGCCCCTGGCATTGCCACCCGAGCTCCGCCTCCTGTCCCCCACCCCCTGCCCGAGTCCGTGGAGCACTGCCTTCCACAGAGCCAGTGCCTGGGGCCGAAAGCGCTAGGGCCTGCTGCTCGGCAAAACCGGCCGCAATGGCCCTCCCCGCCCCGCAGGCTGCCCACCAGCTGCGCTGCGGGGCTGGAGCGGCGCCCTCCTCACGGCGCCGCCCTGCCAGCCCTCTACGCGCCCGACGCCGCCCACGTGAGACATCCGTCACAGAGCTCCTCCCGATTCCCACCAAAGAAGACCCCTCCCCGCAGGACTGCCGGCCCACCCCACGCGCCGTCCCAGGCCCACGGCCACGTCGCCCTCCTTGAAGTTACACAGACTCCAACTCTCGGACTCTGTGAGCGATCCCGCCAGGCCAGCATCCTGCCCACGGCGGCGCTCCACAGCGGGCCGAGGGGCCACCGGGCACCTGCTCACGCGGAGCCTGAACCCGCGGGGGCGAGGCTGCGGGCGCAGCTGCACGGCGGGCACCTGCGCTCTCCAGGGACCCGGCCGGACACCAGGAGGCCGGCCCGCGCTCGGAACCAGGGATCTCTCAGAGCCGCGGTTAAGAACTGATGGGAATGAGAGGCTACACGCTCGCTTTCTGAAACGGCGTTTGGAAACAGTGGCTGCCCCACACTCGCCACGGCCCGACCACGGAGCGCTCCGGCGCTCCCGCTAACCTTAAAGGAGCGTTCACCCGGAACCTGCCCCAGGAGCGAGAGTGCCAGCCCCGAGGCCAGCGCAAGGACACTGTCTGGGAGAAGCTGTCACGCGTGTTTCAGCAGCCCTTACACGAGAGGAGATCTGACTGAGGAGCAAGGACCACAATCCGACGAGCCGAGCTCAAATTCAGACCAAAGGCGCTGCGTGAACATTCGGCCAAGATGTCACCTAGCCCAAGTTTTTAAAAAAAAACCGCCACTCGGCCACAGAGTTACCGTATAAAACTGACTTTTAAAACAGCGTTTGAAACACAGAGAGCTGGAACAGCACAGACTTCTCACTACGGCCGCCTCCGCGCGAGGTCCAGCTCCGAAGGACAGGACAGCCCCACGGACGCGCTTCTGCCCGAGTGACCCCACAGCGAGGCCGCTCGCCGGGCGCCAGACGCGGGCGCACCACCACCGGAGCTGCGCTGGGGGGTCTCGCCCAGCGGGCGGGGGCGGCTGCGAGCCCCGGGGCCAGCGGCAGCCCCCCGGGACCTGACGCTCTCGACCAGCCCACTCACCTAGCAATCACGGGCACGGCGTGACCAGGCGCGTCACGGGCAACACAAGGGAAGGCGAGAAACGGAGCAGGCAAGTGCTCAGGAGGGACTGCGCCGGAGTCACACAGAAACACACCCCATCGGGATGCTGCCCGGTCCTGCTGGAGCGCGTGGAGAGGTGGGCGGGGCGCCAAACCCCGGCCCAGGGAGCGCCCTACCCTCGGAAGACCGCCCACTGAACACCCTCACCGGAGGGTTCTTCTCCCAGAAAACTCATGTCAGATGAAAGCCCCGAAGAGAGCCAGGCGTCCGGGAAAGGGCGCCCGACGCGGCCCGGCGGCGTACCTGGTGACAGTGCTGACGGAGAAGTGCGAGGCGGGCTGCGCCTCGTGCATGAGGAGCTTCAGGTAGACGCTGCTCTGGTCTCTCGCCACGGCCACTACTGGGTCGGCCTGTCCTTGGTCACACTGGTAGAACAGCTTTGGGACCAGCCTAAAGTAAAAGGAAGGCTTACTTACGTGAGGAGGCACAGAACCTCCCTGCGGGTCCCCCCGCCCCGCCCCGGCAGCCGGGCCTCCAGCACCAGCTGCCACTCGAGGCCACCCCCTTTCCCAGGGGCGGCGTCCCTCAGGCGCGCTAGGTGGGGGCTCCGATCCCAGGGCCGCTCGCCCTCTCTGAAACAGCTGGCGCCGTACTTCCTTCTCGCCTGCGTAGAGCGAAGTGCCCTTCTCCACACGCACTGAACGCTCTGAGTAAACAGCCACCTTAGCCCTGGCTGGTGTGGCTCCGTCGGCTGGGGCGTCATCCTGCAGACCAAGGGGCTGCGGGTCCGCCCCTGGGCGCAGCGCACGTGGAAAGGCACCCAGTCGCCGTTTCTCTCCTGCCCTTCCTCCCTCCCTTCCCCTCTATAAAAATAAACAAAAACCTTAAAAAAAACCCACAAAACCAATTTCTGCCTAAACAAGTGGCAGGCCGTTCAGGTTTTCTGAAGCGGCCCGTGTGGGGAGGGGGTCGGGCCCGGCCGCGGGCTGCTGGTGGCGAGTCTCAGGGCGGCCACACCACGGCGAGCACCGACGCCGACGGGGCCGCTCCTGAGGGTCTCGTGGGCCAACGACCACAGTCGCCCAGGACCAGGAATGACAACCGCGGTCCTCTGGTGACCGAGGGGACAGAACGAGCCACGCGACGGAACCTCCTCTCTCCTCGGCCACAGAGGGGCCGGACCCCTGGCGCCCCGCCGCTCCAGCGCGCTGACCCCCAGGCCCTCGGGGGGAAGCCAGGACGCGGGCCCACTACCGCACGGACCCACTTACAGGAAACGTCCACCAGAGGGAGACTCCTGGCTGCCGGGGCTACAGGTGGGAACAGGGAGCTCGGGAACGGGGCTGTGGTGACGCTCGCGCAGTCTGTACACGCGCTAACAGTCATTTAACTGTCCACCGAGGACCTGTGCGTTCTGAGGGGTGTAAGTCACACCTCAAAAGGGCTCTTAAAACGTCTCACAGATGCCACTTATCTTCACACAGAGGGGAAGGGACGAAGAAAGAGAGGGAGAGAGAGAAACACCAACGTGTGGTTGCCTCTGGCACGCCCCCCACTGGGGACCTGGCCCGCAACCCAGGCATGTGCCCTGACCGGGAATCGAACCGGTGACTCTGGTTCACAGGTGCCATGGCACTCGATCCACTGAGCCACAGCAGCCAGGGCTCTTAAAGCTTTTTTTAAAAATCAAAAAGCTCGTCTTAGTAACTCAACTTCCAAAAATGACTTTAAAGGAAAACAAAAATCCACACATAAACATTCACGTGCGGCAACGCTGACTGGAGCATTACTCGTTAGCTGTGTCAGACAGAGACGACTTCGCATCCAAGTGATATTGATGCGAAAGCTTGTCACAGCCACAGAGCAGAAAATGGCACCGGTCAAAACGTCCCTCCAGAAGAGTGTCGGGACACAGGAAGACGCTGTCACTAACGGGAGATGCCCGGACCACGAAGCGTGCGTGCGTGCGGTCCCAGCTGGGAACAGCTGCTCGTGTGCGGGACACGCAGCACAGCCGTCCCCGCTGTCCCCGCCTCCAGGCGGGACGGAGGGCCACCTGGACTCCGTCTCAGTGCCACCCTGCAGAGCGCTCACGGCAGGCGGCCAGGCTCCGCTGGCCCCTCACGTGCCGGCCCCTCTCGTGCCGGCTGGGCGGGGCTGGGAGTGCTGCCCTGCAGCCCGACTGCTCCCTCTGGCGGTTCTCACTGCACCTAGCGCTTCACGTACCACCAGTGGCTGAGAGGAAGGACACGGCAAATACCTCATCAGCGAGGCGGCGGCGACGTGCCGCACCCTGGGGTCCTCGTCCCCGAGCAAGTAGATGACCACGTTGTTGAGCACCCGCTCCTGCAGCTTCAAACGCTGTGGAGAGGAGGAGAAGAGACACAACCTCTGTGGGAGCGAAGCTCGCGGTGAGGCGCTAAGTCCACTAGTCGTGGGTTCACACCACACGGTGCCAACTCACACGCTTCGTCGGAAATCAGTGTGAGCAGCGTGCACTCAGCAAGACCCCGCGCCAGGACGGTGCAGCCACAGAGCAGCCGCGGCCAGGCGAAACGGACGCTTACCCCCGTGTAATGGTGCACCCCCCGGTGCAGGTGCTCTGCTTTCGCTTCCAAAAAGCTCACCAGCCTGCCAAGAAAGAGAACACATTTCCCATGAAACGGTTCCCTGCCCGTAAGCACCTCTGCTGGCCTGCAGGACGCGGACGGACAAACCACGGGGGCAGGCTGGTCCACGGCCAGGGACGCCGGGGTCAGCACTGACTTGAAGTGATGGGAGGAACTACTGTGTTCCAGCAAGAATTTGCGTCCTCTCGTGATTCCAGACTCTGTCCATCAGGGGTTCTGAGAAAACCACTTTTCTTCAGAACAGACACTAGTGCGTATCATTTGGAAAGGCTCCAAGTGCCCGGAAAACGAGCTCACCCCGCAGACAGAGGGCAGGGCAGCCGCGGGCAGTGGCTGCACCTTCCCGGCCCGCCGGCTGCAGCCCGGGAGGTGCTCACCCCACGTCCAGAGTCCCACCTGGGGGTGCAGGTGACACAGTCCCGAATACGCTCTGAGGACACAAGCAACACCCCGGCACGTGGCCAGCCCCAACGAACGCTGCTCGGAAACACTGAAGGAGGGAGGACCACAGGAGCGCAACTCAGACCGAAACCCAGGCCACGACGGCGGGAAGCACGGCACGTCCACAGTCAGTTCCGCACGGCGGCCGGACACAGACCGGCTCTGAGCTGCGTCCAGGGGCCGCGAGCTCACCCTCCTCTCAAGGAGGCGGACTCGAGGCGGCCCCCCCAACCCCGCTGCCCAGAGCGCCGCCGGGACGGAGCCCGCCGGTGCGACACCCCGTTCACCGCCTGGAAGGCCTCCCGAGGGGGGGGGCTGGAAAAGCACGCTCGGCGAGGAAGCCGCCAGGTGTCCGCCACTCGGGTACCCGCTGACTCTCCCACCTGGGGTGACCGGGTGGCCACCACCGCCCGCGCCAAGCAGCCCAGGCCTCCCGACCGAAGCTCAGCGCCCGGACAGCGAGGCTGAGGCACGCACCTGAAGTCGACCTCCGCGAGCGTCTCCAGCAGCTCCGTGCGCACCAGCCAGTAGGAGCTGCTGCGCAGGCTCAGCACGTCGGTGATCAGCTGCAGCCCCAGGTCGCTGTAGCTGCTGCTGCACAGGCTCATGACGCAGTGCTGCGGAGAGAGCCGTCGCCTCGGCACCCGCGCCCCGCCGGCACACGCCGGGCCCCCCTCTCGGCGGCACCTGCCACGCCGCTCTGCCTCAGGAAACTCTAGTTCCGAGTGTGTCCCTGTCACTGCACGTGATTTCCTCCCCCCACGTCTGCCGCGGTCCCGGTCTCCGCCCCGGCACACCCACCTCAGGACGTTTACCACCGCTGAGGAGGGGGCCAGGCCACACCACCCGCCCTTCTAAAGTGGTCTCAGAGCCAGGGTGAGGACAGGACTCCGGTGGCAGCACGCTTCCTGGCGCCCCCAGCACTCCCGCCAGCCTCTGCACACACAGGCCGGCACGGGGTCGGCACCAGGCCTGCTGCCAGCACACGCCTGTGCTCGACCAAGACTCGGCAAATGCTGGGGGCGAGGGCACAGCTCCGGCCAGGCCACGGAACTTTTAAAAGGGAAGGGATCCTACAAATGGACAATTACAGGGTTTTGTGGGGTTTTTTTTTCCAAGTCTTTACTGGTTACGTCTTCCTGCTGATGACCGGCCAGGGGACCTATGGCCCAGGTAGCTCAGAGGCTGGACCCGCACCATGCGAAGGTCGGGGGGCCCTCACTGACCTGAGCGGAGGTGGCCAGTCCCCTCTGGGCCGCACGCTCTCAGCCTCTCACGGCTTAACGGAGTCGTTGGTTTAACTCACAAGTCTGACACAACATTAGCAAGGTCTATTTCTAAACGCGCTCTTTAGAAAAAGGGGTGTTTCAAACAACTATTCTGAGAATCGAAACTCGAACAAAAGTCTATGAACCTTTACTCTACGGCAACGGTGTCTTCCTAAGGCCACGTGGCGGACACACAGCTGCGTGCTGCTGCTCACTTAGCACCCCAACCACAGCAACAGCCACGCCTCCAGCATCCAGGAAACGCGCCCCGCAGCGCTCACCCGCACGGCTGTGCACGCCAACTTGCAAGTAACCGAAGACTCGTCCTTCAAGGTCTTCTGCAGCAGAGGAACGCAGTCCGCCAGAGAAAACGTGTTCCCTGGCCGGAAGAGCAAGAACAGACGCCTTCATGCACACCTGAACTTGGCAACGACCCTCAGAAAGAGCAGTTCTCCAAACCGGCCGTTACCTGTCAGAGTCCGAACGGACCCCAGCCAGCCCCCCACGCGGAAGCGGGAGCGGCCGAGCACGGAGCAGAGGAGCGCCCCGCAGAGCACGGCCGTGGCTCCCCGGACCTGCGGGTCTCCGTGGGCGATGTAGTTCACGACGTCCGAGACGCACTGCTGCTCTGTGGGGACAAAGCGCCCGGGTGCTGAGAAAGGTCCCCCTGCGACTTTCTAACGCAGAGGGAAGGCTGCACTCTCAGGAGAGAGAAGCGGGCGGGGCGGCCCGAACCCAGACGAGACCCGACGGGCCGACCGCCGCGGCGAAGCGCGCGGGGGCTCTGAGGCTCCGTAGGTCCTGGCGCCACTGACACAGCAGGCCGTGGTCCGGGTCGTCAGCAACACGCCCAACGCCCGTTCTCAGCTTCAGGAGCGACGGGGAACCCTCAGAAAGCCCACCCTTACCTAACATGAACACAACAGCCCAAGTCGGGCCCTCGCCCGAAGACGGAGGGAGGGGAGGGAGGGGGAGAACCCCTGAAGGGCGGCTGTCCCACCACTCAGCTCCCTCTGCAAGGAGGCGCGTCCCCAAGGGTGTGCGAAGGGGACGGGCCGTGGCCTCGGCCACGCTCAGGCCCCACACGTCTCCAAGCGCGAGCGTCTGGCCTGGCTCAGCGGGACTGCAGCATAAATTCTCATCACATGCAACCTGTGCTGTGGCAGAAACCGCCGTGGGGTCAGCTGGACCTGTGTCCCGGAACTCGACCGGTGCTGCGTGCACGCCGACACACGTGTGGACAGGGCGTGGACGGGGCGCCCACGCAGCACCACAGTGGTGTCCGTGAGCTGTGTGCACCGCTGCGACCGGCTCCGATGACACGGCTAACCAGGCACTGCCTGAGACGGAGCAGCCGGGGGGGGGGGGGTGCCGCTCCGAGAGGAGACCGCGCACAGGGGCGAGCGCTGCGCGCCCGGCGTACCAGGGAGCTCCGCGGCGTCGGGGGGCCCTTTGTACAGCTTGCTGAAGAACGACTCGGGGTGAAGGGCCACGGCGGCGCCCACGCAGCTGAGCGCCAGCGCCTTCACGCTGACCCGCACGTCCCGATCCGGGACCAGCGCTGCAACGAAACCACGCGGGCGCCGTCAGTGCAGAGCCGCAGACGTGCGACTCCCACACGAGCCGAGCCAGACCCACGGCGGCTGCCGCCCCGCGCTCCCTCGCCCCTCCCCGCAGTCAGAGAAGCCGACGCTCACGCTCGCCCGACTCGCCCCCTCGGCTGCAAGAACCACGCACGGACCTGGCCACCACCGACTTGGAAGCTGGCAGCCCCTCCAGCCCCGCACCCGCCCTCCCACACTTACCGTCCTTCTCCCCGGTCAGCAAAAAGGAAGCAGATAAAAGGCGGACGCAATGGACCAGGGGAGCAGAGTCTTCGTCTGTAGACTGTCCGATGTCACCTTTGATCCGGCAAGGCTACAACAGAGAAACTGACGCTTGCTTCTGATAATCAGAGAAGACACTCACCCATCAGCTCATTCAACAGAGCTCCCAGCAGCCACGGGGCCGCGTGCTGGGACACCAACGTGCTCTCTCTCTGCCCGTGCACGCGCCTGCCCTCACAGACCACGGCGGGGCAGGCTGAATGTGCGGAGAGCAGTTCCAACCCGTCTTGCGGGCTGTGGCAGGGATGAGCTGGGCGTGCAGGGGGGGCACACTGCGGAGGGAGGCTGCTGGGAAGCACAGGGCGAGCCCCCCACGATGGGACAGATGAGCCCGAGCTGGGGAAGGCCCAGCTCCGAGAGGGAGGCGGCTGCAGCTCGGGGGCCTGAGTGCCACACGCTAGTTCTCGCCCCAAACTGGAGGACGGTCAGTCACTTCAACACGGAGTCACCCCGTGACCCCGCCGTCCCACATCAGGGACGGAAATCGGGGCCTCTGCCCACCCGTGCTCCCAGCGGACATTCCCGAGCCACGGAGTGGAAGCGACTCCAGGGCCCGGCAGCGGGCAGGAGACGAAGCGTGGGGTGGGCGTGCAGCGGAGCCCCTGACGCCTGCTGCGCCGTGGGGCCTCGGGGCGGCCTGCCGACCGAGACAGGCCGGGCACACAAGGCTGAGCCCCGTGTGCCTCTGCTCATCGGGGCCCCGGCAGCGGAACCACAGACAGAAAGGCGAGGCGGGGGCCAGGGGCCGGGGGAGGGGGTGATTCATGCGGACGGAGCTCCGGTTCGGGGGGACGAGAAGCTTCTGGAGATGGTGCGACGGTGCCACAGCGACACGCATGCAGGCGCAGCCACTGAACTGGCAGATGTTGTGTTGTGTGCGTTTCACCACAATAAACCCCCAACTCAGTTCAGCGGGCCAGAAACAAGACACGCTGCGCAGCCATGCGGACCCGCAAAGGGACGGCCCGAGAGGCCAGGTGGGGTGGACAGTGCGTCTGCGGGCGTTCTCACGGGCCGGGCGGGGCCTGCAGCGGCGGGACCGAAGCCCAGGTCCCGGGAAGGGCCGGCGGGCACAGGCAACGGGGCACAGCCCGGCACCGGAGAGCCCGGAGCTCGGGCGCAGGCGGCCCGGGGCGGCCCGAGGCCTCAGGAGCCCGGAGCGCGGCGGGGCCGAGCGCCGCACCTTGTTTTCCTGCTCTCCGGGGTCGGCAGTCTCGTCTCTGGGCACGAACTTATCCGCGCTGCTGTCGGACGGCTGCCTGCTGTGGCCCATGCTCTCCAGCACGCGTGCTTGCTGAAGGGCTTCTGGAAGCGAGAATCCGGGGTTAAGTGACAAGCTTCCCAGTAAAACAGAAATACAGACTTTACGCAGACGGCATGAAAGGAGGAGTGAGATCAAGAGGTCGGGCATTCCTCAGTTTCCTCGTTTACGCCCCAGAAAACAGAGCGACGACGACGTCCCCCGGGAATGCCCGGCTGACACGGGAGCGCACCGGGCCGCACATCGGCCGGCCAGCGTACCGACTGAGGAGTGCGGGAAGGTGTCCGCGTCCTCGTCCGCCAGGAGGCCCGGCGGCTCCTCCTCCTCCTCCTCGCCCTCCGGCGGAGCGCCGAGCTGCAGCCCCGAGTACTGGCCGTCAGCGCCGTCCAACACCTGCGGGTACGGAGGGGGTGAGGGCTCGGCAGTGCACCCCCAGGCCGAGTGCCCCGGGCCGAGGCGCAACCGAAAGTGGGGCGGACCCCGGCTCACACACGGACACGGGGGCCACGCGCCGAATGCACACAGGCCGGTGTGCACGGGTGTCACGAGCCCGCGGACCAGCTGACCACGAGCCCGCGGAGGGCTTTAACTCTGACAATTCCAAAGTATTTCTGATCTGGGACTGTCTCTCTTGGGCACATTATTTTTTTAAAAAATCCACACTGAATCTCTGTCTTCAGAAGTGAGTTTTACAGGACGTCAAAAACTAGGGAAAATCTTCGGACAAAACCCTCGCTGACACAGAGGTCATTCCTGAGGGGCCAGGGCTGAACCGGCCAAGCGCCGGACACAGTGTCACGCACGCAGCCGTCAGCTGGGCCACAGCCCTGCCCAGCAAAACGCCGCACATCCGCCTGACAACCCGTGCGGCCGACCCGAGGCCCCGAATGGCGAGCCCTCAGCGCGCGAGCAAATGATCACTGAATCCGCTTTGTAAAATGCAACCCAAATCCTTCCAATGCGATTTTAAAAAATCAAACTACGTAACTAAAAACAACCAGAAAAAATTGGATCCTTCACTCTTCATCCTCCGGGTTGACCAAAAACAAAACCAAACCCGGCTAAAAAGAGAAGTCCACCACAGCCAGAGGCGCGCCCGGACACCTTGTGCGCCCAGGAGCCTCGCGGAGCGGGCCTCGCTGTGCGGGGGGGCACGCTGCAGTGGGAAGGGCCATCTGCTCCAGGCTGTGGGGCCCCGACCCTCACCTGGGCGGCCCCCCAGCCGGCCCCGACCCCACCCTGAGCAGGCTCGGGAGGAGATTTCCTGCCTCTTTCACTGGGCTCCTTGTTCTCGGTGGCACTTGCACTCGTCTGACTATGTGCTCACTTGCTGACTGATTACTGGCTTCGTACCTGCCACACACACAATGCACACGTGCACAGCGGGGGGGCAAGCCTGGCCCC
This sequence comes from Trachops cirrhosus, assembly GCA_028533065.1. Taxonomy (NCBI): domain Eukaryota; kingdom Metazoa; phylum Chordata; class Mammalia; order Chiroptera; family Phyllostomidae; genus Trachops; species Trachops cirrhosus. Next base: position 1,229,272 of record CM052538.1, on the reverse strand, counting down.
CACCTGTGCTGGCACACGAAAGGTTTTATTGGAGCACAGTCATGTTCACTCGCCCACGGCTCACACTGCACTGACTAGAGGTCAGAGGTACTCGAATCCATGCTCTATTAAGATGGAACATGCTCAAAATGCTTTTAGAAAAGTGAAGAAATGTTAAAGTAATGCACAGTGTTAACGTTATTAATTGCATTAATAACACCACATTAAGCGCATGGATCTGTTAGTAAGTTCCTTACAGACTTTTTAAAATAATGATTTTCACCTCTGCCCAACTAGTTCTCGAAGAATTTAAAATGTGGCTCTGGCTGGTGTGGCTCAGAGAACCGAGTCCCGGCCTGCGACCCAAAGGGTCGCCGGTTCGATTCCCAGTCAGGGCACATGCCTGGCTTGCGGGCCAAGCCCCCAGCTGGGGGTGTGCGAGAGGCAACCAATCAATGTATCTCGCACACCGATATTTTTCTTTGTACTTCTTAATTGATTACTTATCAGGAGAAGCTTCTCCTTAGCTCAAACACGCATGTCCACAGTTCAGGAACACAGGTCAGTGACAGCCCTCCATGGAACCCGCCCCAGAGAGCTGCTCTGCACTCTCAGAGACCCCAGCCTCCCCCGTCTCCTCAGACCCTTTCCCGGAGCCGTCCTGTCTGCAGAAACCTGCATACGCCTCCTCTCGTGTTCCCTAATACCACACTTAGAGGAGCTGCAGCCCCCAAGCTGCAAGGACGGCTCCAACACGAGGACATCAGACGCCCGGCCAGGAGGCTGGCATTGAGCTCCTGTCCAGCTCGGGAGGACACGCCCACTCCATTCTCAACACCGACGCCCTTCCAGATGGGGACACGGCCCCGGAGTTTCTTTCTCGCCCTCCTTCTCCCTCCATTCCCCTCTCTCTGACAACAAGTTAACAAAACCTTTATTGAAAAAAGAATTTAAAGTGCTCCCCACCTTGGCAGAGTCCACACCGCCCACTGCTCTAATTTCCGGCCTCCCCGTTCCCCGGGGGAAGGGCTCCGACGGTCTGGAGCTGGGCTGCGCCTCTGCACTGCTCCTGGGGGCCAGACGGGGCCCCCGGGGGAAGACCCCCTGCAGAGACCAGGGCACCCCCCCCACACACACACACACACTCACGATCTCAGAGCTGTCCGAAGGGGTCACGGCCGAGTCGGGGCCCTCGGTGGAGGTCTGGGAGCTGTCGCTGACGGGGGAGGAGGCCTGCGTCCCGTCGTTCAGGTCCACGGCCGCGTCGGACGGGACGGCGCTGATCCGGCTAGAGCTCCGGCTCAGGACGTCCTCCTCGTCCCCGTCGGTGGCGGTGCTGGGCAGGTCGCAGCCGGCCAGGTCCGCCGCGTCTGGCTGCAGCGTGTGCTGGGCCCGGGGCTGCTCGGTGATGATGTTGGGATCCGTGGAGGCGGCGGCTGCGCTGGCAGAGCCGGGGGTGGAGACCCCGGGAGAGGCAGCCAGCTCCCCACAGATCTCGCCCTTGACTGAGGCTGCAGACAGAGAGACACTCATTCCTCAAAGGGCCGGGAAGCACATTCAGCGACGACGAAATGTTTGCAAAGTACCCTAAAATTCACTGTCACTGTTTTAATGGTAAAACCCCTGAACCGCAGTGAAAACACGAACGAGTACATCTCAAAAGCAAGGCAGTGGGGTACCCTCGGAACGCGACCAGAACTGCCTCCCGCTGTGCTACGCACCCGCCTCTCACCACACGCCACCGCTGTGGCAGTGAGACGAGGGTCAGCAGCAGGAGCCTGTCACGGTCCACTAACCACAGACTTGAACTGGGCCCGGAGGCGGTGCCCCTTCTGGGCCTCCGCGGCGGCTGAGCCTTGCCCCGGGCTGCACGGCAAGACCTGCAGCTCGCGGGCTGGGCCCAGAGCCGCACCCACACGGGCCTGGCGCCCTGGGCAAGCCGTGCTCAGAAGCCACCATCCCAGATCCTGTTCAAGACCCCTAAGCTGTTCTTAGTCTCCTGGAGCATAAATCTGCACATTTTTTTCATATGGTTTTTAAATTCCTATAAAAAAAACACTACATATAAAACCACTACAAAAAGATTCACGAAACCTGTCCAGAAAAAGTCCATCCATCGTTAATTCAATGAGAACAATTTACGTGACATCGATGTCACCCGGCAGCCAAGGAGAGGGGACTGGAATGCGCATGTGTGAACAGTGACGACTTCACTGCACTAGTCAGTGGGGGCGGTAGATGCTGTTGAGTGAGTGTGTGTCCTGTGTGGCCGTCACATTCGAAATGACTGAGCGAGCAGAGCAACGAACCTGCGTCAGATTTTGTGTTAAGCTTGAACACTCCTCTATGGAAACTATCTGGATGATGCAGAGGCTGCAGCTGCGGCAGCTGGTGACTGGCAGCTTCCTCATGACCATGCGCCTGCTCGTGCATCACGTCTCGTGCAGGGTTTTTTGGTGAAACATCAATCACCCGGGTGACTCAGCCCCCCCACAGTCCAGATTTGGCTCCCTGGGAATTCTGGCTTTTCCCAAACTAAATCACCTTCGAGAGGGAAGGGATTTCAGACCATTGATGAGACTCAGGAAAATACGGCGGGGCAGCTGATGGCGACTGGGAGAACTGTGTGAGGTCCCAAGGCCCCCACTTGGAAGGGGCTGAGGCGCCACTGTCCCGTGTACAGTGCCTGCTGTAACGTCTCCCTCAGCACATTTCTCCGTTCCCACAGTGCAGGCCGGCCGCCTTCTGCACAGGCCGCGGACGCCACGCTGTCAGCGGGGTCGCCCCGGAGGCCACGGGGCCGCAGAGCCCTTGAGGTTTATTATTATAGCTATGATTTTGCCATTTTCACTTCATTCTTGTAATTGGAAAATCAATTTCTATTGTGTAAAATGAACGAAATAAATCGCCACCACCGTGATTGCTCGGATCTCCTTCCTAAATAAGCCGTTCTTTCGAGCAGGACCGCACGACCAGAACCGCTCCCACTGAACCCAGGCGCCAGGGCCCGCGTCGGCGCCCCTCTGCCGGGCGAGCGAGGAGTTCCCGACAGAGCCCCGCCGCGGCACACCACCCAGACAGCTTCGAGCCCCACTTCCCTCCCGGCCGTGCGGTGCACATCCACCCCCCCAGAAAGACTTGTGCCCACGCAGCACAGACCCAACGGTAAAACAGCCTAAGCCAAGGAAAGGGCCACTACCTCAGGCCAGAAAACACACACACACTCCGAGCGAACATTCCAGAGAAGCCGGCGTTCTCCCCCACGAGCACCCGGCCTCCCTCCGGAGACCTACCTGCGAAGGCCGGGCTGCTGCCCTCCGACCTCGGCTCGGCGTCGTCCTCCAGGGCGGCTGCTTCCCCGAAGAGCTCCTTCCCTAGAAACGGGGCGGCGGGAGCTCGTTTAGGCTGAAAGGAAGGACCAGGGAGGCCACGCACACCGTGTTCACCCCCTTCCACAGTCCGTCCTCACGGGCCCCGTTTTTACGCCTCGAGCGCGCTGAGCACAAGGGTGCAGAGGCATCACAGAGCGGCACCAAAGCGGCACACCTCCCCGGGAAAGCTCCCAGCCACGACCCTCAAACGGTGCTGTAAAGGGCTCCAGTGACTAGTAACTATCTACTGGCTTAGGTGCCTGCTAACGCTAAGTAAGCTGTATTATTTCTTCATCTTAATGGTACGTTAAGGCTGGAACCAATTCTGTCAGCCCTTGGGACGTTCACGTCATAGCTCCAATGGCATGTCAGAATTTACATATGAAACATTTACACCTAAAGGTCATCTCATTATCTTTTAATTTGCTGGACTGTAAGGTTAACAATCAGAACTCAAGCGCTATATGATCTGAGGGGTTAGAATAATATTTCGTCTTTTGCAAAGTTCAAAAATACATGTTACAGTTGATGGTTTCCAGATTATATCAATAAGAAAGAAATACAAAAGTCTTAACATGACTGAAGTGGGCTCATTAAATCCTACGGTTACATTGCACATACATGTCATTAAATGACAATAACAAAATAATTTTGGGCAACCTCTAATCTATAACTTCACTGATCTTCGAAGACCAGATCGCAGGTGTGACAACTTCCAGAAATCCACACTGGTGTGACATTAAAGGCCAAGTAAAAAAAGGAAAGAGCAAAGGAACCCAAAACTGTAGATGAACCTGACTCAGCGTACCTACTAGTAGCAGGCCCCGTTCCACAGCAAGCACGGCACCTGGAGGAAGCCAGCCAGGCCCCGCCCTGGGAGCCCAGGGCCCCGGAACCCGTGGCTTGCGCGTCTGCCGCCAGGCGGCCTTGCCGAGGGCAGCCCCCGCCCAGCTCATCCTACATCCCACGATAACCCCACCTTCCTCTCTCGTACAGTGGCAGGCTTCCGTGAAAAACAAATTTGGGGGGACAACACAAAAGTTTGGATAACCAGAGCTCGAAAGGAAAAGACAAAACAAAACAAAGAACGCCGGAAAAATGAAGAAGAGAGAGCAGACACGGCCCACGACGCAGCCGGAAGAAAAAGCGAGACCTGTCAGCCACGGGACGCGGCCGTCCTCTCGTCCCCGCAGGGAGGGCGGCCGAGGGACAGACACAGCGGCGGCGCAGCCAGCCCCGGGCCCGAGGAGCTCCAAACGCAAGCACGAGGGGCTCTGTCCTAGGGCCCCCCGGCTTTCCCACAGCCTCAGCATTGCACTCTAAGGCGACGGAGCACGCCTCGTCGTGACGCCCGAACAGCACCACTTCCGACTGACCCCCAGCAAACGTGCGCCCAACGCACAGGCGGCCAAAGCATCACGCCTGTTACGACCGCACGCGATGCTGCAAACAGCAGGCCCCAGGCCCCAAGGACACGCTGGACTTGTGGCTCAGAAAAAGATCAGTGAGTGTGCTGTGTGTCACCTCCCCTGCAACCGAAAACAAGAATCTCTTTCAAGATTTCACGATGAAAACACAACAGCAACTACTTTTCCTGTGGAAATCCAGACTGGAAAAAAAGTAACTGGTGTTGTCCTAAAAATAATTAATTGTATCACTTTGAACACTCCGGCCTCCACAAAGCCAAACGTGGCTGGAAAACGATAAGCAGCCCAAATTAGCCAGTCAGCAAACGTCACTGCCGACTGACACCAAACACAGCTGGCCGGGAAGGCGCGTGACCTTCACAAAGCGTACCACGCTCCCTCACGCCTGCGCTAAGGACGTCGGCCCGGAACAGCCCTGTCCTTAGCGCCACCTGCGGCGGCCTCCCTGCCACAGGACAGGGCAGCCGTCACTCAGGAGGCAGGGAGGCCCCCAGGGCTGCCCTACGCACCGCCTGGCCCGTCACAGAAAGTCTCCGAGCCCTGCCCAGAAGCGTCACAGACGCGGGACAAAGCAGCTGTGAGGCACGGCGACGTTCATGCCGCCCCGCTGGGCCCGGGCGGCTGCAGCAACGCACACGCCACCCCTGCGAGCGCGGATCTGCGAGCGCGAGGCACAGGCACAGCCGACGGCGTCACGGGGACACGGGACGACCGGCAGGGCTCCGGGCTCTGGCTTCCGCAATAATCACCTTTCTGTTTTCTTGAAAGGACAGGGCTGCACGAAGAACCCCCTCCAGCTGTAGATCACAAAAGAAAAAGACAGATATGAAAGGTAGCAAGTGGCTAAAATTCAGAAGGAATTCAACATTCTTCAAAAAGCTCGCCTCCACTTTAGAACCGGAGAGTACGTGGACACATTCGCACAGGCGGTGCCTAAGCACCGCACGGCTACGCTTTAATTCTGACGTGGAAGCTACAGGACCACTGAAGCACACAGTGCCACAGACGTGCCCTGGAATGTCGGGAGAGCTCGCACAGAGTGCGTTTAAAAGGCCAAATTAAAGACGTCGGAAATCTCAGATTACCTCGTCAACTCAGAATCAAACAGATTTTCACCAGAAACATTCCCATCTCTGAGCATTCCGACAAGTATGTGTAGGGCAGGCACTGCACAGAAAAGGGGATTTCTAGGCAGAGGCACACGGCCACTTCCTGCTCCTGCTGCAGGCAAAGCGCAGGTTAAAGCAGCAGTGAGCGGGCAGGCAACGCTCCGAGGCCTGCGGATGCACCGAGTCACGGCCGCGTCACACCCACGCTGCACTCCGTCAGCCAGGACGGCGCGGCCGCAGCTCCAGAGGCTGCAGTGCAGGGCCCCCCGTCCTGCCCAGCTCCCCCAGGGCGTCTCCACGTCTGACGGGGCCCACCGTCTGCGAGGACACAGCGGTCCACGTGCTGCAGCAGTGGGGTGGGCGCAGGGCCCAGTCCCCAGAGCACGGTGGGGTGCAGAGGCAGGGTCGCTGAGGCGGGGCCGGAGGCAGGAGCGGGAGGGCTTCGCTAAGGTCAGTCAGGGCAGCCAACGGGGACCCAGAGGGCAGAGAGAAACGACAGTCCCCAGAGACTCGAAGGTCCCATCTCTGGCCAAGTGACAGAGACGACGGGTCCTCTGACTCATGTTTTTGCTTCCAAACAGACGAAAGGCCATGTGGACGCAGCCGAGTCAGAGAGGGGTCCCCCGCGGGCACCTCACCTCGCCCCACCGCAGTCCTCCCTTTGTAAAGTACGAGGACCCCGCACTGAACGTGCGGGGAGGACCTGACCTGAGCTGTCACCACACAGCCGACGGCACTGCGGCCTCGGCCGGAACTCACCTATCAGCTCCACGATACTCCCGCTGCGGCTCCGCCCGCCGGGCTCCTGGCCGGGGGCGCCGAGCTGTGCCAGGCCACCGGGCGTGGTCAGGGCCCGCAGCAGTGCGGGGGGCGGGGTCCGGAGGAGCTGCTGCAGCAGCTCCAGAGCCCCGGTCACCACGTTGTGGTCCGGGTGCTGCGCGTACCGCAGGGTCAGCTCGTACACCTGCGGGGGAGAGCGAGGGCTGCTGTGGCGGCTCTCCCAGGCGCACCACGCGCCCCTTTGTTTCTGACGGTCTCATGGCGGCAAAACGCGTGCCTTAACTTCCGCCCCCAAAACTTTGTCGCTTCTACCAGGGTGACCAGTAGCATCCACACAGTTTCCTAAATTCCCACAATTTCTTTCACTGTGATGTTAACGCCTTAAAAGGAAGGAGAGCCGTCCTCAAAAGCAGCGGTGCGTGAGCTCCTGTCTGCCAGCCTGCAGCTGGCTGCCAAGGGGCGGAAGGCTCGGTCTGCGGCAGCGACTCCCACGTGCATGCGGCAGGCGAGAGCCTCGGTAGCCAGTGCTGCCGAGACACGGCTCCCTGACTGGTGCAGGGCGAGGTCAGACGTGACCCCCACTTTCAACGCTCTACCTTGTCACCCGGAGAGACCGGCTTTACTCGTTCCCCCTTTGTTGGAGGGCCCCATAAACACAGAGCGCCAGCGGAACCCGAGTTTCCCCCAAACGACCGACAGTTCTGCAGTAGGAGCATGCGAATCCAGGCGGCCTTGTGCCACAAAACGATTCACGGTTTATCTGAAGTTCGGAATTAACTGGCTCTGCTTCTGCTGCTGAGCTGGGCAGCCTCACTTGTCACGTCACAAAGTGACGTGCAGGCTGAGGAGACACAGGGCCACACAGAGGGGAACGCAGCAAAAAGCCTCAGAGGCAGAGCCTTTCGGTCACTGGGCTTCAGATCTTCCAGATGGGCCCTCCGCCACCCCGGGTCGTGGCGCTGCACACGGCCTCCCCCCGCCGCCCTGCGTCTGTGCGCCCCGGTCGCCCTGTGGAGCCTGCCTCCGTTTCCCTCAGGTGTGTCCGGGAGTCACACGGCCAGGGTCCTGACCGTAGGCCCCGCACCCGTGGCCGGGCTCCAGAGCCCGCGCTCTCAGCCCGTCCTGCGGCTGCCCGTCCGGAGGACCTGCCTCTCCGCGTGGCAGTCGTCCCCGTGCCCGCGCTCCAGCGAGCCCGGGCCCTACCTGCACCAGCTGCTCTGTCGAGGGGGACACCTCCGTCTCTTTCCGTGTGACCCCGAAGCTGCCCTTCAGGCTGGTGTCCTGGACCTGCTGCTGCAGCAGGGGCACCAAGCATCTCAGCGCAAGCAGCACCCCCAGGACCAGCAGGGGCGGGTGCTCGCCCGCGACGGGAGCCAGCAGCCCTGGAAGACAGCACAGGGTCCCTCAGACAGGCTCGCCGCGGGGAGCGCCGGGACTCGGTCTGGGAAAGAGAAGAGGCCGCGGGAGCGCCCGGCCCCGGGGCTGGCCGTGCGGGGCAAAGGCGGCACAGACATCGCTGCGAGGAAACGCAAGCGTGTGGCAGCGTGCGTCTCGGCCCAGGGGCGTGAGGGCGGGCCTGCCTCCCGGCCCGGCGAGGCCCGCGCACTGGGCTCTGCTGCACCAGGAAGTCAGGCCCCCCGCAAACGCCCAGGCGCCGCCTGCAGCGTGTGCTGCTCTGACTCCCACAGGCCCCGCAGACGGGGGCACGCTCAGCAGACCCACGCGGGCAAGGGGCCCGCAGGGCCCTAAGGCTCAGCTTCCGCCCTCGGGGACTCCCTGCGCTCAGAGCCACCGAGGCCGCTGTGCAGTCCGGCTGTGCGGAGGCCAGGCCTGGGAGGCGTGTGGGGCGGCACACCGGCCCGCACCCCTGCCCCGCCGGCTGTCCTTGGACACGGCTGCGCCCACACGTCTGCCCGGAGGAGGAGCAGCCTCTCCGAACCCCACCTGGACCCCACACAGGCTCCGGCAGCCCCGACCTAGCTCCCGTGTCCCGCCAGCCAGTGCCCACAGCTGGTCCGCGGACTGAGGACCGCCCCATGGCAGAGGTCGCCTCCACACCGGGGAAGACCACCTCAGGCCCGCGCCTTACCTAAGAGCACGTTGAGCAGCCAGCTGTAGAAGTACTGCGTCCTCCTGGAGTGCTGGCAGATGCTCACGGCGGAGCTGGCCGCCGTGCGCCGGACGGTCGGGGAGCTGGACTTCAGGTTCGCCAGGAAAGCCTTCAGCAGAGCCTGCGGGAGCGAGAGCCGGCACGGCTGGAGAAGGGGGCTCCGAGGAAGCCTGCCACCCATTTCATGAAACTCAACTTGCTCCAAGTCCTTGCAGAGCATGAGTCACCAACGATTCCAGGCTTTCCTAAGCCGAGTGGATGCACCCAAATCTGGGGTGCTGCAGAGCAGTTTGCAAATACTCGGTCTGTCTACTGCCTTATCAAGCGCAAGCAGGACGTGAGCGTGGAAGCCTCGGCTCTGGAAGAGCGGCCCCCACAGCATTCGGGGACGGGTCAGGGAATGCCACTGTGTGAAGTAAGTGCGGTTTAAGGAAGCCCGACAAATGACCAAGTCCCAGCGAAAAGAGCGCGAGCCGCCTGCAGCAACGCCCAGCCTCAGGGACGTTTGTCCACGTGCTGCCTCAGTGACGGCCACCGAGGGATGTCCTGGGTCCAGAGGACGCACCGCCTGACTGCGCCGGGACAGGAAGCTACTCGCACCGCTCTGGGAAAGCAGCGGGGGGACTTGTCACTGGACCTTCAGAGAGACCGATGGAGGCGCTGAGATCTAGCCACGGCCACTGAAGCCTGACAAACAGCCGAGGACCACAGGGCCGACCCCCCAGCTGCCTGCGCTCGGCGGTGACGCTGCCGGAGAACACCCACCCGCCGTGGCTCCAAACGGGGCTCTGAGCAGGACACTGCCCCGGCTGCTGGTCCGTGCGTGCCGGGCACTGCTGACTGGGTGGGGGATGCCCAGTGACACCGTGCTCGCACTGACACAGCCACCGCACAGACTGGGCGAGGCGGAGCCAGGCCCCTCTCTCCCACAGCAGAACGCCCAGAGCCAGCCGCACGGGCACCGGGTTGGAAACACCAGGGAGACGCCAAAACGGGACTGAGCCACAGAGGCAGGAGGTCAAGCACCTGTCATCCTCAGACCCCGTGACAGGGCCACGACCCCTGGACACTGCAAACGGAGTGCAGCAGGTTTGGAGGCAGCTCGCGGGGGCGCAGGGTGAACAGGAGGCCAAGGGGTCCCTGACCGCCGCGGGGCCCTCCGTGTGCCGCCCCCCACTCGCAGGCCCCGGACGGCTGCCCCCCCCACCTTGCCCCAACCAGTGCAGGAGCCACCCCCGTACACCAGAACCCCGTCTGCTCGGGAAGAGCGCCCTCTGAACCTGCGTGGACGCGTGGACGCGCGGCTCTGCACCCACAGTGAGAGAGCAGCGGAGGACAGAGGCCCTTAGCGGGCCTCGGGGGGCTTAACCTGAGCTGGAGCAGAGCGGATTCAAGAAGCGCCGGCGAGCAACCCCCCCGCCCCAGAGGCGCTCACGGGGCTGGGACTGGACGTGCCGATCATACCTTAACTTCATTGTCATTTGCAAAATTGCCAAATGAAGCCATTATCTTGGGTATAGCAGCAGCCAAGGTCTCCTGGACAGACTCCTCGGGTCTCTTGCTTATCCGAGTCAGGCAGGGCAGGAGGTTCACCAGGTAAGGCCTGCGGAGGCGAGGGAACGTGGGTTGCTCCGTCAGTGAGACAGCAGCCAGCAGCGAGTCCGGAGCCGCCCGGAGAACCGCGAACAGCCGGGTCTCAGTGCGGAGGGCGCAGACCTCCACTCGGGGCAGGAGGGCGAGCTGCACCGGGGCCCAGACGCAGGGGAGGCGCGCCCTTCATTTCTCCTGCGGCCGGGGACTCTCCAGAGCTCGTTTAAAGGTTGTTTGCAGTGAATTACAATCATTACTGAAATATTCATAGTTTAAATCAGGAAATAACAGACAATATAGGAAAACACCATCTCAAAAATAAAAGTTAAGAAATGACAATCAGGTTTTCTTGGAAAAGCAGCATTACAAAAAGCATTTCCAACTTTTCCAGCCAAGTCAAGCCCCCGGAGAAGCAGACCTGGAACTCCAGAGAGAAAGGCCCACCCAGCAGGAAGGGTGGGGGCGGGGGCGGGGGCGGGGGCAGAGCTGCAGGCCGGAGCCGGACCACAGACACCCTCGGCCAGCCGGAGAGCGAGGCAGCGCCCCCTGGTGCACAGACAGGCCGCTCGCAGGTGTGCGTCCAGGACTGCACTGGGGAGGCGAAGCTCCCCTTCCAAGGAGACAGGTTTTTTGCATAGGCCCAAGGGGAAAACACCAGCCATCACGAGGAAGAGAAACCTGACTTTTTGAAGAAGTAACATCAGCCCGCTGAGTCAACAGAGAGCATGTGAGGTGCAGGGGCCCTTGGGGCAAGGTCCCCCTGGGGCTTGCGAGCCGGGGAGCCTGGGTTTCGCAGGAACAGCTCCGGGGAGTGGACCCAGAGATCCAGGGGGAACACCGAGACCCCGGCCCGTTTCCTTGAGGTCCCTTTGGCTGCTACGTGGAGAACTGCGGTCCCTCTCGTTTTCAACCCAGTAAGATAGGACTGTCTCGATGGGCCGCACGTGACTCACAGCTTCCCGTGCATGGTGTTAGCCCATGTCACAGAGGAGGGTGCCCACTTCCCTAACTCCCACAGTGAGCGACAGTGAGGGCGGGACCCGGCCTCCAACCCCCACAGGTGTCTTTGCGGCAGCCGCCGCGTGCAGACGCTGCCCTCAAGGCCCCAATGGGCTACAGCAGGGGGCAGACGGGGGACCCCTGCTGTCTCCGAGGCACCCGGGGAGGGAGGCGGAAAGTGACCGGGCACGCGGACAAAGCGCCCGAGAACGGTTCTGAGCGCAGTGAGTGCTGGGAAGGAGAATAGACAGGACACCCACCACAACGTGGAGGGACAGAGGTGGCCAAGTTCAGACCGAGTGCACAGGGCAGACCCCTGAACAGGTGACATTCGAGCTGAGATGCAGAGAATCCGTAGGAGCGGCCCTCCACCCACACGACGATAATTCATCATCGCCACCGTCACCACCCAGAGGGCACAACGTACCTGCACTTCTGGGGCCGGACCAGGTGAGCCAGCTCGGCAAACCTCCACAGGGCAGCGCGCAGGCTCCGCGGGGCGCCGTTCTGAGCGGGTTCAATGAGCGGGGTCACACTCAAAGTCACTGAGGCCGCCCGGCCGGCTGCCCGGCTGGCCGGAGCGCCGACCCGTGAACCAAGGCTGCGCGCTGGACCCCAGGGAGGGGAGCGCGAAAAGCAGCCAATGGACATGGGTACGTGCACCAGCAGATCCGTGTTCCCGCTCTTCCTCCCTGGGCCTCCCTCCCTCTCTCTCAGATAAAAACCATAAATTAAAAAGGAATTTAAAAAATAAATGAAAGTCACAGACACTAGTACCAAGAGGACTTCATACAAACAAAAGCATTTTCTTCAATGCTAACTTCTGTTTTTAGAGAAAAGGCCCCATAAATGTTTAACTGCTTTAGAAACTTTGTGGTTCAGTGGACTGAATCATAAAGAAATAAAAACAAGTTACCATTTGAACTTCCCGTGTCATCTATTAGGTAAGGAAGAGAACGTGTTGCCCTGGCCGGTGTGGCTCAGTGGACTGAGCGCCGGCCTGTGAACCAGGGGTCGCTGGTCTGACCCCCAGTCGGGGCACGTGTCTGGGTTGCGGGCCAGGCCCCCAGCGGGGAAACACATCGATGTTTCTCTCCCTCTCTTTCTCCCTCCCTTCCCCTCTCTAAAAATAAATAAATAAAATCTTTTTAAAAAGTAACATTTTGGAGAAAAGTAAAACAATCTACTTTACCAAACAGCTTTTCCTTCCAACATTTTTACTTATTAAATATAGGATAAAACTTCACAAAACTACTTAATCCGGTGAAACAGGACCACTGTTTTCCAGTAACAGAAAACGAAGGCCTACCTTTTTGATTTCTTTGTAGAGTTCCAACTGCAGCCTGGGAAGACTGGAATCCATCAAAGCCTACAACAGAACACGAGAGCGTGTTCCGGGAAGACCGGCACCCGCAGCTCTGCAGAAAGCTGCAGAGCTACGCCACCTTCCATCTCGGGGCAAAGCAGATTTAATAGCAACTGAACTAAGAACCTGTTCGTCAGGGGGAAAGTAATGCACATGCAGGAAGCTATCGGATGAACTGGACTCAGGTGCTTCCCTTGAATAAAAACGAAGAGGAAGGAGTTCACTTTTACTACAATCGAATACCACACAGTATCAAACCTGGCGGCGGACGGCTCGAACCCGTTCCACAGCTCTCGTCTGACCACCTCAGCAGCCAAGAGGGAAGACCACCCGGAAGGCCTCTCTGCTGGGCGCCCAGCACCAGAGCAAGGCCCGGAGTCCGGGCGCCTCCAAGGCCAGAGCCGACGTGACCCCGACGCGACCCGCGTCCTTTCTGAAGGCCTGGGCCTCCCCGGATGCCCAGACGCTCCCGGCCCCGAGCTCCCTTCCCTGGCCCACACGCTGCCCGCAGAGTCCCGGCCCAGGGCCTCGCCCCACTCCAAGACAGGCTGCCGTCGTCACTGAGCTTCACGTCCCACGCCTCTGAGCACGCCGACAATCTCTGAGAGCTGCTCATTCTCCACCAAACCGAGTGCCACCCCAGCACTGGCCTCAGCACCTCCCACGGAGGCGCCCTGGCACCCCTAGGGGCTGGACACCATAGTGGTGAAGGAGGCCTCAGGTCTGCTGGCTCACCAGCAGCCACCACTCCCCTGGACAGGGGCCCCGAGCCTCCTGACTGCCACCCAAGCCACCCGCCTCTCCGGGACCTGGGGGCACACGGCCTGCAGTAAGTGCCTCTGCCCGGCGTGCGGCCTCCCACGGCCAGTGCGTGACGGGGCAGAGCGCACAGTCAGGCTGTCCCGGGTCCCCAGGGCCCCTCCCTACAGAAACGAGGAGAACGTGCCCCACGCCTGGGCCACGCAGAGTCTGGGCCTCACCGCAGGCACGCGGCGGCCCCCACTGGAGGGCGAGAGTCCAGGACTGGCCCTGCACGTCCGTCCCCGACACCGGGCACAGGGCCGCGCACACGCTCCCACCCCGTCCCCCCTCTGCCACAGGGAGAGCTCGCCTGGCCGGCCCGGGGACCCCAGGGTGAGCACTAGGTGAGGGAGCCGCCGGAGTGCAGCCCGTGCCCCGGTGCCTGGCCTTCGTTACGCAGAAAGGAGCGGCTGGGGGCGGCTGGCCTGGTCTCACGTTCTGGGTCGTAACACGAGACGCTGGAGTCACACACTGCGAGGCGCAGGCAGTCCCCGCAGGTGCGGCCAGGATGCCAGCAGACAGGTGCCTCCAGCCACACACCAGAAAGGCGACAGGTGCGGACACCCCGAGGGGCCACGCTGCTCCCAGCAGAAGGGTCGCGGTTCAGCGCACGCACCCCGGGCTCTTACTTTTATGACTCTGTTGAGGCACTCGTCGGCCACCATCCTGACATCCGACTCGGCATCGTCACTGCACAGCAGGAAAAGTTCCATAGCAATGCCCAGAAGTTTCTGGAATTCTGGAGAATTTCTAAGTGAATAGAAGAAGACACAGTCACAGCCAGGAAGAGCCCAGCAGACTTGACAACGCATGCGGTGTGGTGCCCGGCACCCACGGGGGACTCTGGAACAGGAGGGGACGTCACACGGGCCAGCGGCCCGCCGTGCCGACCAGCTGCGCAGATAACGGGCACCACGGCGGCCGAGGAGGCCGGTAAGCGGGGCGACCAGATGTGGGGTGCACGGAGTCTGTGCTCTCTCTGCAGTTTTCCTGTAAGTTGAAAACCACTTCAAAACTTTAAAGTTTGCTTTTAAAAAAGAGTACTTGCAAGACAAATCTCAGTTTTTCCCGTTTTAATTAAAAACTCTTTAAAAGACACTGTTTTATGTAATTTAACTCAGTTTTTAAGAGAGATACTGCCTGGGACACCTGCACCCCAGACAGCCCTCTGCACTTTGCCAGCAAGTTACTCTCGCATTCCTTTCATTGCTGTCGTTCATGCTGCTGCAGTGGCCCCGGCTTCCCCGTGCCCGCTCCGCCCACCCACCCCCAGGCCGTTGTCCCCGTCACAGGTGACGGGCGTCTGCAGTCTAGTCCCTGCACCTTCTTTCACCCAGCCCCCCTCCCCGCCCCGACAGCTGTCAGTCTGTCCCTTGTTTCTGTGCCTCTGATCTGGTTTTGCTTATCCGTTTATCTTGTCCCTTAGGTTCCAGTTATAAGTGAGAGCATACGGTATTTATCTTTCGTTGGCTGGCTGACTTCACTTGGCCTAACAGTCTCCAGGTCCATCCGTGCTGTCACTCGCCGCGTCCGTGATGCCTCGAAGCGGAACACCCGTGTGACTCTTCTACTCCCTCCGAGTCCGGCTTTCCAGGTGTGCCCCACGGCCCAGCCGCACCTCACGCAGAACCCTGGGCCGCGGAGGGGCGGTGCCGGTGCTCTGCCGCGGCCTCGCACACGCTCGAGTCCGTGCCGTGACTGCGCACGGCTTCACAACTCGGACTGAGCCTGTGTAGCTTGTCATGGTGGCGTGCCGTGATCGAAAGTTTTAAAGTGTATGACGTTTATAAAGTACAAAAGCCAGAGTAAGCTAAGGTAATTTATTATTACCCGTGTTTTTGGAATATAAGACACACACCCCCCATTTGGGGGGAATAATGGTTGTTAATGCTGCTGTTGAGTTCTGTTTACATTCACATTGGTGAAATATTATGTTATTTATGTTATTAAATACTTTACCACACTTTTTACTTCAAAATTTTTTCCCCTAGCTTCCTCCTCCAAAACCTAGGCGCGTCCTATGGTCCAAAAACTACGGTACGTAAGTACAAGTGTTTTCTGAGCTTAGTGTGGCCGAAGCTCAGTCACAGTGTGGAGCCCACGGCAGCGTGCGGTGGTGTCCTGGCCTGCGCCCCCACGCCCCCCACTCCCAGCTCCCCAGAGCCATCCAGCCCGGGGCTCCGCTCACGCGAAGGGCCCCGCACCCAGGACCCTGCGCTCACTGCGCCACGTCCGTCCACGCTGCTGCGCATCTCCTGCGCTCAGACACACAGACTCCCACGCGCTGCTGCGTCACAGCGGCCCACGGTGCGCAGCACAGGCCCGGGGCCGCGTGAGCCGCTCCGTGACGTGCGCCCGGTGACGCAGACGCCCGAGGACGCCGCTCTCGGAACACACGCCCGTCACTCAGCCAGGAGGGGCTGTCTCTCCGCTCGGTCTCATTCCGCCGTCACTGGTGAACCTGAACGTCGCCCACAGAAGCGCCACACGTGTCTGTCACCGTGCGCGCTGGCCCCGTCCGGCTCCCCACCTGTGGGGGCCTGTGACTGCGCGCACCGCACAGGGGCTGCGAGCCCACCCCGGCTCCACCGCCAGTGCCCCCCGGGGCCGGCCCACTGGGGAGTTCCAGGTGGACTCTGGCACCCTGAGCGGGGTCCCAGTCCGAGCCGCTGTCTGTCTGCTGCCCGTCCTCAGCCCGAGGGCGCAGGCTCTCCCTGTGGAGACTTTCCGGGGCTCTCCAGGCAGGGGCTTAGACTGACGCTCAGGTCCCCGTGCACAACGAGGCAGAGACTTCAGCCTCCCCCGGGCGGTCGACTGGCTCAGGTCCCCTGTCGTTCGGGCGCTGCCCCGGGACGCCACCTGCAGCATCGGCGCGCGCACACGGGCGGGCAGCCGCCCGCTGCCCCGCCCAGCCCCACGCGCTGCAGCGTGCACCTCCCTCCGTGCCCGCCGCCCGCTCGCCCCGCCCAGGCCCCCCGCGCCGCTCGCGGCTCCCACAGTCTGCGCGGTGCGCAGGTGTTTATTCCCGCACGTGGACAAGTTCAAACCGCCCCCACTTGAGTCCTGATCAAAATCACTTTAAACGTGAGGCTGACCGGTAATTTAGAGAAAATTCAACTTTTGGTAAAAAAAAAGTCTTCCCCTGTAGGAAGAAAAGCAGCCATGCATGCCTTTCAAAAAAGCCAGTGGCAGTCTTTCCATGCTCTTGCGCAGTTCCTGCCAATTCCTCGAAACGCTGCCTGCTGTCGCTACTGCGAACAGGGCCTGAAACCACTGTGCTTCCTCGCTGACTGTGCCGGCACGTGGGGAGATCTGCAGCTTTCTGAGCACGGACTTTTCCTCAACCTCCTTGTCAGGGTGCACTTGCTTAGAAGCGGGTTCACAGGGATGCTTAAGAGGACTTTTCAGAAATAAATGCCCGCACCCCGCCCAAGACAGCACAGGGTGCGGGCAAAGAGGACAGTGCGGCATCTTCGTTGCTGCGTTCTGGTGAAGTTTCCAGAGGACTTTGATGTCATGCAAGCTGAGGAACCAGCAGTTTAGGCCACCAAAGCGAGAGCGGAGGTGGCTACTCCGTCCCACTGTGCCGGCAGCCTCGGGGGGCTTTCCACACTGAAAACCCCAAAGGCTGCCCGAGGCAACCCCACTGGAGAGAAGGTCAGTGCACCACACACAGACGCGACAGGAAAGCAGCAAAGATACAGACACACTCAAGAAGAGGTCACAGGAAATACCAGCCATCGCGAAGATTCCACAAAACATCATACATGCACACAACACCCACTACAACTCCACACTCCCCAATTCCTGAAAAGTATGGAGCATATCTTGATAAAACTTGTTTTCCGACCTGATGAGACTAAACCTCCTCTCTGGGTGCAAACCCCACACAACATCCTTTTAACCAGCTCCCCTGGAGAACAAAAGTAGAACGACCCTCGGCACCACGCCACACAAACAGGAGACACCCTAACTAACGTAAAGCCACGGGCAGGTGTGACTGTGGCTCAGATGGCAACGTGGGCCACGACCAACCCGACGACGCCCGCACACACGTCACTGCCCTGTGGCCCCAGCCTGCACCCCACCGGCCCACCCAGAGCCCAGAGCGCCCGGCAGACGGAGGCAGGAGTGCGCCGCGCTCAGGCCACAGGAGGGCCTGTGTGCCGGGGGCGCGGGCTTTCAGGGTCAAACCGTCGGCCCAGGCCCTGGGCGGCGGAGTCGGGCGCGCAGAGCTGGGGGGCGGCCGCAGGGCGTCTGCAGCCGTCAGGGACTGAAGGTGGAGCCACTCGCAATGACGAAAAGGTGCGGGACAGGCAGCTCACAACTGGAGGGTAAGTGAGGAGCGCATGCTGGACAGCGCTTCCAGTGTCGCTGGACCCGACACGCAGAGCCCTAGGACCGGCGTCCGCCTGTCGGGAGTGAGGCGAGAGGCTCCCGAACCTTCAGCTTCTCCAAGTCGCCCGCTTCGCAGGAGCGGAGCGGGACTCACCCTCTCCTCCCGTCCCCACTTCACCCTGGAACTGCTTTCTGCAGCGCAGCCGCTCAGCGCTTCCCTGCACTGGCTCTCCGGACACGCCCATCGCTGGTACCCCTCCCCACAGGGGTCCCACAGGCAGAAACAGAAACCGCCCCCGCGCCTCACAACCGAGGGGAGGAGGCGCGCTGAAACGGAGCGCGGCGTGTGAAGGCCTTTAAAAGTGAGAAGTGGAAATGTCCAGTGCCATTACAAATGAGCGAATCACCAAGTTTCTGTTAGTACTAAAATCAGGATTACTGTTCTCCAGGCATTTTCTAACACATTATGAAGAACTCTTCCAGCTAGGGAATAACAGGAACCATTTATTCCCAGAGAAGGAAAAGCAGGGAGGTAAGTACTGCAAAATGCCCGTCCGGGTAACAGAGCTCGGAAACCACAGGTGCATCTGTCTCCCACTCAGCCCTTAGAAACAGGCCGAAAACATCTCCCACCCGCCACTGCTAGGACGGCAATCAGAAAGACCGACCACCAAACGCAAAGACAAGGAGAGCGGCGAAGGAGCTAGGACAGAAGGGGGCGCGTCACTGGGAGAGACTGCAGGTGCAGTCCGCGGCCAGCAGCCCCACCCACGCCGGAGCTCAGGTGAGCGGCCGCACCGCCGGAGCCCCGCGCCCCCGGAGCCCCGCGCCCCCGAGGGGCAGCCCGGGCAGCCCCGGGCAGCCCCGGGCCAGAGAAGCGAGTCAGAGAAGCGAGTCATCGGACTGACCCATTGGAACAAGGCCCGTGTTGTTCCGGTTACTAAACTAATGTAAAACGCCAACAGAAGGTGACTTTTAAAGGACTGCAGCCACCAAGGGTGCACCGGAGCATCCTCCCGCGGCCCACGCCGCCGTGGCCGACCGCTGCTGCCCAAGCGGGTGGAAGGGGAGCAACGCTCGTCACGGGGTCCGGACGGCCGACCCAGGCAGCCGGGGCGGCGGAAGGGCCCCTTCCCCTTGCCTGTATCCTCACCGAGGACGTGTACTGATTTTCAGAGAGAAAGGAAGTGGGGGAGACAGAGAAACACTGGTCAGCTGCCTGGTGCACGCACCCCAGCCAAGGACCGAGCCCGCAGCCTACGGGTGCGTGGGACAGCGCCCCAACCAACCGAGCCACCCGGCGGGAGGCGGGGGAGCAAGGGTCTTTTACAGGCCTAAGGCACCTGGGGAGGCAGAGAACATTCCAGCCCACTAAGGATGAAAATCTATCCAGTTTTACTGTCACTAGAAGTACAAAGCGTAATTACCTGAGAGACTGAGCCACTATGCTTTCACATATTGTCAGACAATGAGTCACACGGTCTTTCTTGGTGGCAGAGTGTTCTTTCTTTCTAAAATGAAAAAAGGAAGAGAAGTGAACAGGTGTTGAATTAAGCACTCCATCATTTGTGCGCATCACTAACGCATTCCACAAGCACTTCCCGGCTGCTGGGAATAAACCACACACTGCACGCTGGGGGCGGGGCTGGGGTGGGGGAAGGGCGGGGCTGGGGCGGGGCTGGGGGCGGAGGCACAGGCCCAGGGCCTCCCCAACCAGGCAGGGCAGTCAGACTACATCACTAATGCACCGTGTTTTCCCCGACTCAGGGACCTGCATGCAGTACAAACGGTGACTTGCCCAAGACCACGCCAATAGGAGGGGCGTGCGAGTCACTGAAATGCACCAACCGAACGCCTCCTCCGTACACCAGCTGCCTCCACGCCTCAGAACCACACGGCCCACTGGCTGCAGGCAGCAGGCCACACAGACCTCCCGCTCTGCGTCAGGCGCCAACTACAGACAACGGCTAATTACCGCTGTGTCCCCAAACAGCTGGAAGAAGCCTCCTACTAAGCGTTCTCAGCCAAACAGAAAGAGACGAACAGCCAGGTCAACAACATCAGATTGAAGGCGCCTGCTTCCCAGGGAGGCCAGGGCTTCAGATGTCTTCCAGGCAGGCACCACAGAGATAAGGGAGAGGGATGATCCGAAGAGGAAGCCCAAAACTAAAGCAGGCTTAAGAGCTACATCCACAAAAGAATCTGAGTACAGTTACCAGTACTTGGTAGCAACTAGAACAATTAGACCAGAAGACTCCTAGGCTTTCGAGGAAATTCTATTACCAAACTGGGGGAGGGGGATCTAGCCTACAGACACCTGTCTGCAGCCATCCAAACCATGACACAGCCACCAGGCTCCAAAATCACACATGCAGGAACGGGCTGCCCCAGCTGCGCGAACCAGATGAAGGGGTACCCTCCAAAATGCACACAGGGGGGCCAGGAAGAACCTCCAAAGGGGAAGTTAGAGGCCCTGAAGAACAGAAGTTAGGGGCCTGAAGAGGCCCTCTCCAGACAGAGGAGAGAACCAGGACCTGGACCAGCAGCCTGGTTCGGGGCAAGTGGGGAGGGGCCTCCCAGTGGCCACCGGGTTAGAGCCGCTCATTACGGGGGCTGGGCATGCACGTCCCCCCCAGTCCCCTTCCTGAAGGGGACGCACACCAGTAAGTCACATTGCAGAGAGCCAGTCACCCGCCAGAGCACCCTTCCTCCCTCCCTGGACACGCGCCTGCCGCTCACATGTCCCACTGCCTTCTGCAGCCAGAGACAGACCCCCAGCTTCGCCCCCCCCAGATGACACAGGAACGAGGTGGCGTGTGGGGCGGCTGCCTCGCTGGCGTGCCCTGGGTCTCCCGTCGTCCCTCCAGCTGGGACAAGCATGCCCGACTCCCCTCCCCACTGTTACTTACATGGATCAAGGCTTCAAGAAAGCTGCGGAGCAACCACGTGGCGACGGAGAACCGGCCAGGCCCATGGCCAACTCTCTGTCTCCTTAGGAGTCACAGACACTAAGTTTTAAAGAACTTTGTTCCTCTCCCCACATAGGGGACAAACCGTAAGAGCACAGGCAGCAACAGAACACTGCACGGGCTCTCGAGCCTGCGCCGTGTCACCCGGACCCACGGGGCCCACCCCGCAGGCCACAGCGTGAGCATGTCTGTCCGGCCGTGACGGCCACGACAGACTAGGGTGCCGACCTCCAACCCCGTTCCCACGGCCCGCCCCTTTGGCCTCAGGCTGCTCGGACCTGCGTCCCGGGTCAGGGTTCCTGCAGCTCCGGGGAGCTCTGGCGCCGGTGAGGACTCGCCTGTTTTGCTCACCCACCGTCCAGCTCAGGTCTCGTACATTCTATGGTCCCTGCTTGCACTACCCCTTCCCGTCTTATTTTGTGCAGTGAGCGAACTTGGGAGTTCAAGAAAACGACAACTATGTTGTGCCCCCGTGAACTGAATCAGACTGGCGAACGGGCACGTCCAGGCTGGCTTGCTCCACGTGAAAAGGAAGGAGGGCCCAGCTCTGGGCGGGGACTGGTCCACAGGGTCGGAGCAGTCCTGACCCTCCGACGGCTCCGGGAAAGCGGCCACTCTCACCTCGCCTCCGACGCGCGACAGAACTCGGCCAGCGCCCCACCCCTGTGAGGCAGCGGCCCGCACAGGAACACGCATGGGGGGGCGGGGTCACAGAGAGACCAAGGCCCCCGCGGCACACGGCAGTCACGCTGGAACCACCACCACAGACTAATGCCAAACCGGGAGTCCAGGCCCTCTCGCCCAGATTCTTATTTTCAGATTATGTGACGGTCACGCACGAGAAAACGAGGGTGGGCGAGGGGGAGGCCTGGAGCCGCTGAGGACTGAAGTCACGCATCCTACACGTGCCTGGCGGTCAGCTCTCGCGAGTGCTCCCACGAGCACACTCACGCACACTCGCGCACACTCGTGGCGGCGCCCACGGCCCGCCCGGCCACAGGCAGGGACCCCGCCTCCTGACCCTCATCAGCGCTCTCCAACTCTGACAGCGCCATGGAAACTGGAGCGTGTTCCCAAAAGTGAGGAGTCTCCCGGAAAGGGAGGCACGGGAACCAAATGCCACTTCTGAGTTGTGTCTCATGTATAAAAGTAAAAATAAAGGTGGCGACTGATTAAGGGATCCAGGGCACGAGACCGCCCCAGTGCACACTCTGTGTCACGGAGACGAGCCACTAACACACCGCTCTCTTACCGGTGAACTGACTGAGCACAGAAACACAGAAACACAGGAACAGAAAAGGTGCCGCTGGAAGCCGGTCCGCAGCGCTCCGAGGACCAAGTCCCACCCAGAAGGCCCTCGCTGTGCGACCGCATCACGAGACACGCTCAGACACGCAAACCCGGAGACGGGGACAGAGGGCGGCTGGGGGCAGCGGCCACCGGGGAGGGGCTTCCAGTCCCGTAGCGCCAGGAAGTCGCAGCGAGGGGCCGGCTGCAGAGCCCTGTGGACACACCCGAACCACCGGACGGCACATTTTGGAACGGTAAATCTCAGTTTTCCAAAACTCCGTCTGCGGACACGGCCAGCTCTCCCTCCGCAGGGCTCGGGCACTGGACGCTGCTCCCCGCCACCACTGCAGCCTTCGCTCACGCTGCCTCTCCACCAGGGGGCTCCCTTCCTCCACTGAAGTTCTGCCCGAGGCAATCCCAGACTCACGTGCATTGTAACAGGAACGGAGACCCATGTGCACTCCACCCGGCGCCCCACAGCAGCCACACTGCAGAACTACGGTGCCGACACTGACACACCACGGATCTCAGATTCCCAGAGAAGCGTTGCCTTTACTCCCTGCACGTGCGTTCAGTTCTGTGCGACTCTACCCGGTGCGTTAAGTCCGTGTGTCCAGCACCAGGGCCTCCGAGGGGCCCCGTCAGAACCGCAGGCCCTCCTCTCCCGTCCTCCCCAACCACCGCCGCCCCGCCCCGCCCCGCCCCGCCCCACACCCCCCCACCCCCGCCCGCAGTCCGCTGGTCTCCGGCCTAGAACTGCGCCCGTCGTTTCAGAGGGGTTACACGGACAGGACCGCACGCGCACCCGCGCCAGGCCCTGGGACTGAGGGGCCGCTTCCCTGAGCGTGACGTCACGGTCTGTCTGAGCTGCGGGGCAGGGCCTGCCCGCCTCTCGGCTCAGCAGCCCAACGCCTCGCCCGCTGAAGGGCCCCGGGCCGACTCGGGCGTTTGGCTGGTGGAAGCATAGCTGCTCCCAACGCCTGTGCGCAGGTTTGCGTGTGGGCCCGAGTCCTCCCTTCTCCGGGATCGCGCCCCGGAGTGCCGGTGCCAGGTCACCGCCTGTACGTTCCGCTCTGGCCGGAAGTGCCGACCGTCCCCCAGCCCCCAGCCCCCAGGCCCCCAGCGCGGGCAGACACCTCCACTCCCACCGGCAGTGATCCCACCGGCAGTGATGAAGCGATGCTTTCAGGAGGGGCCGTCAGAGCGGTCCTTGCAGGTGCGCCTCTGGGCGGAGCGCAGCCTGCCACCCCGTCCCACCAGAGCTCTCCCCTCCACCCTCGTCCCCGGGCCCGCCCTTCCTCCCGCTGCTGCACCGCTGGCCCCCCCCCCCGCTCCGCGAACACCTGCGTCCCTCCGCGGGACCTCTCGTCCTCCAGGTGTCCACGTGGCTCTGCCCCAGTGTCTGCCCCCTCTCAGTGCACCGCCCCCTCCAGAGCACTGCACAGCTCCCCCTTACTCCGCTTTGCAGCTTCCTGTTTGCGGCTGTAACCCCGGGGCCCGGAATGGGGCCTGGCGCCCAGCAGGGCGTCCAGTCCACTCCCCACTGAAGTCCCCACCCCAGAAGCCGGGAGCTCCGAACGCGCAGCTCACAGCCGGTGTCACGGCCGACTCTGCAGCTGCACAAAGGCGCAAGGGCCCCGGGACGGGAGAGCCGAGGCCTCGGCTGCATGCGCAGGCGCAAGCACAGAAGTCTGGCTCCCGAAGGCCGACAGCGCTGCCGCCCAGCAGGGCGAGGCCGGCCGCCTGCAGCGGAGCGCCCCAGGCTCGCACGTGCACAGGGGCTGCTCTCAGAGCCTGGGGGAACGCACACTGGGACTCGCAGGTCCCACGGCGGGCGGAGACTCGGCACTGCTTCTGAGCCCCCAAGCGACACTGAACTGCTGGCGCAGGTCGCTCTGAGCAGCAGGACCTACGGTCCTCCTGTCTCGAGCGGACAGTCCAGACTCAGAGCTGACTCGGTGTGACACCACACTGAGTAGTGTCTTACACCGTCTTCCTTTCCCTTCTTGTCTGAATGGGGGGCCCATCATGCCAAGGTCTTGTGCCAGGCGGCCCCCTGCAGGGACTGGAGGTCCTGGGGTGCGGCTGTCGGGCGGAGAACACACGTCACGGCCCGTTGGTAGGCCAGGGCAACACAGGACCTGCGCCTTCACATCTCCAGAAGCCGCCTTCAGAGACAGGGGCTGCCACGCCACGCAGCGCTCGGACCGGGCGGGCCGAGCCGGCCTCACAGGGGTCACGGTCTCCCCACACTGAGGCGGCAGGGGGGGCCTCGCTTCACAGCAGGAGCCCGGGAGCCCGAGGCCCCTCGGAGGCAGCCCGAGCGTGCGGCCGCGCCCCAGGTCCGCCACGCGTGGGGGCGAAAAACCACAGCGTGGGTCGGTCAGGCACGCACGCGCAGCAACGGACACGTGTAAATGCTCGAACGTGCCCTAAAAAACCAAGGAGACAAAAGATGTTTAGTAATTGTTATCTCGGGCACCGAGACTGAAGCAGACTGGAAGGAGGACTGTGCTTCTCATCTTCTGCGCTCCTTGAAGATGTTTACCGTACACACGTGAAGCTTTCGTAATTTTTAAACTAGTTACCAAAAACGAACCGAAAAGTAAATCTTTCCCAAAAGTGGCCCAGTCATACTTAATCCAGGGGCGAGCAAACTACAGCCGGCCTTTTTGGGGGGCAGTCTGCGAGCTAAGAAATGCTTTTACGTTTTTAAATGGCCGACTAGCCCTGACTGGCGTGGCTCGGTGGGCTGGGCGGCGCCCCACGATCTGAAGGGCCCCTGGTTCGGACCCCAGTCAGGGCCCGTGCCTGCGCTGCGGGCTGGGGCCCCAGTGGGGGACTCGTGAGAAGCAGCCGAGACGTTCCTCTCCCACATCGATGTTTCCCTCCCCCTCTTTCTCCGTCCCTTCCCTCTCTCTAAAAATGGATAGGTAAAACCTGTAAAAACAAAAATAGATGGCTGACTAAAATAAAAGCCCAGAGACTATCCCACGACATGAAGATAACCTGAAATTCGGTCTCCCGAAAAACAACCTTCTCCTGGAACGCAGCCGCGCGCGCGTTCACGACCGTCTCGCCCCGGCGGCTGCAACAGCGGAGGTGAGAGGCTGCAACGGGGACGGGCCCGCCGCCCCGGGCACGCGCTCACCATCTGACCGTCCTCAGAGAACTCCTGCCAGGGTTCGTGGACGGGAGACTCGGTACCGTTAGGACGTCAGTACTCTCCGAATTACCTGCAGGCTCGACGCCATCCCCGCGAGGACCCCAGCCGGCCCTCTGCAGGAGCGGACGGCCTAGTCTTAAAATTCTACGGAAGGCAAAGGGCCCAGAAGAGCCAAAACCATCTTGAAAAGGGACCACGGTGGAGGACTCACATTTCACAATTTGGAACTGTGACACAAAGCTACGACAGTCAAGACTACACAGCGCCGTGGGGGTGGACAGAACACAATCGAGAGCCAGAAACACACCCGCAGTTACGGGATATTCACTTCCAGCGAGGAGCGGGACAACGCAACCGGGGGAACAGGCTTGCCAACAAACGGTGCTGCACAGCCGGGCGCCCACGTGCAGAACGCAGGCAGACCCTCACAGCTCACGACACACGTAAAGGTTAACCAGACGGGTACGAACGAAGAACTAAACGTCTAGAATTCCGACAACAAAACACAGGAGTAATAAATCTCTACAACCCTGAATGAGGCAACAGTGACTTAGATAAAACACTTAAAGTACAGCAATCTAAGATAAAGCAGAAAGCTATTTCATCGAAACATCAAAATTAAAAATGTTTCTGCCTCAGAGGACACTGTTTAAAAGTCCAGAGGGCCCTCCCCCTCGAGGGCGCCGGGGTGAGCGCGCCGGAGCTGCCCACATACGGAAAGGAAGGGGGAGCCCGCTGAAAGGGAGGGCGCTTCTGCAGCCCACGCGTGTGACAGGGGCCAGTACACAGACCGTATAGTGTTCGTCATACAATCCAGCCCTGAAAAGACAGCCCGAAAACGGGAAAGGACCAGGACGAGGGCTTCAAGCAAAGCCCCGGAAAGGGCCCGGGTCCCTGACCTCAACGCCGCAAAAACACAATCGACTCTCACCTGCGCGAGCTGCTGCAGCCGGCTTGCCACGGGCGGGCGGCCGAACGGAACCCTCACTGGTGACCCCAGCCACAGCGACAGGAGGTGACGCTCCGCAGACACAGGTGCGAACGGGCCCTACTGGCTCCACCTTCCGAACTCAGTCACTTCGCAGCCTCCTGGCCTCTGCGGACACCCTGGCGGGCCCGCTCGCCTCGCCCCAACACCGCAGGGGCTCCCCACCGCTCCCCAGCTCCTGCCCATGCGCCCCTTCCCTTGTCCTCAGCCAGCGCCCAATGTGAAACGGAACTCGAGTCCTGCTAGTCCGAGGCCCAGCGCTCCGACGGCTTCCTCTGTCACTAGAACAAATGCCAGTGCGTTCATTCCACCTGCTAGGAGGGCCGAGCGACGGGCATTCCACCTGCTAGGAGGGCCGAGCGACGGGCGCGGCCCCTCCTCAGTCTCGGGCCTCCCCCGCCAGGGACAGCCTCCCGCTCACTGACTCAGCCAGGCTGACCCGGGGCTCCTCTCCCAGCAGGGGCTCCCCGGCCGGTTCCCACCTGCAGGGCCTCCTCCGTGCCTCACAGCCAGGTCCCCACAGCCAGCTTGCCACGGCCAGCTCCCCACAGGCAGCTCCCCACAGCCAGCTCCCCACTGCCAGCTCCCCACAACGCTTCGGCTTCGGGCGTTGACTCCCGGCCCCTCCTCAGTGGTGCCCTCTCTGGAATGTCAACAGCCTGTCGACCCTGACACTGCCACGTCCACGTCCCCTTCCCTGCTTCGCTGCTCCTCCTCCAGGTGCCCCCAGCTAACAGGCTGTCATACTTCCACTCTCCCCTGGGGGCCAGCTCCGTGCCTCACTGCAACGAAAGCCCCGTGAGTGCAGGCTTTATCTGCCCACTGCGGCGGCGCTGCGCCTGTTAGAACAGCGCCTGACACACACTGGCCGGTCAGTGAATGTGTATCGATGAGTAAATAACTCAAGTCAGGGGCTGTGTCTGGACGGACAATGAGAAAGTGCCAAAGGCAAACGTGGATCGGGCACTCCCTGCGTGCGGGGCCGCCAGGACCCCTGCGTCCTGGTGCCGAACCAAGGGCGGGTTCTCAGACACTTCCAGTGACGCCCACGCTGGGGCGCTACGGTTCCACACACAGACGGCAAGAGCCACAAAAATGGAACAGATACTTTCTAAACTACTTTTGGCCAGTCTTACTTTGGGGAATGAATTTGTCAGCTAAAGCAGCTGAACAGAAATGCCAAGATCCAAATTTGTGAGCAGTGAGTTTGCTATTCAAAAATGTATGAATACCTGCTGTCTTAACAGCAAAGTACATAAAAATATTTTTATGCATTTTAGTTAAAAGATATAATTAAGCCTATTGCAGTTGATTTCTGAGCACGTCAAGAACCTTTCAAAATTACTATGTTGAAATACTTTTTAAATAACTTAAAGTCTACCTTCACATACGCACAGGTTACATCTGGAAGGAGAGTGTCAGAGAGCGTGCCTCTGGGAACAGTGCTGGGCGCTCAGAAGAACAGAGTGGAGACAAGATTTTTAATTATTATCTTCTGAAATTTGCATCATATTAATGTACTATTGATGCAAAAGTAACATGAAATTTTAAAATAAGTCAATCATAATTACCTTAAAATAATGAAACAAAATCTACTTTGTCAAGCCAGCGTTGGAAGGAAGTGTCTTTATACCCACATTTTGAAGATAAGCAAATTCAGCAGGTTCTGTCAAATCAGCACAAGAAACAGAAGGCGAGCTTATTTTAAGATGGAAGGAGTGTCTGACCAAGCCGCCAGGGGCAGCAGGACGATCCTGCTCCCCCGCGAGGGCCTTAGTGCCTGGCCGTTCACACCAGACCCACCGAGTGTGAGCCTGCAGGACAGCCGCCTCCTGGGGAGGAACTCCAGTGAGGCTGCGACAAAAATTCCCAACGCTCCTCCGCCAACATCACTCCCCAAATCCACGTTTTGTAACTAACTCTCAGAACACAGCAAGGATCCTCTCAGAAACGTAAACAAGAAAACATTACAAAAAAGACAATGAGTCCTAACAGAGTGAGCTTCTTAAAGGGGCTGCTGCTTGAAATCTGTCCTCATTAAATTCCATGCTACACACCTGCAGACCAGAAATAAAACCGGGAGGGGGGAGGCCGGAACCGCCGCCAAGCACTCCCTCGCCTCTGCCGCACACTGACACACAGGCTTCAGGGACAAGGACGTGCGTTCAGTTAGAAGGTGCTTAGTGATCTCTCTTTTCCTATTTCAAAAATCTTCCCAAACACACGCAAAAGAGACCTGTAGTCTCCCAGCAGCACCCAGATGTCGACACCGAAGGAAGCAGGAGCGGCCGGTGGTCCGCGGACCCCCACGTCCCAGCAAGTGGACGACAATACTGGTACAACGGACGTCCTTCCCCGCCAGCTGCGACCGTCGCCCTTGGCAACGTGTCGTTATTATTTCCAGGGAAAACTGGCAACAAGCTTCAGTTCTCTCTTCCTAATACCGAAGTCAATTTTATTACTTCTCACTTCTTAGTAATAACCGAATAGGTC
This sequence comes from Trachops cirrhosus, assembly GCA_028533065.1. Lineage (NCBI taxonomy): Eukaryota > Metazoa > Chordata > Mammalia > Chiroptera > Phyllostomidae > Trachops > Trachops cirrhosus. The sequence goes on along the minus strand of CM052538.1, from coordinate 1,200,496 downwards.
ACCACTTAGCTTGGCAACCATAACTCACTCGAGTGCGTACAGGCCAAACTTGAGCTTAGAGAGCGGGTCTTTCTTCTTGATACTTAAATCCTGTTGCTACCACTGCAATCCCCGAGCTACATGAAATGTCTCGAAAAGGTGGGAACGCAGCCTCCATCCATCCAGCACAGGTTGTTGCAAGGGCCCCGCGCGAGAGCATCGCCTTGGGACCGCGCCGTCACTCCCCGGTGCCCCCCCCGCGCCCTCCCGCCTGGAGGCATGGCATGATGTCATGCACATCCCACGGCACTCCAGCTCCGACCCCCAGCTCTCCGAGAAGAGTCCTGCGCCCTCGGCCCTCCTCCCGCTCGCCCAGGTGAGGAGGGAAGTGGCTCGGAGGAAGCCGACCGGGACGCCGCCTCGGCTCTGCCGAGCTCTGCTCTCAACACAGCCCTGGGTTCTTGCAAATACACAGCAGCAAGTTCCTTCCCTAACTTCCCCCGCGGGAAAAGGCGGGGGACCGGGGTCACCTGGGGCCATCAGGAGAGGCTGTGCTTGCCCGCGGAGAAACCGAGACTCGGGGAGGAGCCGGCAGAGGGCCCAGGGGAGGCCCGGGACGGGGACCCGCGGCAGGAGGGGCAGGGGGCCCTGTCGCCGCGCGGCCCGGGTCGGCAGGGACACCGCTCCACTGGGCCGTCGTGGGGCAGGGAGCTACAGCGGGCCCGCACTCACGGTCGGGGCAGCTGCTCCTCCGCCACTGTGGGGCCAGGAGGCGGCGGGGGCGGCGGTGGGGGCGGCGGGGGCTGAGGCTGAGGCGGCGGCGGCTGAGGGGGCTGAGACGGCGGCGGCTGCTGTTGCTGTTGCTGCTGCTGGAAAGACTTGAGGGACTCGAAGGCCTTCATCAGCTTCTCCAGGGTCGCCATGGCGGTCTCCCGCCCCGTGGGGACAGCGTCCGGGGCCCTCGGGCCGGCTCGCGGCGCCGCTCAGCAGCGCAGCAATGAATGGGGCTTGGGGCCGCGGATAGGAAAGGCACCGAAGCGTCCGGCCATCTTGAGCCCGTCCCGGCAGCCCCCGCGGCCCTGCGTCCGGCGACGCTCCGCCGCCGGGGCGGGGCCACGCCTGGCCGCCATGATTGACAACGGGAGAAGGCGGTCTCTGCCAATGGCCAACCGAGGCAGTGGCCCGCCCCCGCGCCCGTCAAATTGCGTCTAGAGCTGGCGCAGCCACTGACAGAAAAGCGTCCTTCCCCGGCGGGGCTGCGCGGCGCGGAGGGGCGGGACCCGGCGTTGAGGGCGGAGGGCGGTGCTGAGGGAAAGGGAGGAGGGGCTGAGAGCGGAGCAGAGGAGGGGCGCAGCGCGGCGGAGGGCGTTTCCCGACGGCGAGGGGCCGCGGTCCCCCGGAAGGCGTGGCGAGGCGCTGAGGGCTGAACCTCCGGGTGAGGGGAGAGGGGGACAAAGAAGGCCCGGCGAGGCGTTGGGGCGCGGCGGTGATGAGGGAGGGACGCGGACGGAGCTGCGAATGCGAGGCACGGCCGGTGAGGGGCTGGAGGGGGCGCTGACCCGGTGGCCTGGCGCTGAGGAGCGGGGCGGGTTGGGCCCGCCTAGGTCAAGCCCCCGCCGACGCCTGGGGTCCAGGCTGGCTTGGCCCGGAGACCCGTGGGGTTCGCTTGACCCCCCGCGGCCCCGGCCCCGGCCCAGGCTGGGGGTGGGGTCGCGCTCTCCCCGCTGGAGCAGGAAGGAGGGCTCTGGTCCCGTCCGTCCGCGGAGACCTGCGGGATTGGTCCTTCGAGCGAGCAGCCGGGGCTTGGCGGCCAGAGAGGGGCGGGGGCCGGGCGCGGGCCGGAGAGGAGGAGGGCCTGGGAGGACGCCGGTGGTGAGAACCGCCTGGCCAGTGCCTGCTGCACAGACAGGCGGGCTGTGCCGGGGGAGCGCCCCCCCCCCCAGCGCAGCGCTGACTGTCCGACCCCGGGGCGACCCCTGGGGGGACGAGCACTCCTGCTTCGTGCTCGGCCGGCGGCACGGAGGGGTGCGCGCTCAGGTGCCTCAGCACGAGGAGAGGCAGGTGAGGAAGGCGTGGCGCCCGTGGGCAGCGGTCCCACCTGCCCCGCTGGCGGTGGGCTGACCTCGGAGAGAGCAGACGGGGCTGGGAGGGCGGGGCGGGGCGGGGCGGCCGTGCCGAGAGTAGGAACCCTCCAGAGCCCGCGCAGGACGGGCCACAAGCCGCATCTCTGCCCTCCCCCGGAGCCTCAGCTGTCCCAAGCGGTCAGGTGGAAGGAACCCCTGTCTGCAAGGGGACAGCAGTACCCCCTCCGTGGGAAGAACCACGTGTGCCAGCCCCGAGTCCCCGTTCCCTGACGTTAGGAAAGGTCCTGATCCATGCGTCACAGGACCACCAGGCGCTGTGGCCTTTTAAGGTGGCCCAGGGACCCCCTCCTGCTGTTCAAGTCCTGTGCAGTGCCCTTCCTCTGAACGGGGGTGCCCCTGGGGGCATACTTGTAGCCAGCCTAAGGAAAGGTGGTGTTCCTGGGACTAGGTTACGGAGTTGAGGCCTCCATCCTGCGGGCTGTTTCCTGTGGGCTTGCACACGTTCGTGAGGCCAGCCGCCATGTGAGAGAGGCCCCGTGGCCAGCAGTCAGTGAGAAAGGGAGACCTCCCGTCCAGCAGCCCCCGAAGAACCGAATCCTGCCAACACCAGGTGAGCTGCTGAGCAGGGGAGCGCATCTGGCCCCACAGAGCCTTCAGGTGAGAGAGAGGCAGCGGGTGCTTGCCTGGGCTTCGGCGGACTGGGAAGTGGAGGACTGCGGAGCCGTGCCCAGGTCCCCGATCCACAGCACCTGTGAGAGCCTGAGTGTGTGCCGTGAAGCCGCAGTGCGGCTGCTTCCACGGCAGCAGGGGAGTGTGCTCGTTCACCAGGGCTGCTGCGACGAGGCGCCGCAGACCGAGGGGCTTGTGCCACGTCCAGCTCCAACCACGTTGTCTGACAAAGTCCGGACATGGGGGATATGTCTTCAAGGAAGCATATCCTGGCCTGAAGGACGTGGCATTACTTGGGGTCTGTGTTTGGTTTTGTTCTTTCTCCTTTTTGGATTCTGTATTTTTACTGCCTTAATCATCTGGGACCTCTTGGAAATGACCACCACTCTTAGAGCTGACCAGCAGCTGACATAAGCAGGATATGATCAGACCCATGCGTCTCTGTTCAACAAGTCCCTGAATGTCTAAAAGTCGTTAGAGTAACAGCCCCTCCTTTACCTTAAATAGGAATATATATCAATTAGACAGCCATAGAAATAAGAAAAGCTGGTTAGCTATTAAGCATGTGGAAACAGTTACTGTGAAGTCAAAGTTTATAGGACACAGAGAAACGTTTTAAACAGAAAAGATAGCTAAGTTAGATGTCACAAAGGCCTTATTGCCTCTGTTCAATCTACCGTATACTTTTGCTATAAACAAACAATTGCTATAAATAAACAATTGCTAAAAAATTATAATCGTCGAATTTATAACGCTCCTGGTTAGAATAATCTTTGTTCACTGTAACTGAATCTATTAAAATTTTGGTCAAAACAATCTTTGTTTAATATAATTATATCCATGGAAACTTTCATACTTTTCCTGGTTGCCTTTGTATTGAGTTTTCTGCTTAACTGATCAGGCGATACACCTGCAAATGTCAATCTATGCCAAAGAGGAAAATATAAAATTCCACTTGTACTTGCAATAAACGAATCAGTGCTTCACCTGCCTCTGAGCTGTGTAGTTGCCTGATCTCCACGCGCCGACGCCTTACCCACCTATCGGGACCCCTTGGACTCTGCTGCAGCCGGCCTGCGGCAGGCTTGGCCACAGGGGCCTCCCTCTCCCCGCCCCGCAGGCTGCAAGCCCAAGACCAAGGTGTGGGCAGGGCTGTGCCTCCTCCTGAGGCCGCCGTCCCCGGTGCGCAGACGTGGTCTTCCACAGTGCAGGTCGGTCCCAATCCCCTCTCCCTATAAGGACACCAGGCGGTTTGACTCAGGACCCACCCGTGCGACATCATTTTACCATCTCCAAGTACAGTCACGTTCGGGAGGGTCAGGGGTGAGCACTCAGCATGAACTCTGATGGGATGCTTTCCTGACCGTCAGTACCAGCACCTCGGTTTTTACCTGGGCACTTTTCCTCTTAGTTAAAATACAGTGCCCATTGTCCCTTTTAGTGGACAGTAGCCACATGACTAGATACATTCTAGCCACGAGCTGTAAGCAGAAGTGATGCGTGTTAGTGCTAGAAGTGTCTTGTGCCTGAAGGTGGGGTATCTTGGCTGGCACTTGAGCAGCGGGGTTGGGTCACGGGGATGAACACCACGTCCTGGGACGGTGGAGCTGCAAGGAGTCAGGGTCCAGACGACTGGGTGAAGCCAGGCCAGCCTGGCCTGCCCGTCACGTGGAAGTCAGGGGGGAATATAATTCTATTTTGTTTAAAACACTGTTGCTTTGGATTATTCTGTTTGTGTGCTCCAGAGAGGTCAGGGGTCACTAAGAACTCCTGTCCTCACAACAGATCGTGGCTCTTTCAGCCATGGCAGAGAGTCACTTAGAACTTACTATGATCCTGACAAGAAGTCTTGTAAGAAAGCCTTAGAGAAAGGAACAGTCAAGAAGGCAGATTTTTTAAGCCCAGAGAAAAGCTTGGCATCATCCAGAAAACAGCCGAGAGAGGCTGGCACAGCTGGGTGGGCAATCTGGTATGGCATCGCCAAAGCCTTGCCAGCGGGCACAGTCCCGGCACAGCAGAGACACTTCTCGTCATTTATTCTCAGAGCGCAATTGTGTATGCGTGAGGATGGTCCCTGCACAGCAACGCTGAGCACAGAAAAGAGGGGACAGCATGAATGCTGGACGGTCACTTTGGGAAGAGTGCTCGTGGCTCGGGAGAAGGCTCACGGCGCACTAGCCGGGTGCACGGCCGTGCGGAGCAGGACCGCCTCTCCCTGCAAACACAGGAAAACAGCACACGCAGAAGAGGGACCTGGTCACCAGATTCATAGCTTGCTCTCTGTGGGCAGGGCTACTTGGTGATTTTATATCTCAATCTGTGCTTTTCTGCAGCTTTCAAATTTTCCGGGCGGGGGGAACATAAAAGAACAGGTTTTTGTGGAGAACTAAAGATAAAAACCTTACGACACACTTATGACTGACCCTACCCTGGAGGAAACCCAGGTGTTAAAGCAGCCTGGCACCCCCCACACACGGATGCCAGCGGGGCAGGGGCATCTGCCTGAATGCAAGACCCGGTGGGAGTCGGCAGGCCAGGCCTTAGCTGGAGAAAGAAGGAAGCGTGAAGCAGGGCCGGGAGGAACAACGGACTGGACCAGCAGTCCCCGAGGGCGCTTTGGTGGCACCCCACCCATCAAACACACGCACGTTGCCAAAGACATAGACACACTAATTGTTTTCAGCAGTCAACATTGGTTTAACTTGACCCCCATATTTGCCATTCTCATTCCTCTTCATTACTTCCTGCCTCTGCTGTCTTCCATCTGGGACCATTTTCTTCTGCCTGGAAAACACCCTTTAGAATCTCTCTTACACTGGATCTTCTATTGCTAAAATCTCAGTTTCAACTGATCTGAAAACGTCGTTGCTTTGTCTTCATCCTTAATGGACCTATGGTTGGGTACAGAATTCAAGGTTGGCAGGGAACCCCTGTGAGCACACGGAAGACTTGGACCCCACTGTCTGTCCGCCGTCAGCTGTCGCTCCTTGGAAGGTAATGGGTTTTCCCCTCGGGCTGCTTTTACGACACTCTCCGCCATCGGCTCTCTGTTGCTCGCTGTCCAGGTCAGGAAGTGTGAGAAGCAGGGCCCTGGCTCCGGACACTGGGGCTGCTGCTCAGGCCCCCTCTTCCGAGCTCCGTGGGCACCTGTGAGGCTCAAGCGTCGCCACAAGGCGTCCACACCTGGGGGCTTCTAAACATCACGGCAGTCCCGGGGCGGTTTCCCCTTCAGTCCAGCTCTAGTAAAAAGACAATTCGGCTATTAATGTAAAACAATCTGCAGACTCACAGGCGTGGCCTAAGATGTGTCACACCTGTTTACTGCAGTTCACAGGAAGGATGGATGCTGAGTCAAAAGCTCCTGAGCTCTGGGGTCAGGCTCTGCGCAGTGAGCGTCGCAGTCCTGCGGGCAGCTCCGCCTTCTCGCCAGCTCCAGGGTTAATGAATGCAGGCCTGCAACACACGGCACACGCCATCAGTGACTTCCCTGAGCCAGCTGCCTTCACTTGCCTCAAGTGGGAGCGACAGCGGGAAAAGTCTGGGGGACTAGCTCGAAGGCAGTCGAGACCCTCACACGTTTCCTTTATTCCACAACCTGCAGGACGCTCCGTGGGCACACAGAACCCCCCGGGGTGGCTCTCCTCGCACTCCCCGTTGCACACTCCAGGAGAACGAGGAGGAGCAGCTTCAACCAGCAGGACGCACGCATCAGCTGCCGGTCTCCCACACAGGCTCCACCGCCACAGCGTGGGGCACGGAGCGCAGTGGGGAGGTTTCCACGCAGCACTGACCGCACCGAGACAGGCGCTCCTGGGGAGCTCCTGGGTCAGCCCAGACCCGCCCCGTCCTCAGAGGGAATGCCGTCATGGTCAGTGCAGTCCAAGACTTTTACCACCAAAGGACTGTCATGCGGAATGTTAGTAGACAGCCTCTGAATAACGCCCTCAAGAACAGACGGTAGAAAGCAGGATAATCCAGTAGTCCGAGGAGAAAACTTCACTTGGAAAAAAATTGCTAAATTTAATGCTAACACAAAGTTTTTCCAAACCACAATTCCATTTTAAAAGAGAAGCGGCTTTCCATGTGAATGTAAGCAAATGAGAATCAGAACATGCAATGTAGAAATTTAAATAATATGTATTGTTTTATGATTATTCTGTACAGTACTGATTTCTGAGTCTAGCTTCACATGTTCTGCCGTTAATAGAAGAATCTGTTTCTGACTGTTGCTAAGCCATTCTCCTTGGAGAACAGTCTTCACAGCAGCGTCACTGTGTGGATTTTTCTACCTGGGCTTGAATAGCACCGTCTACAATAGCTGGCCCTTCAGCCATGTGACATGTCTTATCTGTAAGAGGCATTTAAAAAAGAAAACCTTTTAACTTCGTGAAGTGCTTTTTTCACATCACATTAAGAAACCCAAACCACGGCAACAAAATGTCTTACCATTATTCTGCTCCTGAGGAATCTGTACAAGCCTCTCTTTGGCTTGGCAGCTGGCTGACAAGTGCTGTCTTCCAGATTGAATGACTCAGATTCTTCATTTTCACTTTCGTTGATGTCCTTGAAACATTCGGACTCGATCATCTGCATCCATGGAGGGGCAGGGCAGAAGTCGGGGAGACGCCGAGATCAGTCCACTGCCTCCAGCCCAGCGCCACTCCAGCCCCGGCCTCTATTCTTGCTTGCCCTGCCTCCTGGCCTCTTCCTGGGGAGGTAATGTGGCCTCCCTCCGTGACAGGGCCGGCCAGCCCTGCTTAGGAAGCTGGACTCAGAGCCAGATGCCCCATCGGACCCAATGGCCGCCTTCTGTCTACCTCCTGTGAACGGACCAGGGCAGCTGCTGTGAATAATTTTACCTCTCACCACACACACACACACCCGCGCCACTTCTCTTTCGCCACCAGAACTGGTGTGAACTGGCCGTGCTGACCAGGGCAGTACCTCGTTCTGCCAGGGGATGGAGACACACCCCGTAACAAACTGGCGGTAGAAGGCTTGGTCGGAGCTGTCCAGGTGCACGTCCTTCACCGTGGAGAACTGCCGGATGTCCGGGACGTCCTTGCAATAGATCGCACGCGGCTGCGCACCGAGAACAAGGAGGCGCGGGCTGTGAGGTCACCGGGCCCCGGTTTCCTTCACCGCTGAGGACACAGTGCATGTGGAGTCGAGGCCTGAACACCCCCTCTAGGCCTGGTGCCAGCCGCGCCCCTCATGTGAAGCACTGCTGACCCCTTCCCCGGTCACGTTCGGTCAGAGTCACAGACCCATGGACACCGACCAGCCAGCACCCTCGCCCACACACACCTGGAGAACCCACACGTCCCTTTCCTGCAGTGGACGACGGGTTACAGACAGCTGTGGTGAAGGGGGCGGCCAGGTGCTCTTGTGGGAACACAGAGGGGCAGGATGGAGGCCCTTGGCCCTGGACCCTCAGCCCTGCCTCTGACCCTCGGCCTCCTTCGTGTCCAGTGTCGAGCGCCCGCCTAATCTAAGCGAAAAACGACAGGCCCCAGGCCCCATCTGAGCTCATCTCAGGCCTCCCACCGACGCAGGCAGCCCCTCCGGGACAGGGCCTGGCTCTGCAGTTCTCAGGTGCAGGGGTCAGGAGGCAGGCGGGGCATGGCAGCGAGGAGGAGAGCACAGCAGGCTGCGGTGGGGCCGGGCCCGGCTCACGCGGGACACCCTGCAGCTCTGAGAACACACAGCACGCGAGTGTGACAACCAAAGAAGTCACACTCCTGATGTCACTGGTCGGAACTTCTCTGAAAGCAGCTGTCACCACACGGTGGGGACACAGTCCAAGGGAAGGCTGGCAAGGACTGGACCCAGCCCAAGGCTCAAAACCCATACTGCCCCCCATTCATATGAAAGTACCTGACATGTCACCATCGGATTCTGCGGCCACCCGGCCCCCACGGGTCCTCTGGTGAAGTTCAAGAGAACCCTCAGAACTGTCCAGAGCCTCTGCCCTCTGTGTCTTAGCACCACGCCACCATCATCCCTCCTGCCTCAGAGACGACTGTCTCGGGCAGGCCAGCTCTGCCCCAGGCGGCCCCAGGGCCTGGTGGAAAGGAGGTTTTTGAGACCAGCGGTCCCATCTGAAGTCCCCACTGGTGCCCTGCTCCTCCTGTAACCGTCTCACTGAGCTCTGTGCTGCTGGAGGGAGCTCCGCCTCAGCAGAGGCCTGGCCATGCCGTCCTCCCGTGCCGACACCACAGCCGTGTCATCAGTGCGCAACCGGCACTCGTTCAGGGAAGAAGGTGCCCGTGTGAGACACACGGGTCTGGGCTGAGTCCCGACCTGTGCTGCCACAAACACCGCACCCCGCGGACCGCCTCATGTCCGCCTCTGCAGAGCATCCTGCAGCAGGCTCCCAGCACGGCGTCCAGCTCAGGCGCAGTCTGTTCATGCCCGTGTCCACCCAGCACTGGCGCGTGCCCGGCCCGTAGCCCAGTGCCCATCTGGACCCCCCAGCGCGCACACGTGACCCTGCCAGGGTCCTCGGTGTGGACAGGACCTCTGGGACACTGCTGGGGAAGCGAGCACGCCAGCACTGACATGAGAAAGGGACGCTGGCTTTCCAAATTGGGCCCAGCACAACAGCTCCCGCAAAGACGGGTGGCAGGAAGAAGGGCGACCAGAGAGGGCACCGTCAACATTCACAGGCAAATCCACGGAGTGGCTGTCAAGAAGTGTGCCCCTCGGGTCCTCAGAGACATCAGGAAGTTTGCTGTGAAGGAGATGGGAACTGCAGATGTGCGTACGGGCACCAGGCTCAACAAAGCCTTCTGGGCCAAAGGAGTAAGAAATGTCCTGTACTGTGTCCGGGTGCGGTTGTCCAGGAATCGTAACGAGGACGAAGATTCACCAAACAAGCTCTATACGTTAGTCACCTACGTACCTGTCACTGCTTTCAAAAATCTACAACTAGTTAACGTGGACGAGAACTCACTGCTGATTGTCAAAGTTACAAAACCGCAAAGAAAAAAGAAAAAAAAGAAAGGGACACCAGTAACAGGGCCTTGCAGGGCTTGCCGAGGAGGTGGTGCTGAGGTTTCCGAGAAGGGCAATGACACAGGCTTCGCTCCACCAGCAGTGACAGCCCACGGGGACACGAGGCCCAAAGCCCGAGCGCTGCGGGGACAGCCTGTGAGGACAGGTCTGGGGTAGTGTGCGAGGGGGGGAGAGAGGAGCCAGATCCAAGGGGACCCAGGCAGAGGCCACACTCCGCCGGCTGTAGCCGGTGACACGGAGCCGCTGGCGCGAGGCCCCCCTTCTCCGGGACCCGTGCCACTCCCGGGGCTGCTCAGCACTTACGTCAGGGCAGAACGGGGGCTCGACCATGTGCACTTCCAGCCTCTTGAAGTTAATGTCCTTGAACACAGGGTGCTGTCTCACTGCGGCTGCGCCATCAGCCTTGCAGCCCAGGCGCTGCTTGGGATTCTTGGTGAGTAACTGTGCAGGAAGCAGAGATGGAGTCAAAAAGAAACGCAAAAAATCTGCATAACAATCACCGAAGGTCCAGGGTGGCAAAGAGCACCTGCACTAAACAGCCACTCCATGCCCTGACCAGTGCAGCTCTGTGGGTTGGGCGTTGTCCCACAAAGGGAACGGTCACTGGTTCAATTCCCACGTATACCTGGGTTTGTGGGTGAGGTCCCAGGTTAGGGCACGTACGATCGATGTTTCCCTTGCTCCCTCCCTTCCCCGTCTCTAAAAATAAATAAATCAAATCTTTTTAAAAAAGAAAAATAGCCCCAGCTGGTGTAGCTCAGTGGATTGAGCACAGGCCTGCAAACCAAAGAGCTGCTGTTCCATTCCCAGTCAGGGCACATGCCTGGGCTGCGGGCCACATCCCCACTAGGGGGCACTCTAGAGGCAGCCAAACACTGATGTTTCTCTCCCTCTCTTTCTCTTTCCCCTCCCCATCTCTAAAAATAAAATCGTTAGAAAAACAGGCACTCCAATTTCAAAGTATTGACCAAACTTCATTAGTTCAGTTCATTAATTCAGATTTTACTACTTTAGAATATGTGATGCTTCAAAAGGCAGGAAACAAAAGATCTTTGAGCTGTCAGTAAATAAGGAGTTGGCTAAGTAAACCCTTACCATGAAAAGTGAGGGGAATTTTTAAAAAGAAAACTGCTGAGTGCTTCAGAGATACCACTTGAATGCTAAATTACATTTATACTTAGAAACCATTTAATCTATTAAGTAGATCACTAGGGGTCTCGGCTATACACACATGTAGCAAGGCTAGTTCTAGGAAGTGAATATTCTGAAAATTAATAGAAATTGCCTCTTTTAAAGGTATTCCTTCCTAAGGTGTTTAGAATTGTCAGACACTCACAAAGGCCTTCCTCCGCAGTTACAGTCGATCAGAGAGACCTGGCTGTGCTCAAAGCAGCACAGGAAAGACCCAGAGCTTGAGAACACAGCACAGACGGGGGCTCAGCTGTGCCTGCTGCTTCTCTGCGCCGCAAAGGCAGAGAGAACCGTGAGGCCTAAGTAATACTGACCGTCTGGCCCCTCCCAGAAAAGTCTGCTGACCCCTGGCCAGACTCACGGCCAGCACCCACTGCTTTTCTGAACATAAATCAAAGGCCAAGGCACATTCTGTTTTCAGCTTATCTGCTTTTTACTATAGTTATTTTTTAAAGATTTTATTTATTTATTTTTAAACAGAGGGGAAGTGGGGGAGAAAGAGGAAGAGAAATATCAGTGTGTGGTTGCACTCGTGCGCCCCCATCGGAGATCTGGCCTGCAACCCAAGGATGTGCCCTGACTAGGAATTGAACCCACAACTCTTTGGTTTGCAGCCTGTGCTCAATCCATTGAGCTACACCAGGTAGGGCTACTATAGTTATTTTGATGTTTGTTAGTTTTAGACCTGCCACAAACCCGGGAGCTCCTAGGGGCAGCTCTCTTTCTGATTCATAGTTGTACATTCCTGCAGCCCCATCAGAGTGTAGCAAGCACACAGTCAGTATTTACCAATGCACATAAACCACAGCTTGGACAGCATGTTACTAAACAAGCAGGCGCCGACTGAACCCTGTCGGCCCCAAGCGGAGTGAGTGGGAAGGCCCCGATCCCACCGCTCAGTGACAGGCCGCTGGCACATAGCACCTGTACACTGAAACGGAAGGACAGGGAACCTGAACTAATGACTCTCCAACCACTGTCAACTCCTGTGACACTGATGCACTTCAGTATCGGGTGTGCCTGCCAGGGACTCCAACATGCCACCTCCCCGGGGGCCTGGTCCTCCGTCCCGACCCTGCCACTCCGTGGGTCACACCTGGACTCTTCGTGACAAGCGAGCCCTTCTCTGCCTCATTTCAAACAGCTTCCTCTCTGCATGTTCCCCAGTGTCACTACTCTGGCAGGACGGAACCATGATGCCAACAAGCTGTGGCTCGCGTGACAGGAGCATGACACGCAGTCAGCCCCCTTAATTTAAATCCACACGAGCCTTTGACGCTCCCAGGGTCACCCTCAGCTCCTTCACCTCCTCCAGCCACACCTCCCACAGCTCCCTGCGCCCGACGACCTCTGAGAACCGAAGCCACTGAAGAGCAGTCACAAGCCCCGCTGCACAAGCGCTGCCACGCAGCACCGACTCACTCTCTCCGGGCACCCGCCCTTCTCCCGCCCCGCAGGGCCTGGGCGCCCCAGGTGAACCCTGCAGGCGCCACCTCCCTATTCAGCTGGGAGCTGGCCTCTCATCCGCCTGTGACTGCCCCCTCTCCGGAACGTCGTCAAAGCCCTGGCTGGTTTCCCTCCGTCCATCCTTGCAGTCTCTTCCAGCACATCCCCCTCAGAACCCTGCCTTCCCAGGGCCCCACGAACCCCTCTCCCTTTCCCCCAGTGCCAGGCAGTCCCCACCACCCCTGCAGCAGAACAAGTCCCAGGAAATGGGGTCCGTGCCAGCTCTGCTCACTGCTGGGTCCCCCACGCCTGGGACAGTCCCACAGGTGATGCTCTCAGTGCTTGCCCAAGGAAATGAGTGAAGAAATGTGCACAGAGCACCTGGGTACCAGCTGCCGTGACAGAGGGCTCCTTCCACCCCTTTGTGCCTGTGCAGTCACGGACCCCGAGCGAACGAAAGGGGCTCCTGTGCACCCCGAGGGCATGTGGGGGCAAGCCTGACCGCGCCCCAGCAGGCTCATCTCCCCACCTCGACACGGCCTTGCCAGGCCCCTGACCCCTGGAACTCGGGCGGGCCCATGGCAGGCCCGTCAGGGTGACGACAGGCCGGTCCCTGGCAGCCAGCTATAGGGAAAAGAAACATGGGCGAGAGCAAAACCTCGCGGCTCCCAAGCACGCTGAAGGTTCCCCTTTACTTCCAGTTTCACAGGAAGCTGGGGGAGGGGGGTCACGAGGCCCAGCTGCACCCTGACAAGACGGGTGTGGCCTTGGTGCCGCCCCTCCTCCCGCCGGCAGCATCTCCGAGAAGGCAGACAAACCATGAACTGCACTCCGATTTGCTCTGCCTCATCAGAAACCCAGTTACGTCCTTTTCCCAGATGGCGTCCGGACCCTCCCTACAGCCCTGTCTGCCTTGAGAGGGGGCCCACGGGCATCGGGGTCAGGGCGTCAGGGTCAGGACGCCGCGGGCAGGGCCGCTGGCGGCCTCTCCCAAGCCCCTGAGACGCTCGACCCCCCGCCCACCCGGAGCCTGACCCACCATCCTGCAGACGGACTTGGCGTCCTCCGAAAACTTCTCGGAGTACTCCTCGGTGTCCTTCCTCACGCGCCGCTCCACCTCCTCCCGCTGGACCTTCTCTTTGAACTTTCGGAATGGAGAGTGTCCCTGAATCATTTCGTATATCAGACAGCCGAGCCCCCACCAGTCAGGGCTGAACGCATAGTTCTCGTTGGCGACGACTTCAGGAGCTGCGTAACAAATACAGGAAATTGAGTTAAATCCTGTTTTCCATTTCTTGCCACCAATTCCAGACAACACACTGTGATGTAACGTTCGTCGTGACATGGACGGACCCAGGAACGGCGCTGAGCGAAAGAACCAGACCCGGAGGCTGACTCGTGCACAGCTGCGCTCTGAAGCGGGCAGCCTCGCCGAGTGCTGGGGACAGAAGGCAGACTGGCCGCGGCAGGGCCGGGGCGGGAGGTGACAGACGGGGAGCGACTGCTGATGGGCACGGCGGTTCTCACTGAGGTGACGAAAATGTTCTGGAACGGGGTGGTGGTGGTGGTGGCACACTGCCCGGAATATTCTGGAATCCGCAGGACGGCGCACTCCCGACTGCTGGGCTTTACAGGGTGTGAGTCACGTCTCACCACGGCTGGCACCCGAAACGGCACCGTGCGTGAGCGTGAACCGAATCCCTCGGGATGACAGCAGGGAAGGGAGCTCCCTCCATGCACACGGGACCGCAGCCCCGGGCACCCTCGGCGCCCCGGGCAAAGGCCTCCATTCCCAGTGTAGGAAGCCCGCAGCGGCAGGTGACGGCAGAAACAGAGGGTCATGCGGACTGCCTCAGGAGGCCACCCTGAGGTCAGGCCGGCTTCCCAGCCAGAGCTGTGAGGTCACTGCTCTGGGGCCGACCCGAGGCTTCGGAATAGCCAGGGGACACAAGTTCATGAGGGGTCTAGAGGTCAGGGTGCACGGGGGTGGCAGCAGCAGAGTGGGGAGGCTTGCCCAGTCGCAACCCTGCCTTCAGGGAGCCGCGAGGCGTCCACAGGCCTCGGTCCCACCTAGGAGGGGAGCAGACGGGAGGACTTCAAACGCCACACCTGTGCCTCGGGCAGGACTGACTCCAGGTGTGTCTGCACTTGGGTTTCTCTGGGTTCTGAGGACCGGGCGCCCAGACAGGAAGCACAAGGGCCGCCGAAGGGGTCTTCTACGTACCCATGTAGCCGACCGTGCCGACTCTTCCTCGAACCGTCTCGCCTTCCGGGACCTCCAAGGCTAGACCAAGATCAGAGATCCGGATGTGTCCTGCGTGTGTGCAAACACAGGACACACATCACAGGGGCACATGCTGCCGCGCGAGCCACACAAAACGGGAAGGAGCGTCTGCAGACACGGATGGGAAGGCCAGCAGCCCCGCTCAGACACGCTGAAATCTCAAATCACGGCCGACGTCCCCACACTCACACCACCCAGGGCGCTCCGTCCCACTGGCGGCAGGAATGAGACCCACCCCCGGTCGGTGATCGGGAGGCCCCTCCTCCTCAGACCGCCAGCGGGCAGCCCTCCGGGCACCGAATCGGCTCCCGTCTGCATCGCGCTCGAGGCCGGAAGACGGACCTGGGACGCCCACCACAGATCCCATCGGGCCCCGAGTGCGTGCCCGTCCCTGAGGCCGGAGGTGAAGGGTGAGAGCGGGCTCCGGAGCCACGCGGCCTGGGTTGAGTCCCGGCTCTGCCTCTCGCCGGCACATCTCGGCTTCCTCCTTCCACAGAATTCCCTCGACAACGCGGTTTTCTGTGCTTTCTCTTTAAGTAGTGCACACACATGTCGTGAAATTTTAAGTTCCTTTGTTTCATTTTTCTTTTAAGAAGCAATTTTTATACTGAGAAGTGAATGGTAAAGCAACTGAAAAACTGACAAAAACTCCGAATTTGAGAACGTGACCTGTGGGTGGGATGCAGGGAAGCAGGCAGCCCCGTCCCTGCCGGAGAGGGTGCCACCCCGCACAGCGCCCTCGGGAGGAGTCTGGTGGGACTGCGCGTGGATCTGCCCTTCCACCTAGCACCCCACGTCTGTGACTCCGTACCAGGCAGCCGGGCCAGGGACCCGGAGACCCCCACTCAGCGTGGGAGAGTGATCTCTGCCACACATCTTAAAAGCAAAGTGGAGAAAACCATTGTATGCTAATGTCATTAGGAACCAACATTCTCAGCATTAGGAGAAAAAGCAAACGTGAAATAAAGACGTTAAGTGAAAACTGGGAATATCAATATGAACCCATGATGAATATGTCCTTAGAAAAGACAAGACAAGACACGTCTTCTCTGTCCACTGAAAAGGCCTAGGAAGGTCGCCCGTCAGCAGCAGCGCCACCGCGGCGCCCAGCCGGGGCTCACGACGCCGCTTTGCGCCCAGAAGTCCAGGGCCCCCTGGCTCCAGGCTCCAGGCCCCAGCACACGTGCAAGGCAGCCCCGCACATCGCCGCGGCAGCGAGCAGGGGAGGCCCCCAAGTCTGCCGGACACCCGGGGCCCGGATGGGGGCTCTGAGCATCTGAAAGAATGACTGCCATGGACTGAGACACACCGACGTGCTGAAACCCGCCAGCTCATCGCGACAGCAGAGCAGAAGGACAAACACTTCTTGGTCATATGGAAAGTGACAGAGAACTAACACCATATTCCGAGAAGTGGCAGCAAAGGGAGGTCATGTTCAAGTGCTCCCTCGATTTTCCTGAGAAACACGCAAAGAAGTGCTGACAACGCAAAGTTCTTTTCACAGATGAACCCCAACAAGCGAGCGTGGAAGGAACGAGGGAAGTAGCGCGTCACCACACGCCCCCGTGGCGCGAGGGCCCCCCACGCGGACCGTCAGCCATTAACCCAGCGGCTGCCTGCGGGAACTGCATGGGGAACAGAGCAGCTACCGCACCACGGGTCAGCCTGAACGCCTCGAAAAGGGAGACCCCACCCTCGCCGGGCGGCTCAGCGCGCTGGAGTGTTGTGCCATACACCAAACGGCTGCGGGTTCCGTCCCCGGTCGGGCACCTGTGAGGGGCAACCGATCGCTGTTCTCTCTCACATGGGTGCTCCCTCTCTCTCCCTCTCTCTCTCTTTCTCAACTCAATAAACACATCCTGTGGTGAGCGGGGGAGACCGTGTCACCCAGACTCTGCTCTTAGAGGACCGTGCACCCGCTTGTGTCCGTCATCCTCTCTGACTGTGCTGACCGGCTGGGCCCACATTCCCCTTCTGTGCCCGGGTCCCTCGCAACACAGTCTGCACGTTGGGCCGGACAGGCTCACTTACCTCGATCATCGAGCAGGATGTTCTCAGGCTTTAAGTCTCTGCGAAGGAAGAAATGACAGCAAAACTCAGTTATTTAGAAGTCAGTTCCGTGAGCCCTGGCTGGTGTGGCTCAGTGGTTGAGCGCTGACCTGCAAACCAAAAGGTCGCCGGTTCGATTCCCAGTCAGGGCACGTGCCTGGGTTGTGGGCCAGGTCCCCAGTAGGGGGCGTGTGAGAGGCAGTCATACATTGATGTTTCTCTCCCTCTCTTTCTCCTTCCCTTCCCCTCTCTAAAAAATAAGTAAATAAAATCTTTTAGAAAACAAAAAGGAAGTCAATACCGTGATCCATCAGCAGCCCATGGAAATGACCGGAAGTCTCTGCACTGTGAGCAACGGCAATGACAGACAACACAACCACGCTTTGTGGGTCAAGTGAGGAGCCCTCCGTGCCGTCCCATCTCCAGCTGTCACGCGGAAGGACAAGGAGCCCACAGGCAGCGTTCACCTGACCACAGCGCAGGACGGGCCTCTCTGCGCAGACGCAGAGCTCGCGGAAGACCTTCAACACTGAACGCGCGCCCAGGCGTCGGAACGGAGTCTGTGCGTGTGGCCACAGTCTCCCTCTGAAGCACCGAGGGAAGCAGCGGGATTCCGGGGGGGAGGAAAACAGACGTGAGCCCGCCGTCTTCCTGCACAGGGCCCCAGCTGCGCGTGCAGAAACCCCAGGGGTGCACACCGGACTTCTGAAGCCAACGGCAGAGTTCCGCGAGGGCACCGGGCCACTCTGCTGGAGCGGATGGCGTTTGTGTGTGCTCGCAGTGGACACCCAAAACTGAAGTTAGGGCAGTAACTGCACTGGAAATAGATTAAAACATGGAAGAACAGACTCAACAAAAAAGTACAAGACTTACACACTGAAAACCACAAAACACCGCTGAGAGAAGTTAAGGAACATCTAAGTAAATGGGAACATATCAGAAGATTCCGTATGGCTAAGACATCATTATTCCCAAATCCATCCACAGATTCAGTGCAAACCTTCGCAGGCAAAAAACGTCCGTTTCAAAAACTGACAAGCTGATCTGCACACGTCCATGGAAACACCAGGTGAGGACCCAGAGTAGCCAAAGTCATCTTCAAAATGACCAAAGTCAGAATCAACACGTCAGGTGACAAGTGCAGGCGGTGGAGGAATGGGCACGTTCTTCCCACAAAGCTACAGTAATCCAGACGGCGTGTTCTTGGCAGGAGGACAGACAGACCAACGGACAGAACGGAGAGCTCGTGGTAAAGCCCGTCTACAGCCCGGCGGCCTCTGACACAGGTGCCGGGCGGGCCAGGGAGGGAACGCCGTGTTGCCGACAAGGAGGGCTGTGACACGGACTCCTGCCCACCCGACTGCGCTCACAGTTAGCTCAGGATAGCGTCACTGTTTAAAGACTCCATTCACTTACTTTCCAGAGAGAAGAAGGGAGGGAGAAAGAGAGAAGCATCGATCAGGTGCCTCTCGTGCGCCCCCTACGGGGGACCCGGCCCGCAACCCAGGCATGAGCCCTGCTCAGGAATCCAGCCGGCGACCCGTTTGGTTCTCAGGCCAGAACTCAATCCACTGAGCCACTCCAGCCAGGGCTGAAGATTGATTTTAAACCTAAAAGTAAAACTATGAAACTCTTAGAAGAAAACACTGGACAAAACCTTCATGCTATTGGGTTGGACATAGATTTCTTAGCTATGTCACCAAAAGTGTGATTGATTAAAAGAAAATTTATAAATCGTACTTCATTAGAGCGCAAAGCTTTTGTACTTTCTAAAGAGACTATTAAGGAAACAAAAGGCAGGCCACGGACTGTGAGACAATACTTGCAACTTTTATATCTGGTTAAGGACTTGTAAGCAGAACATATAAAGAATTCTTTCAGCTGAAGAAGGCAAATAACCCACATTTAAAATGAGCAAAATATCGGAATAGACACTCCACCACAGAATGTACAAGAACGGCCGACAAACCCACGGAAAAGGGCTTGATAGCGTCAGTCATGGGGAGATGCAAATCAAAGCCGCCCCAGGTGCCACTTCGCCCCGCCAGGGGGGCCGGAGTCCACACGTGTCAGGTGACAGGTGTGGGAGGTGGGGGATGGGCACCCTCGAGGGAACGTAGAATGCAGCCACTGCGGAAGACAGGTTGGAGTTTTCCTGGAAAGACCAACGTAAATGTCCCCATGACCAAAAAATGCACCGCACGGGCATCTACCCGAGAGCACCGAAAATGTGCATCCGCACCGAGACTCCCACGCAGGGTGGCCGGGCTCCTGCGGAAGGCAGAGCTTCCAGCACACGGACCGACCCGGTCCCTGGCGAGGAGCCAGCCTGGGCTTCTCCGGCCCCTCCCCCATGGGTTACCTGCTGTGTGTTTTTCTACTGTTTCCTTCATTGCTAGAAAACACAATGAAATTGAAAACTTTTTTCTTAAAATGGTGAAAAGATTCCCTCCACGCTCTTAGTGATCACATCCATCAGCTAGCTGTCGCTGGTCTGTTTCTGGTGAAGACACTGACGCTCTCCTCTCTGAGCTCACCTCCACCGCACGGCTCGGGGTCGCCGCCTCGCAGGGTCCCCGCCTCAGTCCTCAGACCTCACTCGCCGCAGAGCTGGGCACCAGCCCTTCTCCAGCCTCCCCCACGGCCCCACCCCTGCCCCCGCCCCTGGCAACTATATTTCTACACGGTTTCTAGGAGCCTGATCTTTTTTATTTTTTAAAGATTTTATTTATTCATTTTTAGAGAGAGGGAAAGGGAAGGAGAAAGAGAGGGAGAGAAACCTCAGTGTGTGGTTGCTTCTCGCACGCCCCCTGCTGAGGACCTGGCCCGCAGCCCAGGCCTGTGCCCTGACTGGGACTCTGATTTTTTTTTTAGTTGTACAGACAAGCGATGCCATGCAGCCTTTGTCTTTGTGCCTGACTTATGTCACTCAGCGCAACGCTCCTGTGCCCACCCACGCGGTCGTGAACAGCGGGCAGGGCCCGGGAGGGGGCCAGCTCGGGCCTGTGCTGCAAGCTGACCCACCGAGGGCAGGCTTGGCCAGTGACCGTAGAACGTAAGGAACCATCCCAGAGCCCATGTGGTGGCCAAGTGGGAGGGGAGGACGGGACGAGGGACACCCAGGCCCTTGGGGTTTTAGGGGACAGGCCGAGGCCGGCAGGGCCCAGCAGGGAGCCCACAGGGGGTCAGCGGATGAGCCCGGGGGCGCCGCCCGCCCAGGTCCTGGGGGAGAACAGCCGCAGCCGGGCTCCAGCACCCCCGGGCGGCTCAGGGCTCCCACCAGGCTGAGTCTGACGAGCAAGCTACTGGAATTTCCTGCACTAAGTTCCAAGGTGTGGAAATATGGAAATGCATGTAATTTTAAGACGTTTAACTGTTATGCTGTTTCACCAGGACAGAGTCTGCGGCCCTTAGCAGAGCTGCCGGAACGTCTAAGCATCCCGAAAGCAGGCTCCTCTCGTGCTGAGCAGCACTGCCGAGTCTGATCCACTCAAACAAAAACCGCTTCCTGCAGCCGGAGCAGGCCGGGAAAGGGGCCCAGGCCCACGCCGCCCGGCCCCGCCGCCAACAGCCGGCCTCCGGGCGCACCTGTACACGATGCGCTCCCTGTGCAGGTCCTCCAGGCCGCAGCACAGCTCCGCCGCGTAGAACAGGGCCCGCCGCTCCTCCAGCCCGGGGCCGCCCAGGCTGCAGATGTGGAACTTCAGGTCCCCGCCGTCCATGAGCGTGAGCACCAGGCACAGGCAGTCCTTGGTCTCGTACGTGTAGCAGAGCCCCACCTGCGGAGGCAGCGCCGGGCACAGACACGGCCCTGCTCACTCCCCGGCCAGCGCCCTGCCGCGCACGCGGGGCTCGCGACCAGGACGCCCGGCTCCCTGTGCTCCGGGGACAGCACACCCACGTCCGGGCCCCCGGGCAGCTCCGCTCCGAGGGGAGGGAACTTGCCATGTCCGAGTGGGCAGGTGGCAAACTCCCCAAAGACACTGGGGTCCCGACCCCAAAGCCGTGCTTCCAGAACCCCCACAGCCGGCCTCGGCGTGCACCGCACCCCACGCCCAGCACCCACGCAGCCGCGGCGGGCGGAGGCGGCCTCTTCCCGGGTTTGGCTGCAGGGTGTGCACACGCAAACACGGGTCGTCTCATACTGTTCGCATCCGTGTCACCCACCGGAACCTCTCTTGCACGCTCCAGGCTCTCGCCTACTTTGCTACTGGTGTGTGTGTGAGTTCTCTGTCTCACGCACGCGTGTCCACACTCACACACACCCCGCTAGGGCTGTGGCTGGGCTGTGCTGAATTCATCTAACCGCCCGCCAGCCTGGGGGAGAGCTGGCACCGTCGCAGCACCGAGGCCTCCGACCCCGGACGGGCGCCCTCCGCCTGCTCCGGCCCCGGTCATCTCTCGCACCGGTGTTCCATAGGTCCCAGTGCAGAAGTCTCGCACGCTTCCCCTGCCTGCCCAGATGCTGGTGTTTCCGGATGCCACCGTAAACGGTCCCAATTAAAACTTCCATGTTCCAATGGTGGCGAGTATCACACTTAGGAACTGGGCCGACTTCCCGTCAGTCGCCCAGAAAGTCCTGCGCTGCGGGCCAGGGTGGAGGTGGGGACGAGGGCGGCAGCTGACACAGGACAGGGCAGGGCCCTCATCAGCCACACCCGCACCCGGGGGACAGCGGAGTCAAGGACGGACTGGCCAGCGCAGGAACCAAAACGCTCCATTCAAGTTTCCAGAGCCGACACGCTGACACGCTGAAGGCAGCTCCGAGCCGAGCCCAGATGATTACAGGTTTCCTGACTATCAGACACACACACAGCCCCGCTATCACAGGGAGATGACGGCCAGCCACTGTCTGGTACATCTGTCCCCAGCACAAAGCAGCTGACCTCAGCCCCCGGAACCGCAGGCCTTGGGGGAAACGGCTCCAACACTCCACAAACCACCTCTCTCCGCCTTCCGCCAGCCCTTCTCACTGCAGTAGGTGCTCGGGGAACGTGCCGTTAGGTGAGGAGAAACCAGTTCAGAGGGGCCTCACCGCAGCCCCCGCCCCCTGCAGGCAGAACCCGCAGTTTCCTACGACTCTGGGACTCGCCCACTGGGGGCCGATTCCAGGTGTCCGACAGACGACAGAGGCGGAAACAGACGGGGCCCAGGGAGGACAGTGCCTCCAGGCAGGCCAGCAGGGCGCCCCAGGGTCCGAGGGCTGCCCCCCGGGTGGGCGGGCAGCTAGCCAGCCAGGCAGGCGGGAGTGGGTGTGAAGAGTAACTGCCAGGTCAGAGATGGGGGGCAGCCGGGTTTGGAACAAACCGCAAGTCCCCGGCAGGATCGCCACTGGCTCGCATTCGTGCCCAGTAAGAACTGAGCGAGAAGAAAAGAGGGCCGGGCCCGGCACTTCCCCTGAATAGCGCCAGACACCAACCCCCACGCAGCAGCGCCCAGGGCCGGAAGGGCTGGGGCGCTGAGAAGTGGGGCGCAGAGCGGCCCGCCCCCGGGAGCCCACCGCGAGGGCGGGGCGGACACTCACGACAAACCGGCTGTGCACCTTCTGCAGGATCCTCTTCTCGTTGAGCGCCATGGCCTCGCCTCTCCTCCTCTTTATCCTCTTCTTCTCCAGCTTCTTGCAGGCGTACATTTTCCCTGTAGCTCTCACTTGACAGGCACAGACCTCGTTTTAAAAAGGAAAAGGAAAGGTCACGTGTGCCTAGCGTTTCCCAGGCTACGACGGAGAGAGCACGTGGTCCGAGAGACCCGCTGAAGAGCAGCAGCTGCGCTGCACGAGCCAGGACCACGGGCGGGGACACCCGGCCACGCTCGGCGCGGGCCCCCTGCCCTCCGCTCCCTCCGCCGCCCGGGGAGCAGAGCCCCCCGCAGCCCCAACGCGGGGCCTCTGGGACCTGTCTACGCGTGACCGTGCGTGACCGGCCGGCCCATACGCCTCCCCCGTCTTCTCCCTCGCTGTACGAGAGCGAAAGTTTTAGAAGCTAAATAAAGTCTTGATTTTTCAAAAAAATTCAAGAATATAAGAAAATATATTTCATAGAATTCATGCCCATTCATACATTTATTCTACTAGTTTTAAAGCTGTATTTATAGATTACTTAACTTTACATCATAAAAATTTTCAAACTAACATCTCAAAAAAGTGGAGAGAGAAGTAGAAAGCCCCCAGGCTCTGGGCATCAGCGGACAGCGGACTCCCACCCACGTCTCTCTCACACACACACACCACCCTCCCACATCCCTTACACACCTATTGCACAGCCACACACACAGATTACTTTGCAAGCAAATGCAGAGCGTGATAAAATTTTACCCAGCAATAAAATAACTGACGGCAAAACAGAAAGTTCATGATGGGAAGTATTTACAGTATTAACAAGGACAGTGACCAAAAGCTCCCCTGAAAACTCCGAGACGACCATGGTCAGTGTGCCGCTGGACAGTCCTGGTGCCCCTTCACCCACAGACGTGCAGGACTGTGCCCCACCCCACCCCCGGCTCTGAGGGGAAATGGGGCCCTACACTGTCTGTCGGAGAGACAGCATTTTACAGCCCCCGCCGCCCGTGCAGTGAGCCTAGTGGCTCACTCAGCACCAACGCCCCCAGCACACGACCGTGCCAGAGCGTGCTCAGCCCCTCTCCTGCCGTCAGGCCTGCGTGCAGACCGAGCGCGTGTCCTCGCCGAGGACTCGGGCGGGCCACCCTGGGGAGGGCGGGCAGGTGGGGAGGGAGACACCGGCCCGCACCTGCGGCCGCACACCGATGACGTCCAGAGAACAGAGGCCACAGGCTTGCAAGTGAGGAGCGGGAATGCGACCTCAGGCCCGCCCAACCCACGGGTGCGCGCTCTCTCCCTACACGGCGCCGCCCCCAGGCCCCGCAGGCAGGGACACCCCCCCAGGCCCCGGCACCCCGCTTGCCTCGGGACCCTCGAGCCTCCGGGGAGGGCTCAGAGCGCAGGTGAAAGCATCGCTGTGGACGAGACCTAGGTCCTTTCGAAGCTGCTGGCGGAGGCGTCAGCTCCGGAGGAAGGAAGTGCCCCACAGCAGCGGCCCCCACCCTTTGTGGCACCAGGGACCGGTTTCCGGGGAGACAATCCCTCCACGGACGGGGTGGAGGGTGGTTTCGGGATGATGCAGGCCCAGCACACTCAAGCTCCCCCCTCCTGCTGCGCAGCCGGTTCCTCACAGGGCCAGCTGGTCACCGGTCCGAGGCCCGGAGCTGGGGGACCCCCACCCTACGGGACCTGGGCCCAAAGGGCCCCGAGGCCGTGTGCAGGAGGGTCCAGGGCTCCTTCTAAACAGGCACTGGGGACAGAAAAGGACTGCCCACTGCCCTCCGGGCCGGGCACGAGGAGGGCCCACCCAGGCCCCGTCTGCCAGAGCCACGGCGTCCACTCGGCTGTGTGTTTGGAAACAAATAAATGTGCTCGGCCGCTGCGAAGGGGGCGACGGCGGGGCCGGACTGCGCCGACCAGCCCACCGGCCCGCAGGGCGGTGCGGGGGAGGGGACGCTGCGGACGCCGGGCAGCGCCCTCCCGCAGGGCACTGCGTGTGGCCTCTTGGGCGGACACGCGCTCTCCGCCCCCCGGTGGTCCTGGCGCCGGGACTCCCAAACGCCTGCACTGAGGGCGGTCCCTCCAGAGAAGCACGAGGCGGTGACACGGGTCACCTCAAAACAGGGCGCGGCAGCCTCTGTCCGCCTGCCACGGCGGTCTCCGCCGGGCACAGCCGTCACACCGCAAGACCACCTCTCAGGGCCTCCCAGGTCGCACGTTCTCTGGCCCCGCTCACGCACGTGTGCGGTGCCCGTGTGTGCAGAGTGGGCGGAACAAGCGCACACAAGCTCCCCGGCGGGCCCTCCGCTCTAGACGCGGAGCAGCAGCCACGCCACTGCAGACGCAGAGCGACCGTCTGGATCAGGACAAACGGGCTGAGTCTGAGCCCCGGAGGTGGGAAAGCAACCTCTTCATGAAGCGAAGGGTAACAATAAAGAGAATGATTTCCCCCCAGATTTCCTCATTTTTTAAAAGCTTGTAGCAAAGCACCTTTTGCTTAAAGTGCAATCTTAATGCTCATGCTTGGCCGGACTGACCCAGACCCACGGCGAGGACACGCGTGCGCTGGGCAAGCCGAGGCGCCCCCGAAGGTGGGGCCTCTCGCTGCCTCGCTGTCCGGGCTGCTCCCAGCCAGCCGCACACGACTTACCTCTCCAAACCCGCCTTTCCCTAGCACTCTGTACTGTCTGAACGTTTTCTTTGTCACCGGTTGCCTAAGGAATACAAAAAAAGTTTCAGGTCCCACATCACATTGTAACTTTGAAACAGAGAAGGCCACCCACCCCTGCCCGGGCTTATGTGTGGGACCGCACTGGCTGCGGGCAGCCCGGGCCAGGGCTTCATCTGTGCCGGGGACGGGGCTGCCCCCGGGGCGGGGCGGGGGACGGTGCCGGCAGCTCCACAGCCCCCTGAGCACGCTGCGGGCGGGCGCGGAGCGGCCGGGCTGTGGCCGCTGGCGGGGAGGAGGGGCAGCCGCCCACACTGCGCCCGACCCGCCGCGGAGGGAAAGGGCGCAGCCACAGCGTGCGGCCCTTTGAAACAAAGGGAGCCTCTCAGGAGACGACCTACATCTCAAAAACACGTAAGAAATGGAGCCGGGACTATGGCCCTTCGGTAGTAACTGTGACAGTGACAACACCAGTGGCAGCTGGCGCCTTCTGAGCGCCCGCAGACCAGGGCGAGGCCCACTGAGCCCGGCCGCCCAGCAGTGTGGACCGGCAGTGGCTCCCTTCGCAGGACAAGGCCTCAGGCCCCAGCTGAGGCCGCGCAGCTGGCGAGAGGCCGGGCGGAGCCCCCCGTTACCCCGGCTGTGACCCCGGCACCAGCGCGATTCTCCAACTGCGCCCCCATGGGGCCGGCTGACGCTGAAGCAGACAGACCAGCGTCAGCCAAACGAGAAACTGAATAATGCGTCTCAGTGATTTCTGCACGGAAAGGCCGTACAGGACCCAAGGTTTCCGACGGCATTTTGACAGACGGAAAAGCACACACCCATCGGGTGCCTTAGGAAAAGTCGCTGCTTGTTTTCACTGCATCTTACATCAGGACCTACCTTTCCAGCCATTTCCACTGTAGGAATCGGGAAAAATACCGGCTGTCTTGGTATTCTTCAAATGGTTTTCCACTCAAGTAGCTGTGGACAACTCTGGAAAAAGATCATTTGCAGTCATTCCCGTGTTTCGTTGCAACGTGAAGAGCCCCGTGTGTACTGCGCCCGTGAGCCCCGCGTGTAGTGCGCCCGTGAGCCCCGCGTATGGAGAGTCAGCCACCAACACTGGTCAGTACACTGAGCTCCGCACGTCCAGAACCCCACAGAGGCTCCCACCACGACTGGGGAGAACGCGAGGGCGAGGTTCCGAAGAGGTGGGACCAGGGACCCTCCCAGAGTCAGAGGCTCTTTATGGACATCGGAGAGACGGCGACTTGAGAAAAGGATCCACCGCCCCGGCCGGGGCGGCTCGGTCGGTGGGAGCACCATCCCATAAGCTGACAGGCTGTGGGTTCGATTCCCGGTCAGGGCACGTGCGTGGGTTACGGCTCGGTCCCCGCGCAGGGGCCTGCGAGAGGCAGCCGGCCGGTGGTTCCCTCCCTCTGTCTGAAACCAGTAAGCAGGCCGCCGGGCGAGGACAGGAAAGGCTGTAGGCGGAGGACAGTGGCTGCGCGCTGCAGGCCCAGCGCTGGGTTCCTCCTCAGCTGAGGAAACTACCAGTGAAAACGGCAGCAGTTTAAAGTGCAAAGTGTGTGTGTGCGTGCACACTCGCGTGCACAGGCGTGCGTGCCTCAGAGGAAATGTGAGCGTCTGTGAACACGATGGAGAGACCGTGCAACCGCCGACAGTCACCAGGCGGCAAACGTTAGCACGTGGCACGGTCTTTCTGTTTAACAGAAACAGCACCCGACAAATGATTTCTTCAAGCAACTGTGCGACGGCCGGGCCTCTTGGGTCCTGTCTGCAGCTTCACCGCAGAGCAACGCTCCTACGCGGGGACGGACGGACCGAAGTCGCCGGCCCTTTGCCGCAGTGGCTCTCGGGTCAGCGAGTGTCCGCCGAGGGGCTGCAGGCCCGCGCTGGCCGCCGGGGAAATGCGCCCCAAGGCCCACAGGCCCCGAGGCTGGCCCGGGGCGCTCGGCACCAGGGCTCTGTGCACAGCGACACGAAGACCCCCGAGCTTTCTCAAAGCCTCCTCCTCGCAGAGGGCCCCCCGAGGCCACGCAGCTCGTGACGGCGCCGCTGCTCTGAGAGGGGGATGTGCGCCTGGCCTCGTCTTTAGACAGCGTGGCCCGCGCAGACAGGAGCCATTCGGTGCTGTGCCACGGTGCCCTCGGGAAACCCTCAGCGGTGGGCACAGAGCAGGCGCCTAAGGAGCAGCGGTGGGATGAGCGAAGGCACCCAAACGTCCTGCGTGAAACGGCGAAGGGCTCCGTGCTCGCAGCCAGACGCTTCGAAGCCGCTCTCTCCTCCGTGGACTTCCGGAGGCTGGACTCGGCCGGAGTGCCCCGACGTGGAGTTCCCTGTTCCCACCGCAAAGGTCTGGAGGAAAGGTTTTCTGGCGAGAGCCTGGGTCTGAAAAGACGCGTCGTGGGGGTCTTTTCACCTCACACACAAGCACTGTGGCGGGCCGAGCAGAGGGGCAGGCGCCAGCCAAGCCACGCCAGTGCCCTGGCTCTCCCCGCGACCGGCCTCGGCGTGGCAGCGACCCGGGTGCGACGCCCACTCTTCCCCCGCCTCCTCCTGTGAGAGCGGCCCTCGCAGCCGGGAAGGCACCCCGCCAGAGCCGCGGGCCTGCTCACCTGGCGCACTCCCCGAAGACCTCTCTGGGGGGCGTCTCCTTCAGCTGCAGCTGGCAGTCTCTCACCACGTGCGGGGGCATCTGTGGCAGCGGGGCCGCCGAGTTCTTCGGGGCGGGGACCAAGGACAGGACAGTCAGTGACCGCACAGCTGGGCGACTGAGCAGAGCCTGACACTCAGGGGAGCGAAGGAAACGAGAGCGCACGAGGCGACAGGTCGGGCGCCACCGTCACTCAGGCCAGGCTCGCTTCCCAGGGTGCCGAGCGTCGCCTTCCCCCAGGTACCAACGCAGAGCCGGGGCGGGGTCTCCCGAGATGGGGGACCCCTCGTTCACAGCGTCGGGCCCAACAGCCAGAGCTGGGCGCAGCCCAGTGTCCGTCCACGGACGGAGGGGTGAGCAAAGTGTGGTCCGTGCATCCGATGTTACACCCCCGACCTCCAAAGGGGAGGGGACTCCGACGCCTGCTACAGCGCGGCGGGCCCTGAGGGCCACGAGCTGCGGGGACGCCACGGAAGGACAAGTGCTACGTGATTCCACTCACGGGACGTCCCCGCAGCAGTCAGAGTCCAGGACAGAAAGAGCAGTGGGAGCGGCGGGCGGGGCGGGAGGGCGCGGGGCTGGTGCTCGGTGGGACGGAGCAAGGAAGCTCTGGACGAGATGGCGGTGGTTGTGCAACGTGAATGTACTTAATGGCAAGTGTTACGTGACATGTTCTTAACCACAGTCAAAAATGCAAACACACGCCAGCTCCTGTGGACTGAGTGCTGGCCTGTGAACCACAGGGTCGCCAGTTCAATTCCCAGTCAGGGCACAGCCCGGGTTGTGGGCCAGGCCCCCAGTCGAGGGTGTGCAAGAGGCAACCACACATTGATGTTTCTCTCCCTCTTTCTCCTTCCCTCCCCCTCTCTAAAAGTAAATAAATATTTAAAAAAATGCAAGCTTTCGTAAGCTCGTACACTTTTTCCTCATGCAAATGGAATGAAAACCAAGCGCAGATGCCCCCCAACTTACAGTGGGATTACGGCCAGACAAACCCACCCTGAGTTTGAAGTCGTGTGCGTCAAAAAGGCATTTAACACACGCGGGCTGCCGACCCTCGCAGCCGAGCCGCGCCCCCTGGAACCCACAGCTGGGCACCTGTCCGGGGTTCGCCTCGAGAGCCACCGCCTCCCTCCTCTTCTCTCCAGAAGCAGGAGACACGGGGGCATTTTGTCCATGTGACAGGACGTGGAAACACAGACACCACGTGCAGGGAACACAGACCACACAGCTCACCTCGGAGTGTCCGTTGCTGACCCGCGACCACGTGGCGCCACGAGAGCCAGCCAGAAGGGGCCCAGACGGGGCGTCCGGTCTGCTGCGTGCTCGCCGCCGCCACCCCCCCACCCCCAGGGTCGGAGGCTGCGAGCGGAACCCTCGTGAGCCCGGTGGGGCTGCCCGCGGTCTCGTCTGCGCCGACACCCGCACCGCCGCGCCTTCTTCAACGCCCGCCCCAGCGAGCGCTCCGCTGCTGGGGCCGTCTCCCAACGCTGTGTCCCACAGGGCAGGCTCCTGGAGCCACCGGCTCCCAGGACACGCGCAGGTTCCGTGCTGATCTTCAGGGCGAAACCGCCTCTGAAAGGCACGGAACGCTGCGCGTGCTCGCCACGGTGTCCCGCGGGCCAGCCCGCGCTCGCTCAGCCTGCTCCAGGGCTTCCGGGAAACGCAGCACGCACGGGACCAGTGTCCAGCCTCGGAGAAAACCACCCCCGGGCCGCGCTCCGGCACATGGGCCTCGCCACGAGAAGGGAGACGTGCCCCCGGAGCGCTGCTGACGGGGCGGAGCCGGGCTGCCACAGCAAAGCGTGGTTTTCTGTGGGTCGGGCGGCCACGTCATCACAGAAGTCGAACTCTTAACAGAAGCGCGCAATGAGGAAACTCACGTTTTTCCTCCAAATCACATTACTGTTATAATCAATAACGATTAACAGCCGTCATTTAAACGATCCACAACAAACGAGGCCTTTTCTCGTGACCGTTATGCCCGTGCACGGACGAGGTTTGGGGAGCTGCAGCCCCTCCCGGTGCCCACAGTGGCGGGCGGGAAGCCGAGACTGCGCCGTGCGCTCGGGACCGCCCAGACCAGCCCCTCCTGTCAACAGGTGGCGGGATGGGGGTCCCACCGGGACAGGATGGCCGCCCACCCAACCACTTCAGAGATCTGCTCGCGCGAGTACTCAGCAAACACACACTGACTGCTCTGAGCATAGGAGACAACGGACAACACTTCCACGGAGGACAAAGCCATCAAACTCCAAATCTTAAAGTTTTAAGAAATACTTCTTGCCCTGGCTGGTGTGGCTCAGTGGATGGAGCACTGGCCTGCGAACCAAAGGGTCGCCGGTTCGATTCCCAGTCAGGACACAGGCCTGGGTTGCAGGCCAGGTCCCCAGTAGGGGGCGTGTGAGAGGCAAACACACACTGATGTCTCCTTTTCTTTCTCCCTCCCTTCCCTTTAAAAATAAACAAAATCTTAAAAAGAAAAGGAATACTTCTCAGTGTTTTCCAGACTCTTATTTCCCTTCCCAAGGTCTCAATTTTCTGTAGCTAAATCGCAGGTTAATTCCATTAAGAGTTAATGGTTGACTCCAAATAAGAGACCCTCTCTTCAGGAACTGAGGAGAATTCTGCGTTAATAAGAACGTATTCCCACGGGAGGGAAAAGCAGCGCTGGTGGGGCCCTCCCGGCCTCCTGCCGAGAGAACGAACGCCCTTGGCCTCCGGTGAAGGAGCCAGGCGACTTCTCGGCACAGGGGTTGCCAGGACTGATTCGCCGAACGGCCCAGCGCCTTGCCTTTCAAAGTCCGGGCGTCGAGAACTGGGACAGGCAAGCCCACTGGTGCGGAGGGAGAGGTGGGTGAGTTCTGAAGACACACCCTTATTTTTCTGGGTTGAAATCCATGCAGACTTCACTCCCTTTTAAAAAGTGGACAGTCTTCAGTGCCTACTTACATTCATTTTGGAGAGGGAGGGAGGGAGGGAGACGCCACGTGGGGCGGAAACGCCGATCGCTGCCTGGCTCGTGCGCTCCAGGGGGGACCTGGCCCGCAGCCCAGGCCTGTGCCGACTGGGACCTGAACCGGCGACCCTGTGGTTCCCAGCCCACGCTCAACCCACTGAGCCACACCAGCCAGGGCCGAGCTCAGTTCCTCTGCGTGTGGACGTCCCGTTGTCCCCGCACCACTCCTTGGAAGGCGGTGCTTCCCCCGCTGAGTGAGTGGCCCAGGCGCCTTGCCACAGGGTGCGAGCTGGTCCCTGCATCTCAGTCTAGCCCCTCGTCTGTGTGACCGTCCTCAGGCCGAGACCCTGTGATTTCTGAGATCGGCTCGTTAATCTCTGCAAACGCGGGACTGTAACAAGCCTGTGGATGGAGCTGGGGAGTGTGGCCACCTTAACACCGGCAAAGCCTCTAACCCAGGACCGCGGGATGTCTTCCCAATCCCTTCGCTTTTGGTTTCCGTCTAGACCGAGTGATGTTCTCAAGTTTTCAGTGCGTAAGCGTCCTGCGCTCCTTCTGTTATACTTACTCCTAGTTTGTTCTTTTTGATGCAGTTGTCAGTGGAATTCCTTTCTTACTTTCCTTTTCGGATCCTAACTGCCAGTGTAGGGGATACAGCTGAATTCTGCCTGGCGATCGGGTGCCCTGCGGCCCTGACCGACTCTGCTCCAGCGGCTCTCCCCTGGAGTGTGCGCGGATGCCTCAGGATTTTCTACACGCGAGTGCCCCGGTCTGAACGTGCCCCCGACATCCAGGTGTTGAAACCCCACCCCCGCCCCAGAAGTGGCAATATTGGCGCACGGGGCCTCGGGCGGGGGGGGGGGGGGGGGGGGGGGGGGCGGGGGGGCCCTCTGAGCGGGGTTAGCGCCGTCCTGAAGGGGGCGCCGGAGAGCTCCCTGTCCGACTCCCAGTGAGAACACTGCGTATTTCCCCAGCGAGGTAACGAGGCCCTGCTCGCTAGTGACTCATGTGAGTTACTCGCCAACCTTCGTATCAGGAGGAGCGCGCACCTCGTTAGCGAAGAACGTGTCTAGGACCAGCAGCCCGCAGTCTCTCCGGCACTCGTCCGCGGCGACCTCGTACTCCGCCTGACGGTGGAGATGACAGGGAAGGAAAGGTCAGCTGAGCTGCCTCACTGGCCTTGGGATGCTTCTCTTTCTGTGACTCGGGGACGACTTGGTAGCCGAAGAGCCAGGGAGCAGCTCTGTGGTCCAAGCGTCTCCCCGACAGCGACGAGGGGGAGGGCCCGTTTCTTTTCTGTTTTTTAACAATATTCTACTTATTCACTTTTAGAGAGAGGGAGAGAGAGGGAGAGAGACATCCGTGTGTGGGTGCCTCTCACACGCCCCCACCTGGGGACCTGGCCCTCGACCCAGGCGTGTGCCCTGACTGGGAACCGAACCGGTGACCCTGTGGTTCGCAGGCCGGCGCTCGATCCACGGAGCCGCCCCTGCCGGGGCAGCAGCCTGTTTCCTCAGGGTGGATGATGGGTAGGCAGCGCGCTCCGCGAGGCCCTCTGCCCGTCACCTCCTGCCCACGCCGAGTGGACGCGGCTCTGGCCTTAGCCTCTCGCTGCCAGAGGCACAAGGTCAGCCGGCCCAGCACGCAGACAGCCGCTCACCACCGCGTCCAGGAACTCAATGCACCTCCTCAGATCCTGCTTCGTGCCACAGAACTGCCGGAAGAGGAGCCTGCCTATGGGCTGCTTGTCGCAGAGGCTGCCGTAGTCCTGTTCTGGGTGGAGAAAGGGGGGACGTGGCGTTACGACCCAGAACGTGCCTCTTCTGTTCTCACCTGACTCCATACAAGTCAGAAACAGCGTTGGCAGCAGTATTTTCTGCACCGCTGCTCTGTTTTCCAATTTAGAGTGGCTAATCGCCAGCAATGTCCGAAATACCTGTGCAGAGCCAGAGGCAGCCGGGGCGCTGACCACTAACGGGGGCGAAGCCTGGCCGAGACGCCCCGCCCCCCAGGGAGCTGCGCATGCCCACGCAGCCAAGGAAGGGGGGCAAGCGCCACGTCAGGGAAGCGTGCGACAGGAAGGGACCGAACTAGATGCTAACAACCGCTTTTCCGTTTCACTTTGTACACGCTCACGAGGTGCAGATACTGTTCATGCTTAGTGATTTTTAAAATGCTCTTTTCTTTCTTTTCAGCAGAACAATGTGCAACATATCTCACCTCACGCCAAACACTGGCACTGTTCTGAGAACAAGGCCCCAACATCTGGTCAAAGCGTCAAGAGGAATACAAACAGATATATTCAAAACTGGTTAATTTAAACTTCAGCGAGAAAACCGGTTGCTCTTTTCACCGGGCCTTCGAACTTGGAATGGCATGACCGTGTTCGGGCACTTGTGGGGCGGTTCTGAGCTGCATTCCTGAAGGGGAGGGAGGCCACCCCCGACCGACTCCTCAGTGGAAGGGGCTGCTGACGCCGCGCCTCGGGGGTCTGAGCCGCGTCTCCGGGGGCTGCGTCCGGGCCGGAGGTGCAGGCGGGGGTGCAGGCGGGGGTGCAGCCGCCCGGGGCCGCCGCCCGGCTGTCCCCACAAACCCCAGCAACAGCGCCGCACAGGTCTACAGCCCGCTGCGTCCGAGTTTGCCACGTTTTATTTTAGGGAAACTCACTAACTACGTTTTTAAAAAGACACAAGGCCTCAAAAAGGGATGTTTCTTAAGAGCTGTGAGGTTTTAATGCTCTCCTCCCGAGGTCAAAGGTTCAGAAAAGCCGCGGCTTCCAGCCGAGGGTCCGCGGGTGCGGCACCCAGGCCTGTCTCCCTTCCTTCTCTCCCGGATCCCACTGAGAACACCAGAAGCTAAAACTGAAGCAGAACCACACCGAAAAGAATGAAGCCCTAACACGGGAAAGGACACAGGGCACCCCCAGCAGCCAGAAAAGTGAGGGTGACTCAGCGGGGGAAAGCCGCTGGGGCTGGAGCTGAAGGGACGCCGGCTGAGACCCCCGAGATAAGCCGGGGCTCCCACGAAGCTAGGCCATGGGCGCCCCTCCTGGTTCTGGTCAGGGCGGCGGGCCCAGGGGCTTCTCCTTCGGGCGGAAGCCCCCTTCCAGAAAGCAGGTGCCTGCCAAGAGAGACTCCGGGACCCTCGGGGGAGAGGCAGAGCCCAGCGTCGGAGGCTGGGATGCGCTGCCGGCGATACCGAGCAACTCTGTGCCCGGCAATGCCGGACGCCCACCGACCAGACCCGTTCCAGAGACAGGGTGCCCGGGAAGCTCGCCCGGCAGCCCCCGGACGAACACGCCGCCCTCGGCGGGCACCGGAGCAAACAGCGAACGCCACCCCATCCCACTGCTACGCGCTGAGAAGGCAAGGACTCAGAAACACACCTCCGTTCCTTCTGCATAAAGAAACGAACTGTCTGAGGAGGACGAGAAAACGGGGGGAAGAGGACAAGGCGGAAACCAAAAGGGGTGAGCAGTGGGGGTGATGCAGAGGGAGCGAGGGGAGGGCAGAGCGGAGGCGGCCCGCTGGCATCTGGATCGCACGAACCGCACACAACCACCACCGCCCCGCGATGCAGCCCCGCCGCCGTCTACCCGGGAAAATCGGCGGGCCAAGACACACGGGAGGCCAGCGGTCGCCCCAGCAAGCAGCTCAGGCTGACGGGCACATGAAGGCAGCCAAGGCGGAACGAGGGAGACTGAGAAACGGCTTTTCTAACGCCGGGGGCAGGTTTTCAGGGACCCTGACTCCTGACGAAGTCGTCCCTCCTCGCCACAAGGACGCGATCGCGGGACGCCTTGGGTGCTGGCTCCTCGCTCTTTCCGTGTGCCCACGACGGGCCTCGGTCCTTCCTCGGACTCTTTCATTCAATCTTCACGGTCGCGCTCAGAGGCACTAAGGAAAGCAGGGCCCTGTGGGAAGGCCGCTGCACCCGCCGTGCAGGGGAGGTGGGGGGGCAGGACCTGGGGCGGCCCCCAGCAAGGGCAGCAGCTGAGGCCAGAACGGAAGGGGGCAGGGGGGCAGGGACGCGACCTGCGCTCTGGTGACAAATGGCTCATTCTAACTCTGTCCCTCCCTGGAGGTGGGGGATAGCAGGAACCCCACCAGCTCCTTCTCAAGGAACCTGTGTCCTGCTAAGGGGACAATGGGCAAAGAGGAGCTCAGGGCTGCCATTCATGGAGAGGAGAACGGGGAGCAGCGCCCACGAGGGGCAAGGGGCGAGGGCCCCGGTGTCCTGCCGGAGCTCCGGGAACTGACCGAGCACCGGAGGGAGGGGCTGGTCGGCCCCCTGCGCAGAGGAGGGGGCTGCGAAGCGGCTCCCGAGTTGAGCGGTGAGGGGCAGACCCTCTCCGATTTCTGCCATAGGTGCCTCACAGGTGTCGCCTGAGCTCCTGTCTGCAGCCCGGCCGGCTCTGAGCTCAAACTGCAGCTTCCATGGGAGGGGGCTCCTCACACGCATGTCCCTACTCCGCCGGGACAGACCTGACAGTCCTCCGCCCTCCCCCTCCCAGCCCCCAGCCCCCGTCTCCCGGCCACGCCACCACATGGAAGGGACTCGCCGCCCAAACACCTCTTGCTCTCACTCAGGCCCGTCACCGCCACCCAGGCCAGGCGCCCGCCCCTCCTGCCCGCACAGCGGCCTCCAGGCGCGCAGGCCCCACCCTCTCACCCCTGTTCCTCACTCTGGCGCCTGAGAGACCCTTCCAGAATGCAAATCTGCCTTGGGGCCCTTGTGCACCCCAGCGCCTCCCACAAAGCTCTTACCACAATTTGTAACCACGTTTATTCTGGGGTCACTTCAGAGGTCCCGTCTGTTTCCTAGCCAGAGGTGTAGCCCCCGCTCGGGGGAGGTCTAGCACCCCCCTCGGGGGACGGCACATGGACGTGAGCCAACGAGGTTTAAAAGTCAACGAACGGTGTTGGGCACACTTACCCGATGTATCGTGTCAGTGACACCTCAGTGAAAACAGACTGATTTCTTAAAAAGGAAAAAAGTATGAATTTGGAAAAAAGCGAACTAATGGGATATTCAATGCAACTTACTTCATTCTACGTACGAAAAATCTACCCCAAAGACTCAGAAGTATACTCAGGTAACTGATATGCAGATGTCATTGAAGTACAGTTCTATAGCCCTACTAGTCTGTCTGACAGCACGAAGCCCAGAATAGAAGGTCACGATATCGTAATTGCAACGCGCACGTGGACCCTCGGGATCGACCAGCGTGGGCAGCGCTCTGCGTGGCTTCCCGAGATGAAGGCCCCTGTGCATGCAGACGGTGACGGGCCATGGACGCCAGCCCACAGGCACACGCCACGTGCCGTCCTGGGCACCAGAGGAGGGGACGCAAGGGGACGGCCAGTGCTGGGAGGACGCGGGTGTGGGGGGATCGGGGCGTCGGCTACTGCCAGTGGGGACCTGCAACGACGCAGCCGCTCCAGAGGCTAAGCGGGGTGACTTTGACAAAGGAGCCGGCGCCACGGGAAAGAACGCCATCGCGAGGCACGGCGCTGGAACAGCTGGCTACCCAGGGGGGCACTAACAGTGGATCCCTCCCGCACCCCGGATCCAAAGCTAACTGCGACCGGACCGAACACCTGAACGCAGGAGATGACACTTGGCAGAAAGCAGGGGCGTGCATCCTCCTGACTCGGGATTAGGCCGTGGTTCCTTAGACCCGACGCCGAAAGCACAACAACAAAACACAGATCACGGGCTTCGTCCAAACAGAAACGCGGGCTCCTCAAAGGACACCATCAAGGAAGCGCAGGAAAACACAGACGGGGGGAATCCTGGGAAAGCAACGTGGGGTGAGGGTCTAGCGCCCAGGACACATGAAGAACACGGACGCTGCATCAACGAAAAGACAACGGTTTCACCAAAACACGGGCAAAGGACTGGAGGCGGCGCTTCTCCCAGAACTCGCACAAAGGGCCAGTGAGCACGTGAGCAGACGCTCGACGTCGCGAGAGCTGGGGGACGCGACTGCACGCGGCGCCCGCCCGCAGGGACGGCCGCGATCCCCACGGAAGGGGCAGACGAAGTGCCGGGAGGAGGAAGGGAACTGGGGTCCTCACACCCTGCCGGTGGGACTGCAAAACGCCGCGGCCGCTCCGGGAAACAATTTGGCTCCTCCTCAAAAAGTTAAGCGTGCACTTACCGTGTTATTCAGCCATTGTAATTTTGAGTATATGCTCAAAAGAAATCAAAGGCAGGGATTCAAGTATTTGCACACGGATGTTCCCAGCAGCGTTATTCACGACAGCCCCGAAGTGGGAGGGACCCAACGCGCATCCACAGGCGAACAGAACCCAAACCAATACCGTGATATCCAAATTAACGCCACTCAACGCTACACCTGGGGATGGGTAAGACGGCGGTTTCTGTCACGCGTGTTTCACTACGAAGGGAAGCCTGTACACGGATGTGCGCAGCAGTGCCAGTCACCACAGACAGAACGAGAAGGACCCGCTGCCTCTCCGCTGACGGACGGAGAAGTGAAATGCAGCGCATCTTTGTGTCAGGCTACGTCTGCCCACCGGGGTGAGTTCAATGCGGACCCGCGCCACAGCGCGGAGGAGCCTCGAAACCACCGTGTCACATGGAAGAAGAAAAGCCCACGCAGCGCGCGATCTCCGTTCGCGTGGGACGCCCAGGCGGGGCAGGTCCAGAGAGAGAGCAGGTCAGAGGCTGCCAGCGGCGGGGTGCGGTTTCCTCCGGGGGGGTGACACAGACGTGACAGTGGCGTGGCCACCACCGCACAGCCCCACGGCTCTGCGGAAACCGCCAGACTGTACACGTTGAACAGGTGCAGTGGGGGCATGTTAGCTGCACCCCAATAAGCAGCAATCTTAAAAACAGAGCGAGGTTGAAACAATTGGGTAGGTCTTTGGCGGGCGCGGGAACTACCTCCACTTTAAGCTGACTGAAATTCATTTTGATAGTTAAAATATTCAAACTCTCTTAAAAAGAAACTGTCATGGTACTAAACAAAAAGATGGGTTGATTTTTAAAAAATAATCTTAGGTGCCCTCCCTAAGCACAACACCAAGTTCAGAAACCAAGGAGAAGATTGATATATTTATCTACAGAAAAATTAAAACCTCTGGAAAAAAATACTGCGTGCCAAAAACCAGAAATATAAAATATAGTCACGATAATCATAAAAAGATAAATGATATAAAGAGCTTTTAGAAATGAGTTGGGAAAAGCAAAAATTTAAAAAATTGATGAAAATGCTCAACCCACCCATAATTAAAACAAGAGACCAGTTTTCAAATTACAGTCTATTTATCTTTATTAAAATCACTGACAACAACCGATGTTAACAGGCCGCAGACAAAGAGGACTTGTCGTAGCACCGTTGGCAGGAGAGCAAATTGATGTGACATCTTTGGAGAACAATTTAGCAACGTCGAAGCTTTGAATGCAGATATCCTTTGAACTGGAAGTCGTATCTTTTATTTATTTTTTTAAGATTTTACTTATTTATTTTTAGAGGGGAAGGGAGGGAAAGAGAGAGGGAGAGAAACATCACCGTGTGGTTGTCTCTTGTGGGACCCCCACTGGGGACCTGGCCCACAACCCAGGCCTGTGCCCCGACTGGGAATCGAACCGGCGACCCTTTGGTTAGCAGGCCGGGGCTCAGTCCACTGAGCCACAGCAGCCGGGGCTGGAAGTCACATCCTTTAAAAACACTGTTACGAACGCCCTACAGACACGGTTGCCTGTCGGACTCCTTGTGCTCATGTCAGGGCCTGCAGCACAGCTGCACAGTGTGTGTGCGTGTGTGTGCGTGCATGCACGTGCGTAGTATATTATACACGTGTGTGTAGGTACACAAATCCACTGCACTGGCCTATGTGCATATATGCATACATATGCATAATGTTATTAGAGAGTGGGGAACGGAGGGAGAAAGAGAGGGCAAGAAACATCGATGTGCCAGGGACACAGCGATCGGTGCCTCTGACACGCCCCAACTGGGACCCCGACCTGCAACCCGGTTGGGACCCCGCCGCTGGACAGGGAGGCAGCCAGTGACCGACCTCTGGGTTTGCGGGACGACGCCCAGCCCCCCGAGTCTCAGCCGTGGGCCGACACACCGTGCTATCTCACTGACCCTGCCCGAAGCTCCGCCAGTCACTGGTCCGTATACTCGAAGAAGAGACTGAGAAACAGTCAACGGGGCTCACTTCTAGAGCCACGTACTTTGTGACTCAGATGGGAACACCTAGAGGGCTCTTTCCGGAGAAGCACCGTGACGCTATAAAGACACTCGACTACATCATTTTTGAAACGAGCAGGAGCTCAAGGAAGAGCATCGTCTCACAGACGCGCCGGGCCGGCCGCCTGCACGCCCCACCCCCCCTCCCGCCCCCACCACGGCCCCTTTACTCACCGATGGAGTGCCTGAGCTCGCTGCACTGGCTGACCGGGGGCAGCTTCAGCAGCTCCCTCCAGTTCTTACTGCGCCTGCTTTTTTTGTCATATCCTCCTAAATTTAGGGGGAGAGAGGCGTTGTTAACGCGGCCAGGAATGGCCCATTACAACAGCCACTGCCACTAACGGCACTTGCTCTACGCCAGGGAGACCCTCCCACGGCCCTAGGAGGCACTCCGCGGGCAAGCTCCTGCTCCAACCCTCATTCAGGGGGCGAGAGCCAAGGCCCAGCCATGCGACACGATTCGCCCAGAGCAGTCACAGCCCGGAAACAGCCTGGGATTTGAACCCTGGCGAGCGGGGCCTGACGCACTAACTATGGGGTTTGCACTTGGAGGTGTATATTTAACCTTCTCTTTCTTGAATGTAACAAAATAACAGTAGCCCCTTCATCTCCGATTCTTTACCAAGTGTCAATTCAGGGGGCAGCACTGAAAGGGATGCAAGATAAATTTAAAAGCTACACCCAGCCTCACGGAGGTTACACTGCACCCTGAGAAAGAATCGCTGACCACGTGGGGTGAAGAGCCCCACGTTCCAAATTCCTAAATTCCCAGGGGGCGGCGTGTCTCTGAGCCGGGAGAAAGTTACAAAGAAGAGGACGAAGGTAAACTGGACCCCGAAGGACAGAGAAAACTGAACAGAAGCGAGAAGGGGCCACTGCACGGCAGGCGGAACTGAAGGCACGCTAGCATGCGTCTGAGAGCACAGAAGCTCATTTCTACACAACAACGCACTGAGGAGCCCTTGGGAGGGGGAACAAATTAACTGCAGTGAAGGAAACAGAAATGTTCGCTACTGTCAGGACCTCTGGAGCCAAGGGTTTATAAGCTCCTTCGAGAAACCCCATGCAATCAAACCCTTGCGGGG